>JAWNLL010000459.1:4215542-4893585 GCA_035042425.1 Drosophila flavopinicola | reverse complement strand
CAATTCGCATATTGCGGCTTGCAGGCGGCCGGACCAACAAAGCCAGGCACAAAACCAAACAGAAGCCCATCATCTGCATTGTCTCGGCTAAACTCTGCATATCCTGCTATTGCATGGCATGCAATGTCCTGCTCTGTTTGCTCAGTTGCAGTTAAGTATGCGTTTCATGCCAATCGCAATGCTTCTGCTCGTTTCGGTTCTGTTCCGTTCCGTTCCTCTTTCAATGCGCCTCGCCTGCTTCTGTTTTATAAGCTCATAAAAACTTCACATACACTATTCGTATATCAATTCAAAGGAATTCACTGGTCGCAGGTAAGCAAGCAATTCGCTTTTCCTTTGGCTCTTAAGTTTGCTCATCGCATCGCATTGCATCCTATCTCTTCTCAGCTCAATTAAATTCAATTCAGCAGCAGGACTGTCTATTGGAAAATGAAATAAGTCAATCTATAGTTTACCGGACTTATAAACATAATCTCAAGAAATGAATACTGAAATTCATAGTTTGTTTGTAACAATTTAATTTCTTGCGAAAATTTAATAAAATTTAATAGTGATTGAAGCTTTTTTCATAATTATAATTGAACACAGAGCTAATTTAAGGACCTTGTAACTGTGCACTTAATCGCATCCAACTAATTGCCCAATAATTGACAGTTTGACGGCTTTGCTAATTTGTTTTTGCATGTTGAGCTGTCAAAAACTTTTGCTCTTCGTTTTTTTTTGTGCTTTGCTACTTAGTCGACTAAGCGAGTGTGCAGCTATGGTAAATGGGTAAATGGGTAAATGGCTGTGGATTATGTGGATGCACGATGGCCACTCAGAAACAGTAGGCAAACAGCCAAACAACTAACCATCCACAAAAGGAGTCATAATAGTGACAGTAGCAACAACAGAAACGAGTTTTGCTTAGCAAACTGTGAGAAACTATGAAATGAATACTATTTAAGTGTTTTATAATATTATTGTCAGCCTATTTAAACTCTAATATTATTAAATATACAAAACAATATCTTTCTACTGTATTGTATGGATTCAAAGTTGAATTTAAAGTACTGCCAATAGTTAAGCCTAATTGGAAAATGTGTTACTCTTATTTAAACTAATCATTTCGATTAAGTTTAAGTAAGTGCTATAGTAGTTCTTAAACGATTGTGTCATTAAATGTAGTATATGTTTAATCATATCATATAGTTAACTAGTTCAAACACCTAACTAGCTGCTAACCTCACGTTTAGCCGTTGGAAGCTCTCCATAATTACATTATACTGAAAACACTTCGTGTAACCAAATATCAGGAGGCTGCGCCTAATTTATGTAAAAGGCAAATAAATCAATTAATGTCAAACAACCTGTGGCGGGCAAACTGCAAAGATACAAATTTCTGTTGTGACTGGGGGGCTGAGGCTGATGCGGGTGGGCGTGGCAGTCGTTTCTACTTCGTTAGACTTATAATAATTAGAAGCCCACTGACATTTTGAGTCGAAGGCAAATACAATTAATTACCACAAAATACAAGTAAACACGCTGGCAGACGATGCATGAGCGAGGAACTGAGAAGGACTCCAAATATCAAAAGCCAGCGGCAAGCGCTAAATCAATAGACGAGCAAATAAAACTTGGCCATTTCTTTAGGGCGGCCAGTGAACAACATTTTCCAATGTTGTTACCAGCGCATACAAAATAATGAGTTACTGGCCAGGGCAGAGAAAGAGGCAAGCGAAATAGCTAGAAGTAGCCACAAAAGCCAACAATAACAATAACAAAAGCAGAGAGCAACAAATACGCCAATCAATTATGCGCCCAATTAAATGCTGGAAAAGCAGCGAAAAATGCCGGCAATATAATGGAGTCGAGTCAACTGGAGTCCATCGGTCGACAACAACAACAACAACAGTGGTACTCGTGCTTTCAATTTACTTTACTTAGTGGCGAAAACATTTGTATGTTTCTTTTGTAGAAGAAAATACGTGCACGTTGGTCAAAGATAAACACAACTGTGTCAAACCTTGAAAGAAAACTCCTGACATTTTTGAGCCGCACGTGCAGCGCTCAGACAAGGACCTCAAGGACCTACGCAGGACAGCTGAATCTCTGTCAGACAATAGGCTTTCTCAAAAATTACAACTTGTTGTAAATAAATGAGTTGAGAGAATGCAAATAAAATTTGGCAAAATTACTCACATGTTTGAACAACTAATTAAACTATAGATGGTTAGTCTGTCTCTTTCTCTATCCATCTATCCATCTCTTGCATACCATATTTCTCACTAATTTGAGCCAGTGCACTTTGTGCATTATTCACTTTTATTTATGTGCCTTTTCAGTGACAGAGAGATAAACAGCTGCCTGGACTCGGGCTCATTTCAGTCGAGTTATGTGAGCAATTTTCAATTCAATGAATTTCCAAATAAGCCTCGAAAGAATGCAAACAAATATGTCCATGCAGACAATAAGCGGCAGGCAACAAAAGTGAGCAAAAGTTATTTCATGTATCGAATGCCATTCTATGTTGCTCAACTAAACTTCGAATGAATGCTCGAATAACTTGTAATGTAAAGCAGCTCAGAACTCAACCTGTCCAGCAACAAATTGTGTGGCAAACAACAACAACAACAATTGCAACTGATAATGCAATAATAGCAACAGTAACAGCTTCACATTAGTTGCAAACTGTGGACTCTTATTGTTTTTAGAGCGTTGCCAGTAAATTACGAAGGTCCTTCGACTGGTCAACTGGTCGACTGGTAAGTTTGTGGCTTAAGCTGTTAAACTTTAATTTACGAAATGCAAAGGCATTTCAATTACACACATTCGAGGTGTGTGTGCTCACACACCGGCTATCCTTGCAGCTGACAGATGCATGCATTTATCATTATGCCAATATGCAGCTCCTTTACGAACAAACACCTTTTGCGGCTATATATTGCATAAGGTTTATTTAATTAGCTCCGGCTTATTATCAGCAATCACTGAACATTTGAATCAGCTATGAGAAAGGAATTTACATATGCAGACACACACACACACACACACAGATTGTGTGTTAATAGTAGTGATGTAATCAATTCTAAGAATATTAAATGAAGACATCGAAATAATTTGCCATATTTAAACAATGATCATTTTAACTAGGACAATAATAATATGATAAGTATATATGTGTAAATAAATACGGGCTGGACAGCCAAAATTGCATTGAAGCTTGATGTTAGGATTGTTTTGGAAAATGACACCCACAAGATCAGAATCTTCATTGAAAGTAACCTCATTTCAAAAATCAAAATAAAATATATGGTCCAAGAAAGTAGTGAAAATGTTCCTTGTGTTGTGAAAAATACCCAAAATTTTCGAAAATTAAGCTTCTCTTTGAGTGATAGATACTTCTAAATATACAAGTTTGCTCAAGCCATGAAATTAAAGTGCTATCAATCAGCGCTTTTCGGTCTTAAGCATCTTATTGACACCTGTACTCTTATTGCTAGGGTGTTTTCTTTCGCTCTTTTTTTTAATATCAAGAATGTTGCAACTCGCTCCGCTGGCACTGTTAGCTGCTGGCTTGACTGCCTGCCTCTAATTTGACAGCCGTGGCTTGGCTTGGCATTGTCGTTCCGCTTACGTGTTGTCTATCTTTGCCAGCGACACGCCCCTTGGCTGCAACGCCTCTCCCTGCACGAGCGACTTCTTGTTCCACATTAGGAAACATTTTCTTTGTCAGTTGAGGTTGCATTTTATTGTGTTACAAAACAGTTTGGCTAAGCTGCCTCTGTTTCTGTTTCTGTGTTCTGTGTTCTGTGCTCTGTTCTCTGTTTCTGTTGGCTTCTTTTTTCTCCATAGTTTTTGCCCTTCAGCTGTTTCCCTCGCTCCTTGCCTTTGCGCGGAGCGGCAGTTTGGGATTTGGCCTGACAGCTCGCTTGAAATTGCGACTGTCAATTGCATTTAATTCGCGTTGCTGCTGGCGGTTTGACCTTAGCCACAAAACAACTAAAATGCAACAGAGAACCTAAAATCGACAGCTGAACAAAAGTAAAAAGCAAGTTTGCAGTCGACTAACACGCTTTATGAGCCAAACTATTGGGTTACAAGCATTGACTTATGGGCGTATACTTAACATCACAGGCACATTTGCATTGTAAAGCATACGCCCCGTGCGCTGCATTGAAAGAGAAGCTGCTGGCAACGTTTACAGTTTCAAAAGCAGTCTGCTTACTGCTCGTCGAGTGTCAGGCGAAATAAAACCGTTAGCAACAAAGAGCTTTTGCGCGACTGCTTTTGAAATTTGGCGCCAGTCCGCGCACTCGCACACACACAGACACACACACACACACATTATCCGTGGGCGCACTGAAAGCAGCGAGCAGCTGCAACAAAGAAGTACTTGACAGGCTCACACACACACAGATACACACACACACACACACATACACACACACACACATATATACACAGATTGTGGTAAAAGCTTTCAAGTGGCAGCAACAAAAATAACGAAAGCGAAGCTGCCTCGGCTGCTGCTGCCACTACTACTACAGCTCTTGTTGTTGCTGCCTTCGTCCTTTCTATCTGGGCAGCGCAGCATTTAAAAGACTTTTCGGTAACCCCATGCGTGCTACAGACACTTACAGCACTACCATCACATACATTTGTGCGTGTGTATTTGTAGATGCGGTGAAATAGCTGCTATTCAACACCATCGACTTTCACTAACGCCACCTCGCGGCCGCTGTGCAGATTAAATTAACAGCGCACTGTGAACCAAAGATGACGAACAGGACATAAGGACGAACTTGCGAATTGGCGAACCCTTGAGAGCAATGAAGCGACACTGTGAAAGGCGAGAAAGTCACCACAGCAGCAGCAGCAGCAGTAGCTGCTGTTAATGTCGTCCTGCCACCTAAGTGAGCTTCAATTGTACTTACAGCATTTTTCGAGCTGTTTTTGTGGCTTAGAGCCCAAGGCGCCTTTTTGATTTGCGCTGCTGGCATCGTTTTTCTTCTGTTGTTCTCTTTGTTGATTTTGTCGTTTTTCTAGGCGCTTGTCCAATTCGCCATTTTAGCTGTCAACATTTCGCATTTCGCTTGGCTTCCAGCTGTTGTCAGTGGCCACAAAGCGGCCCTTTGATATTGCATCCCATGGCATAAATATCGGGTTTCTTTTGGTTAACATATCAACAGCATGCCCTGCATAGCAGTCGAGCTCTGCTCTGCTGCCCGAGCTCTCGACAAGGACATACCTTTCGCTACATTTCATCTGTGCTACTTGTGCTATTTGTGTGCGGCAAAGTAATGACAACATCAGTTAACGATACATTTTTTGCTAGCTGACTGCGTATGCTTCATAAAGACAGACCCTCCATAAACGATGTCCTGCGCATATGTTAACAGTATATGAAATATGAATTCACTTTCGAGTATACATCAGCCATCAGCCATCAACCCGCGGCCATTAAGCCAACTCCACTCACAGCCAAAGTATGCAGTCAGCCTTCTAGCGCCCTGCTCCTTTTAGCGCTTCATTGTAATGGCCTCCGCATTTTGTTTACAGCGACCTCTGCGCTTTTCTGTTCAGATGTCCCTACATTGTCTTCGCCTGACTCGTTGCACAGGACCCTATTGACTTTCGCCTTTTGGCAATGCGAACATGTGGCGATCAGGAGTTACCCTTTACCTGGTCCTAAAGTTTACTAACAGCTACAACTTTAAAGCTAAACTCACACACTCTGCAAACGGTGCAAGCAGTGCACTGCTTGTTCATTGCAGTCGATCAGCCCCATGCTTTGGCCAACTTAATCTCTTATAACACCTATGTTTTTTGTACGATTGTCATGCATTTTTCGGGTGCATACAGATCTCATGCCAATGTGTGAATATAGAATACTGCTGAGTCAAAAATCCGATGCGAGTTATTCAAAAAGTCAAATACTTCCCTAAATCGGTTACATACATTTGCACAACCTCAAGTCACCCATTTTATCCATTTTTAATGGCTACAGGGTATAAAAAGTAAAGCAGTGCTGCGTGTGAAGTGCATGTTGCCCTTTTGTCTTTGTGTTGGGGCTAAATGGATTTTTGGTTGGCCACTGGCAAAAGGGAAACGATTTTTAAGTGTCCTGAACGGAGTGCTGGACAACCCCTCTCGAAAATAGAACATAAGCTGTAGGCTTAAATCGTAGGGAGCGTAATCGATAGAAGACGAATAAGAAAAAATTAGAAATGCTTCCATGGGCGTACACACCGTAGGGCACGATGAAAAGCCTTGAACCACCACATTTCTGCTTCTGAACAGAAAAATGTGACTCACATGCATGAAAATATGGCTCGCAAGTCCCCAGAAACATTTAAAACTCTAATAACCGATCCGATTTTCTTAGTAATGAGTACAATAACAAGAATATTAGCTTGTTAAGTGATTTTTGATGCCCTAGAGACTTGAATCTCACGTAACTTTGTCAAAACTGAACTGATATTTAGGCTCGATGTCAATTTGTTCAAGGTTTAGCCTCAACATTTATTAAACATTAAGGTTTTTTCAATTTTTGAAAATTTCATATTTTTTACTTTTTTCCGAAAAAAAGAACGTGTTCTCCTCCTTACTATTTTTCGAAAAAAATGTATAATAAGAAAATGGAATAGCGTAATTTTATTTAAAATCGATTTTGAGTGTCATAATTGGTATAAAAATCAACTTGAAAGCCGATTCTGGAATGGTTAATTTTTTGACCTAAAAACTGGACAGAATTAACAAAAATTTTACCTTGTAAACTAATATTTCGTCACATAGAAATAAACTTTGAAGACTTTAAACTCAAATATCTTTGTCAGAGCTCTTAATTTACTCTAAATATAAGTTTTTTCTATATTTTAAGATAAAAGCCATTGTGGCTTGAAATTGGTTTTTGGTACCCAAGAAATGAACTTTTAAAATTTAAAACTCACATAAATTTGTGAAAACTGTTCCGGTTTCACCAACTATTTAATTGCACTCTTAAATGTGAAAGACTCAAAGAGTCACCCTTTCTACGAAAATTACATTCACTTGGAATTCCCTAGATCTATGAATATTAGTTTAGGCAACTACGTATATAACGCTGGCTAATAATTTTCTCTAGCCGAGTACTAAGTTAAAATATTTAAAAACGAAAAGTAACAGTGAGAAATATATAGGTAGTTGGTATTTCCAAATATAAGCCAGAAAATGCCGTACACATCAAGTTACTAAAATATGCAAATGCTAAAACCAAAGGATGCTCCCCGCATCCCTCACTCCACAAGGGCACAAAAACAATCTCGCACCAGCAGCTCTAACACCGAAATCCGCTTTAAAAAGCTCCTCATGGCATACGAAATATAAACGGAACAATTATTATTTTCGTCCAAATGTTATTTTAGCATAATGCTGTGGGTGGGTCAATTGGGGTGAGGTGGAATAAGCACAATGACAGAGAAACTCGAGAAGCTGCCTGTAATTTGAAATACAGATTTCGAAAAACAACAACAAAATATCTTAATGCCTTAGTCTTGCATTAGTACAGACCTAAATAGCACTTTTAGCACTGAATAACTGAAAACTCGCACACACTCACACACACACACACACACACACACAGACGCACACACCTCGACTCGTATGAGGCAATAGAGTGAGTATATTATAACAATGAGCAAGTGCAAACATTAAAGCGAGTACATAAAATGCTTTCTTTGTGCATGATAGTCTGCAGGGTTTTTGAGGAAGAAAACTATAAATGGAAAACGTCGAGCTGAAAAAACAAACGAATTTCAAGGGAGAGTGCCAGCCAGTTGAAGGAGAGGCATTGTTGAGTCTTAGCTGTAGCCAGACCGCAAGACACACACAAGCAGGCACCCATCATATAAGTATGTTTCATACCGGACAGTTATAGATATGTTACAAAGGCGCACACACACACACACACACACACTCACACACTTGAACGCTTCATGAAACATTTAACATTCAAATGTGCAGAAAAAGCGAAACACAACACAACGAGTGAATGGAAGGGATGGATAAGCACTTGGAAATGCTGGAAATGCAAGTTAGGATCGTGTGCTTTGAAGCATACAGTTTGAGAGCTAAATAAAACTACTTAAGCGAGTGGATGAGCACGAAACAAGGAAGCTGAGAGGAGCTGGGAAACAAGTCATACTTATTATTTACCGAATATGCATTTTGCTTATGTTTATTTAAAATGTAAGAGATATATCCAAAGCAAATGAGAGAGAGGCCACTCTTTTTGATATACTGCAGGTTGTCAACAAAAGGAAACTCAAATTGCTAGCTGAAAGCTTATGAATTTGTACACTTTAATATGACACCTTTTGAAGGCGAAATAGCTTTTTGCCCCTTTTTTCTTAACTACATGTGTGTGTGTGTGTGTGTTTTGGTTGTGCGTGTTGCTGATTCTTAATCAGAATAAACTGATCTTCTATGCACAAGCAGAGCAGCAACAGCAGAAGCAACGAAGCGCTGGCTAAGCAAAAAGAATACGAATAGTAGACACTATCTGTGCAGTCGTATCTGAGTCCTTGCCTTTGGCAGTAAACCTGACAGCAACAACGTAATTTACAAGGCGCGTTTGCATGTCGCTGGACAGGACTCAGGACTGAGGACTCAACCAGAGCTCAGCCAACCCCAAAAAACTGAGCACAGGTTTTAGTAGCTTGTTGCCCGCTTTTTCAGTTGCTACTCATGCTGTTGTTGTTGCTGTGCTCCTTTTGCTCGCTTCTTTACTCATATTAAATGCAAAAGTCATTGAGCGCAGGACAGCAGCAGCGACAGCAGCAGGCAGGCAGGATAAGGGGCTAGCGCAGCATAGTGGAGGACATGCTGCAAAACAACAAGTTTATTTTCACATCCTTGGACATGAGTTTGCTGTAAAATTTCGTGTTGATGATCTTACTAGGTTATGCATTAGTTTTCGTGCACGCCCAGTTTTCCCATCTTCTATCTCTCTCTCTCTCTCTCGCTCTCTTCCATCAGTGTCTCTCTTTCTTTTTCAATATTGTTGCTACCTGTTTCTTTTTTACATGTTTGTAGTTCCTGTCCACGTTACTTTGATTTTTTGTGTGCTGTTTCTGCGTTAAATCTCGCCAGCAACATGCAACATGCACCCAAATTCTGTTGCAAGCTCTCGACCCAGCTGTTGTTGTTGTTATTGTTATTCGTTCGTCTTTTATGTTTATGCAAATTGAAGTTTTGTACTGCTGCTGCTGCTAACTAATAAATATTAAGTATACGCGCCAAAGTCCCTATTTGCTGTCCGTACACGAATTGAAACATTTTACAAGCCTTGCTCGATTTGTAGTCATTGGCCAAGAGATTTACCGATGCCTGACCCTGGCTGCTGGAATGGGGCAGCAGGGAAGGGAAAGAGAGCAACCACTCACCTTCTGATGCACTCCAATGGCCGCTGAAGCGACTGCCTTGAGTGGCAACACAATGCGGGGTGGCGGCGTCGATGGTGTTGGTGGTGGTGGTGGTGTTGGCGGTGCTCTTGGCGGCATCGCTCCAGACATTGGTGGCTGTGGCAAAGCAGACGACTGATAGTGGCACTGAAACGCAAGCGGCAGCGGCAGCAGCAGTGGTGGCGGCTGTGGTGGCGGTGGTGCTGGTGTTTGGCAGGTTGGCGGCTTTGGCTCTATCACGGCTCGCTTAAGACATGGCTGCGGCTGTTGCTGATGATGTTGACAGTGCAATCGTTGCTGCTGTCGCTGAGATTGCTGCTGCTGCGGATGTTGCTGAGGTGTCACGGGCAAACTGAAGGGCACAAAAAACATTGGCGGCGCATTGTTGCTGCTGCTGTTTGTGGGATTATTGTTGCCACTATGATTATTATTGTTGCTGCAGCTATTAGGTAGGCTTAAGGCATTGCTGCTGTAGTTGTTGCTGTGTCTGTTGCAGCTGGAGTGATAATGTGATGATGCATTGCTTCCAGTTGCCGCCTGACAGGACAACGGTTGCACTTGCTGCGTCGTTGTAGTCTGTTGCAGTGTTGTAATGCTGATCTGATGACGTTGCTGCTGCTGCTGTTGATGGTACTGTTGCTGTTGCTGCTGCTGCTGCTGCTGCTGCTGCTGCTGCTGTTGATGCTGCTGCATGGCAGCGGTCACCTGCGGTGGCTGCAGTAGGCGTGGCATCGGCAAATGCTCGTAGCTCTGCCGACAACAGTGACACTCCTGACAGCAGCCAGTTGCTGCTGGCGGCGGCGGATTGCTGCTGCTGCTGTTGCTGTTGCTGTTGCAACAACTGCTGCTGCTGCTGATTGGCAGCACATAGGGATTGCTATTGGATCGTGCTGTGCTGGAGTAGTTCATCTTGGGCGCCTTGCCAGCATCTGCTGCCGGTCTGTGCGATGGCTGCCACTGCAGGGCGCACGGCAGGATGCCCATAAAGCGCAGTCCCACGGCAGGACTGGCCGACTGCCCGGGGTTGTCTATTTTGGCGGCGTCGCTTCAATCAGTCTAGCTGAAAGATAAATATAATATTATAATTTTCAAATGAGCTTTAGCTTGAACTACAATTAATTTTGAATTAGACAAGGACTTTTCTTCCTGCCTAAATTTTGAATTATTTTCTAAGCGCTTGCCTACAGTTTTTGGCTTCTTAAAGCAATCGCAAAAACAATGCGTAATTTTATTCTCCTCAAATCGGGTTCTCTCAAATTTGCTAACATCAAAAAACATTCGGTGTTTTTGTTCAGCTCTATGTACTGCCTACAATTCTGATGCTGCTACTGTTTCTGCTGTTACTGTTGCTGCCTACTTTACTGCCCGCTGGCTTGGCACTCTTTAGATACTTTCAGAAATCACTCAAAGTTTTTAAGGAACGAGAAAACCAATTTTTCAGCTGAGTGCATTTTAATTTGGTATACACCCCGGGTGCGCCTGTTCAGTTTTCCAGGCTATGCAGGCGATGTCGATGGCGATGGCAATCATGATGGGAGTGTGAAAACCGAAAATAGTTTTCGCATCGGCCATATGGCCATATGGTCATTCTGGCCATGTTGTGTTGTTTGGCATGCGTGTGCGTTAAAAAGGTTTGCTTTTCATTGCAGCCAGCCTGCAATGGCAACTTTGACAAACAGCAATAACAGCAAGAACAAGACAACTTCTGCTTACCATGCCCCAATCGACTGCCCTTCCTGCAAATGCATGCGAAATTGGCTGCATACCCCACCCCTCATTCATTGAATCCTTCTGCTAATGCTCCTGCTGTTGTAGACTTCTCAGTGCGTTCTGCTTCCTTTCAAGCAATTTGCCAAAATGTATCCGCCCAACAGCAGCAAACAATGGAATTTAAAATGTGACTAGCAGGTACATATTTTCAGTTTTCCAAGCTTCTGTTTTGGTTTTGGTTAGCTTTGCGCTACCTACTGATTGCTGATAAGTTTTAATGTTTGATCAATTCTGGATTGCAGATATTGAATGCAAAAACTGTAAAATGTATTATAGTAAATCAAATAACATATTTTATTGATGTTGTATATTCACTGAAATTCTTAATACTTTCACTCTTCCAAATTTGCAAAAATGCCAACAAACTCAGGCTTTAATCCACACATTGCTTTCAACCCGTCTGCTAAAATTTAACAGACATTTTATGCCTGTTTGGGGGCAAACAAAATATTTTCTAATAATTTCATAAATACTTCAAACGCGCAATGAAAAATATTTGCACAAGATTGATACGAAAAAAACGAACGAACCTGCAACTTTAGATCAAAAGTTTTCAAGTGCTGCACGCCCACGCACATATCAAATAGTTTAAGATACAACACAACAGCAACAACAACAACAACGACCACATATATATGTAAGAACAATAACTTTTGGCGATTAAGCTGGCAGCATTGCAAACTTTTGTTGTCTCAACAATTTGGCAGCGTGTTCCATTTAAATTTTGCGAAAGTATGTTTTCAATAGAACTTATGCGATAGATAGAAAGCAAGCAGCTAGCTGAGAGTCTCCAATGTGCAGCTTAATTATAAAGTGAATTATGCTCAGAGCGAACTAAGCAATGCCACATAGCAATTCTGTTGAGCTTTTGGCCCACAAATATGCGAATATGCAAGTTGTTGTTGTTGCTATTGCTGTTGTTGTTGTTGCCGTGGGAGATTCATGCGCCACTTGCACAAAAAGCCTAAAGTACACAAAAACTTTGAACAAGAATTCGGTAACATCAAAGCAAAAATTTTTAATGAATTTCTTGGCCGATCCCGAAAGCCTCCAAAACGCAAGAGCTGGTCGGCGAGGGTGGGGGTTGGGGCTGGCAGGGCGCAGATTTTGAAACGAGGGGTTAAAGGTCCGGCGAGCATGGACATCGTGCCCCCTTCTTTGACCATGGCACGGAAATCGTGTTGCTCGTTGGTGGCCTTAATTAAATTTAAATATTTTATCACCGAAAAATTGCCAGGCGGCAGCAACTGCACAGCGACAACAACAACAACAGCAACAGTAACAGCAACAAAAACAACAACAGCATCTCTGGCATGAAAAGGGTGCGGAAATGTTGGCAATGTGAATGTGTGTGTGTGTGTGTGTGTGTGTGTGTCGCTGTTTGTCTTTTTGAGTGTGTGTGCGAGTGCAGACAGCCAAAAAATACTGATGTGGGTGTATTTTTCATTATTTGCCAAGCGTTGCAACTTTTTTGCTGCCCTGCCTCCACATCAGCTGGCCCTCATCCTGGTGCTGGTCCATGGCATGGTCCTCTGCCTTTGCCACACTTCATATTCAATTGTGTTGAATAATTGCCATACGGTTTTTTGACCAACGGTTTTTGACACTTGCCTAAAAGGACAGACACGCGCTCAAGTCATGCAGCACACAGGCAGCAACCTACCCCCATCCCCATCCCCCATTAACAACCCCCACCCAGCCTTTGGCAAATGGTGCCCTCATGCCGCATTTGAAGTTGAACTTCCCTTTTTGGGCTGTCGACCAAAAAATGAGCAAAACATTCGACACAAGCTGAAAGACTGGACAACTGTGGACACCCCCCCGCGCTGGGTCCGCTGGACACGGCGGAAAACAGCAACAACCAAACATGCCAAGAGCGTTTTTTGAAATATCTTTGTAAATATTTAAAATGTTCGGCACATGCGGGTACTTCAATCATGCACCAAACTGAATCGCCAACAGTGAGGCTGATGCTCTCTGTTGACTTATGGGGCAGCTTCTATGTTGGGGCACGACCCTCGGTAGCAGGCGTAAGTTTTAAATAGTTTTTGTTGGCCAATGTCAGCATACAATTTGCTATTCATAAATTAATGAAGCATCAGGCAAAAAAAAACACTCTTTGGGTTATAAACTTTTCCATAAATTATATACCAATGGGGGCAAGTGAAAGTACGAGATTTAAATGGGGTATTAAAATATGTAATCTGCTGGTTATTTTCAAATCTATCGCATTTAGTTTGCTTTGTACTTTGGCAGCATAGATTATGGTGCTGCCATTTCGAATAGTTTTTAATATTGAATAAAATATGCAAAGGACTTAAAACAACAAAAATAGCTTATACTTTGATAATTGTTATTTGATCGGCTTAAGGTTTAAACTTCAAACTATTATAAATATGTTTGAATTAGTTATTCTAAAAGAGTAGAAATTCTTATGTTGCCATTACTTGTAAGTAACAAGTTAGGATATATATTCCATGTATTGGATGTTCAGAAAATAAGTTAATTGGGAAATTACATAACTATTTACTGATTCAATATCGAAAATTACAAATTTAGCTGTAAATATGTGATTATTTCTGATGCCACGATTACTCAAACTTTTGTAAATTGGATTAAATAAATTGACGCTGAATGCACTCAAATTAGCGTAACTATTTGAATAATATTCAATATCTTTTTAGATTATCTGTTGAATATGCTATAATAAATAAGTAGTTACATTTATGTATGTAAGCTCATATTATTATTACTTTATGTGTAAACTATTTTAATTTAAAACGTGTTTTACTTTCAATGTAAGAAAAAGTGTTTCAAATGAAACTATTTTTTATTTAATCATGTTTTAGTGTTGTCTAACATTTGTTTAATTATAAATATTATTTGAATATTAGCATCAAACGCATGTGTTATAGCATGTTAATGCGGAAAAGCTGAAACTTACATAAAATATTTTTAGAATTACCACAAATAAAATAAATAAAAATCCTTTAGAAACAGGATATTTATACACTTTTCGAAGAAAATAGTATATTAAGTTTGTGCTGAAGTGTGTAACGCATAGAGGGAAGCGCCGGAGATCCCCGAAAGTTAAAAAAAATTTATCTAGCCATGTCCGTCTGTCTGTCTGTCTGTATGTATGCAAACTACTCCCCCAGTTTTTAAGCTATCTTGATAAAACTTTGCACAGGGACTTATTATTCAAAGAAACAGCACATTGGTGAGAATCGGTCGGATCGGACCACTATATCTTATAGCTGCCATACAACTCGAAATCGGTTTTGGCCATAAATCCCATGTTTTTAAAACTATCGCGATGAAACTTTGCACAGAGACTTATTATTTCAAGAGACAGCACATTGGTCGGAGCCGGGCGGATCGGACCACTATATCTAATAGCTGCCATACAACTGGAAATAAATTTAATATTTCAAAAGAAAAATTTAAATTCATACGATATCAATTCTTAAAACGAAAAAAAATAAATGAAATGCGATCAAACGAATTTTTACAGCATATGAAATTGCTGCAGTTGGCAGAGTGAAAATCGTCTAAAGGTTCAAAAAGAGTATGAAATCGTCGGCACACCGAAGATAATCCTTTCCCACTTGTTTAATTTTAAAAAGGCATTACAAATTATGATTCATTGCCACTATAATTTCTATAAATTCTAATAAGAAAGCGTCGACAGCATTCGCAAGATTGAATACTGAGCATTTTATATTATTGCGCCTCTCTTTAGTAGTTGTTTGTATTTGTAACCGTAGCCACAACAAACTCACAACAAGGTGGAACGACGGCAAGTGGCTAAATGCAGAATGTAATACTGCAAGAGGAAGCAAGTGGAGAGAGTTGTTACTCACACTTATTCGCAGGCGCAGCACAGCTGCATGAGCCGACGCGCCTCTCGGTTGCCTACACCAACACAACGACAGCGATAGCACGCGCACACACACACACACACACACACACAGCTACAGCTATACACACGGACATACAGCGAACCGGCTGAGAAGTGGCACACTTTGAGTTGTATCGAACTTTTTCGTCCTCTTTTGCAGAAACACAAAACAGAAACTCACGGCGTTGGGTGCCGCAAACAACAACAGCGCCAGGATATACGCACTTTTGCCGCACGATTCAGTTGCTCGGCTCAGGACAATTACAGCAGACGTTAACGTTAACGTTAACGTTGACTTTGTAGCGGAACGCAGCGTCTCGTGTCGACGAATTAACACTGAAGAGCCAACTTGGCGGTCGGCCCTCGGTAGTTCAGCTGGCCCTGACAGAGACGCAGCAGCACTACCACCAAAAAAGAAACACACACACACACACACACACATACACATACCAGGACGTTGGCCAACCCAAGCAGCCAGCTACAAGCAGCAAAAAAATCAACCAGGCAGCTATGAAAGGCGCACTGTGGTTGACATTATCATGTGCAACTAAATTGCACGCACACACGAACGCTTGCAACTGTGTGTGTGTGTGCCTGCGTGTGTGTGTGTGTTCGAGTCGAAAAGGAATGTCATGCCACGTCAGTACCTCGTCCTCACACCTCGTGCACTTGGTCGCACCGCCCATTTGTGCGCTCATTCGCTCGTACAATGCGGCGTATGAGTAACAGAATCACACACACTCACAAATCGCTCAGAGCCTCCGCCTCCCGCTCACCGCTCGTTTGCTACATTTATGCCATTTGATATGCTAATTTGAACGATTTTGCACAAGGTGCGTGGCGGAGAGCCACCAACGGAGCACCAAGAGCCAAAGCCACCACCAGCTGCTTAGCCTCGTTTGGTCTCTTGCAGCGCTTAAATGCGCTCTGTTTTGATAGCTCTTTTCTAATACAGCTGTGACCCATGAGGTCATCCATTTCGCACCACTTGTACGCTACAGTTTGAATGGGAATAAGAAAGTTCACACTAGAAATGATCAAACGGCTTAGTTGCATCTCTCTCGATCAATGGATAGCTTTAACTGGTTTTCACCTTACGCAAAAAGCCGAAGTTTCAATGAAATCGCAAACGACAACCAACTGTAGCGCATTTCTCATATCCAGCATATCCATTCGTACACACACACACACACACACAAACAGACACCGCCAAGCAACCACCGTTGAGCAAGAGAGCAGAGCATACTTTTTGGCGCTCTCAACTCTCAGCATGCTGCACTGCGACTCACCAATACAGCTGCAAGCGCCAGTTAAACGTCAGCAGCAACCGCATTGAGAACTGCATGTACAGCACAGAGGCGGAGTCTGGATTGTGGGCTATGTACAGACATCAGATGCTTATATACCAAAAGGGAGGTGGCTTCACATTTCGATACATTCATGGCACTAATTTCACTAGCTAGACAAAATGGCCGCCTTCAGTTTTGAAACAAATTGATTAATAGGTAATAGTTAGTAAGTCGAAGTAAAGAATCCCCATTTGTGTCGACGCCTGGCCTTTGTTTATCATTTGTTGACACACAGCACAACAACAGGCCGTAAACATAAACACGATACAGGACAAAACACGACGTGCTCTCTGCAACGCTCACCGAGAGCGAAAGTTCCCGCTGTATCGTTGTATCCTTGTATCGCAGTTAGCCGACGATACAAAATGGGCTCTCTCGGCAGCTAGACGTACGATACAAGGCGACAACAGCAACAAACAGATGGAACTGTGGCGTGCACAGCCGGCATATCCTTTTCGTCCTGTTGAACGCGAACGCGGTTCGCAGCTGCCCCGCCTCGCAAGCAGTGCAACCGGCGTCCACTTTGACAGCTCTCGGACACTATCATCAAGTTTTTGGCACATGTGACATTATCGGGCCACCCACGGGCCACAATGGCTGCTCGAAAAACCTCGCCAGCCAAAAAGCCATGAATAATATTTGCAACTTATCTAGAAGGACAGTCGCTGCCCCCAATGAGCGCTGCCCCCAACTTTGACAAATTATGCAAATTCGAGTTTTGCAGATTTTCTATGCAAACATTTACTTTACATTTCAGCGCAGACGCTGCCATCTGCGAAGCACTCCGTTCGCCCATTTGACATTCGGTAGAATTTCTTATCGCGCGCTTTCATTAACGGTCGTCTGGTCCTGGCCAAGGACCTTCTAATTGTCTTGCAAATTAGTCGGCAGCCCGCGCGCACAAAAAATGCGACCCAAAGCATCAAGAAAATTGCATGAAAAAAAAGCATGAAGAAAAACTGTTGCCAGCGGCCGCCCTAGTTGCTTTTGTTTATTTACCAACTGCTGCAGCCGGGGGCAGGTCCATTCCGATCTCCACAGCCAGGTCCATCCACACTCACATTCACATTGATATACAGGACAACGACCGTATGGCAGCTGTTCAAGGAAATGAAAAACAAACAGAGTCGCGGCATGTGAGTTGGTGTCATTTTTAAGCAGCGCCTTCCGCCAACCAAGGGAACATGCCTGTCCAGGATTAGCCCCAGACACAGACACAGAGCAGACGCAGCACAGCCAGCTGTCGAGTGTCAACTGTGCCGCCGGAAACGCACAACACAACAGGTCGGTCTGTGTGCATTTGTGTAGACTTTCTCACCAATCCCCCAGGAGCAGTAAGCCGAACGAAGCACAATCGATTAGCCAGTCCGCATGGCTCTGATTAAAGTAGAGCTTGAAGTCTTTAAATTGGCCTAAGCTACATTCTACTGGAGGGCTTTAGTGATATATGGGTTGACCATAAACTTTCTAAGACATACAAAAGCAAATACTTGAGTATTCAATTTGCCAGGTATTTTATAATTTCTAAAAAGCGAAAGATAATCATTTTGAGTGCTTACTTGGGCAATAACCCAAGTCACTGATTGAGTGGCAACTCTTTCAATGAATAGGGTTTGAGGTATCTAAGACTTCAGCTGTTCACAAGTTCTTATCATTATAAAAGATGTGAACACTCAAGCTAATTTATAATTTACCTATCTACCAACCGATGTTTTCATATCTTTGATTCAGTGTATATTTATAATCATAATTCTTCATGTAATTGCTGGGGAAACACTTTTTTTCATAAACTTCTATATAAAATGTAAAAAATTTCCATAGAAGACTTATGTATAGAATATATACTGACTAGAAAAACGTAATAATATATACAGCTGTGCGCAATAAAATAGTAGAGCCGCAGCCCAAAGCATTTAAACCTCAATTCTGACTCTTTCTGCCTTTCAAATTGACCAAACGAAATTTTGTTAAATAGATGAGAATATTAGGTTCAGAAAAACCTAAAGGTTCAGGTGCTTTTGTTTCGATTTCTGTTTTTTATGATGCCACTGTGAGATTTGCTTCAAAAATCGACTGTGCAATAAAATAGAAGTGCTTAGCAAAAATATGATAAAAACTAAAAAATTACACAAAACACGATGATAGTAAACGGTATTTAATAATTTAATCATTTTCTAATATAAATTTAATGACTTCTGGGTACTCCTCCATTTTTTTTTGTGATATAGAGGATGCATTTTTCCATTGAGGACTGAGAATTGTTGTATATGTTTTGCTTAAGAGTAATGCATTTTCCGCATTGCATTTTACTATAGATATTAAAGATATAGATATAAAGGCGTTGCTTATTTTATCTGCTCAGCTCTTAACTCAGCCAGTAATCAGCTGAATTTACATCATCTCAGTTCATTTTCGTCACCCACCCTTTTGCTGAGCATCTTGAGCCTTGACTATGGCCATAATAAAGTCAATGTGCTGTCATTAACATAATTTACAGATACTTGTAGTCAGCACTGTAGCCCCGTACTCTCTACGGTACTAAATGTCTGTTAATTTGGAGCAGAGCAGAGTCAAGACTTCGCTTTGAGCGCCATTGGAACATTTCATTTATTGCTGGCAGCACAAGACAAAATGGTTGTTGCTCTAATTGAAAAATTATTGGGCCATAAAAAATGTAAGACGCATAAAAAATATGTTTCTTACTTTCAACAATGGCAAGGACGCAACTTTTGCAGATGAAGCCAGTTAAACACGAGTTTAATTAACTGCTGAGTTTTAAGTACTTTTGTGCTTAGCCCCTTGCATCCTTTGCATCCTTTGTGCCGCCCTGACAAACCTATCACGCAGCGAATTTAATTCATATTTTAAATAGTTGCGTGAATACGAGTATTTCGGAAATGCACATGAAATATTTGACATTAGAGGACACTTTGCCTTTGTCTTTGCCAGTGGCACGGCAAATCCGAGTAGATTTTTCGACAACTTAAGGAGTCGTCTGCCATTTTTTGGCTGCAAATGTTTTGTGTGTTTTCGTTAAAATAGGAAAACTTTTGTACACTTATTTTATAATGAAATTCCCCAAAGTCTGCAGAGACAAATAGAGAGGAGTGCGAGTGCAAGAGAGAGAGATAGAGATAGAGAGGGAGCAGCAGCAGCAGCGGAAAAAGCATTTTGCAAAATTACCCTTAAAACAAAAATGCATTATTGTCATCTAAAATGCAAGCATGCATTATCCTGTCACAGGTCCTTTGAGAGTTGGCTTTTTGTGTTGCCGTCGTCGCTCCTTCTTCAACTTGTTTTTTCTGTTTATATTTTTTGTTGTTTTTTTTTCTTTTTCTGTGCGAACTGCAGCAACGTTTATTATCTGCCACATGCCCCACACCCCACTCTGCCAGCTCGCCCAACCCCCACCCACAATGAGTATAGTTGAGTCCATGTCCTTCACAAGCCAGGGACCTGGGATCAATTTGCCTGCAGCAAGAAGCCTTTTTACTTGCGCATGCAAATATGACAAGCACAATGCCAGCCATACACGCCGTATACTTCATGCCCCCATTCCCACTTTCCCTTTCCCCCCGACCAATCCCCAACAACTCTCTTAGCACTCAGCTCCACGGCTGGCCATCGGCCAACTGCGTCTCGTGTTAATGCTGCGTTCTTGGGGGAAATTATCACAGCTCTAGCATTCTCAAACGCAAACGCAAACTCAAACTCATGCGATGCTCGTTGAGTTGGGCAAAACTAGAATTTGCCAAATTACATATTGAAATATTATTGCAGTGTGCCGAAAATTGTATTATGTGTCCTGGTTACGCTCTCCTATCCCCCGTCCCACTCCTCCGTCCTTGTTCCAGTGTCAAAGTGCGAATTTGACAATTTTTGCAATGCTGCAAGGCAATGCAAGGCAGCCCCTCTGTCTGGGGACATTTGGCGCTTGAAATTGCTTTCAAATTATTTTGTCAGCTGCGGCAATGTGGCGGCTCGGAGATTTGCTTAGCTGCTGCCTTGGCCAGGCTGGCGCTGGCTTCCGGGCACGCCAGCTCCTTGCGTGAAATTTGCGGCCAAGCAGAATGGAAATTGAAAAGAAATTATTGCTTTCGTTATTTCTGCATGCGTTGCGGCTTCTTAACGCTCGCGTCGCATCAACGATTACAGTCATAAAAATTGGCCCAGGCAAATTGCAGAGCCGCTGCTAATGAAAGCCTGTGCCCAGCACTTACTAGGTAAACCACAATACAGGCACCAGCAGGACAACTGAGCTGGCATCAGCATCTACTCGACTTTATACACACCCTGTACAAGCACAAGATTCAGATTTCATTTATCATAATTGGAACCACTTCGGAATTTTAAGCTTTACTTTAAGCAGAAAAACCATGCCAGCTTTAAGGTTTTTGGGGGCATGTTCAGATTTCATTTGGTATACACTTCCACGTGCCGCAAATATAGAGGATGAACGCAAGAGAGACAGAAATAGATAGAGATAGGAAGTTAATTGGGATAGACAAACCATAGCCGCAAATTGAAAGACAATAAATGTGCGCAGTCATATGGAAAATTGTGATATTCACACAATTTAATTAACATGAATAAATATTGTTGCGAGCGGGCGGGCCAGACTAGTACAACAAAAGCAAAAGCAAAACCAACAGCAACAGCGACAGCCAAAACAACAGCAACAACGACAAAAACAAACCAGCCGGCTTACCAGCTAACGAGCTGGGCAACGTGGCGTATGAGTGACGACGAACATTTGATTGTCTGTATGCAAAGGCAAGGACAAACAAAGCGCAAACAAATCGGGAGAACTGTCGAGTTTAGAGCGCTGACAATACAATAGGCCTGGCAGACAGTGGCAGAAACAAGCAGCAGCCCCCACCTTACCACTTCCCTTGCTCAACGCCAAGCTGCCAGCGACATCATAAATCCCTAAATCTCGTTTGTTATTGTTGGCAACTCGACCTCATCAGCAGCGGCTGTCGAGCTGCAGCCCACGCTCATTGGCAGCCACTTCAATTGCAAGCCAGAACTCTGGCTAATCAGAGCATTTGCCTGGAGTTAAGCGCGAATGTCACGACTTTGCCCCATGCCCCATGCCACCATGCCCCATGCCACCATGCCCCATGCCCCAATGCCGCAACAGTGAATCTCACGGGCTCTTCATTTCATCGTTTTGTGCCGAGATTTGTCTGCGCGTTAAGGGCCGTCTCGCAGAATATGGCCAAGTTGATGGAGGCTTGTTATGCAGCTTTATTAGAGTTTCGGTTTTATATTCATGGCAGTTGTTTTTGTGCAAAATACCTGTGCGTGTTTCTGGGACAATTTCTTAAGTTGCCATTTGCTCTTGGAAAATATCTTTAAACATAAAACATAGAATTTGGAAATATTGTTTGGATTTAATAATCATCGTGTGCAAATATTCTAATAATCAAATAAAATCTTATGATAACGTTTATCTGCTATTGATTAAGGTTTTGTTATTGCTATTTTAGTTTTTATTTAGTTTTCCTTAAATCAAACGCATTAAATTACACTCGAGGTATTCCTTCAACTATTCAGCTATTGATTATGTTTCAGCAATTTTTGCTAATCAGTATTTTGTGAAATGAATCTAAGCTAATGTAATATCCGATAAATTGTGGGTGCTTCTTCAGCTATTCGAGTGAAATAAATATTTGTGAACAGAAGATAGATAACAGCAAATATGGTAGTTGTATCTGCATGCACAGTTAAAAATTTCCTAAAAGAAACATAAGCGCAAAATTGCAAACTCTTTGACTTTTCCAGCGAATTTCATTTGAAAAGTCAGACAAACAACCAAAATCAACAAATGCAAAAATAATTCTAATTTTCTCAACAATTTCATTAGCAAATTTTCAATTAGTTGCACGATTGAATCGACAAGATATTTACAACTTTTTTTGCCACATTTACATTCCCAGAAATGTGTTCCGTTCATTCTTTCTGCTCTGTCTCCCTTTGTAGCGTCTGTATTAAAATCAATTGTAAAATCTGTAGAAATAAACTCGGAACAGCAGCGTAAACTTTCACGATTCACGATTGAAATCTTTTACAGCCAAATTATGAGCATTTTCAATTTTCCCTCTGCTTGCCCCTCGCCCACAAACTGCGTTGAAAGCAACAGAGCGTGACAGAAAAGTAAAGCGAACTTTGCGCTTACTGTTTCATGGGCAGGCAACAAACGCTTCTCTCTGGTGTTGAAGACCGTCGATTTGCTACAACAACAACAACAAGAACAACAATAGCAACAACAAGGCCCATAACAATAACAATAACTTGACTGCAAACCTTTCAATATCAAGAAGCGCAGCCACGTTTCAATTGTACTTAGATAGATGTAGAGTAAGTTGGAACTGCTTGGCTTTGGCCGCAAGTCAAGTGTTCGTAGTGGGAGTGGTTGTGGGACAGAACAGCAAACAGTAACAACAACAAACGAGTAAGGATCAAGCGAGAAAAAAAGTCAATTGTTCAAGTTAAAGTGAAACTTTTTGAAGAAGTTTTCCCAGACGTTTGGCTTGCCCCAACAATTTGCTTTCTTTTCGTGCCTTTATCGCTGCCTGACTTTCTTTCTCTCTCTCTCTCTCTCTATCTCTCTCGCTCTGTGTATTCAGCTGCAGGACGCTTCAATAGCGCTTCCTTGCCCCCAGGCCTTTGACTCCTTCGCTGCCACCAAATTGCCATTGACACGTTAAGTTTGCAATTGTAGACCTGCTCAACGATTGCCCAGTCTCCGGCTCTTTGCATGTCTGCAAGCCCGCCGCTAAACGTAGTTTTTCCGCACACTTTGTCCAGCTGTGCGTCCTGTGTAGACAGCGCCTGTCGTTTCACGTCTTATCTACAAATTCGTGCGTCTTACAACTTTTGCCTGCCTCGCTGGCCATCCCAATTCCAGCTGGCTTTAAAATTTAAGCCGCCTGCCGCTTGCTCTTACTCTTACAGTCTCACCTCATGAAATAAATGGCTTGGTCATATTTCAAATCCAAAGTTCATGTTTATATTTTGGCTAATGTTTTTTCTAGTTGCATCTGCAAAAAAGTCCAAATAAAATAACAAAAATATAAAGCAAACCACTTTTGAGTTTGACACCAGCTGGTGCCGCCTGCGGTCACCCTGGCTGCCTCCCTGCTCCTGCCTCCTCCCGCTTGCTGCCTGAAGTGGCCGTAAAAGCTTTCAGCATTAATAGCTTGAGTGAGTTTCAATACATATTGACAATATGGCCATTGGCAAAACGCCACACACACACACACACACACACACAGAGAGAGAGAGGCACACTCGCCAAATTGATGACAGTTTGCCAGTTGCAAAGCCGCAGCAACGTTCATGGGTCCATGGGGTCGCTGGGTATGCATATGTGGACCTGACCATGGATAAATACATAGAAATAGCTTTGGCTATTTGTTTTTGGTATTGTCAAGGCAAGGGGGTAAGTGGGGGGCGGGAAACTGAAATCGTCGCTGTTATGCCTTGTGCCATTTTGGCACTTTGTAATTGCCTTGTTTGCCCCCATGTTTTTTGGCCTATTGTTGCTGTTGAGCTTTATTGTTGTTATTGCAATGTTGGCAACGCATTTGGCTTCGTTTTTTGCTTTTTTGTTTGTTGCTCTGCTGTGTTGGATTTGGGTTTTTGCTAAATCTGTGCCCATGAGCCATGTTTTTATATTTCAATATTTGCAATAGAGCTTAAACGAATATGGGAATTATCGGGACACGCTGCTAAAATAGAGAATTCATGAAAAACTCTCGGATTATGACACGGCGCAAACATTGCTTTAAGGGGCACAAATAGAAGCTATCAATTTAAAATTAGATTTTCTAATACAAAGTTTCTGTTAAAGGATAGGCCAACTTCATTTGTTTGTTTGCTTTTGCATATGTTGCAATATTGATAACCAAATTATTATTATACAAGTCATATAATGTTATTAAACTAGAAAATTATTAATTAAACAATCAATTTCTTTTCAAACAAAATTCTCGAATATTGCAATAAAGTATACAATTTAGAAAACAATAAAAAAATAACAGATTTAAGAATCGATATATATTTATATATCAGTGCATGACTTTTAACAAAGTTTATTTTCGATGCTTTAAGAATATGTCTCAAGACAAGAAAAAGATAAGATCGGTATACTACATTGATTATCTTTGGGCACAATAATAGAAATATCTGCTAGAGTGTCATGTCGTCAGTATCTCTGTAGATGAGAGTCAAAGCTGGTTTACTTATTTGCTAAGGGAAATTTTAATAAAAACTCCATTGATTTATCTTATGCAAGCCACAAATTATTTCATTTGAATTCCACAAGAAAAATACCGCAATTGTTTCACGACAACATTTTTGCAATTGAAATGCCACAAAGCTTCATTCATGGCCAAAACGGGGCTATAAGCCAAATGCGATATAGATATACGTACTCACACATATGGCATATATAGGAGCCAAGTACCGCCTCCTGCAGAGGGGGAGCGGAGTGGGGGTGGCAGAGGGGGGTCAGCAGCAGCAACTCGGCAAATGCATTTAGAATTTATGTGGCACTTGTCGTCGAAAAGCGCCGCGAATTTATTTCTTGTATGCGGTGACCGCTGACCACTGGCCATGGCCACCGGGCCAACGGTTGCCCGGCTAGTTGCCGGTCTGCTATTGCTATTGCTATTGCTAGTGTTGTTGCTGTTGTTGTTGTTGTTGTTGGTGGCCTCTGGCCAGTCGAAAGGGGCTCAAGTATATTTTGTGTGGCGTGCGCGCGTCGTTTGTTTTATTGTTATTGTGCAGTCATGACTTAAAAATTTGTCGCGCGCTTTTCACAGGCCCATCCCCAGAGTGTAAGCAGAGCAATAGCAACTACAACAACAACTACAACTACAACAATTACAACTAGTACAACAACAACAATGAGGAAAGCATGCTATTCTCGCTGGTGGAGCGACACTTTTATTTGGCTATTTGTTTGGCTGGCACTGAGTCTTCGCCTGCCTGGCTGCCAGCAATTATACGAGTGTGTCAGCATTGCTGTCCCGGTCGGGGCTCAAGCTGCCGCTTGATGCTGATGCATACGGATTCGACTAGCGCACTGCCTGAGCCGGAGCCCGAGCTGAAGCTGAAGCTGGGCGCCGCACTCTTCACATGCAGCACGAATTTATCGTTTTTAATTTGCCGCAACAGCAACGGCAAGCAGAAAAAATGAAAACAAGCAGCAGCTAAAAAATGGGGTGGCCTGCAGTTGGGTTGGGGGGCAGCTCCAGAAAAATGGCAGCCGCGTAATGCCTTTAATGGGTTTTGCGTGCCTCAGTTCCGCGCCCAATCTGCACGGCTTCGGCGGCCGCTTTGCGCCAAGTTATTGAAAGCGATAAATAAAGATCGCGCTTGATATGTTGCAAGCGCGACAGTTGCAACACACACCAAGACACACACACACACGCGCACACGTGCACACATATATTAAGTATACGAGGCGTATGAGCGATTCAGCTGCAGGTGGCGCAATGATTATGTGGTTAGCATAAATTTGTTTGCGCAATACGAATAACTTGCGTTACCACAGCGCTAATAGATGAACGAACGCCTCGTTCTCGCTCTCTTTTCGACATTGCCCATAATTTGTGGCAAATAGCCCCTTAAACTTTCGCCACTAAAATCTATGAGCCAGCGGCGGCAATCAAATGCCCCTGAATGACTGCAGTTGCTGTTGCAGTTTAGTTTTACTACAGCAACTGCCGCTGCTGGCAGTGGTGCATGGTAAATACAATTTATAAACAGAAGGGGCCACGCTGCAAATGAATATACTGGCCCAAGGAGTGAGAGAGGATGGAAAAAATACAGCGAGTCGTTAAAGCAAATATCCTTTGACTGGTTGTATTTAACTCAGACATAAAATACCTTTATACTTCATTATTATACTTTTAATCTAAACATAAAACTCAATTAATTTTTATTTATTTATTATTTATTACTTATACTAAAACATAATATATATTT
This sequence comes from Drosophila flavopinicola, assembly GCA_035042425.1. Lineage (NCBI taxonomy): Eukaryota > Metazoa > Arthropoda > Insecta > Diptera > Drosophilidae > Drosophila > Drosophila flavopinicola. The sequence goes on along the minus strand of JAWNLL010000459.1, from coordinate 4,867,144 downwards.
GTAATGGTAAAGCTTAGCTGATATCAATCATAGGTTAAGCAATTCGAATTGGGTTTGGCGTTGCGGAATTTCTACATTTTTGATTATGTATTGGCTCATAATGCGCATATCATAAATAGCAGAGGAATTTATGTATCTTCAATGATAAAAAAAAAGTAGCTAATAGCCGTCTTAGGATAACATGACATGTCAAAGGTTAAACAGCATGCGAAAATCAGCAAGCCTTAAATGCTTGCAAAGAGTAGACCATAGAATAACAATGCAGTTCTGGCAGCTGTGCACTAGAATTTGTATTTATGTTATAGCCAAAACTTTGCAAAACTCAATTAATTAACTTTTGTTCAAAAGCAACAGCAAATAATACAAAAATAAAGCGAGCAGCGCAACAGCAACAACAGCAACAACAACAACGCGAGCAAAACAAATGCAAATTGGTAAAAATAAATATTTTTTCTCTTGCAACAAATTCGAGAATGCCAAATTGCTAAAAATTGGCAAAACAACTCAAACATGAGAACAACAAACACACATTCGCAGCTGCCAATGTGAAAGGGAATGGGAATTGAGTTTGGGAAGCAAAACAGAACTATTCGAGTCGAAAGACCGCAGGAAATCAGTATACAATATCTAGCTATAGTCTTTTTTAAGCTCTCACTCTTTATTCATTTTCTTTTTGCCACAATTGCAATTGTGCATACGCCCCGTGGACGCGCATTAATGCCCGGCCATTGCTCATACGCCCCATGAGCGAGCCGCCGTTCATCATTTGTTCGCCCCTTTGGCACATTTAAACGCATGTATGTTGCATCATTTACTGTTGTTTATGTTGAACCTGTTGTTGTTGTTGTTCGTGTTTTTTAAATTATTGCTGTTACTATTCAGCTTTAGCCACGCGTCTGTTGGCTGACTGCTGGTGGCTGCGTTGCCAGTTACCAGTTGCTGGTCGTTCCATGTAATTGCAGTGTATTAAAACATCAAAAGTTAACAGCACGCCAGCAACAACAACAACACCAACAGAGCCATTTTCAGCGTCCGAATGCAGCTAAAGCTGGAAAAAAAATGCATATTTGGCAAGCAAAAATAATTAAAAAGTTTTGATTACCAGCGTTTGCGACTAGAGAAGTTTAAGATTAATGGAAACACATTCAATTTATTTCTCTCTCTCTCTCTCTCTCCCTCTACTAATATTATGATTGTCATAACATTTAACAGAATCATTGACATTTGCCTTAAAAAAAGGAATATAAAAACAAGAAAAGTAGCTTAAAACGAATAGGGTTAGATACATTTAATGTTCGAGTTAAAAATAACTTTGAGTTAAAATAATTAAATAATTAATTTTAAAATATGTATGTGTACAGTTAAGTTATTGAGTACAGCGAATCTCGTAGTCGGATAATCTCAACTTCTTATTTGTCCAATGGAAAATCAAATTTATTCCTTTGTTGTGATAAGAGAGAATGAGAAGCCAGCCCACAGCTGTGTCTTAAGCATCACAACCTTTTGCCGAATTCTGTTACAATCTGCCAACTGGATGCAACTCAAGCTTCGGCTTCATACACAGCAAGCTTCACACGCACACGCACACACACGCAATTGTTTGTGTTTGCCTCGCGTGCGTATGTGTGTGTGTGTGTGTATGAGTGGGGCGTTAATTTTCACAATATGCTCTATCCTGCAGCCAAAAGTTAATTAAAAACCAACAAAACTCGACACTGCAACACACACACGCACACATTGCCACAACACAACTTCACGAGCAAACCGGGCCTCCACTCTCGTCAAAAGCTGTTGGCCACAACAACAGCAACAACAACAAAATTGTTAGCCATTTTTCCACACCAGCAGCCCCAGTGCACGTTTCTTGAAGCCAAACATTTTTACCCAATATTGTATACGAAGTCCTTAGGGACCACAGAATGCCATCGCACCAGCATTTGTTTAACCCAGCGAAAATGTGTACGTAAGATATGTAACAAAACCGAAAGAAAAAAAAACATAGAAAGACTCTCACGTATTGGCCAAAATTTTGTTTCGCTTTGCTTTTTGCATGCTTAAACGCAATTTGCACAATTTTGATTAGCAGCATAGCCAATTTGCAGTGTTCGATATTTGATTTGAATGCGCAGTTAACCGTTCTAGACACGTATCCTGGCGCTCCAGGATAGCCAGGATATGCAACGAGCGGCCAATTCGGGCAAACATTTTTGACGCATATGGCTCAAACAAACAAAACAGAACCGTATACCGCATATGCATTTGTAAGAAAATGGAATTTTTAATCCAATTTAATTGGCAAGCGGCAGCGAAGCCAAAACAAACATCTCGATTGTGGCGCCAATTCGGGCGAAATCGAAACGAGCTCTTCCACAAAAAAAATGGGATATTATGATATAAATTGAAAAGCAGCAAATATGCGCAAATCGTGCATGTGCTTAGCTTCTATAGTGCATTCTATATGCTATATTCCATATTCTATACGGGCAGCAAGAAAAGCACGCGGGCGACACATAATTTAAGCTTGCTGGCTTCAACAAAACAGCAGCAAACATGGCCAGCGAAATTGAAGAGAGAGAAAGCTACCAAAAAACACTGCACTTTGTTGATTAAATTTCATGCTTGACTCCACCTTGCCATAGCAACGATCTCTGGAGTGGGACAGGGGGAACGAGGGAAAGGGGAAACGGGTTACGGGGACGGGGAACGGGGGTCAAGAAGAGAAATTGCTATCTAAATTTTAATTCTTGACGCTAACGCAACGGAGAACAACAGCGTCGAGGACAAACGCAACATCAAGGACACTTAAGAGCTGACACTTTTATGTGTATTTATTTTATTTAATTATCTAATATTGATTTCGCCAGTGTTGATAGTCGATAGCAGCCTTTATCTATATTCAAAGTATTATTTACAAATTTAATAGTTATAAAAAACACACAAAGATATATGTATACAAAGCAAAAATAAGGCAACCTCCATCTAGACCGCTTTTATCAATACGTTCGCAGCGACTTTCTTCAAAGTTTCTTACAACTTTAAACAATATTCAAAGACAACTTAATCATCGAAATAATCTGAAGAATTTACCACTATTAAACAACAACTCTTTATTTATTTTGAATTTTATTTTGTATTCCTTGCACAAAATAATTGTATTATTCAATAGATGCTGGCAGTAATTTCTTATATTCCAGTAATAAGCAGGTAATAAGCTACAAACATAGTTTCTTAAACGAATCCCTTAACTCTTGCATAGTCACACATTACGTATACGTTGCTTTAATTTCGAGTCCTTTTGTTGAGCATAACCCAAGGTAAACACTCTCACTGCAAGTCTAAGTTCATTGAACGATCTGCCTTTAGTTGACCCGCTCTCTCCCTCTCTCTCTCTCTCTCTTTGGAATGGTATCCCTAGCGATTACCATATGCAAAAGCGAATCTCGTAAATCAGTGCAAATATATCCCAGCTCAGGCTTATTGCGGCAGCTTATCTGCTTATGACAGCTTTCCGCCTGGTAAAGGAGTAAAATAAAAAAAGAAAGAAAAACCCTGTTTGAGGTAGCAGCTAGCAGAGGGCAACAACAACAACAACAACTAGCCACACATAGACAGACATACAGACAGAACATAAAGCACGCGTCCAGAGTGAGCGTAAGTGGAGCGTTCGCGACTAACCCAAAAGGACAAAACCACAAGAACCGCAAACACCAAAAATATAAAAAGGGAACAGCCATAAAAAAGGCATTTTCGCAGACTCGTTGTGTGTGTGTGTGTGCGTTAGGTTAAAAGAAGGAAGAAGCGTTGGCCCAACAAAAACAAAAAAGTGAAAAGTTTGAGCATCCCGGCCGCAGCCTTCATCACGTTAAACAACAGGCAACAAGGACAACAAGTGCCAAGCCAAAAAGGAGATTTCATTGTCAGGTTGTCAGCCTCGTCCTTGTCCGCGTCCGCGTCCTTGTGCTCGTCCTGCATGGGTTAACTGTCAACGACATCTTATTATGAATTAGTGTTAAATGCCTCGCTGATAGCGCTGATGGCACTTTACAGCATTTTCGCATTTAATTCCTTGGCCACGCCGAACTTCATGAATATTTGACTGAAATTCGCAAACTGTGCCAGTGACTAGTGGATTTATTTTTATGATGCCGCAACAGACATCAGCAAATCAGAGCCAGTGCACAAACTTCTTAATAATGTATAGCTGGCAAAAAGCTGGCCAAGGGAGCGGCTCGCGTGCCGCATTTTCGGCACTTTCCAAAACAGTCACGTAACCACGTTAGTAATAATCACTAAAGTTTCAGCTACCTCGCGACTTTGACTCGCCCCCCGAACCCCTCTTCACCTACCCACCTCTGCGCTTGGCCAACTGTTGTGTCTGCCGCTGCCCATTAATATTTGTGAAGGCGGCCGCACAAGGTGTGCTCTGATTCTGGGCTCTGCTCTGGAATGTTGTGGGTGCTGCAGTTGCTCTAAATTATTGAGCGCTCCTCATCATGAGTAGCGTTGTGTGATCATCCTGAAAATGCTGCCACTACCTCTGCTGCTGCTGCTGCTGCTGCTTTTGGCTTATTTACATTTCGTGCGCATCGCGTGCTGTGATTTACTTTTGCGGCTTAATTTCATCTCCAGACATTATTTGTGCCCCGTGCGCCGTTTATCTTGGCCGTTAAGCACTTGACGCCCCCTCGTCTGCCTTTCCGGCTGCCATTTCTTTAGCTTGTTTCGTTGATAAACTTATGCAACTGCACGTGCCTTCTAACCGGGCCGTGAGGTGGCCGCTTTATGGCCACCACTTGTCTCAGCCTCAGCCTCGGTGTGGCTCTGTTTGGCGGTAAATTAACATGAATTTATAGTTAATGTGTCTGCGAGTGTCTCTGCCTCTGCCAGCTATGGCCCAATGAGCACTTGGCACAAAGGCCAGGCGCCCTGTTGTCACCCCTGGCGCCACCATGCAAGCCGACATTTGCTAATTGATTATGTGCCCGCCTGGTACTCCATTGAAGCGTCATCAACTGGCGCATAAATCAAGCAAACGTCAGTCTCTGTCCGCCACTGGTCCTTTACTCCCTGCACCATGCTCCCTGCACCCTTGGCCAACGTAAAGCTATGTATAAATTTGCATTTTTAAACAACAAAAGCAGCAAATGTAATAAAAGCAAAAAACAAAAGGAAGTCGAAAAAAATCATAATATAGACCGACAAAAAAAAACAAAAAAAAGAAACGCGACAGAAAAATGATTGCTGCACGGCAATAAAATTGATTAAATGCGACAGCTCGTCGGACTTTTTTTAATGCATAAATTTAAAGTAATTTGTAATGGAGTCTGTATGTTGAGTGCCCACTAGAAGATATGGTCTGAATCAAGAGACTGATGAGAGATGAGAGACGATGAGAGTGCACCCAAAAACGGAAAGACTACTTAACCTTCCAGATATATGTATGGTTCACCTTTACAATATATTTAGGCTTCTCTTCTTATATAAAATAATATTTGAAACAAACAATGAACGTATACTTAATTTATAATGTATAAGCGAACGATAAACAGCTACCAATAAACAGTTTGTTATAATGCAGAAAGTAAAGACTCTTCCGATATAAACATATATATATATATATATATATATATATATAAACACCTAATTAATTTTTTACACAATAAAAAAAATGTGTTTAAAAAAACCGTGTAAAAAACCGTTGAACAAAATTCGCAAAAATAAAATTTGTCAAAGAAATTTAAGCCCAAAAGATTCAAATCATGTAAAAAAATGTAAAAATATTGTATTTTCTTCTTCTTTCTTTGTCTTAATACAAAACCGTGTAAAAAAGACCGTGTACATAGAGAATTGGGTGCACATATATTTATATATTTATATATATTGTATTGAGCTTCACACCTCAAAGTAAACTGCAAGTTTTTCCCAGATCGCACTGCTCACACAAAATGCCAATTCACAAGTGATAAGTACTTTGGCTGACCACTCGACAATCGAGTACTCAGTCTGGCCTTTGGCCTTCCTTACATGCATTGACAGTTGCACAATGCCAGCCAGCCAACCAGCTAGTCAGCTAGTCAGCCAGCCAGCCAGCCGGCAAACTTCAAAAACCAAACTTTAACAAAGCAACAGCATAAACAACAATAAAAGCCCAGTGCACACTGCATCAGAAGGAGGCAGGATCAAAAGGAATCAGCTCATGCCCATGCCCATGCCGATGCCGATGCCGCTGCCCTATGGCCAACTGCGCTTAATTGTAACACTGATGGACAGAGCTGCAGTGGCTGTTTGGAAAAACAAAGCCTGTCCAGCTTTGCAGGCGGCACAAATGGCAAGGCTTCAAATGCTCTTATTGTCAGTGCTGAGTGCGGCGACTTCGGCTTCAACTCCACCCTTGAGTCCAGCTGCACATGTCCATTATGACCTGCTCGCTGCTTTTGACAATGGCTACGAGAAGTAAAAGCTCGGATGCGAGTGTGCAAAAGTTGGAAAAATCTGAAAGGCCGTCAACGGCACACAACAAGTCGCGTTGCAACAGCGGCAGGAGCAACTGCCCCCCAAAAACAGAAAGAAAAAAAACAGATGTAGAAGGAAAATGGGAGTGGAGCAAAAAGCAAAACGGATATGCGCACAGTTGTTGCAGAAAACAAAGATTCGCGGCGCTAAGCAGTCGTGCGTGAAGTGCGTGTGTGTGTGTGTGTGTGTGTGTGTGTGCGAGTGTGTGTGTGCGAGTGTGCCGGAAGCCATTAGACAAAAACGTGCAGCTGCAGCGGCAATGACAGCAAGCGCAGGATATGCGCATTGTTGCCACTGCCCAAAAGTGGACACAATGTTGGCTGGCCATGATTTCATATTGTGATTTTTAATGCACTATCTTTGCAACGGGTACAATTGAGTTTCGGCTGCATATTAACATTCACCAGTCTCAAGGTACGATCTTAGCTTTTCATTTAAATTCCACACTTTCCAAATCAGGCAGTCAAGCAAAACAACGGCTACTTTAGCAAATGATAAGTAATATCCATAGCCATGCCAATAACAACGTCATCTCCCCACTGAGATGGGCTTTTAAGTTTAAGAGCATACCGGTCTGGAAATAAAGTACTCGCCCTTTATTTAAAAAAAAAAAACTCATATAATAGAATAATTGAATACTATGAATAAATTATATTTATTCATATATATTTATTCGCTACCATCTGCTTAGCATGCAGCCAGGCAACAACGATACTGTCTATAATGATAATAAGCCCCACCAAGGTAAATAAACTAAATGTTTGAATATTGAAACCAGCTTTTTTCAGCCTGTTTAAAAACAAGCATCAATTTAGCAGTGAATCTGGTCGTCGTTCTTTAGCAAACCGGTGTTCATCAGCTAAAAAAATAATTTTAACAGCTGGATTTCGGAGCTTCCGCCATGGGCTGTGCTGTGTTACTGCTGCTGTTAATGTCGGGTTTTAGTGAAACGCAGTGCAACTTGTGGCAGTTGCAACCAACCAACGAATGAACGCACCTGCAGCAGTAGCCACTGAATCACTGAATCGGAGGACGACCTCCTTTTATGAAGCTCTAATTGTTAATGCGCAATAAAGCACTAATGAGAAGGCCGCGCCTTTAACGTGTTATTTGCCAAGGCAACAGCAGCAGCAGTAGCAGCAGTAGCAGCAGCAGCAGCAAATTAATGCCAGATATACCAAAGATATCGAATTTATGGCCAGTTGCTTTATTTTTATGGCTACACTTTTATAGGACTTTTCAATTAAAAGCGAGCGTTTGTTAATTAAAACATTTCGTGTTTTTTATATTTTCGTTTGTGTAATTGTTGCATTTTTAATCAGCACCTAATGAGCTAATCAATGCGCCGAAAATTGTAATTTCCGCCAAATAGAGCAACAAAAAGTAAAGCATTTTAATTAAAATTTGCTGATAATTGAACAACAAATGTTTCATTAATAATCTAATTGGCCATAATGTGCACAGAATTAGCACTAAATTAGTCACAGCCATTGCATTGTTGTTAGCTGGTCTGAAATTAAATTTGCAAATAGCCGAACCCACAAACCGAACCCAAAACCTGAAGCTACTACTCCCCCCTCAAGCACTGTGCATTATTCAGCCGAGTTAAATTAACCAAAATACATGTTCAACAACAAGCCAAGCCAGACCAGACCAGAACAGACCCTGGCAGGTCAGATGGAAACAGGAGCGGTAGCTGGGGCAACAACGAAATGCAATTACATGCACTGCATACTTTTGGGCTGATGCTGTTGCCAGTTTACAGTTTGCAGTTTACAGTTTGCCGTTTGCCGTTTGCCGAGTTGAAAGCTAGTTGCTCGGCAGCCGCAGAAAGCTCAAAGGTTTATTAGATTTGCGCTTTTATTAAGCGTTAAATTATTTCGTAAATTGCTAGCAGCTACAACTACAGTCGAAAGCGCAAAACAAATAAACACACACAATGGCAACACCAACAACCATAACAACAGCATCATCCGAAGCATCCTTTGAGCCTTGTGCTTGTCCTTTAGCTGTTTCGAGCAGGGAAATTACTTCATTTTTGTTATCATTTGCATAGCCAGACAAGCAGCCGACGCCCTGCGGCCCTTTAATTAATCATTTGAGTGGCTCCTGTTTTCGTCCTGTGTGCTCGTTCTCATTCTCATTCTCGTTCTCATTTGCCTCATTGTAAAACTACTTACGAGCCAAGCCCCAAAAACAAAAGCACTCTTAAATGGCAAACGCACAATACAACACAAAAAGCCGATTAGCTGCTGCACCGCTTTTTTGCAGTCCTTTCTGTTGTCGTCCTCTGCACTTGTGTTAAGTGCCTTTTGTTTAGGGCAACTTTGTGCCAGTACCAGGACCACCACAGATAAATATATATATACACGTACCTAAATATCTAAATGAATAAAATGCATAGATGTTTAAGCACACACACACACACACATTGCAAGTAGTTGCCTTTGATGCCCTTCTGCTGGAGCTGTTGCTCGTTTTTGTTGGTGTTGCCGCTGCCGTTGTCCTGCTTTGCCTGTTGTCTTTGCAACGCCCATTTGCATAGAAAACAAAGCATCAAAGTTGGCACAAAATACTAAAGGACTCAACACAACTGAACTGAACTGAACAGCAGTTGGTCATACTTTTCACTATGTCCGACTATTGTCCTGCTCCTGGCATATTCATGAGCATTGACAACAACTACAACAACAACAACAGCAGCAGCAGCAGCAGTAGCATTCATTTAAGGCTGTCATAAATTTAAATTTTACAATGCAGCGGCTACTTAGCCAAAACATTAATAGCAAATAGCATAGTGTACCTCATCCTGCTAGTGGGCAAGTAAAACATTATATCCTGTCGAAATGCGAAATACGAGCTAGGAGAAAGCATCAGGGCACCAGGGCAGCCAGGGAAAAGCAGCTAGTACATCAGCAAACCGGATGTTCATCCATCGGCGTGCACTACGTCTATTTTACAAGCTTTGCCAAATCTTTTCGAGTTGATTAAAAACAATAAAAACAGCATGTTTCTTATGGCCAAAAGCTGAGCCATAAATAAGCAATTTATTGTGCGCTTCCGCCGTGTGCTCGACTCCTATCCCATTGTGAGCGCTGGCCAATATCACAGCTCGACGGAGTCAGTGGCGCAGCATGCGGGCTCCTCCATGGACACCACCGCTGGGTCACCACTGGACGCTGGCCAGGCGCTGGTCATGTCCACTTTGGCATTCGGACGGCTTTCGATGTTTATTGCAGCATTTGGAGTGAAAGGCACGAAGCAATTTCCGCTGCCGTGAGAGCTTAGCAATATTAGCGGACAGCAAACACACACACACACACACACACACACACACACACACACATGCACACGCTATGGCACATAGGTCACACATATTTGTGGCATTTTGCTGCTTCCTTTGCGATAAGCCCGAGCATTAGTTATTTAAAAGGTGTGTGAGGCATGTTTGTGAGCCGGCGTGATTTAAGCTTGATTTAGAGTAACTGCAGCCGGATATCCTGTGACTACAGCAACAAGGCACTTCCACCATCGACCAGCGACCTTGAAATCGAGAAAGCTAAGTGATCATGTTTGCGAACAGAAATGAAAAAGTACATTCACTTGGTCGCTTAATCCGCAGAAATAGCCTAGTGGCTAAATCCATTGAATTGAATATACTGATTGATATGTTTTCGATTGCCATAAGCAGATCATGTTTGCTTTCCCACTAAAGCAAAGTAACTCGGAAAACATAAGTTCCCATTACAATGGAAACTTGTACAATATTAAGATTCTACTGATATTCATTTGACTACAAAATAAATGTCACAAAGCTTAAAATCATCAAATTAAATGTTAAATATTATTGTTTACAAACTTCAATAAATTTTTTTAATTTGTTAGTATTTAAAGATAGCTAGCTTGACTTGTCTATTTCCTAATATTTCGCTTGGATCTTAAAAACACCACTAATTTAGTTGGACCTTCACCAGCTTTAGTTCGAAAATGTGTCCCAGTAGCAACAGCTAACCATAATTACCATACTTTATTGCCAGATCAACTCAATCTACAAAATCGCTTTTCATTTGCTTACATAAAGCACCATTTATAAGCTAAACTTGAGCTCTTAAAACTCCAATCAGTTAGTCTGATAAACTTGTTTTCCAAATAGCAATTTGCTATACAATGTATATGTATGTAATTAAATCGAGCGGCGCCAACATTTAGTCCCACTTGAACCCAATTCTTAGCTTCTCATTGTGTAAATCCGCAGATGTGTAACTGAAAAATTGTAAGTTCAAGAGCGTATTTGAGCCAGCGCTACTTATGATTACTTTTCGCTAATCGCTGAGCATTATTTCCTTTCAATTTGTGGTCTTTTATTTACGTGCATTTGAGCGTAGAGCTGACCACACACACACACACACATGCTCAAATCACGTATGCCACACACACACACACAGAGGAGAATGGAACTGCCAGATAGCTCAGCATGGGCACGTAGCAAAATTGTTTGGGTGTTACGATTGGGAGCATGGGAACAGGGAGCTGGGAGCAAATCTTTGGCCGCACCCCACGCACGTGACAACACAAATAGTTGGGCCAATAGTTTTAAGCAATTTTTTTTTTTGTTTGTATTGTATGCCATTGGATTTTTGACATTTTCCTCTGGCCACTAAATCCATTAAAATTATATATTTTCGGTGTATGCTTTTGATGCGCTCCTCTAATTTCATTTCATTTCATTTCATATATATATTTGTACTTCTTGTTGATGTCCAAATAAATTGAAGTTATTTTTCATTTTTGTGTGCGCAAATTGGAAATGTGGCCAGCACTCTAGCTCCTTCCACACACACTCGAACAATATTTGTGTATGTATGTCCTGGATACGTGCATATCCTGCAGCCAGTTGCCGCCCAGCCCAGTCCAGCCCAGTTGCCTGGCCGCAGCAATGTTCTAATTAAATTCGATTTTCGCCATGCATGCGGCATAAATTGTTTTGTCATTTTACGGTCATTGTGTGAATGTGTGTGTGTGTGTGAGTGTGTGTATATGCACACTACATAACTGTGTACATAAATATGTATATATGTATATATGAGTTATTCCACCGGACCCATGCCAAACAATGGCATTGGCAGCTTTTCGGTTTTGCCTCGCCGTGGGCGAAGAACTTGTATACTCGTTTCAGATTAACAGAAATTGAAAATCTTTTGCTTCGGGCTATAAAATTTGCGACATGCTCCTCTCGTTATCTGCCAGTGTATGTGTGTGTGTGTGTGAGTCTGGATAAGTGAGCTTGTTTGTGCATGTGTGTGTGTGCACATGTACAAGAAATATAACAAGCCGTATAATTGGTGTACACGCTCAACAACATACACCTCCCAGTGCCATACTTGGTGCTCTCAAACACCCAGGCCCCAAACTATAACCCCAATCCCAAACCCAAGCTCCACTTCGACTTTCGACCACTGTTATTTTTTCAAGTTGTCTGCGTGTGTATTTTAACACTCTGTTGCTCTGCAAGCGGAGTCTATTGGTTTACAATAACTCTCGTCGAAATTTGACAAAATATACTCCTAGATGAGGCAGTTTCAACTAGCAAGAAGCTCTTGCCCAACATACCCAACTATTCTTTCACGAACAGAGTATCGCACAGTCGTACTGCACTGCCACGTTCTGACTTGCTTTATTTGCAGTGTTTTGTGGTTTGTCGTATAAGCATGCAACTTCATACAGCGAGGAGCAAATGTTTCATGTTTTGCTGGCTCACATGTGCTGGCTATGTTTTATTTATAAGCAGAGCAGTTTACACAGGTATGCACAGCACCACCACCAGCACCAGCACCGCAGCTACCACAACCACCACCGCCAGGTGGGTCAGGTGGGTCAGTCGTGTACTTGTCGTACAGCGCGAGTTCGAATTACACATTTAATTAAGCTGCTAGCTTGTGTATTATTGAATAATGAATGAATCCCATCGAGTATCTCTTTTCCAATTGAAGTTGGTCTATTCAAGGTATACGTAAGAGCTTGTCAAAAGATTGCTGCTTTTGAACATTGCTTTGAAGTCTCAATTCTGATTTTGTCAAAGCTGTTATCCTGCAGCTTATTCAACCTTAGTTGCATTCAATTTCATATCCATTACACACACAAACACACACACACACTGGGAAAAAAGAAGAGAGCACAATTCCGTCACCTGCAGCGTCCACAGCGTTGTCCTCGCAGCTAACATCTTCTAAATTTCCGTCTCATCGACGCGCCGGCAACAGAAACAGCAGAGACAACAACGACAACAACGACAACAACGACAACAACGACAACAACGGCAACAACGGCAAACGCGACAACATTTCACTCAATTCAATTACCTTAAGAGTGTCAGCGTGAAGTGTATGTCTGGCAGGGCAGCAAGGACCTGCGCTGCAACAAATGCAGGATACTCAATCGTTGTTGTTGTCGTTGCCGTTGCTGTTGTTGTTGCCGGGTCTTTGGCATTTAAAATCCCACATTTGATGTGCTTAGAGCTGCTGCTTCCGCTGCTTCTCTCCTGCCCTCAGCTATTGTCAGCTCGTCTGTTCCACGCGACTGACAATTTTCGTTGGGCTTACCTGTAAACTCGACCTGATTTATTGCCTTACCTTGCCATTCCCAGTGCCTGTCCCCTGTCCCTGTCCCTGTCCCATGCCCATGCCCACTCCCATTCCCATGGCATGCGATGCCGTTTGCGTGGCCCGTAGCCGACATGGCGTGTAATAAAATTTTAATCGATGTCGTACATTTGCATGCCAATTGCTGCCAGTTGCCAGTTGCCAGTTGCCAGCTACCAGTTAGCAGTTGGAGGAGCTGGCTGCATAGTCCCAGCCAGCCATGCCACTAGCCAATTACGCCCCAAGGCAAGCAAATGCGTCACATGTAATAAAACGCATGAGAGGCAAAAGCCTTCAGAGCCGGGAGCCGTTAACTTGGGCTAATTTGATGCGCATTTGCATAAACAACGTAACGAAATGCGAGTAAATGCAACTGGCTGCCGCACAGGTAACCAGGCAACATGATAATTATACTATGGCCAACATCTCGCTGCAACAATGCAACAACAACAGCAGCAAAGTTTGCACAGCCGACGAAAAAATGCGAATATAAATTTGTGTTGTTCTTGAAATTAACAACGGAAATGAAAAAGAAAATTGAAATTTGCTTCGCCTTTGCCTGGCTCCTCTTCGCCAGGCAGCCAAATGACTTCTTATTGCCCATGCGGAATCCTTAGGCTGCCAGCAGCGACTGCTGGCTCATAATGAAAAAACTTAAATGGAATATAAATATGCGGCAACTAAAAGGCAACGGCAAGGGAACAACAATAGCTTTCCATTGTGCCACAGTCGAGAAGCATAACATAATGTGCAACTCTTGTTGCACGACACTTTTTCAGCCGTATGTTTGTGTGTGTGTATGTTTATCCCCATGACAATATGATACAGTGTAGATCCGGTTTTAAGCCGGCGGATCTAATTGCACATTACAAAGGCCGTGGCGCAAATAAGCCATTAATTTCATGCTGACCATTAAGTCCATTTGCGGGACTTGCAACACACTTTCACGCTTTGCTGTCGCAGCAATTACGCCTAAGCTCCGTCAAGTGTCAAACATAATGCGGCGATTGGCAACAAAAGAAGCAGCAGCAACAGCAGCCGCAGCAGCAGTTGTCACAGTTGGCCATTAAGCTCCGGCACTGGCCAAATTGCGTCGAAAGGGACAAATCTTTTTAATAACTGGCTGCCGACTCGGGTTTAGGCAACATGTGTGCCAAATAGTTCGCACAAGTCCAGCCGGCGAGTTGATAAAGACATAATGGCATAGATTTACTTTTTATGTGCCTACATTTGCGCTTGATATGATTAGCCTTGCTGTTCTTGTTGTTCTTGCTAAGACTAAGACTGTTTTTGTGGTGCCAGCAAACCACATGAGTTCCTTGGCCATTTATGCCATAATTTGCCAAACAATGCCGCTAGTTGGCTGCGAGTTCTGGGAGTTGGGCTGCTAGCAGCTTATTTGGCAAATCACCTGCGCTTCCTTAACAGCTTCCTGCTTGGGCAAACCTAATACTTCCCTGGCAGTCTACATAAGACAAGAGGCAGCATGTTTTCTTTAAGACGTAAGTGTCTGCTACGAAAATGAAGTACACACACACACACACACACACACAGAGAAAATCCATATAATACCTTAGCAATTTGGTACAAGGCTCCATCCTGTTGCTTGCCAAACAGGCCGCTGGCTTTTCATTTGATAAACAGTCGAGGCCCAGCTGCATAGCTTGTTTTGCTTACCTGTCTTGTCTCTCCAACTGACTGACTGAGTGACTGTCTAACAAGCTGTTCAACCAACCAGCCTGCTCATATTGCGCTTAATGTTCTGGCCTCACCTTCTTGGCTTTTTTATTTTGCTTTTGCTGTCGGCACTGAAGTGCCTTTTTCAATTTCCCCAGAGGCGCTTCCGATCAAACAGGAAGCGCTTAAGTTCAAACTGGAGAACTCCGAAAATATCGTCGGTTGAAGCGACAGCGAGCGCATTTTTCTTGACTAACAGCTGCAAAAGGTTCGGCCACATGAGCTCTAAGATGCGCTACACAAGTAGCAAGTGGGTGAAAGTCTAAAGACATTCCACAACAATAATTACACACTTGCACACACTCTTCCCTTGGGTAAACTGCAATTAGCCCTTGCACACCTGGACTATTAGGCTGACTGCACATGTCCAACCATTTAGCAAGTGCGTGCAGCTCAGTGTACCTCACCTACCTACTCCATCGTCTTGCGCAAAAAAGACACACAGGATTCGCCACATTGCTCGTATTTACTCCGGCGCACCTGTAACTTCATTACCGTCTGGCGCGCCATAAGATATGCAATATAAATATAAACTCAAAAAATATGCCGCTCTGGCAGAACAGGCGTTGTAAGCCAGCCGCCCCTGCTGCGGGGGTTGAGCGTGCGTTGGGGTTGCGCCCAGGATAAGGGTAGTCATATTTCATATGGCTAATAAACCAGACGCACAGGGAGCAACATGAATTTATTAATGAGTGGCAAATGAAGTTTTCCATGGAGTCGTGCAGCCAGCAGACAGCAGCCAGCAGCGAGCAGCCAGCACGAAGGCGAGTCCACAGTGGCAGCTTAGTCCACAGACCACAGTGCTGACAACTAAGCTGCCACACACGCAGCCAGAAACAAAGGAGGTGAACAAAAACACACACAAACAGAAGGAAAAGCAGCCCGTGGAGCAACAATAAACTAAGGCCACATTTTTTCGGGCATAGCTTGAAAGTTTACCCCACGCCCGGATAGGCTGATTTACGTATAACAACAGCAACAGGAACATCAACGGGAACAGCAGCAAGGATCAAGCGCTCAGTCATGAATGCAAATTGAAAGCACAAACTGCAATTTTCGGTTGAAGAAAAACAAGCAAAAACAAAAGCAAAAACCAGCAGCTCTGGCAGTCCGGAAATGAATGAGCTGGAGCAGCGTCTCATTCGTGTGGCTGCTGAGGGCATTCGGCAAAGTTAACAAACTTCTGTGATTGATAAATATTTAAAGCGCAGCAACAAAGCGAAATAATTGAAATAAGTGAAGCAACGACATTGAGGGTTGCTCGCACCCTGGCACCCTCGCAACCTTATACCTCGGGTTGACTCGACTGCGTAGACGATTGCGACAGCAACAAGCCGAAATGCTTGTTAGTCTTCATGGCTGGCTGATGGGCGCCTGGCCTGCCTGCACCTTCATTCAATCTAATTTCGCTGCTTATCGCTGAAGCTGAAGCTTAGCTGCTTTAAAATGCGAATGACATGCCAAAGTACTTCAAATTCTAAAGATTGGGACAAGGGCAGCGACTGAAATAGCGACATTGCCATCAGCTTGCCCTCCGTCTCGGTTTTCTTGTCTATCCCTCTCTCTCTGTCTCTATCTCTGTCTCTGTCTCTCTTTCTCTGGGCACGCTTCAGTGCAGACTTTGTTTGCCGGATGAGCAGCAGCGCGTCATGCTGCTTTAATGTCCTCGACTTGCTTGTTGATGTCACC
Organism: Drosophila flavopinicola; assembly: GCA_035042425.1. NCBI lineage: Eukaryota > Metazoa > Arthropoda > Insecta > Diptera > Drosophilidae > Drosophila > Drosophila flavopinicola. The sequence goes on along the minus strand of JAWNLL010000459.1, from coordinate 4,850,567 downwards.
TTTCCCTTATTGAAATACTCTCTCAACCAGTGCATAACAGCTAAAGCATTCAGATTGCATAGGTAACTAATGGTTACTGAGTTATAACAATGGCAAAGATGGCAGCATGAAAGTCTTACCAATAACTCTTAACATTAACACACTTGACAAAGTCGAATACCTCTGATTACAGTCATGGAAATAAAATGATATACTTGCATCTACTGAGAAAATATGCATCTAGTCTTATATTAGAAGACATGTTAATATATAAGATATATATGTGTCGTAGGGTATGCAATTGTCAATTCAAAAGATTTCCCTCTTCGTTGTCTCGTCAGAGCGGCCTGTGACTTTCATTTGCGTTGTGCGTTCTGTTCTGTTCTTCTGCTTGGCTGCCGATTTGTGTAAGTGTGAGTGTGTGTGTCTGTCTGTGTGTGTCTGTGCCCACATAATGTCGCCATGTTGCCATTTCGGCAGACAGTGTTTGATTTGAATTCATTGTCGCGTAATTTGCGCTGCACGCCTTTCGGTTAAGGGATCCCCCCGCCCATCGCCCATCGCCCACCGCCCACATCTCAGGTGCTCGCCCATTCCGTGTCGCTAATTACACAGTAATTAAAATAGCTGTATTTACACACTCACACATTTGCACAGCAAGTGCGTGCAAAAATTTAAAAAAAAAACCAAAAACAGAGAGTAGCAACAAAAAGTAAAATAATGTACAATGTACATTGTGCACATACAAACATTTCACATTTGTGCGCCTATGTTCCGGTACATTGCGCATACGCCGCGTACGCTGCACGCTGCACGCTTTGCATGCGCTTTGCAAATTAACCAAATGGCCAAAAGAGTGAAAAAAAAGAGCGCAGAGTAAGAAATACAACGAATGCTAGAACAGGCGGCAAATGTAATGACGTTTGTTAGTACTGCTAGCTGGCTTTTAGTTTTCGACGGTATTTTTTCGTTTTTTCGTGGGCGTGGCGAACATTTAACACATTTCGGCCGTCGAAAACAAGCTGTAAATGTTGGGCACCTGTTAGGGGCTGAGGTATAGGGGGGATTGGTGCTTTTAACTCATTTCGTATGGGCTGTGCCATTTTAATTGCATTTTGCTGGCATTCTTTGGGCTGTCATGCAGGCGTTTGCGCCTAAAAATAGGCTGCACTCGTGCTGCTAGGAGTGCTTTTGCGTGTTTCTATTTCCAACTTAATTAATAGCAAACAGAAGCAGAAACAGCAACAGCAACAGCAACAACAACAACAACATCAGCAAACAAATGGAAATATTTATAAGTATTTGGTTCGCCTCACACTTGATTTATATGGCACACATATTTTATGCATAATGTTGGTCGTAATTAGTGCTGCATACGATTACAACTATAGCTACAGCCACATGCACCCAGAGCTGAGCTGCTAAGCTGCCTGATTTAACCATTACCTTGCCATTTAATATTTATTATCAGTAAATTACAATTGTCTTTTACATGCAATTCCATTGCTGCCGCTCCAGGTCATAAATATTTATTTACAACTCTACCAGAAAAGCTGTCACTGCCAAAGGCAAGTGTTTGTTTAACTTTCGGCTTTGTTTCTGTCTTTACCTTTGCCTTTGCCATTTCTACAAATTTACTGAAGGCCATAGATTTTGGTTTAGTGCATTGCTGACCAGTCCAGTCAGCTGCCAGGCATTTTTCAATGACAACTGCAGCTTTAATTAAACAAAAAATAGTCATCTCTGGCATGCCAAAAACCCTAAGCCACACATGACCAAATAAATAATCAATGGCATTTGTCGAATTTAGACCCAAAAATATGAAATGATTGTTGGCCAAGATTATCTGTGGAACAGCTTGCTCCATACTGAAAGAATTTTAACTGCCTCTGGGAACAGCTTCTGAACCAGCAGCTATTTGCATCTATTCGGCGATCTCCGAGAGTTAAATACGAGGCTAGTCCGTTTGCTTATTGCTAATTAATTGCTTTTATAAACAATTTCGTGCTAGAGGTTTCATTCCAATATAAAGAGTTTTTTGATAGATTCACATATATATATTCAAATTGCGCTTACAGAAATAAAATATAGTCCATATGTCTTGAGTCTTTTCGAGTCTGTGGATATATTTCACTAGCTTCTATATTACGCTTATGCATATGCGCTATTCTAGCTCGCGACTAATTGAAGACAATAACTTTGAAAACATGAGATATATGGCCAAAATCGATTTTCAGTTGTATGGCAGCTATTAGAAATAGTGATTCGATCTAGCTGATTTCGACTAATGTGGTGTCCCTTTTAATAATAAGTCTCTGTGCAAAGTTTCATTGCGATAGCTCAAAAACTGAGGGACTAGTTTACATACATACAGACAGACAGGCGGACAGACAGACGGATATGGCCAGATCAATTTGTTTTGTCACTCTCAGCATACTGGAGATAGCTTTCAGGCGTCTCCGACGCTTCATTCTATACATTCTTCTTCAAAAAGAGTATAAAAACCGCAGACTAACTATATAATAAGTTTATTGATTAGGATTTACTATAAAAGTCAATAGCTTAGCCAATACCAAGAATATTAGAAATCAAGATCTTAGCTATGATTTAATGAATTCCCAACTCAATTAAACAGAAATAATAAAGTGTTGCATTGAACAGGATCAAAAGCCATAAATAAAAGTGGCACAAAGGAAAACAGCAAATTAACTTTATCGCTTTTTGGCAGACAGCAGCTGTTTTTATTTGTATGTGTGTGTGTGTGTGTGTGTTTTGCGCTAATGAAGCAAAAATTATCTGCTTAGCACAAAACTGGCGCAAACTGTTGCCTCTTAATGCAACAGCAACTGGCAACTGGCAGCCTGCTCTCCCTAAAAGAAAGTGGCAGTTGCAGGTGCGAGGCGATAATGATTGTAATTAATTTAATTCCGTTATATTTTCATCTAGACGACGATCCTCCGCAATGCGCTAAATGCTGCCAGCCTTTATTTGTGACTGTTGTGTTTTTGTTCGTGTGTGTGTGTGTCTGTGTGTGTGTGAGAGGTCCTGCACTGCGTTCTCTGTATTTTGCTGGCTCATTACGTTTGCCTTGTTGTTGCTGTTGTTGTTGCTGGCCACAGCCAAAGGCATTTTTGCGCTGTGCTGCTTCATTTGCAGTTAATGTTGCTGGCCTTCTGTGGAAATCAGTTAACTCCTTTTGCTAATTACTAAAGTTTTATTTCAGTGGTTACCTTTGCCCCCTATCCACACCCCCTCCAGCCCGCTGCCCCAAGTAACATTTTACAGCTACAGTTTACAGCACGGGCGTGTGGCAATCTTGATGTTCGTGTCAGGGCCACACATCCCTTTGTGCCATAATATGCATGTGTGTGTGTGTGCGTGTGTGTGTATGTGTGGATACCTGTAGCCGTAGACAAAGGGTTAATTAAAAGCCGTAAAAACTTGGCATTGCTATTGGTATCGCCTGCCCGCCTGCGTTCATTTTGCAACGAGCTGATGTTACTTTGACAGCTGCAGTTCAAATGTCAAGTACACGCATACACACACCCAGCCCAGGACGAAGCAATTGGTGAGCGGGTGGGTGGTTCCTGTAGATATCACAATACCCGCCCCCCCAACCAAACGATATGGGCTTTGTAATTGACGAAAACAATAACAAGTTGTGAAGTGAAACATGTAAGCGAAACTGCAGCTCGAAAGTGCTGCCACAGGGGAGCTCTGAGCAGAAAAAGGAGTCCTGCCTGCACTTGAAACTTACTGCCAGCTGCTACCTGATGATGAGGTGGTCCTGGAGCGCAGTGCGCTGTCAGTGAAAGTGCATCAAGCTCAAGTTTTGCCATAGTTATGAAATTTTCCAGCTAAGTGCACTCGACTTTACTCGGTGAAAGCTCTTCAGTTTTTCCTTGCTGCAATATCAGAATCAATCAAGTGCTCAAATTTTAATCAGTCGCTTTACAACGAGTTGCATGAACTCGTCAACTTTGATGCCAGCCACAGCCACAAGCTCACACCTGGTGTGAGGAGTGGGGGCATGAGTTTGGCTCTCCGTTGGCTATCATAAAAGCTGCCACTATCAGTAGCCGCAGTCAGACCACAAAGTACTTGATACCCGGTCAAAGATGCAGGCAGCAGTTTTACTGTCTAATAGTTCGGGGCTCTAAGCCAAACGCTGTGCTCCTTTGCCTGGGTATGTTTCGATGCTTTTGGCGGATTGAGAGGCGAGCCTGGAACACAAGGACATGGAGCAGCCAATGCTTCAGCTTTTGTGGCTGTTGCGGTTGTTGTTGTTGTTGCTGCCTTATTTGTGCCTCTGTTGGAAAAACAAATAACAATAATTATCTTGACAACAATTTCCGGTATTTGCGCTTCAGTCGAGCGCAACGAAAGGCAAAATGAAATTCAGCTCAACTCAACTTCAGAGACGTGCTAAAGGAGCTACGAGCAGCAACAAGGACGAGAGCCGTTGATAACTTGGGGCACATTCAGGTGCGGGGCAGTAGCTTGGATAATGGTGGAGGATTGTGGGTCGCAGCTCTGAATATTTTGTAATTTATGTTGCTCTGCTGTTGTTATTGCTGTCTCTGAGCTGTGTGGTTGAGCGACTTGCAATCATTTACTGTGGACTGACCCCCCCCCAAAACCTCCCGACTCCTAACTCCTGACTCCCTGTGGTTGCCACGCTACCAGCCCATCGACAAATATCATATCAGATGTTGTACAACTTTTGTCTGCGGATTCTGTAAATTTGATAACAAACCAACTGACGCAGGACGAGTTTTAGGCCTGCCTATAAATCAGAAATCAGCTCAAAAGGTAAACAGAGCCCAACTCAATCTCAATCTCAATCTCTGGCTGCTTACCTGCTCAAAGCTCAAGCAGCGAATTAGTAAATGTTAATTTAAGCATGAAATTAAAACAATTATTTATACATTTGCTAGCTGGCATATTTAAGACAGATCGACTAACAGCTGTTGATAGACAAAACAGACTTTTAATGAGCTTGCAGATGGCTTTTACATCTACATATCTGTAGCTGCCCAACTTCACAGTTTCAATAGTTCATCAACGCGAAAATCGAAATTATAAATCATTAAAATTATCTTAATTATCTTAATGAGCGTTTTATAGTCCGTATTTGAAAAAGTCAACAGAGTAGACTGACACAAACTATTTGTTATTATTTGTTATAACTATTTATTTACACGACATATTTAAATGAAAGTTTTTTCTAAACTCGATACTATCGATAGTACCGAAAACAATCGATAGGCATAGCTGGTGCGAATCAGTAAGGCCAATCATGTTTACTGACAAATATGTTGTTTTCTCGACGAATATTAAAGGATCTATCTATTTCTCATATTCCTGATCCATCAAAAATATATAGAGCAGCGGAAGCCTGTGTTAATTGTGTCTGGGACAAACAACATTCTAACAACCTTTACAAACACCAAAAACCATTTCCACGCAATTAAACCCAAAACAATTTTGGCTAGAAATTTGCCTCTGACTCCCTGGCACCAACATGGCCAAAACTCACTCACACACATGTGCCGAAATATTTTAATTTGTATTTATATTAATGCTTGAACGCCTTTTAAAAGGCCAGGAGGCGTAAAACCCTCATCGTGTGACGGCCAGGAGCTGAGACTTCCTTTATTTCCTACCTACCCAATAGGCAAACAAACGGCAGCTTCTGGCCACAAACTGCAAGAAATTCCTTTGAGGCCATGGTCAAATGACTCTCAGCTATTCTTTCAATGCTGCCAAATGCCCCGCAGCCGCTTCCCACTGCCTGACGCAGCGCCTCAAGTTATGCACCAAGTTTTGGTGGTTAGCCCGCCACAAACACAGGAGCAAATAGCCAAAGGATATTGGTTAGAGGCGAGCGCACTTTTCACTGCAAGCACACTTTACCATCTAATAAACTTTAATGGGCATGTACATAATAATAAAATTTCATTAAATTACCCAGGACAGACACCAAAACGAAAAAAAACAGGGATAGACAATGAGGCATAGGCAAATTTTGCATTCGAAAGAATGAAAATTAAGATAACTTGCCCAAATTGGTCGCCGGTCACTTGAGAGGCTCCCCTTGCCCCCCTTTCCCCCCCCCCTCTTCTGCCACTCAGATGCCTGGGAAGGCCTGAAACAATTCAATTAAGCTGCGACGTGTAATAAAGTTTCATTTTATAGAGCTGCCAGCACTTGGAAGCTGGAAGCTGGAAGCTGAAAGCTGCTATTGGCGCTGCCAGAGACGCAGTCGTAGCCGCAGCCTCAAAAGCATAACTCGTGCTCATCAGAGTGACCTCAGGCATATGTTGTTGTTGTTGTTGTTGTCATTGTTGTTGTTGTTGCTGCATTTTGCACAAGTTTCGTTGGGAAATTGAAAGCATTGCTGCGGTCAGTATCTTTGTCGTTTTTCTGGCCCAGCAAATTCTTCAGAATTACTTTTACAGCTCCGAGTTGTTGCTATTGTTGTCGTTGTAGTTGTCGTTGTAGTTGTTTCGGTTGCAGCTGTCCAAAAAGGCGCACTAAACACTAAATAAAATTTTAGTTTTCGACTGCGTACGCACCGATACACACACACACACACACACACACACACACACACACACACACGCACGCACAGGAGAATGCCGCAATGTCCTTGGGCATATGTGCAGCCTCCTGCCCCGTTCTCCTGCTGCGGCCAACTCTGTGACTCTGCCATATTGAACGAAGATTTATTGCAGTGCCAGTTTGTCCAAGTGGAAATAAATCAAATAATTTTCCATGTGGAAAAATTTCAAGCACACAAAAAAAGCAACTGAAAATTAAAAACCAAAAACGAAAACGAAGATGAAAAAGAAAAGAAAAAACAACAACAAATAGCCAAAACGAAAGAGCCAACAAACACACAGCAAAAGTCAAGTGAGCCACAAGCTCGGGCCAAAGCAGGCAGAGCCAGCTGCTAGAGCAAGGCTCATTGTGTAATTTACTCATTATGCAAGCAAGAGCCTTATGTGTATGTGTGTGTGTGTGTGTGTGTGTGTGTGTGTGTGTGTGTGTGTGTGTGTGTGTCTGCGCTTGCAAGTGCGCTATGAAAAGGGCAGACAACGTCGCCCTGTCAGGCTGGCAGTCCAGAGTTTGCTCATTTTACATACTTACAAAACAACAACAGCAACAATAGCAGCAACAACAACATTGCAAGTCAGTTAGCTTGCCTGTTGGTGCATATGCATGAAGAGTCCTTTGGTCGCTCCTCTTGCCCGGTGGGTCGGTCGCTCCACTCTGAACTCTGCACTGCGCCGCTGTATTTTTATATTAGCGCACATTGCGCATACGCCCCGTGCACTCTTGCCACATTACCTAACTGTCATTGTCCAGAAATTAACGATAATATATGTATGCATGAGTATACATTTATGTGTGTCTGTGTCTGTGTGCTGAATGTACACAAACACCCAGGCAGGCACTCGGGGAAAAGGCGCTCGGCAAGTTTTCAGCTGTGTGGCGCAAAAAGTAGAAGAAAACTTTTGCATTTCCTCCGTGCTAATGTATGTTAATTACAGGGCGATTTTCCATGCAGAGGATTTGCATTTTAATTTATGCACCGAAAAATTTGCGTTTTTCTAAAAAGAAAAACTTAACACGCAAGTAGTTGGGGGAAATTGACCGAAAACGACCAACAAAATAATGACACAAATGAGAAGTTACATCAACGCAATTGTCTCTCCTCTATATGCTTGCAGAAAGTGTTATGTTGAGGTGTGTATGTGTGTGTGTGGGTGTGTGTGTGTTAAAGGGCACTTCATTCGGTTTCTTCATTCAGGATAAGCACTAGATATGTGATTATTTAAATATTACAAATAAAATTGCAATACATTTTTTATAGTGTGAATTACCGAATGAGATCGAATAACAAAATAACATTATTTTCAATTTATTTGTTACACATGTAGCGATTTTATTATATTGTACATAATTTATAACTTTTAGCATCGATTCATTAAATTAATGCAAATTTTAACTAGGACGCTTGATTGTACACTCCATGGTGAATTTACATGTATATCTGTAGGTCAAACGATAAGTAAGATAACGATAAGGTCTGTTCCCTAGAAATGTATTTCAAACACCTAAAAACCCCATAAATTTGAACCGATTTTGAAGTTCCAGACCAATTTGATCATGGTTTTTATTCTACTTTTATTCAAGATTTAAGTTTGATTCATTTTTGAAATTTTCATATCTTTGACTTTTTTCCGAAAAAAGGATGTAAGGGGGGACCCTTACTATTTTCCAACAAAATATTTTTTCCAAAAAATTCAATTGCGAAATGTTCTTTTTAATCGATTGTGGGTGTCATATTTAGAATACAAATTCATAAGAAACCCGATTCTGGGGGTGTTCATTTTTGAGTCTAAAATCAGGCCAAAAATAACTCAAATTTTAGCTTGTAAACTAATTTTTGTTACTCTAGAAATACCACTTAAGCATCTAAAATTGCCATAACTTTGTCAAAACTGATCCGATTTTCAATCCCGAGGCAGTTTTGGTCATAGTTCAGGCTCTATATTAGATCTGCATTTAAATCTGCTGCAATTTCCAAACGATAATTTAATAATTTTTGTTCAATTTTGTTCAGCTGAAGTTAGTGCATATATTTGATTTAAAATGAAATATTTTACTCTACTTCTACGAGTACTTTTATTTATTACATTTGATATTCTTTTTGTTCGGCTTATGCCACTTGCATAAGGACTCGCCACAAAAGGGTACTCAGACAGGCAGCCAGCATACGAAGGAATATCACAGGACACAGGACAAAGGACACAGAGAACAGCTCGCAGTTTGCAGTTCGCACGGCTCAAAGCGGCTTCTCAGTTGTTCAATTAAATTAATACAAAGCCCGAGTACACGCAGTAATGCTAAGTAGCTACACATGCCACGTGGTGTGGGTGTGGGAGCGGGGGCAGGGGCGGGGTCGCAGGGGGGCGTGGCAATCTCGGCAAAACCTATGACGAGTAAATAACTTAAGCATTGGAATTTCCACACTAAGGCACAAGCACACAGGCAAATGCAAGAGCCGAGCACCTCTTAAGTATGAGTGTGTGTGTGACTGTGTGTGTGTGTGTAGTATGTAGTAGTATGCGTGTGTGTGAGCTTGTGTTGGTTAAGCGTCTTACTCAAGTATTTATGTATTTACATTGCGCATATTTAATGGAGATATGCGACGGATTACAACAACTTGCTACAGCCAATTTCAGAGTGTGTGTGTTGTGTGTTGTGTGTGTGTGCGGGTGTGTGTGACAGTGCGTGGGTTGCTGTATGAATAGAAAAATGGCACAGTGCGAGTTAACTAAAAGAGAATATTTAAGCAATCAACAACGCAGGTAGGCAACATATGAGTTATTCCGCTTTAATGAATATTGCATAGCCAAAAGGCGCACAGCAATTTGTTCTTTTGCATTAGCTAAAAGCGAGTGGAAAATAGTTAGGTAAATGGCTTAAAACCCCTTAGATGCCCTGCAGCTGACTCAATCGTTCAAGCGTTAGTTTTATGAGTCGTTTGAGACACAAGCAATTGTTTAGTTAATTAAACGACAAAGAAAAAATGCAAAAGGGCCAACAAATTGCCTCAACTCACATCGCCTTGAGCCCTTGCAGCCAAAAGTGGCAGCTGCAGCTGCAGTCCGGACTCAAAGTCAATGGCCAGCTGCAGATGCAGATGCAAAATGAAACAGGTTATTCAGTGGAATGATGACAGAATGATGAACAATTGAGAATGAGCATGATTTATTTTATTTTAGAGTTTTTGCATGATTTGTATAAATATATATATATAAAATATTTATAGTCTTTATATAAATTTAAAATCATTTCAACAACCTTGTATTTTGTATAGAATTTAAATATGCTGCAGCTATGAATTAAACTATGTCAGAGTAAACAAATGAAATGCACATAACTTTAAATCAAATAAATTTACCAAAACGCAAAAATAAATATATTAAATTGTCATTTGAAATAGTTGTTTTTATACCCTGAACCTATTCAAAATGGGTAAAAAGGGTATAATGGTTTTGTGCAAAAGTATGTTACAGGCATAAGGTGCATCTCCGACCATAAAGAGTATACATATTCTTGATCAGTATCAACAGCCGAGTCGATTTAGCCATGTCCGTCTGTCTGTCTGTCTGTCCGTCTGTCTGTATGAACGCGCGGATATCAGAGACTATAATATATGTAAGTTCTTGTAGTCCTGGGACAGATCAAGTTTACTTAATTTTATCGATAACTTATCCCGTTCAAAAGTTAACGATAAATTTCGATTTCAGACTAGCGTTTTAGGGTTATAACTTTTAAGGTTTAAGAGTTTCAGGAGATACAGGCCAAATTTGACATGTATATTCTCGAATAGCATAGACATGTAACATATATTTCACTTTTTGGATACCACCCTCCAATCCCACCAAAATTTTAAAAAACTCATTTTTGAAGGTACGACCTTGCAATTTGGGTTGGTCACACATTTTGTTGCCAATTTGATGCCCAAAAATGTTCAATAAGATCGGACAATAAACACAGAAGTTGTTTAGGTTTTAACTTTCCATAGTGTGGGGCTCAGTGAAGAAGCAAGTTAGCTGCTTTGACTGCTTGCACTGCTTGCAGCATGTGTGTGTTTGCATGTATGTACACTGATAGGTTAGTTTGAATGAATGTAAAGACTGGGGTCAGGGTATCTCCTAGTCGGGCACTCCCGACTAGAGCAGTCTTACTTGTTACTCTAGCAAACAATGTAAAAACATTCATAAGCTGAATTCCATTCAAAATTATTGCCGAAATGAAAGTAATACTACCTGCTCACCGAATCAACTACTTATTTTTCCAAATGCTTAAAGACTTGCCTTAGAACTTAAACCAACTGGAAGGTGAAACTTGCCCGGTTAAAGTTCAGAGATATCCTGCTGTGATTATTGCTTGCAACAAAGTTATCGGTGTGTGTGGCAGGCTCATAAACTCCGTTAGCATGTTAATGAATTTTAATGGCTGTAATCAAAGGCGTTGCTTTATCTACTTGGCCACACTTACGGCTAATGATGCCAAACGAACGCAATGGCGGAAAATGCAAATATATAAAGTGGAAATTAGTGACCAAACGGAATGCGCAACATTTGTAGCAATTTTTACCATTTAGCTCATTTGTCGCATTTGGTTTATCCTTTTATTTATTTGCGCTCATTTACAGTAAGCTCTTGTCTTGTTTTTATACTCTGATACCGAAGGTACTCATAGTATATTGGTTTTGTCGAATGTCCGTCAGGCCGTCCGTCTGTCCGTCTGTCCGTCTGTCCGTCTGTCTGTCTGGATGAACGCGCGTATTTCCGAAACGATATTAGATAGACTCTTGAAATCTTTTGCGTTATGATTATAGCTATCTGCTTCAGATCAAGTTTATTCCAAATTTATGCCACGCCCACTGGGAGGCTGGCAAATCGATAACATGTCGATACACCTCAAATCACAAATCGATTAAACGTGAATAACTCCCACAATTTTGAAGCTAGAGTAATCAAATTTGGTAGGTATATTGCTGGTGACCTCCCGAAAAAATTGGATCCTAGGTTAATCGGCCACGCCCATTATTACGCCCACCAGCCCCCCTCCAAAATTAATTTGAAATGCTTATATCTCCCGCAGTTTTAGAGCTAAAGTCACCATATTTGGAATATATATTACTGGTGACGTCCTCTACAGATTACAGAAACAAAATTTTGACCACGCCCACTCCCGCCCCCGTAATCGCGAAAATCGATATACATGAATGCACAATTCGATAACACGTGTATATTTCCCGCAATTTTGAAGCTAGAGTCCCCAAATTTGGAATTTAGACTAGGGCTGACCAGCCCAAAAGATTGCGTCCTGGATTTTCCGGCCACGCCCACTAGAACGCCCCCAGCCACCCCGCCCCCACGAAACACGGAAGCCTATATCTCGCACAGCTTAAGAGCTAGGGCCACCAAACTTTGAGGGTAGACTTCTGGCCAAGTCCTCTAAAGATCGGACAAAAAATTTTGGGGCCACGCCCCCGCCCGCCCCCAAAAATCGCGAAAATGTATATCTTCCACAGTTTTAAAGCTAGAGTCACCAAAATTGGAGGATAGACTTATTGTCAGCCCCCCTAAAGATCGGCAAAAAATTTTGGGGCCCCGCCCCTCCCGCCCCCAAAAATCGCGAAAATTTATATCTTTCACAGTTTCAGAGCTAGAGTCATTAAACTTGGAAGATAGAATTCTGGTCAGCCCCTCTAAATATCGGTAAAAAAAAATTTGGGGCCACGCCCCCTCCCGCCCCCAAAAATCGCGAAAATGTATATCTTCCACAGTTTTAGAGCTAGAGTCAAGAAATTTGTAAGATAGACTTCTTGTCACTCCCTCTAAAGATCGGCCAAATTTTTGGGGCCACGCCCCCTCCCGCCCCCAAAAATCGCGAAAGCTTATATCTTCCACAGTTTTAGAGCTAGAGTCACCAAAATTGGTAGATAGACTTCTGGTCACCCCCTCTTAAGATCGACCATGCCCCTCCCGTTCCCAAAAACTTGGAATGCCGATTTCGGGTCACCCAAACACCAGCAAAAATTTTCTGTTCACTTGCTTTCAGCTGTTCTTAAAATGGTATCAGAGTATTACGCAGTCGGCTCCGCCCGACTGCAACGTTCTCACTTGTTTTTTCTCGTTTTTTTGTGCCAGCTTCTTTTAGTCATGTTTGTTATTAACAATGGCGTAATCATCCCAGCTAGTTGTGTTTTTCGCTTACTGCTTTTTTTTACGGGCCAACTGTTTTCATGCTCTAATTAAGTGCATTTACTCTAATGAGCAAAAATGGCAACTGCAGATGCAACAGTAACTGTTACTGTAACTGTAACTGCAGCAGGAGCTGCTGCAGCGGCGACAAAAACTGTCATAGTCCGTGAAGGACGCGACCGTGCGTGAAAACTTCCCTTTGGCTAACTGGGAAACTGGGAAACTGGGAAATTGGGTAACTGTTTTTGGGCAGGGACGCGGGGCTTTGGTGGGTTAAGCCTGTGGTCTTCTGAGTGTTGACCTCATTCAAGTGTTTTTCAGCTAATACCATCATAAATATACGAGTGTCATCAGGTCGTGGTTCGAGTAGTCCTTGATATACACACACACACACATACATATCTATCTCGTATGGGATGTGTGTATAGAAGCTCATCGGGTTGCTCGTCCATTTGTCTATGCAAAATTTGTGCCGCTCATTAGTGCAATTTGCATGCATGACGGCAAATTTGGGGCCCAGCTTCAAGCCACCAGGCGTGTCCATCTCACTGTTCCAACTAAAACAAATGCATACTCAGATACACAGATACAGCTATAGCTATAGCCATAGATATAGAGCACATAGACAGATACAATTGCAGCATGCTATTGCATTTAGCTGCCACGTTCATCAAATGCAGGACCAGAGACAGCACAAGCCGGCACTGTACCCAGGACACTGGACACTGGACAGTGGACAGTGGACACTGGACAGTGGACACCAACGGCAACTCGTTCGTTGTCGAATTCAAATATGTGTATTTTCATTTTTCGTTTTGGTTTTTTTGTTTTATTTGACAATGCGCATACGAAACGCACACGAAGCGGCTGGGCTATTGTTGTTGCCAAGTGTGTACACTGTACAGTGCAGCCTCGCAGTGCTCTCCGCCGCCGCCGCCTCAGCAGATCCAATGCCAATGCTGCCCAGATTCGGCGACACTAAGTCAACAACAACGCAGCTGTGGTGCAGCATAACACATGAAGCCCATGGCTGGTCCGACTGTCCGTCTGTCTGTCTGTCTGCCTGTCCACGCTGCAGGCTTTTGCAAATATGCAAATCCAAATGCATATATATGTATGTATGTGGTAGCCACCCACTGGCAGCAGTTTGCCCACAAAACGATAACATTTCGTTCGTTTCCAGCTCGGTGTCAAATGCAGATAAAACACAAAACATTCCGAATTAGTAGACGAAAAAAGCAGCAGCAGCAGCAGCAGCAGCAGCAATAGCAACAACAATTTTTCCAAAAACCAAATTCATTTTCAATTAAGGACATTTCACCATATATCGACATAGTGCACCCCAACACACACTATCTCCCTCTTGCTATCTCAGTCTGTCTCTTTCTAGCTGCTTTGTTCCCAGTTTTGCCTAATGTTTTCGGAGCAGCATAGCTGGGCACTGAAATCATTCGAAATGCTAAATAAATTACGCATAGATATGTATGCAGATATATGTATGTATATGTATATATGTATATATGTGTATTATATGTGCAATTGTTGCTGTAAATGCATATAGTGCTCGGCAATTTACAGTCGCCGCTGTTGACACTCGCTGGCCATATTGCCAGAGTGTCAGAATGTGGTCAAAATGCCAATTGCAAAACAATTGCATTTTGGTTACTTTGCTGTTAAATCCAGAATTTCGATGGCATCCAACTAACCAACATTGCGACGGCTTCCGTTGACACTTGGGCTGGGGTATACAGGGTGCGGGGTATACAGGGTGCGGGGCATACAGGGTGCAGGGTGCAGGGTGCAGGGTGCCAGCTGCTTGGACTGCCGCCCGTTAACGAGGGGCGGGTCCTGTGTGTGTCTGCACAAAGACAATAAAACGCTAGAAGCCGGAGCTTAAAAGCAAAATATTGTAGTTCAACATACAAACATACGAATGTGTATAAATCTCTAACTGCATTGCGTGCATTTCCATTATATATACATATATATATATATATACATATACTTGATTGTTGTTGCTGCTGATGTGACAGTTGATATTGTTGTTGCGGTGCAATGGTCATATTTGTAGACGACAAGTATTTTTGACATAGTCGCCAATGGAAAACTCTCACAGCTACATGGAAAGCAATTTAATTGGACACTTTCGAATGCAACTAGCAATAAATAAAAACAAAATGGAAAAAACCAAAAAAACTAAGGAAGATAGCATTCAGCATTCAGATCTGAAAAACGTATGCGTACAAAATTCGATCATTATGCATTTTAAAGGATATTAGCTAGACAGGACATTTGGGTGTGTACCGAAAATGTGAGATTTATCGCAAGTCGATTTTAGAACTGTCTTGATTCGAATAAATTTCAGAGATTTTTCGAAATTTGATTTAAGAACTGTTTTAGTTCGAATCAATTTGGCAGATTTATCGAAACTCGATTTTACAACGGTTTCGATGCGAATAAACTTGTGAGATTTATCGAAGTTCGGTTTCGATTCGAATCAATTTGAAAGATTTATCGAAGTTAGATTTAAAAACTGTTTTGATGCGTATAAATCGGAGATATTTATCGAAATTCGATTTTCGAACGGTTTCGAGTCGAATCAACTTGAGAGATTTATCGGTATTAGATTTTTAAACTGTTTCGAATCAATTTGTGAATTGTTGACTGTCATTACGAAATGATTATCGCAAACTTAATACGATGTGTTATTAATCTATATCAAAAAGCATAAGATTGTACTATATTACAGTATAGGAAGCGCATTATTTCCGCTTCTAGAATCTACTCTTTTTACAATTTACAGTTGCACAACGTTGATAAAGCTAAACTCGTAGGATAATCTGTTATCTTATCTTAACTGATGTCCAAAGTAGCCATTAGTATTTAAATGTTTATTCTCTACTATCCAATAAATACAAAATATTAGTGTTGGTAAAATTCGATTAGCTTTTTTATACACAACTATTACACATAAACATAGATGCCTGCACAATTGCCATGGCTACAGGGTATACAAATAGAGTAAAAAAGTAATTATTCGCACACAGATGCAAATGTGTCAAATTGCTTTTGACAGGCAAATACATTTAATTTGAAAAACTAAACTAATAAATGCAACTGCCATACTCCTTCAGTTTCCAATGCCGTTTGCAAATCCTGCTATTGAAATGTTTTTTGTTTTATCTTTTTTTTGTATTTGGCGCAAACTAAGCAATTGAAATAAATTTTGCTGAGTTGGAAAATTAAACGTAAAAATAAATTTCGTTTGAACTGAAATGTAATTAAAGCTAAATAAATAAATACACATACATATATGCAAATATTGCTAAAAATCTTTATCCTACACACACAAAAATTGTGTTGGTAAAATCAACAAACTCAAATAGTATATTTACCAAAAATGCTTTCCATGTATTTTATCTTTGTTATTTACCGTACAAACTTTAATTCTCAGGATATTATTTTAACATGTATTTTGCTGCTGGATTGACTTACTCTGGCTACAGTTAATCAAATCAATGCAATTGTTATAATTTGTAAATGTAATTTCTTAAGCTACTTTTGCCACTTTTACTACTATACTACTAAGCTACTTTTGCCATAGTATATCCAAACGCAGGAATTGCTAGATTATTAAAATATATTTTAAGCTAAGATGCTTCAAGGAATTGAAGGAATAGGAATGGTAACTCAAACGATTCAAGTCGTATTCAAGTTGAAGTTCGTTTACAATATCATAAAGTAAAGTAACAAACCTTTTTTTCAGAGTGTCAAAATAACAGAAAAGTTTTTACTTCCGAACTTAAAGTGCATGCTAAATAAATCATTAATATGTGATACTCATAAAATATGTATCAGCAAGCATATGCATGTACTTAAAATCTTAAATATATATGTATATGCGAAAAAGCCTAATGGAAAATATATAGCATTGGAAGAACAATTTCAAATATATATATTTTACGATGTTATAAAAGTCAAACTCATGTATTTAATGGTAGATTGGAGAATTGCCTTGATGCAAATGTTCAGGCTAAGAAACTAAATACACACACAGAATTCGATTTCGAAGTCCTGACCGGGCCTAGATATTGATGCAGCTGCTATTGACAACAATGAGCTGGCAGATTACTAGTGATGGAATGGAAACGAAAAGAGAGAGGAAAGGAGAGGAGAGGAGAGGAAAGGAGAGGAAAGGGGAGGAAACTAACGCAGCATGTAGAAAATTACAGCGAAATGATGCGCAAAATATTTCAATACAAAATGATAAATATTTGGAAGCAGCAGCTCTGTAAATAGCACAGCAACTCCGTGCTCTCAGTCGGGACGTGCTTCTCTCTCGCAACTGTCCCGTCATCAATACACCCGGGACACACACGCACACACACACACACACACATGCTGGCAGTTAAAAGCGGCAACAAAAGAAATCGCACAATTCAACGTTTTGAATTTGTAAAAGGATATTTTTCACATTATAATAAGAAATGAGGCTGAGGACGCGCAGCGCATGTTATGACCACGCCCCGGACAGTCCTGGGCTATGCGGCTTTCATCTCCAACCGTCCCCCTCCTCCTCCTCCTCCTCATCCTCCTCATCCTCATAGTCGGCATCGCGACGCTGGCAGCCACTTTAAAATGCAGAACAGCTGAAAAATCATATAAACACAAATAATAAAATCGACAATTTGGCAAAAGGCGCACGCACATCTACATCTACATGATATCCTTTGAGTGCTATGCGTGTGTGTGTGTGTGTGCGTGTGTGTGTGTGCGCAATGAGCACATAACTGCAAATGTACTGGCAACAAAACGTGCGGCGATTTTCTAACAAGCCCAACAACACCAATGAAAAGTCGCAGAGGAAAAAGGGTTAATTTAAACCCACCCAGATTCTGATTGCGACTCAACGGCGCCAGCTTTACATATACACTGACTTCAGCAACTAGAACTAAGTAATATACATATGCCAAGTTATCCAAGACTAATCAGTTTTCTAGAACTGCAAACATGTCGACCGCAACAGCAATTCGCAATCAAAACAAGTTAACATGTACTTGAAAGCGATCATCCTAGTCATATTCAGTTTACTGAACTTTTCGAGTGCTGAGCAGGCATATAGGACTATTGTGAAGCCCCGAGTTTATGGTGGAGAGCTGAAGACCATCCAGCAGCTGGGCGGCTATGCCGTTCAGATCTACCTGGGCAACAAGATAGTATGCACTGGGAGTCTACTGAGCTATCGTCATATTGTCAGTGCGGCGCACTGCTTCGAGCCAGCGGAGTGTAGGAAGTATCACGTAGTCGCTGGGAAGACGACGCCCAGGGACTACTTCTATTCGGAGGGTATCAAGAACAAGGTGTACAAGCTGCAGATACATCCGGACTATCAGAAAACGGAATTCATCGCTGACATTGCCATCGTGGCGATAAGTAAGCCCATTTTGGGATCCGATGTTGGCTACTTGCCCATCTGCTCGACGAAGCCTTCGCCCGGCCAAATGGTCTCAGTGGCTGGCTGGGGCAACAGCGAATATTCCCTGACATACAATCCGCTGCGCAGCATTGAGGTGCCTCTCATTGCCGAGTCGGAGTGCAACCGGAAGATGGAGCGGAAGATGCCGGACAATGTGCTCTGCGCTGCCGGCTACAACAAACGGACGATCTGCAGCGGCGACTCCGGCGGTCCGCTGGTCATCAACGGGGAACTGTGCGGAGTCAGCACCTGGACCTGGGAGTGTGGCAACAATGAAATGCCCGACATCTATATGAGCGCTTACTTCTATCGCGAGTTCATAAAGAAAACTGTCGCGGAAATGGGAAATAACTAATGTGGAAACACTCTTTGTCCAAATAATTGTGTATTCGCTTCATATCCTTAAAGAGGGAATCATGATGTATACATAAAGTATTTTCCTGTTCATTATCAATTCCCGATTCGATTATTTACTACAACGACTCTTTTGATTTTCTAGATTTATATCCGTGGAGACATTATTGCTATAGGCACACAATAGTCGAAAGATCTTTAAAGATATCAATATATCTAGATCAACCAAAATACTTTGTCATATAGATACCATTCAAAGACTAGGATCAGAATATTACTATCGTATATTACAATATGAATGTAAGGCTATTAAATATTCGGTAACCTAACGATACTCCTCTTGTCCATAAAGTGAATGAGCACCGTAGCATAACGAATATGAAACAAATACTTAAAAGCGGAACAAATCTATGCATTTAAGGAATAAAACACCTAAGATATTGAGTATTGATTGCGAACAGCAGTTGCAAACAATCAGCTCAAGATGTACCATATAATATATCTGCTAATGCCGCTGATCGTGGCAAGAGCTGAGCTGCCGCAAAGGGAACTCGTAAAGCCGAGGGTCTATGGGGGCGAAGAAACGACCATCTTGGAGCTGGGTGGCTCCGCCGTGCAGATCTACCGGGGCAGTCGACTGGTGTGCACCGGCAGCCTGTTGAGCGAGTTTCATGTGCTGACCTCGAGTCACTGCTTCGAGAATGCGGACTACCAGAAGTTTCACGTTGTCGCTGGTCAATCGAACTCGGAGACCTTTTTCTATCCGGATCATCCGCTCAACCGCGTGGTGAAGTTAAAGACACATCCAAACTTCAAAAAAACGCAGTTTATCGCCGACATTGCCATTGTGAAGGTGAAGACCGCGATTCGGGGACCCAACGTTGGTTATCTGCCACTTTGCACAAGGAAACTGATGGCCGGGATTATGATCACTGTGGCTGGCTGGGGCAGCAGCGAGTTGGCCGCTAGTCACAATACACTGCGAACAATTAGGGTGCCCCTCATTTCGAAGGCGGACTGCAACAAGAAGATGGCCACCCGGCTGCCGGTGAATGTGTTCTGTGCCGCCGGCTACAACAAACGGACGATCTGCACCGGCGACTCCGGCGGACCCGCGATCATCAGTGGCCAACTGTGCGGCATCAGCACCTGGACGTACAGGTGCGGCAACGCCCTCATGCCCGACATCTTTATGAACGTCAACTACTATCGTGACTTTATAAACAAGGCAATTGCGGATCTGTGAGACTCGACTAGTTTTCATATTGAGTTGATAAATGCAACTTTCCATTTTAGCTAAAAATAAACAAAAATTACATTTCATTATTACAACTCACTTCGCAACATAATAAGACAATAATAAATAATAACTAAACATGATAATTACCTTAACTTAAGATATACATTGTATCGAAAACGATCATTTTTTTCATTTGCCGGCATTTTAAATGCCATCTCTATTTTCCACTCTCTCTCTGCCACTAATCCATCACAATTTTCCCACTTCCCATTTTATAGAATTTAACATCGCCTGTAGCATGGTGTAATTACTAAAGGTGGAGTAAACTACTGTGTGGTGAATCTATTCAGCTGCCTAGCTTGCCAGTCGTTTCCTGAACGTCGTTGAAGCAGGTCGACATGCGGATGAATTTTTTTGTTTTCAGAAATGTTTGATTGTATGCGTGAATGTATTTGTGCTTGTATGTGTTCTACAAGCGTTAATGCACGCATTCATAAGCACATATACACACATACACAAGCATACCAAACGGCAGGCAACTGCTGGCAGCTCGTTCGTAAAAAAAAACGAAGCAACGACAGCTTCGTGAAATTGGCGTGGCAGCTCGAAAAAAGTTTACTCCACCTTTAGTAATTGCACCATGGCCTGTAGAGTAGTATGCAGTGTAGAGTTTACAAAAGAGTCCGAATTCGTCACGCACATGATCACTCTCTTTCTCATGCTCAGTTCTCTTCACACTTGTTGCTCTCATAGCTCTTTCTCGCTCTAGCGGTGAGTCATTTAACACGTTGCAAAGAGAACCAATTCATTCAATCTCTTGCTCACTGTCCTTCTCTCTATCTCTCTCTCTCTCTCTCTCTCTCGGGCATTCTCTCTCTTTCTAGTCTTCCATTGCGCTGCCAAGCATGAATAAGATGTGAGAGCTCGCGACGCCGCTGCAACGAAAGAAGAAAAGCAGAAGACGAAAATAAGTAATAACAAAAACCGCAAGAGCATTGAAAATGCCACAAACCTGCCGGCCCCGCGCTACAATTCCAGGCGGGTTTTTGTATACGTATACGAATACGTATGTGTGTATGTACATACATATGTATGTATGTATGTCTGAACGTCTGTATGTATGAGCATATATGTATGTATGTAAATCAGTGCTGTTGCTTGTGTCCCACAATTTCTGCCTTCTGCCTGAGCAGCGAGCGATTTATCAGCTGCCGCTACAGTTTTCAACTATTGTGTCTCTCTCTTTGCAACGGCCTCGGCTCTCTCGTTGCTGTTGTTGTTGCCGCTGTAGCTGTAGCTGCCTATCGACCGCATGAAATGCTTGAGCAGCCCGCTTCCCTCGCTCTCTCACCCCCGCCCAACGCCTGTTGCTTGCCAGGCCAATTCTGGGGTCGCTCACTCGTTGTCGCTGTGGCCGCTTTCAGTGCACGTTGAATTCTTGACGCGAGCGTGCCGATCGCTCATAGTACAAATATACATACATACATACAAACGTATACGTATAGCGATTCATTGAGTGTTTCGAATCACAGCGCTCAATAGTGTGTGTTTAAATAGTTATTGTGGTGATTTTCGTGTGCGTGTTACTCACTTACAGCTGCTAGTTGACCGGAGAATCAACTTTATAAACATCTACCTGACCTTTGACAAGTCTCAGAGCGCCAAATCGATATGAGGGAAATAGTGCACTTGCAGGCCGGCCAATGCGGCAACCAGATTGGTTCAAAGGTGCGTATAATGAATGCTCAATAGTGTGACACATTCCACACGCCCCCCGTCAGTGAATTTCTACGTTTTTTTTCACTGTATTCCTAACCTCACATGTTTAATTATAAAACAGAACGCAATAAAACGCGCTCTTTGCCTTCCACGCTCAATCTCAAACCCGCCCTCTCTCACTCTCTCTCTGTGTGTCACTCTGTGCCGCTCTCTTTTCGTCGTCGTCTGCTCTCATTTATTGCCTTGTTGGTGTACTGAAGATTGTTTCGCGGGCGGAGGCGGCGGGGATTACCAGAGCGGTTGCTCTCTTAGTTCGGGAAACTATATAACTGCAAAGCGGCAGCAACAACATAAACTGACGCAGTTCTAAACCATTCTAGAAGTTGAATTTCGCGCTGATTTATCTTATCTGGTGCTAATGATATCACCAGGCGAGGCGCTTGGTGTGCATAATTTTGAATCATTGGCCGGCCGGCTGGCCAGTCATAGATCATTTGCTGGAAGGCTTAAACAAACTTGGGTAAATGTCAATGACAGGCATTTATAATTGTTCGTATATTTGCACTTAACTGACGCTGTGTTCCATTACCAAAATGCCAAGTAGAGACATATCAACATGTCAAACCGAAACAGCTGAAACGAAACTCGCTTGAATACCAAATTGTTGCTCATCTTGAACTTGCTTCTTTTGGTAATAGAAACCAGCGCTTAAAAGTACATATGTATCTTAAAACTTGAATGAAGGTTTTTCTCTGTGCTCTACCTTTCATATACTATTTCACTTCGCTAGCAGTTTATATCTTAAATGCTCAGTAAGCTTTCTTTATTCTAGTTTTGTTTCTTGTTTGTTTCATTTGCCCTCTACACTTGACTAAATTTACCTGCTGTGTTTTTATGATTTCCAATGGACAATGCTTTCAATCCAAACTACACAGCGGCACAAATGAGTTGCCTTTGAAAAACAAAAGCAACAAGATAATTGAGAATAGTTAAGAAATGTAGCACACATATATATGTACATAATTAAAGCGGCAAGTCTTGCATGTGTGTGTGTGGGTATAGAAATTTGTATCTTGCAGCTATTGTATCTGCTGCTTTGATTGCCCCCTTTGCCGCTTGGCAATCCAATATAGCATGACGCATTGGGGACTTGTGTTTTTGTTGTTGTTGTAGCTTTTCGTTTTTCTTGTGCTTGGCTACAAGTTCTTATCAGCAGCTGCTTGTAGTTAGCCCGACAGCACAACTCCCTCAGCACCTACTTATGTATACTATATGTATGTTCCAGAGTGTAATCAGTGTGCTTGTTTACAAACCTTCGGACATACAAACATACATATGTATGTACATCTACATAAGCACAAGTCATATATAGTTGACAATTCGTATCGCTAAGTGAGCATTGCCAAAAATAGACATTACATACGACATATGCTATTCGAATTCGAATGAAGTGTGTGTGGATGTTGAAGTGGTTGAAGTGGGTCACTGAGTCTACCCACTTTCTCAGTTAACCCCGCATGCTAGCAGCCAATTAAAGGCAACCATAACTGTTTGGGGCCCAGCCCAGCCCAAAATAATAAAATAAAAATAAAAAAAACGCAACTCGCTCTGCCCATTCTAAGCTAATTTAGCGCATTAATGCTAACTCGCACAATTTACCCCACCATGAAAAATCCAGAAACTGCCACAGCAACAACAACAACATCAGCGCAGTCGTTGACGTTTGACACAGTTTTTTTTTCTTTCAGTTTTCTTTCTTTTTTTCATGTTGCTATGTTTTCTTCGTTTCCCAGCGCAGTTTTCACCACACATTACCCCATCTGCATATTTCGTTTCGTTTCGTTTGGTTTTTTTTCTCTCTTTCTTTCATATTGTGCCGGCTCTTTACACGCTTTTCCACTTCAATTCAATGTAAACATATTTTTAAAGCTCTTTTTGCGTGTTACAAAGTTAATTAGGCCGCACTTTGCAATGACAAAGCCATGGCCTATCCCATCAGGTTTTATGTTCCCGATTCCCGTTCCCCATTTCGCATTTCCCATCTTCCATTTCGCATTTTACTTACATTTCATTAGCAGCTGGATGTGCCCTTTGTTTTTTGCCACAGCGCACACAATTTCAAGTTTATTTAAATAAATAAATACATAATTTATGCAATCTGATATCTCGTACATATCTATATATGTACGTAAAAAACATCGTTTCATTTTATTGTTGCAGTAAATTTGACTATAATAATATCGAGCATATTTTGCTGCTGGGCATTATTTATATACATACACTTAAAATTGTTCATTTTCAGTGCGATATTATTTTGTAATTTAATTGAATGTCCATTTCTGATTAATTGGCTGTCAGTGTGAGTTATTGTTAGTGCGCTTAAATAAAAAAATAATAAATATTCAAAACTGCATGCGTGGCGAAAAATAAGCTCACTAAATAGACAAATTTATGAATAGCTGCAAAAGCGTCATTTTTTTCTATATTTATGTTTTTATGTTCAAAATCAATTCTTGTGATAAAGATAACAGCTGAAAAAAAAACAACAACATATATATAAGCTGAACTTTCAATGCTGCTTTTTAATGTTATGTAATAACATAAATTTGTCATGCATTTTTAAAATCATAAATCAATTGAATAGATTACACAATAAATATGGGCTCATAACAACAATTTATGAACTACACTTAACTTCTACACGTAATGAGATATTTTTATCTCGCTTTAATATAGAACAAAAAATGTAATAAACACGCCATATCTAAATTTGAGAGCTCTCAAATGCTGTTAACACTTTTAATGCAATAAAAGTGTTGCCGCCATTAAAAATGAAATACTTAAATATACATACATATATGGGAACCTACCATTTAAATGAGTTTTTTTTTTTATCACTTCCCCTCCATTCTGGAAGTTTTAACTTTCACCTCGATTTTGAATGAGGCCAAAGTTATAGCTCTGGGGTTAAATAGGTTGTCCTATCCGGTTTTATGGCTCAGCTCCACTTTTAAAGAACAAGTTGGGCGTGCCCGACTAGAAGATACCATGACAAACACATGCTGCAAGCAGTGCAAGCTGTTCACACAATGTAAAGTTAAGTCTTAAACAATAATATGCTATTCGAGATTATACCTTCCAAATTTGGGGCCTCTATGTCTAATAACTTTTAAGCTATATCCCAAAAACGTTGCTCCGAAATCAAAATGTATCGATAACTTTTGAACGGGTCGAGTTATCGATATAGTGAAATAAACTTTATCTGACCAAGGACCACAGGAACTATTTAGCTAAATATACATTAAACCTTCTGATTATTGTTAATAATATCTTATATTGCAGTTAAACAGTATTTGCCAAATGCATTAGAGTCTTTCTCTGACGGTTTATTCCCCAAGAGATAGAAAATACATATTTGCAAGTGTTTCTTTGTGCTTTAATTTTGCAATATTGCCTTAAGAGTTTTGGGCTGAAATTGATCACACACACGAACCATCATTAATGTACATACATCTTTTTTTGTGTTTTGTTCATGCATGCCAGGATATACATATTTGGTATGGCCTGCAGCTAACGCTTTTTCATTATTTACATAAACCTAATTTTCCCTAAATCATTTTGTGAACAATAACAGGCAAAATCTATTTACGGCTTGCCGTCGTCGCCCTTAATTCAAGACCCCCAAAAAGAAAACAGAAAAGAAACGAAACGACGACGGCGCGCAGGCAAAGAGCCAAAGAAATGGATATGGAAAAACGTGGAAATGTGGAAAAGTGAGGAGAAAATTTATAGACAAGTGCAGCGCTGTCGTATTTCAGGCAACAGCAACAACAACAGCATCGCAAAAAGCCAAAACGCAAGCAACAGACAATAAAATTAAAGAGTTTGTAAAGCCAAGCAGCAAAACCAAAGGATCCAAAGGAGTTGGCCTTCGCTGCATGAGAATGGCTAAATTTATGTGTGTGTGTGTGTGTGTGTGTGTGTGTGTGTGTGTGTGTGTGTGTGTGTGTGTGTGTTTGCATGTGCATGTGGGCCGCCTTAGGGTACATTTATTTAGCTTATAATGGCAGGGCATCATCGCAGCGCCAAAATAATGCACAAAATTGAATTATCGATAACGTTGGCAACTATCGTAGCTATAATTTCTTTATGGCTACACTTTACATGGGCTGCGTTAGGGAGGTGGGGTCTATATGTAGTGCCTAGGTACACCTGCTAGGGCATGTGGCTCGTGTTTCTAACTGGTTGGCGGTCGGACAGGTCCTTGCTGCTGCTAATGCGCCTGGCAATATGCAAATGCAATTTGCATGTGGTCCTTGCCATGCTTGCTTTTATCTGCCAGTGTTTGTTTGATAGTAGTGGAAATAGCAAAAACAAGCAAGCGATTGATAACTTAGTTGGCACATAGCACATTCTGATAAACTGATAATACTATGCAAAAACATCAGGCAACTGAGCCGAGAGCAACAACATGGCATTTGCATTTTGCACGAGAGCTTTTTTTTTGCAACTCTATATAAACAAATTAGTAAATGATACTCTCAAAAGCATACTTCAACTTGGACTTGTGACAAGTTTCTAAGACCTGCTGGCATATATCAGCTTATATATTGCATGTAATCAGCCATAATTAAATAAACCTTAAAACAACTACAACACTCTCGCACAAAAACTAATAAATAAATAAAATGAAAAGTACTCTTCGCTGTACTACAAAAAAAATATGTTTTTATCAAAATATTTTTTAATTTACATAAGAATGCGTTTATGCATACCAAATGAAGTTTACACAAAAGCTCCCAGCACACACACACACACACACACACACATACGCCCTTGCGCCTAACGCTATGCAATGCAGAAAAATAACAAAAGGTGGGGGCTGGGTGGATTCTGACCCGCGGCGGCAAGTGCAAGAGAGGGGGTGGGGGTGGGGGGTGTGGCTGTTGCAATAGCGCTTCGTTGCACAAACTGATTATGAATAAACAAACGAGAAATTGTATAAATATTTTGCGCATTTTGTTCGCTGCCGTTGCGAGCACATTTCGAAAAATTACTTATTTATGCGTTTCTTTGTGCTTCGCTGCACTGTCGCCCATGTAAATTACAAATTGCAAAGGCACATAGATAGATATATTAGAAACACATTAGAGGCAAGCGCAGGAGCAGAAAAACAGCTGGCACACATGTGTCTTTGCTTGCCAGGCATCGAAGGAGCAGCTAGAAGGATGCTGCCTGCCTGCCACACGACACTACCCCACTAGTGCAACACTTGTGGCCATAGTTAAGCCGCTTGAATCTGACCAGGTGGTGGCATCACAGAGTCCCAATGCAGACAGACACAGAGACACACACAAATACAAATGGCAGTGTGTGAGGTGGGCTTTTTGTTATTTATTTAACACTTTTAAAAAGCATTCCACTCTTTTTCTCATTAATTTCTCATGTTGCCCCTTAATGCATGCGGCTGTTTGTTGCATGTTGCATGTTGCATTGCACTCGAGAGCCGCTTGACATTCGAACCGCTGCTTGTACATATGTTTCATTATCATTGTTATATAGCAGCTGTTGTTGCTGTTGCTGTTGTGGTTATTGCTGTTTTTTATCGCTCGTTTTATTTTGTGAATTTTCAATTACTTTGGTAATTTTATATTATTGAAATTGCACGCCACAAATTGTAATTATGGCGCCACTTGCACAGGCAGGCGCAGGCCACCTGAAATATGTTGCGCTTTTGTAATCTGGTATTTACAAAATAAATAAAACAATAAAAGAGCTGCTTGCAAACAGAAAAAAAAAAAAAAAGAAATTGGAATCCAATTCAAAATGCATTTAAAGCTTTCGGGTTTAATTCGCACTGCATAATTGTGGATACGGCCAGAAGCTGTGCGAGCCTGTGTGAATTATGCATGCAATTGTATTGGCCATTACATATTTTAGTCCTGTACGGCAGGACAGCGCAGGACACCGATAAGCAGGCAGGCCGGCAGCAAATAACTTTGAGCGGGCCACCCGATAGATAATGCTGACAGATATTAACCACATGCGATAGTCGTATGGCGAAATTGATTGCACAGCGAAATATAATTAACAAAAGCAAATCATGCGAAATGCAGAGAAACACAAAAAAAAGAATACAATACAATAATAATCAAGATTTGTTGACGGTATTTCGTTTTGGTTTGGTTCTGCTTTCATTTTGTGGGGTTTTGTGCTATATTCGTAAATACGTTGACAAATTGGGCAACCAAACAGGCCAAATGGAATTTCAAAATAAACAATAGCAAAATCCCCCCAAACACCATTAAAAACCGAATGCGGTCGAAATAAATATCAATTATATATTCACACATATTGTCAGAGAAATAAGTGTGTGTGTGTGTGTGTAAGCATATGCGACTGTGTGTGGTTGTTTGCATACGCTAAATATCCTTGAACAAAATTTTTATTATTTATAACAGGTAAGAAACGAGAGAGCAAAAAAGCCACCAATTAAACCACAAATAAACGAATGGTTAAGCGAAATAATTGATCAGGCAAAATAGCGAATTATTAACTATTGTTTAGAGCGAACATTTATTCACTTTTATAATGTGCTGCATATACAAATATTTATCTAACTAACCACTAAACTCCAATTTATATCAGCAGCAAAGAAATATTGAAAAAAACATCAATTATAAATTTAGTCAAGCAATTAGCCTAGATTTGAAAATAATTAGTAAATAAAAATAAATTATTGCTGCAATGCAGCTTAAGACTAAGTTTTTAACTTTAAAATGTATGCAATTTAAATAAATATATTTAATTTTCTTTAATATTTCGCATGTTAATTACATATTTGCAAATAAGATTTCCATTTTAGCATTTGAAGCAAGCAGTAATATTTGTATTTCTAATTTTTAAGTATTTTTAGCCAAGCTGAAATCAAATAGAATATTCAGAAACATATATCCTAGATATGTGAATTAGTAAAAATCCTATAATATTAATATTTATTCAGTATTAAATATTTGCATTTTATTTTAAATTTTATTGTATTTTCCTTTAAATGCTGAAATCATAAAAATATATAAAAATAATGATTATCCTCTTACTGCAAATACATTTATTCGTTTTAAAGACTGAGTTGCCATCTTCTGCCTATAATATATATTAACGTAAACCAATTTGTATGTTAAGGATATTAAAAGCTGACCCAATAGCCAAACAAGCAACAACAATATAATATTCAAATATGCATTTTATTATGAATGGATATTACAAAATGTTATCAGCAAATAAAGCGAAAACCATTGAGAAAATTTGCATCAAATAATGTAACTGACATTTGATATGCAGTTCTTTATCTGTTGCACTTGTTGTTGTTGTTGTTCTTGTTGTTTTAATGACATTTTCAGTCATTAAAAATCAGAGTTTTATGCAATAAAAAATAAAGCACGAATTATGCAGCCATATTTACATTAATAGCCAACAGTTATTTACTCTCCTACCACAAAAAAAAGGTTGCAAAAAGCAATTATATGGAGAAAAACTCTTCACATGTTTATTTACATGTTATATACAAAACCAAACGGATATCAGGACAATAATATTAGTTAAAAAACTATGTGATATGTGTATGTGCATAAAAAACGTTGTATGCATATAGATGCTTATGTTTTTATGAAAGACCAAATTAAAAATTGATAGCAACTATTTTCGTAAAGAGAAGTAAATAACAAGTGGGGAAGGATTATCTTCGGCGTGCCGAAGATTTTATACTCTTTTCGAACCTATAGGCAATTTTCACTCTGCCAACTGCACCACTAAAATTTCATAAGCTGTACAAAATCGTTTTGTCGCGTAACATTTTTTTTTTTTTTTTTTTAATTTAATTTGTTGCCAGTTGTATAACAGCTATAAGATATTGTGATCCGATCCGACCGGCTCCAACCAATGTGATGTCTCTTTGAATAATAAGTATCTGTGCAAAGTTTCATCGCGATAGATTAAAAAACATGGGATATATGGCCAAAACCGACTTCGAGTTGTATGGCAGCTATAAGATATAGTGGTCCGATCCGGCCGGCTCCGACCAATGTGCTGTCCCCTGGAATAATAAGTGTCTGTGCAAAGTTTTGTCGCGATAGCTCAAAAACTGAGGGACTAGTTTGCATACATACAGACAGACAGACAGACGGACATGGCTAGATCAATTTGTATTGTCATTCTAAGCATACTGGCAGTAACTTTTGGGGGTCTCCGACGCTTCCTTCTATGCGTTACAAACTTCAGGACAAACTTAATAGACTATTTTCTTCGAAAAGAGTATAAAGAGAGTAATTGATTTCAAAGCATTTATCGCTTTAAAATATAAATTCATCTTTAAAGTTCCAGCAATATCAGAAAGAATAGCTTCTCAACTCGTGAGTCTTAAGTGTCTCAGGTTTGGCTCATATGCTCCAACTTCATTTCACCTAACTGAAGCTAACACTTGGCACATGAGCCACACACACACTTCAGACTATGTGTGTGTAGCTGGTGTGTGTGCATTTCCCATTTCCCATTCTGCTGTTTATTTATTCAGCTATTGCCAAAACGTACTTCAATGTATGAACTCCATATCGCTTGCCACATAAATATTATTATTATTACTCCCACTGCCTGGAGGCGACACAGCGCAGGCCATGTAAATAAGTACTTATGTATAACTGCTGTATGTAAGAAATGATAAAGTGCATAACATGCCATAGAACATATGCAAAATGATAGCGGCAATTGCTCGAAGACCTTGGCCATTAGTAAATATTCTTGTCAGCAACTAACACACAACTCAACATTGAATACAACGTTGGATCTGTGACAATCACGCAATCCCCCAATAACCTTCCATGTGTCAACAGGCTCATGCAGCATTATTTCTAATGATCAGAGCACACCTGGGCGCAATTCAATAGTGTGAAATGTGAATGTGAATGTGAACGTGAAAGCCGAGCAGGCAAATTGGCAGGTTATATTATTGTTTACCTCGGTCTGGCCATATCTACATATATAGCATATATAACAAAACAACAGCCATAAGAGCAGAGGGGGGCGGGGGGTGGGGGGGGGCAGTAGCCACACATTGCCACACGTTGCACATTAGTTAAATCAATAGCAGGCCGACCGACCAAATATACCATCAATATTTACATATCTAAATCGACAATTATTGAAATCTCAATTGGAATTGTTTGTCAATCGCGTATAGCTGCTTATCTGTGTGTGTGTGTGTGTGTGCCTGTCTGTGTTTGTGTGTGTATACGTGCATGTGTGTGTGTGTGTGTGTGTGTGTGTTACAAAACCCAATCCACAAAAGCAAATGAAGCCAAAAAGCAAACGCTTTAATATTTAACATTCGAGCACATTTAATTGTTCTAACTTTAGAAATGGAAACGTTTTATTTTTAAGCTTTATAGTAGCTAAATATGCATACTACATATTTAAACAATAACTAACACTTTTTTATAATTGCATTCGTCTAGTCTAGACATTATATTTAATAAAATCGATAAATGAATTGAAATTTTCCATCCATACTTTATTTGCATGTTTATGGGAAAGATTATAGATTTGTTTAACAGAATGGCTTATTTATTGCTTCTTTGAAATACTTAGAAGCATTGTTACATAAATACTTCCAGACAATTCTTTAGGCACATATTTTTCTGTTCTCTCGCATTTCGTGCTGATTATAAGACTAAAACTAATTTTAAACAACAACAACAAAAATCTGCCATGATTTCTTCACGAACTGAATTCGTATTAAACTATTAGCTGGAATATTTATTCTGCTGGAATATTTTGAAAGTCAGCTGCAATAAAAAAGACAGCATTGCGCTGTTTTAAATGCATTTCGGTGCCACAACAACAAACACTTTAAAATAAACAGTGCACAATATGCAGAACCCAATAATGACAATTAGTGGCCACATTTAAATTGATGCACTTGATGCGAAATGCAATTGCAAATGCAGCAGCCACACACACACACACACACAGATACGAGCACAAACGAGAATGCACATAGTATAAAGGGTAATTTACGGGATATGCGATTGGTAAAAATTGCATTTTTGCTGGTGAACCGAGTCAGCCTCGAAATTCACACGTACCAGCAAATTGAGCGCGTTTATGCATGTGTACTAGTGATAGTGAGTGTGGCAATTACACACACACACACATATATATATGTATATGTATATATAGCAGCTGCATTGCCAATTCATGCCCAGCGAGCGAGCGAACAGTGTATAATTAAGTCGTGCAAGCTGAGCGCTAAAAAGTATGCAACACTTGTGACATTTGTTTGCTGTAAGGCATTTTGGCCAAAGCCTTTTAGTGTTATTACAAAATATACTTGCACGTATGGGCCGTTCGTGTAGTTTGGGGTACAATTCGTCATACGCGGCATATAAATTGCATTTTTGAGCAGGCCAGCAGGACAGCTGCAGATGGCCAGGTAGCAGCCTGTCGTCCTGTCTGTCGTCCTGTAGTCTTCTAAAGGGTGTGCGTTTTACCCATCACTTTCCTTTTTCGTGTGTCGCATCAAAGTGGTTTATGGCCAATGGCCAATGCAAAGTGTCATCTATCGATGGGCGGCCATTAAGCTTTGACTGTGTGTGTGTGTGTGTGTGTGCAGGACCATTTTTATTTTATTGCGGCTTACGACTGAGCTGGGCTGTTGTGTGTGCCCGGGAGCAAAGCTCATTACGCTAATGGATCCCAACACACACACAAACAAACACACAAACACACACACATTAGGCGTATATAGATGTATATGTATATTCAAATATAGTTTCGCTGCTAGCCGCTCAAATTAAAATAAATTGACTTAGTTCACATAGCGCGCTTTGCATTTTAAACGCAAAAACACAAATCGCACGGCTTTCGCGCTGCGCATTTGTAAATTGGCAAATGGTCGCCAAAAGTGTTTCAATCCTGTTTATTATTTTATAATTAGTTTAATGCCAACGCCCCAAAAATTCAATTAGAATTCAATTCAATGTGCTCAAACGACGCGTGCCTGCCACTCTTTTGCAAATTGTGTTTTCGGTTATGTATACAAATTTAATACGTTTCAATTCAAGGGATAAGCCCTCCAAATGTTTTGACTTTAATGCGAAGCTTGTATGACAATAATTTAAGATATAAGCATTTTGTTACCTTATATATAAAAAAGAAAAACCAATTCAATGCTTTTTTCGCATGACAACATTTTGAATTTTACTTGTTTGCTCATCCACAATAAATAAAATATAAAAAAACGCTGTTTATGTGGTTTGACTTTAACGCTTAATGTAACTCAGCGGAATTTTAATTAGAAATTAATTTTTGTATATTTTTTATAGATGGTATAAAAAAAAAATGTGTATGCAAATATCAGTTATTTATTTTAATTGAATTTGAATAATTTTGCATATTTCGTGCACAGTAATGTGTAAATGGACAAAACTGAATGGAATAAGGAAGCAAATCTATAAAAAAAACAAGAACCAACTAGCTAAAAATAGATACAAAGTTAAAGCTATGCCAGATAAGATGCATATATATATATATGGCGATATCTTCAACAATCTTGCCTTTGATTTATTGCCATTGCCATTGCAATTGTTTATTTATGCATTGCGCATGCCGCCAGCTAGAATGTCAAATTCAATATTCAAACTTGACTTGGGCAGCCCTTAACTGTAATAATATCCCATTGCGCTCTCTCCGTCACTTCCGGTGCGACATGCACTTCCGTTGCTTTGCGCAGTTCGCATCCTTTGCATCCTCAGCTAACACAAACAAACCGAAAGAGTGTCCCTTTGTCTTAGCAACAAAGCACAAAACTGCTGCGCACATTTCTTTACTAGCCACAATTAATTTATGCTTCGGTTGTGTTTTTTTGGTTTTTTATGCCCGACTTTGGTCAGTTTTGCCGCTTGACTTTTGCTTAGTTGCGCTCGCCCCGCTATATTTGGGTTTTTGTTTGAACGCTTTGAGAATTTTAATTTAGAATTGAGTTTCTTTTAGTAGCTGCTCGCCATAAAAAGTCGGCGCCACAAAATGGTTGGCAAAGTGGCGCCGCTTTGGTCAACGCACGTTGCCTTTTGTTTACTTTTAATTTGATCTTTTTCTGCTTCTTATTTTTCGAAAGTTCTCTAGTTTTTTTTTTTAACTTGTGCGCCAATTTTGTAATTAAGCAATTTGACCGCAGCCAGGAAAAGTTTTACGCAAATGAAGGCAACATAATTGTTTTTCTTCTTTTTTTTCGCTTTTCGTTTTTAAATTAAAGGGAGTTTTTAAGACATTATCAGACCCACCTCAAACTGCCGAGACAGGCAGTGTCAGAAGCATAAGTGGATATTAACAGACGCTAAAACGGGCAGTTAGACAGCTCAACTAGATTGTTCGACCGTTATTCATAACAACAGAGCAAAAGTTTTAATAACATACATACATTAGATTATAAGCTTGCCTATGGAAATCGAAAAAGAACAAAGAGAGAGCTAAGGGATGCTGTGCTAGGCTTATAACAGCCACATAGATTTAATACTGTCTTGTAATCAATATAAATTTATCAGAAGAATTGTAATGTAAGCTGAAGAAAAAAAGAAGAAAGAGATCTACGTTGCATACTCAATAGCAGAAATCAAACTACCCTTAGCTTGGCACCCTTTTACGAGCAGCACTCAATGCCCAGAGCAAACAAACTGCTCAAAAGTAGTCAAAAAGAAAAACGCTTATCTGCAATTGGCTTCGTAAAATATACGAAAACATATTTAAATTTCCCCACAGGCAACAAGTGACGGGGGCAACAACAACAGCAATAGCAGGAACAGAAACAGGACGAAGTCAGTCAACTAGTTGTCTCCCATGCGGGTGACTAGAAGCACACACACACACACACACACACTTACACACACACACACAACCAACCAAAAGCCAACAAGCAAACAAACAAATACTAGCTGAAGCGTATGCAAATCAAAGTTATTGTCAGGCCAAAAGTGTCTACCGATGCGTACAATTGAGTGTCATATTTCCAGTTTGTTATATATGCAAAGGCAAACTGAGCTTTTACAGTCCTCGCTCCTTCATATGTGTATAGGAAGTCCAACTTTATGCCGGGGCAAAACTCAAAACTCAAGTCGCAAGTTTTTATTTACTTCGTTTTTGGGCCATGCAACTTGTTATCATTGTTGCGTGTCTAAAAGCCAATGGAGAAATACAACTTTGCCAGCCAACAAGCAGCTGTAATGCAAACATTTATGCTGCGCCAGGATTAACATAATAGCAACAATAGCAACAACAACAACATGCAACTTGTAACCTGTAACATACGCGCCAAAGCATTTTATACATATCAGCGTATCAGTATATACACACACACACATATGTTGTGTGTGCGTGTGTGTGTGTGTGTGCGCACGCAATCAATGGTTATCCAATTTTAAGCATCATGCTCAGAGTGCTCAACATATTACCTTTGGCTATAGCTATATTTGTATACCCTGTATAATGGGTATAACAAAGTTGTGCCTTTTGAGTTTTCATCAACTTGATAAAGATCGAACAGACTTTGCCTGTCTAATCATAAGACATTTAACTTGGAAGTCAAAGTTGGGTGCTTGTGTGTAATTTCATATTGTACAGAGTATCTAACCGTCGGCAGATCCTGCCCGCATCAGTTCTACTGCTTTTACACAGTTTATGCTGCTCGATTGCCAACATACAAGTATATTGCATATTTTATGTTTTGTGACTGTTTTCAAAGTGTCACTCAAATATTTTCCATTCAAGCCAACTTTATCCCTTTTATATGACAAAGGTAATATAAAAATCTACAATTTGATTAGAAGTGGGTCAACTGTGTCATACTATTGGATGAATATTTCGATTTCATATCGCTTTGAAGCCTTAGTTTCAATATTCCAAACTAAAAGCGAGATCACAGAGGTTAATTACCAAATACATTTACCTTATGAGTAAATAATGTCTAAAGTACTACACTGAGTATTCATAAAAAAGGAATACTTTTTGCCAGCTTATGTGTGGTTGTAGGTAATACATCGTCTTGTAAAAGAGTCGAGGCTCATGAATAATTTACAAATATTTATGCGCTCGACAGGCACTTTAAAAGGACCTGCTCCTGCTCCTGCTCCTGCTCCATCCATAAAACAAAACAGTCGCGACAATCAAGTAATGACGGCCTGTTATCCTGCGTTGGAAATGCGCAAAATGTTTTGTGGTTACGAATACACACACATATACACACACACACACACATACATCAAAGGGCACTTGTACAGACGCCTCTAACTACATTGTCATTATTGTTTTTGGCTTGGTTGTTAAATCAATAATTAAAACACTTGCAAGTTGACTTCATTCAACCTTTGGCCCATTGCAAAAGTTGTGGTGCTGCCTTCGCGGGCTCGAAGCATAAATTAAAACTTCTGCCATGCCATGCCCTTCACGAATACAATCTCGGACCCGTGGCAGCTCGACAGACAGACATAATATATGAAATGCCGAGGAAAATAAATTAATTCATGTCCTTTGGCGCTTAAGTCCATCAAAAATCATTCCGATCGATGTGTGTGAGTGGCGGACGGGCAGCGCACATTGCAATTTTCTCACAATTAGCATTTTCGCATTCAATACAGCTTCGACCAGCCTCCGGCCCCATACACACGCACACACACACACACTCGCACACACTCGCACACCTGCCAGCAAAAGCGAGCAAAACGATTGAAACATTTTTAAAAATTTGAAATTCATATGCGCAACAAACGTGAAATGTTTTACGAAGCGTATTGGGCAATAAAACCAACCCAAAACAACAAGAACAACAAAAAAAACAACCAGAAATGCAAATGGAAGGAGGAAAAAGTCGAACCATACGCAAGAAAAATATACGTGCAAATATATACGATATCAAAGCGTATAGCTGAGAGTCGGAGGTGAGTGAAAGAGCAAAATCGCTGAAACACTCGACCCATAGAAAGTGGCAAAAAATAAATAAATATATGAAAACACCTAAAAGGATTCAATTATTCCCCCTCGTTACACAACAAAAAATAACACGAAACTCACTCTGCCAGCAAAAAGAGCGCGCCCATAAAAGTATGCAACAGAAATTGCTCACGGCATATAAAGTGCTCCCGCTCGATGGTTCGGGGGGGGGAGCTGTGGAGGGGGGAGTGGGGGCACAGCATATGCACGCGCATAAATCGCAGCCAGATAGGTACCTACCAGAACGATGACGACTACGTTAGCATTGGCGCTGGCGCTGGCGCTGGAGCTGTAGCTGTCGTTGATATTGGCCATAAAGCAAGCGCCATGTAAAAAGGACACTCATATTTATATGCACTGATTGCCAAAGCAATGCAACACAAACACACACACACACACACACACGCACACAGTGCTGGCAGAGGCCAATAGATATGCACATACATTCGTACATATATTGATTGAAAAATAATACTTTAGCGACGCGTGGTAAACTATAAAAATATATTGCGTATACGACAGGGCTACTATCTATCTATATTTATATCTCTTTGTACCTGTACTGCATATATTTGAAGCGTTTCCTAATTGGCCATGAGTAATTTGGTTGACGGAAGGGCTTGCCATATTTGATTACATAATATCTAACCAAATGTCCACATTCTTTTTCTAGTTCTGGGAAATCATCTCTGCTGAGCATGGCATCGATCCCAATGGCTACTACCATGGCGAATCGGATCTGCAGCACGAGCGCATCGATGTCTACTACAATGAGGCGAGCAGTGGCAAATATGTGCCCCGAGCTGTGCTCATCGATCTGGAGCCCGGCACCATGGACTCAGTGCGTCAATCGCCAATGGGTCAGCTGTTCAGGCCCGATAACTTTGTCTATGGCCAATCGGGAGCGGGTAAGTGCCAAAAGGATGCTTGCATGCTTAACTGTATGCACACGTAAATGAACAACGCAACGAAGTCCTGTTAATCATTGTCCTTGCTGCATTTGGCTAATGCATTTCAGCTGCTCATTAAGGCCGCCATGTTGAAGGCATGTTTTGCCCATTTCATCTAATGCACTACTCAATCTAGCAGTACATCTCGGGGAAGCGCACATCCCTTACCACTTTGCTCCTTGTGTGCTTTTGTTTTTCCTTGCAAAATGCGACCTGCAGCTGATCGACGGAGTGTTCTCCTTGTCATTTTGGTCGCTGCCATCATCGAGTTGCTCCAGCTGCAGCAGCAGCAGCAGAAACAACAACCAGCAGCAGGTTGTACAGCAGGCAGCAGCAGCCCATCAAGTGGTGTTGTCCTTGCTTTGATAAGTACAAACAAGACGACGTTGATGAAATTGCGGCTAGGTCCTACTTGCTACAATAAGCAACAGCAGTCGATGATGGTAGTTGGCCACCTAAGTATGTTAGTCCACCACTGGAGCACCATTGGACCGTTGCCATTCGCTGCTACCCACTGCAAATGGGTACAAGAATAGTATATTGAAAGTGTACAGATATATGTAGCAGACTAGATATACTTCAATTATATAGCCATGTCCATTTGTCCTAGAGTCTCTTCGATATATTTGTATGTCATATGCATATAAGAAGTTAATTTTCTTCTTCTATAATTTGGCTTGCTTATAACGATCTCCAATCCCACTTTTCAGCTCATGTAGGAGATTATCAAAATTATTTATGTATAGCACTCGTCTCTCTAAATTTGGACAAAATTTATAATTTTATGTTGTTTGTTCTTGAACAAGAGTTCAATCAGCAAATACATGAAATATTCTTTTCATTGCTTTCATTGCATCTTGAAATAGATCAAGTTCCCTTGCATAGGGTATAATAATTTAGTCATTTAATTGATCAGCATCAATAACCGAGTGGATATAACCATGTTCAACCTCTTTATATGCAAACTAGTCTCTCAGTTTGAAAGTTAACTTGATCAAACTTGGCTGCCTATGGAAACAAATATTTCTTCTTTAGTTTATGTGTAGTTGGCTGTATATTTGAGATAAAATAGACAATCACTTTTTCTATTGCAGTCACTGCAGACTTTATAGTATATTTTCCAAGATTGCGCTCCTCACAATGATATTTTTAATCATTTGCATTCAATAATTGATTAAGTTATATACTAGGTACCTTCAAGTCGGACACTTTCGGGTAGAGCACTTTTACTAGCCACTGTTACATTGTTGTTGTTCTGTCAGTCCAGATGGTTGATGATAATTGCAATTATAAAATGACCTGCGAATGACAATGAAAATTAATTGTGTACATATTTCTCATTACACATTATTCTAGTTGCTATTGTTCTTGTGTGTGCTTAGTAGATAAATATGTTAAAGCAAAACTACTCTTGTATACCTATACCGTATCACCATGTCACTTTTGCTCTTGTTTCAGGCAACAACTGGGCCAAGGGCCACTACACAGAGGGTGCCGAGCTGATTGATTCGGTGCTGGAAGTGCTGCGCAAGGAATCCGAAGGCTGTGATTGCCTTCAGGGCTTCCAGCTGGCCCACTCGCTGGGCGGCGGCACTGGCTCTGGTCTGGGCACACTGCTCATATCGAAGATACGCGAGGAGTATCCGGATCGCATCATGAACTCCTTCTCGGTGGTGCCCTCGCCAAAGGTAAGTGCGACTGACCGCCCGCTCGCCTGCCCACCTGCCATCATGCAGATCATCCACATTGCACACATACACATATATATAGTAGTACACCTGGCGCTCATGATACTGACCAGGGCAATCCGCTTAGGCAAATCAGCTTAGCTCAAACAATTGAATGGCGGCGTTTGTAAGCCGACCTGCATCCCCGAATAACCAACATGAGCCATGGGCACCATGGCAACAAAGGGGCTGGCAGCTATTTGCCATGTGTAGTACGTGCTGCACATTAGTCTGGCTCAAATATGCGATCATACCCATTCCCTTCCGATTGTGTAATCACATTAGTGATAATCAGATTTATAATTTATGCGAATTTTTAATTGGGCACTTGCATAGATAAACCGACAATACCAAGTGAATGCAATTAGCAGTCAAAGCTAAGAAGAGAACTTTTGTATAAGTTGCATTTCATTCTCAATATTAATGCATGTTATGAGATGATAGATGTCTTTTGATATTAGTACAATACAATAGTATATTAACTTTGTGCTGAAGTGTGTAATGCATACAAGGTATGCTTAGAATGACAAAACAAATTGATCTAGCCATGTCCGTCTGTCTGTATGTCTGCAAACTAGTTCCTCAGTTTTTGAGCTATCGCGCTGAAACATTGCACATAGAATAATTGCTCAAAGGGACATCACATTGGTCGGAGCCGTTCGGATTGGACCACTATATCTTATAGCTGCCATACAACTGGAAGTCGGTTTTGGCGATATATCCGATCGTCTCAAAGCTATCGCTTTCCATTTCCTTGTACACTTGAAAATCCTTATAATTCACTATTGTTTTCAATTTCAAATCAATTGAGCTATAAATCGCAAAGATATACGTCATTAAATATTTTGAGATGGCATCATATATTTTAATTTATTTTTTTTTAAATATATAACAGCTTGAAAAAAGAGTTTTTAAATCCATATGATACAAATTTTAAGAACAAAAAATATATAAAGGTTCGAAAAGAGTATAAAATCTTCGGTACGCCAAAGATGATCCTTCCCCACTTTTTTTTTTGTTTTTGTTTCGTGTATGCCATTTTCAATTGACATCATTTATTGTTAGTGGTACGCGGATCTGCCAAATAATTATAATTAATTTGCTGGCAAATTTAGAGCCGCCAACGACCTGCGGCTAATTGACAATGCAATAATTTGAATGCAATTTTGTGGGCCTGCTTTCAGGCAGGCAGGTGAGCTGTATGCACCTGACCTGGCCTGGCTTATCTGTACTACTGATGGGTTGCTTGCTCAGTTGGGTCTGCTGCAGCCCGACACGCTTCAATTATTGCTTAATTAACCTAGTTGCATATTTTACACGCACGCTCCACCCTCTCGACACGTGAGACGCCTTCATTTGCATTATAAGCATCATGAGCATTTAATTACATTTGGACATTTAATTAAATTAATTTAGTGGCAAATTGAATGTCAATAACAGGCGTCGCGTAATATCCATCAGCAAATAGCCAGAAGTGCATGCAATATATATACTATATTTTCCATTTTGCTCATTAACAAAATTAACATTAAATAACAATTGCAAAAATAACAAATTATAAAAGCTGCAGCAACGGGTGAATTAATTATTTTTGGTAGTTCTGATGGAGGACAATCTCGTAGTATATTATCAGATGGAAATTCTTGAAAAAGAATAGTAATACCTAGGGCTTTGTCTGCTAGTCCAATAGTAATCTGAAAACAAATTGCATTCGCCTTCTTGACTTCCAGAAAGAAAGCATTTACATAGATTATAGCATTCACCCACTATGTAGTCAAGCTCTATCAAAGTAAGAAAGTAAAGAACTTTGCAAAGGACTTTCCAGAAAAAGAATAGTAATACCTAGGGAAATGTCTGTTATTCCAATGATACGCTGCAAAACAATTTGCTTTCGCTTTCTTGACTTCCAGGAAAACAGCATTTACATAGATTATAGCATTCACCTACTATGTAGTCCAATCTCTATCAAAGTATGAAAGTAAAGAACTTTGCAAAGGACAATCTCGAATCATATGGAAATTCCAGAAAAAGAATAGTAATACCTAGGGAAATGTCTGTTATTTCAATGATACGCTGCACTTTCTTGACTTCCAGGAAAACAGCATTTACATAGATTATAGCATTCGCCTACTATGTAGTCCAATCTCTATCAAAGTATGAAAGTCCTTTGCATGATGTGTTGCCTTACAATATAGTAGAATGCAATCTCACTTCCAATACATATTACACTTGTATAAATGCAAATATGTCTCTGATGGGTTAACTTGGCACTCAATTTAAAAGGCGAAACAAGGCAAAAGTTTATTGATGCGTGAAATTAGCATTCGACAAACTGCTTATATAAGCCCAGCTCTCTCCCTCTCTCTCTCTGTCTCGCTCTCTGTCTCTGTCTATCGGCATTTTTAGTCAAACACTCACAGACTCCATATATGCAGATGGAAACTGAAAAGCTACGATTTGCTGTGTTAAATTTATTACCGTTCCGCTTGAGTAGCAATGAACAAACTACTCTCCTACGAGGATGCACACACACTCCCATTTGGGTCAGTTGAACCCGGTTGGGCAGAGTGGGAGCTCTGATGCCCTTCGCTCCCTGGCAGTGTTATTTATGCGCTTGGCCTGGCGAATTACCGCAATGTTTTGGCATTTGTTGCGGCCAGGACATGACACACGCCTGTCACTTAATACGCATTTACAATTTTACCATTTATGCGATTACTCACATATTTTAATCGTATTTTCATGAATTCGCTTCGCCAGTTGTAAAATAAGCTTTAAAGATTAATCAGCCGCGGCTTTATAAATTGGTAAATTTGTTGACCATATAATTGCGCTCATTATTCAGTGCTGAGCAAATCCTTTTGATTCTCGCTTGCCTGCCAAATGCATAGCAAATAACAGTGGGCAAATACTACAGGTACAACACAACCAAACAACTGCAGTGTAAGTTATTCCCGGGCATAACTCATTATAATTGGATTCATGTCTGTAGTTACACCAGGCTGCTGTTTGTTATCGCACTGTGCTGGGCCGACTGCACCATTAAATAATAGCAAGGATTTATGTACAAACACTTTGGACTGCATTTTGCACTTGTTGTTTCTTCCTGCTCGCAATGCATCTTGCCTGGGCAAATATAGCTCTAACCAAAGTATTACACATAATTTTCAGCAGCTGCCGCAAACACAAATACGATATGTGTGTGTTGTGTGTGTATGTTGTGTGCAATATGCAATATGCAACTGCAACTGTTTGTCC
Source organism: Drosophila flavopinicola (assembly GCA_035042425.1). Lineage (NCBI taxonomy): Eukaryota > Metazoa > Arthropoda > Insecta > Diptera > Drosophilidae > Drosophila > Drosophila flavopinicola. Next base: position 4,808,040 of record JAWNLL010000459.1, on the reverse strand, counting down.
GCTGTCCGATATCCGATGTCCGAATGCCCAACGGGGCCCCAAAAACACATGGCCAAGCAGGCAGGCAGCGGGTGGACCTCGAATTGGACGTACACCATCTTTTCCATTTCCACTTAGAGAATGGTGCACCTGTAGTGTAAATGCAATTTTCGTGTACTTCAGTTAATGCATTTCTCAACAATGCAACAACTAACTGAAAATGCATTTCAAGCATCAAAATCTTGTATCTGCTTGCTGTGTTCGTATCTAATTGCCACATTTGAACATTTAATTGAATAAAATGCGCATTTGTTAAGTTTCAGCCGCAGATAACAAGCCAAATTTGCAGTCAGATATGAAATCATATATGCATAAATATATTTCGTTTATTTAAAAACTGTTTAATTGTAGGCCTGACTATATTATATTTGAAAAATGGGAATATTACAAATGCTGGCAATTATATTTGTAAAATGGCAATATTAGCAGAGATGTTTTATACAAAAACAAAGATATTATTTTCATTAATTAGAATCGTATCGAAGTTGAAAATAAAACAAGTGGGAAGGGATTATCTGTGGCATGCCGAAGCCCATTTTTTGTAGGCCATTTTCACTCTGCCAACTGCACCACTGAAATTTTATATGCAGTAAAAAATCGTATGCATTTGTTTATTCAAAATATTTAATGAGGTATATCTTCGCTATTTATGACTCAATGGTTTTGCAATTTTTAACATTGATGAGCTATAAGGATGTTCAAGTGTACAAGGAAATTGAAAGCAGTTGCTTTGAAAACATAGGATTTATGACCGAACCCGACTTAGAGCTGTGTGGCAGCTATAAGATATAGTGGTCCGATCCGGTCGACTCCGGCTAATGTGCTGTCCCTTTGAATAATAAGTCTCTGTGCAAAGTTTTCTTGCGATAGCTCAAAAACTGAGGGACTAGTTTGCATACATACAGACAGACAGACATACAGACAGACGGACATGGCTAGATCAATTTGTTTTGTCTTTCTAAGCATCCTGGCAGTAACTATTGGGCGTCTCCGACGCTTTCTTCTATGCGTTACAAACTTCAGCATAAACTTAATATACTATTTTCTTCGAAAAGAGTATAAAGAAACATAAATAGAAATCAGCGCAAAGTGGCATAAATGGTAATCATGTTTCTATTAACACACTTGTCGCTGACAACCTCTATACTATTCATCATTTAATTATTTATTTATACATACTTCACTCATGCTCCTCCCAATTTGTGCTCCTCTGGCAATTCCTACATATGTATCTGCTTGTTTTATTTTCTTGCATGCCGCTGCCTTCGCCGCTGTTTCCATTGCTGTCACACACACACACACGTGTTGGTTGCACCACTGCACCAATAGGTATCGGATACCGTCGTGGAGCCGTACAATGCAACGCTATCCATACACCAGCTGGTGGAGAACACCGACGAGACCTTCTGCATTGACAACGAGGCGCTTTATGACATCTGCTTCCGCACGCTGAAGCTGTCGTCGCCCACCTATGGCGATTTGAATCATCTGGTTTCCGTAAGTGAATTTCAATTAACAAATCTAGCTAATGTGTGTTTCGGTCTTGTGTTTGCACCCATTCCACCCATCCCTGTGCCGACATATCCTGCACTGCCTCCACTGTCGTCGTCCCTGTTGTTGTGGTTGTCGTTCAGGTGTCCGAGGTGGTCGTTGAGCCATATAATGCGACTCTGTCCGTGCATCAGCTGTGCGTGAACACAGATGAGACGTTCTGCATTGACAATGAGGCCTTGTATGACATTTGCTATCAGCGTTTGCGCCTTGGCTCACCCACCTACCAGGATCTCAACCACTTGGTGTCTGTAAGTAAATGGCAACGGAAGCAACAACGACTCACTCTCTTTTCACAGGCAAAAGCAAACGAAAACAAAACTAACTAGCCCAAATGCCGCCAGAAGTCATACTAATAATACCCACTCTCTGCCCCACTTAGATCACAATGTCCGGAGTTACCACCTGCCTGCGTTTCCCTGGCCAGCTCAACGCTGATCTGCGCAAACTGGCAGTGAACATGGTGCCCTTCCCGCGCCTGCACTTCTTCATGCCCGGCTTTGCTCCACTCACCGCGAAGGGTTCGCAACAATATCGCGCTCTGACCGTCGCTGAGCTGACCCAGCAAATGTTCGATGCCAAGAACATGATGACCGCCTGCGATCCCCGGCACGGACGCTACCTGACAGTCGCCTGCATCTTCCGAGGTGAGTGCTCTCAACGACCCTTTTCCTGATAAATGCGGCCGACATTCGCATCGCGTTTTCTTTCGGTTGTTAAATGTTAAATGTTAAATGGTGCTGACATGACTCGGCAGGCGCCACGTGCTCTTTGACTTCTCACGTGAAAGCTTGCCGCACCCACATCCAACTTCTCCAGCGGGGGGGGCCCGAAAAGAAAAATAGTGTTTTAACAACAAACGCGGATATTGCCATGTTGCCATCATCTGTCTGTGCCGGGCTTAGGTTCAATGCGGCTTAGACTGTGGGCCAACTTTGTCGCTTAGTCGCTTTGTCATGGCCGGCAGGTGGCACACCTGTCCTGTCCGCTCCTCCACGCCATAGGCCTGGCCGCAGGCACGTACCTCGCCGCTGCGACAACGACAGCGACAGCGACAATTTTATTAGCAAACGCAAAGCCTACTTATGGGCGCCACTAAAAATGATTAATGCACGTCGACTGGCGGCTAAAAAGGCTGCAATCCGTCAGCGCGCACGTAGCGCAAATTTGTTTGTGCCCGGCCCTTGAGCAGGAGAGCCTTGAGCGAGGAGACGGGGGGCTGGTCGCATTTTTTCGCGCTAATTTTTAAATTAATAAACTGCTGCGCCGTAGCGCCCAAAAGTATGCCGCATAATATTTCATTTGTTATTCCTTGTGTGCCTAATGGCCGAACGCCTCGTCGCCGACCCCGCCCCTAACGGCATCGCCTTTGACTGATGACTCGCAAAACGCGCGTAATTAGAAATTTACTTTCAAGATCCATTGGGGAATTGCGAGTCTCAGTGCCCTGTTCCTGTTCCAGTTTCAGTCCCAGTCCCGCGACCGCTGCCTGACACGGCTTTTGGGCCTTAACTAATCATGCTGAACGTGACTTAAGGCTGCAGAGCAGCGCTGCCTGTCGCAGGACTCGCCCTCCCGCGTCCGTTTGTCCGCGCTTGCAAAATAATTAATCACAAAAATGAGCGCCAGCTAACAGGCAACAAAAAAAAAACCTAAAACAAGTCTAAAAAAACAACCGACAAGAATTTAAACATCTTTTTTAGTTGCCTCATGGGACTGTTTCTGCTAGTGTCCCCGCTTACCGCCCCGCCCCGCCCCCGGCGAAGCCCAAAAGCACAGACTGACATAGCCCAGGTGGCCAAGTGCGAAGGCAGGGCTCAGAAGCCGTTTAGTATTTCATATTCAGGGATTTGGGGATTTGCTTGACGCATCAAAGCCAATCTTGGCTTTTGATGTGAACAGTGCGAAAGCGGAAGCGGAAAAAAAAGTGCTGCGAGCTGAGCAGAGTTCAAGTATTTATATCTGCACTTTTAATAATTAACAGGACCCATGTCCATGAAGGAGGTGGACACACAAATGCTCAACGTGCAGAGCAAGAACAGCAGCTACTTTGTCGAGTGGATACCCAACAATGTGAAGGTGGCCGTTTGCGACATTCCGCCACGCGGCCTCAAGATGGCCGCCACCTTCATTGGCAACACCACGGCCATACAGGAGATATTCAAGCGCATCTCCGAACAGTTTACGGCCATGTTCCGCCGCAAGGCCTTCCTGCATTGGTACACCGGCGAGGGCATGGACGAAATGGAGTTCACCGAGGCGGAGAGCAACATGAACGATCTGATATCCGAATATCAACAGTATCAGGTGCGACCTAAACTGCAGCTGCTTTACCATTTGCAATGTAACTAACACACACAATGTCCTTGTGCTCTTTCCAGGAAGCCACCGCCGACGACGATGTCGAGTTCGACGATGAGCAGGCCGAACAGGAGGCTTACGAGTCAGATGCACTGCAGAATGGCGGTGCCTAATCAAGTACTCGATACTATCGCGCTTTACTTGCTTTACTGCATGACTTTCTATTTAAATAGGAATACCTACATGTAGAGACACAAGTAATGACAGTTAATAAACGGTAAACATAGTATTTCATTTTCTGTAAAGCGCGTGTGTTTTCTTTCTTGGTATTCACTTCCGTTCAAAAGCCCTTCTTTCGCTTACATTCTGCAAACAACGAGTTCACTTATTCATTTTGGCCACTACGCAGCATTTTATTGGATCGTTTAAAAGACTAAAATTATAGTGGATAGTTGAGCATAACATCCTGTCGCGCCAGTTCCAACAACATAGGATCATCGAAGAACTTGTTGATGGACACATCCTCGGAGAGACCCTTGCGCCGCCGCGTCTTGATCATAAACTCACGGGCCAGATGCGAGGCTTGCTGTGGCTCCAGTGGCCGTATTATAATGCTCTTATCCAGCGGATCGCCGGGCACAATTTGCCAGTGATGGAACACGGATAGACAGAAGGCCTGGCCTTGGGTGTGGGTGCGCAGATCGGTTTCGAAGCCAAACGAATCAATGGCGGGTATAAAAGCTTTGATTGTGTAAATGGGCGAGCCCGAAACGGGCGCATCCTGCGTAACGTGACCTCTGCAAGCAAACAGATTATGAGCACAAAGCAAAAATGAGTAATTGCTAAGAGGGACTCACCTGCGTCGCGCCAAGACAGTGTAAACGGCAGACACACAATCGGCAGGTGCCTGCACCTCGACAAACAGGTAGGGCTCCATTAGACGGGGCGTGGCCATGAGGAAGGCCGAGTAGGCGACGCGACGTGCTGTGGGAATGATTTGGCCACCACCACGATGCAGCGCCTCATTGGCAATGACCGCATCTAGAATCTTGAACTTGACATTGCGTATGGGCTCCTCGCACAGCGGTCCCTCGCGCGTGCCCCACTGAAAGCCTTGCACGATGGATTCCTTGACAGCAGTGAGTAGATTTTTATCCACCTCCGAGGGCAGCGTATCATCCACCAGAATATTGGGACCTGTTGAATCCGGTCCAAAGGCCCAGATGGAACGTGCCGCCAGCAAGTCCCAATCGTAGTTAACCTGAAAGAATTCGCCGATGCGCTTCTTGTTCCAATTGATGCAGACAGTCTCGTTCTCAATGTCCTCGGCCAGGCCCTTTTCCAGCGGCTCGGATATCATTGTAATCTTGTTCTTCTTGTTTGGCGTTTCGGCGAAGCACTTCAATGAGCTGGTCTCCACAACGGTCTCACAGAATGCCACCACTGGATCGGCCACCTTGATGTCAATCTCCGAGTACATCTTGCGCAGATCGTGCATGACACAGTCCAAGTAGAGCTCGCCCGTGCCTAGGATAACGTGTTCGCCCGACTCCTCGACGCGGGTGGAAAGCAGCGGATACGATTTGTTGACCTTACGCAGACCGTCCAGCATTTTGGGCAACTCCGAAGGATTTACCGGCTCTACGGCAATCTTGATAATGCTTTGGGTGTTGAACTTGAGCGGTCGGAATATGTACACATCTTCGGGCGCATTGATGTCCACAATGCTGGATGTTTTGACAATGCATTGATCAATGCCCTCAATGAGCACCCAATTGCCAGAGGGCACACGATTCAATTCCACTTTGTAGCGCGCCTCGTACACCCAGAGCCTGCCAATTTGGAGAATGCGCGAATCTTCCTCATCCTGCAGCGTGTAGTTCTCACCCAGCACGCGCACCTCTTGCCCGGCATGCAGCGTGCCGGACACTATGCGCGCCAGCACCTGAAAGAAGGTGCAGTCGTCGTTGGGGTACATCTTCGAGCTGTGCACCATCAGCGTGCCGTACTGATTGCACGTGACCATGTCCCGGTAAATATCGCCCTCTTTGGGACCAGTATATATGTGATCCACTTTGCGTTTGGCATTCTCCAGCGGTGACTTGATGTGCTCCACGCACATGTCGACAAAGCCGCTGCAGTCGCCCATGAAACGATTGCACACCACGCGCAGCAGTGGCCGTATGTTGGACTTCATCTCGTCCTTGGACACGCGCACGTGCAGCTCGGACAAGGTGTCCGACAGCGAGGTATCCACATCACCCACCACCTGGGCAATCAGTTTGTACATGGGCTCCAGTATAAACTCTACAAAGCTGCGCTGGGCCGAGTTATGCGGCGGTTTCTTTGTAAATTTGCGCCTATTGCAGGACAAGTGGACAAGTTTTTAAGGAACATTCACTTAGTATATTTGTAATCCACACTTACGATTTGCTGTGGAAGTACATGTCGCCCCAGAGACGCTTGGCAAACTCGATGTAGTTGACACCCTCGTATGTGTCCGCATAGAGCTTGGCAAAGGACTTCAGGGTGAAGCAAAAGCCGTAAAGCGAACTGGCAAAACAAACGTTACCCAACACTGGTGACACCATCAGATTGTCCTCCGCGCTACCATATGTACTGGAATATAAATTTAAAGGAAAAACCATGAACAAATTGGTCTGGAACTTCAAAACCGGTTCAGTTTTGGCAAAGTTATAACAGTTTAAAATCTTCAAAGGTCATTTCTAGGGTACCAAAAATCACTTTTGAAGCCAAAATTTGTGTTATTATGAAGTGTGTAGTGCATAAAAGGAAGGGTCGAAAATCCCCAAAATTTACCTTCAGTATGCAAAACAAATATAAGCTATAGTGAAATCTATCCATAGACTCGAAAAGAGTATAAAATTTTTACAAAGTTATGGGAGTTTTATGTGTTTAAAAGGCATTTCACCGGAAAATCTAGGCTTTAGACCCCTTCCAACTACATAAATATGCATTTATCTTCATTAAATTATTTGTATTTTTATCCCAAACACAAACTGTTTATAAAATGGAGGGTCTGTGGGTAAGTTAAAGGATTCAATTTGCACACTCACCTCAGCAAGCTATTGATTTCCTCAACAATATGTTTCAGCTTAAAGTATGCATCCTGTGGCGGTAACTTAAGCTCCAGAATGAGGCGATCGATCTGATATAAGTAAAATTGTAATTAGCAAAACACATCAACAAGGACTAAGCATTAGTGGACGCACCTTGTTGATGCACACAGTGATGGCCAGTCGCTCCTGAACGGCATGCTTGAGCAGGCGTTCGGTGTTGAGCATGACACCCTCGGAGGCGTCGATGAATATCACAACGCCATCGCTCATGCGCATGGCGGCGGTTGCCTCATCGGAGAAGTTGACGTGACCGGGCGTATCGAATATGTTCAGCAAGTAGCTCTTCTGCTTGACATCCTGCAAGACCAGTGTGACCGGCGTGGCCTTGATGCTGCAGCCGCGCTCCTGCTCCGTGAAGAGCGTATCTGTGTAGCGCAGAGATCGCTCCTCCATGTTCTCAAATTGGGGATGCGTTTGCCGTATTAAGCAGTCCACAAATGTGGTTTTGCCGTGGTGCAAATGACCGATAAGCGCCACGTTTCGAATCAATGGCGGTGTGTCCATCAAATCAGCCATGAACTCCATATCATAGGTGGTTTCGGGCAGATCCTGCTCCTTGATTTGAAACTTGAGCTTCTTCACGGGCTCAATGAGCGGCTTATCCAATGGCTGTGCATCCTCCTCCTGCACAATCGTCTCTACATCTGGCCCATACACTTCAACGGCCGATGGATAATAACGCTTATCCTCGTGCAGCACAACGGCCGTCACCTCTTTATCCTCATCGTCCTGCGGCTCCACTTCATCCTCCTCCATGGCATCGTCCTGCAAGGATTGAAGGTAAAGCACTGGAAAACGCTACAAATTCATTTACTTACATCTGGATCATCCTGAATATCGGGCTGACCGTAAATGCTCTGATCATCATCCTCATCGCTGTCCAAATCGGGCCCTATATAGTTGCCGAACTCATCATACAAATCGGAATCCATTCTGCAATATACAAATATAAAGGTGAGATTTCAAATTTGTGCAACCATTTGTTGTTACCATACAGAAGCGGTCCACCCTAATCTATAGACATGCACCACATTGATAAACGTTTACTTCTTAACGCCGGCTTAGCCACAATCGCGCAATAAGACACAACAGTCACAGTTGCAAGCCGTACCTCGACGCTAAGCGGTGTGTTCGCGCACACATTTCTGCAAAAAAATTATTTTAAGTGCAGAAATAAGCAGAAATACTGGAAAATCCTTGCATTTGCGAGTACAGAAAAATTTTTGCAACGCTACAATACTATTTTCACGCACGGATGCATATTTGTGATGTGGATATTTTGTGATTAAAAATTTTCCCCATCTGAGAAACAGAGAAGTTTTGAGGTTGGAGTCGAACCTCATGCGGACGGCCGACTGCAAGCTGTATCGGCTGTCCTTATTCTCCGGCTAGGATTGTACAAGTGCTGCACTCCCCCAAAACCAACATACTCACCCGGCTGGCGCCTGCAAGTTGGGCTGGAAGCGAACTCGTGTCCCCGCCGCCTCCCCGCAAACCTACTTACATACAAGCGCGGGGAAAAGTGACTGCGGCCATTTTGCCGGACGCAGCCCAGATAGAGAAAACAACAACCAAATAAAATTCCACAACAGATTTAAACTAAATAATCAACCACAGCTGAGAGGTCTCAAGGGTGATATCTACTTATTGCACCTTTTAACTCATTCATAATTCATCTTACTAAACCACACTCAAATCATCTTCATTTCAACCACAAAATTTACCTGCACCACAACAAAATCTTCACAAAGTCATCACAATCACCTACACAATCTAACCACAAATCCAATCGAGCTATTTCTAGGGTACGCTGGCGGTGAAGAGCTATGATAGTGCTGCATCAGTCTACAAAATATTGGACACACTGAAGGATAAGAAACATGGCCGCCAAGTCATTTCTAAGAGCCTCTAGCGTCCCTAACTACAGATGCTCCACCAGGAACAGCCCGTCGCCAGCAGCTCTGGCCATCGACAACAAAAAGGGCACAGACAAGAAGATGAGGATAATCAAATCTCAAAAATTGACAACCATTAAAGAGCTTGAGGCACCGGCCAATACCAAAAGATCGCTTAGAAGCACTAACTCAACGGAATCTCAACCAAAGGTAATCGACAAGTCTGCGGGTTCTAAATCCAAGACGCCTCCTATTAAAACTACCACTGAGGCTCCAAGCCATTCTAGTATTACCGAGGATACGGTTCCCATTCCAAATGACAACTCCATGGCAAGCAGTTATGATAAAACAAGCCAAGCCAATAATATAGACAGATTCTATGACCAAAACCACAAAGGTCCCTTTTTAGTTTACTTAGACAAATTTGACGAAAATGGACAAAGAACTTTCTCCAACCAGCTTGAGTTGAGTGCGCTCTTGTTGAAGCTTAAAGTTAGAAACATTGAACAGGTACAAAAAATTGGGTATGGTAGATGCAAGGTGGTGTGCAGCTCAGCAGATAGTGCAAACGAGCTTGCCAAGTTGAACGCCCTAGGCGAACACGGCTATAAGCCTATCATACTTAGCCACTTTGTTTTCAAAACCGGACTTATTTTTAACATCCCTACGGACCTTCAGGACAAAGATCTGCTAGATCTCATAGAATCTGACATTCCTGTGGCTCAAGCTCAGCGGATTATGAAAAGAGATAGGGAGGACGGTAGGAGTTTCGTGCCTACAGGCAGAGTAAAACTATATTTCAGGGGTCAGCATCTCCCAAACAGTGTCAAGATTCTTTTTTCCAGGGTAGAGGTAAAACCTTTTATCTTCTTTACCCAGTGCTACAAGTGCTTTAGATTCGGGCACACAGCCAAAATTTGCAAAAGTAGAGCCTTATGCTACAAATGCGGAATCGAACACGGGCAGAACATCGGTTGCGCGGGCACTAAGTGTGCAAACTGCAAAGGGGAACACGTGGCAACGCACCCGAAATGCCCGGCCAGAATCAAAGCATACTCAATACAAAAATGCATGGTCCTAGATAACCTTTCTAGGCAGGAAGTTCGCTTAATGCACCCTAGCCTTTTTGTGAGGGCTCCACCAGACCACACAGACAACAGGGCATTCCCCTATCTAGGTAGGCAGAATCAGGTTCTCACCCACACTCGCAACTATGAGACTTGGACAGAGGCAGCCAGGGAGGCGGACAAAATGGACTCATTAGCCAAAGCCGCCAACAGAGCCAGACAGCGTAATGCCGAGGCTGCTAAAGCGGCCAATAACATGGCGGAATGGCGAGCAGCGATAGGTTCAGAGAGACATCAACCCTCCTCTCAAATTATCAATGGCTCAGCCGCGGCTTTTAAACGGGCCGAGGAAGGTCTAAACGATATTAATCGCAAAATCTCAACCTTTCTGGCAGAGCAAAATAATGACATTTCTGGTATGATAGCCATAACATTTTTAACAACGCTCAGCGACGTAATTAAGAAATGCAACGCGGAAATAGACGTCCTCCAAATATCCGAAGTAACTCAACTCTCTCCATCTCAATGTTAGTCCTTTCGGAGTTTGTCGCAGCCAAAGACAGAGGCTTCTGCACCATATACCCCAACATTCCAAGCAAACCTTGGTTTCAGGAAAAGAGTTGCAATGTAAACGCTAATGCAAATAAAGCAAACAAACAGATTAATGAGCGGCAACGCATTCGACAACCACACACTGGCGAAAAGGAGAGTGGTGGACTCTCCCATTTGTAAAACTTGCAACGCCGATGATACAGCTTCACATATTATCTTTCATTGCACTAAGCACAGTTCCACCCGCCAGCGCTACCCAAAATTAATGCTCCATAATGACGTAGTCGCATTCATCAAATGTTATGCTTTCAGATTTCATCGAGGAGATTGGAGTGGTATTGTAAACAACATCGTAACTAGAAATTTATAACTAAAAGTCAAAAGAAGACAAAAATCAAACAACATCGTAACTATAAACTTATAACTAAAAGTCAAACGAAGACAAAAATCAATGGGAAAAAGAACCTCTACAAACAACTTTAAAACCAAATAATTTGATAAATGCAATAACCATAATAACTAAAAAAGTCAAAAGAAGACAAAAATCAAACAACATCGTAACTATAAATTTATAACTAAAAGTCAAACAAAGACAAAAATCAATGGGAAAAAGAACCTCTACAAACAACTTTAAAACCAAATAATTTGATAAATGCAATAACCATAACATTTAATCTAATCAACAATTTTAGAAAACAATATTTACTTACGCCGTGGCGTTTTCCTCGTTATCCAACGAGGTCGGCCAAATAAATCCATTTTACCCACGGGTACCTTGGTAACTTAAATCACAAAAAAAAAAAAAAAAAAAGACACAACAGTTACTTACCTCAACTATAAATCAGTGCTTAATAGCGCGTATGCAGTTTTAAGTGAATTTACAATGATGTTTATTATATTATTGAAAATAATAATATTTTCAGCGAGAAAACGCGGAATACAACGCACGCTACTCTTCTTCTTTGAAAACAAGCACACAGCTGGCCGGCAACAGTGTGACCAGTGCTAACGCGTGCGCAGTAAATTGTATTGTTGCCAACTACACAAAAATTCGTATAAAATGCAACCTTGGCGGGAAAGCGATATTTAAATGACCGACGTGATTCTCAGTTTTTTACAGCCGATAATTGCCTTCAACAACCCTCAGCGATCATTAAAACAGGTAGCAAATAAAGTTGGAGGGTAGTTTGGGTAATTGCATTTAACTGTTTTTGTATACAACTGTGTCATTTGAGCCAAAACATCGACATGAACATGTGCCTAGTTTTTGTGTCAGTTCTATATTATAGTCCTATTATCTGGGGAAGAGTGTTAACTACTGAATATTCGGGTTTGCCAAACAAAATTGAAAGTCGCGAAGACTGGTTCAACTTTGCTAAATATTACGCCAATATTCACAAACCGTATACTGTGAAGAAATATGTGCCATATAGCCCATCAAACGAGACAGCCACTGGAATAACCCCATCAATATCATCATATGAGATTACAACCAGTAATCCAAGCAGCAATTTTGAATGGGAGAGTACTACAAAAAGAGACCACGAGGAGACTACTGATACATCGATAACTGAAACTAGCACATTGGACTCCACCACAGAAGCGTTTTGGAGCACCACAGAAATGCCTGAAATGTCCACTCTGCTGCTGAACATAATTGGAAAAACTCCAGGCTTTGAAACTACTATCTCGTATTACGACAGTGAAGTGGATAGTACTGAAAGTATACCCTTCACTTCGACGATCGAAACAGCATCCTTTGAAAATGCTGAGCTCTCGACTACAACATCATCTGAGCTGCAAACAACAACTGAACTTTCGGATTCAACTACCGAGTCATATAAGGAGTCAAGTTCTACGACCGAAACTCCAGCTTCATCCCAAGCATACACCTCGGACATTACCTTTACAGAATCTACAACTGAATTTGGGGACACAACGAGCCAATTTTCTATTTCCACAACTGTACCATCTTCATCTTCAGATATCACAACCGATTTCAACTTTGCGATTTCAACGACTACAAGCCCTCAAGAAACCACCACAGAAATAAGAGATACAACAACCGAACTTCCCACATCCACAGAGCAATCATCAACAACGACATTCCAGCCAGAGACAACAACAGATTTGACAGATACGACAACCCTACTTCCTACATCTACCACAACAGAATTGACAAATGAGACTACCACAACTGAAATACCATTTATTCCGACCAGCACTACTTACATTACTGACACCGAAAACACTACTGAGTATAATTCAGAAGCCGAGGAGTCCACCACTGAGACGATTACAACAACTACCTCTCGAAATGCTATCCTTATAGGTGATATTATACAGCCTAAGCCCAGAAAGTTCACATATTCCTCCGATGTAATGCCCGAAACAGATTGGTATTAGTATATGTAAGAATTGTCAATAAAGATTTGTCATCAAAACCAAACATTACTGATTGAATTTGTATTTTTTTAGGGATTATGAATTAAAATATTTGCTCAGGGCATAAACACAACTGCATAGCGTTGCCAAGTGACTTCAATATGCAGCATGTTCACTTACTGAGTTCAGTGAGCAGCTCTCTATTGCTCACTCACTAATGAACCAGCCAGCCCTCGTAGCAAGCCAAACTGCAAATATTGAAAATGTTTAAATTAACCAGGCTAATTGCTCAAAATGGTAACTTAAAAACAAATAAATTTTAAATAAACGCTAACTTAGTGTTCTCCACATCAGTCACGGTTGCCAACTTGACCGGCAGTCACCACATTCGCTCACGTTTGTATGCCAATGCGGTTGCCGTAAACAATGAGGAAATCACAGCAACGAAATCTAATGCCGACGAACCGATTGACATAACAAATCCCTTTGAGAAGGAGCCGCAAGTGTGTATATTGTGCAAGCACAACATTACGCCGCACTACAAGAACGTGAAGCTGCTGTCACAGTTCCAGTCGCCGTACACGGGTCGCATTTACGGCCGCCACATAACCGGATTATGCAAGCAGAAGCAGGAGCATGTCGAACAGGCCATATTGCGTGCCCAGCACTGTCTGCTAATGCCGGGATATCACAAGGACTTGGAGTTCCTGCCCGATCCCAAGCTCTTCGATCCCGAGAGGCCGGTGCGACCGCATAAATATTAATATTTTCATATTTTGTTTGTTTTGTATGGAAATACATTTAATTGCTAATTACTATATCAGCATTTGTGTAGTTCAGTCTTCATCCAAATACTGAAGCATTTCTAGTGGTATGTCCAGCTGTGTCAGCAGCGTCTCTTTTGACACTTTTGGCATAACCAACGCCTGCAAATCATCCATAGCGGCCGTGAAACCATTTCTCCACGTCGCGATGTCTGCCTCGAGTTCGTTAATTTTGCGCTGTCTCCAATTGTTGCTTTTAATTGGCTCGGACTTCTGTTGATCCTCTGTGCGAGGCGCCTGCTCGATCGTATCGGCAAATTCCAGTCTTTTCTTGCTCAGATCCTTGCGTTTGCGCGATAAGCCAGTACGTCGACAGTTAGTCGAGTTTGCCTTCAATTTGAAGGGCAATGCGCGTGGAGTTTCGACCGCATCGGTTTTCCCATTCTTCCGGCTTTCTTCTGAGAGTGGCGTCCGCTGTGGCAGCTGTCCACGCAGGCCTGGAGTGCTGCTAGCTCCTTTCAGTAATCTTAGTCCTAAGCGACGCCTCGGCTGCGGCGTTGAATCCGTCGTTTCAGCCATTCAGGCGCAATCATTCAACTTGTTTCAGCGTTGTTTGTATTTAAGCTGGATTATTTTCGGGCGTTGCCAGACAAATAAATTATTTAACTATGTGACGCATATACAAACATACATATGTATGTATGTATGCAGCATGCATATCGTGTTATAGGAATTCCATATTGGTATTCAACAGCTGTTTTAAATCCACGATTATCGTTAAAGTTGAAGCTAGATAATTAAAACATTTCTGTTTGAGAGCTGAATCCATTGGTTCTTGAGGAAATATTATTCCTTACAAAACTTAATGATTGCCCACATACACTAATTTGTAAAGTATTTAAATATTAAATTCAAATTTTTAGAAATTGCAAACCCAAATTCCCTTTGAAATCTTTGCAAGATAGGCAAATCAATAATTGAAACCGATTTTTTTTAAACTTTATTTAAGTTATGAATATATAAACTTCGCGCTTCATCTCGTCCTTTCAATTGGGGGGTTGTATAAAGTCTACAAAAATTATGCGCGCTTTATCTGCTCTATGATTATACATATACGTATACTATATTAGTTTAATCGCATTGCCGACTAAGTGTGACCTGATACTGATAATTGGGGGAATGAGCATCCATCCACCATTCCAAGTGTATTTTGGTTTCGAATAAAAAAATTTCAGCACTTGCTAAAATCGACGCTGATATGATTAGAAATTATTCTAAGAACTATGTGTATGAGCTTACGAACTGAATAATCAAAAATTAGAAGACACAAATTACACAAAAATATTGAATTAAACTGCTCCGCTGATGTCTGAAGGTTGGCAACAAAAAACTCTTACAAACGAACCTAATTATATTGAAGCACTAGAATACGAGACTATGTTGCATGTGGCAGGCACGACGACATCTCCGACAGCAACTACGGCAGCTTGTGGTAGCGCTCCACGTCGACACCACGAAAGGCGACCTTGCAGACGCACTGCTGCGCCGTCGACAGCATGACGAGGCACTCGCGGCAGACCAGGTGACGACAGGTGCGTATCTCATAGGCGAACTGCCCGCTGCGGCAGTTGATGCAGCTGGGCGGCTGCAGCGGTGTGCCGCCCACCTGACTGAAGCGGGTGATCTTCTGCAGGGCCTGCTGTATGGCCTGGTCAATGGAAGACGAAGATGTGGGCGTCTGAGCGGCGCTGCTGGCGGTGACGGTGGCGCTAACGGCATACGCCGAGTAGCTGTGTCGCGCCCGCTTCGCAGCTGGCGGCGAGGTCGGCGACAGGGAACCTGAGAATGCCGATGTGGCGGTGGCGGTGGCAGTGACGTTCGATTTGGTCTTGCGCTGTTGATGCTGCTGCTTGTAAACGCTGCTCAGCGAGGAATAGGTGCCAACGGCTAGGCTGTTGCCGGGCAGGCACGTGTGGCTGGCGAACTGGGAGGCATGACGGCGACGCATGCGGGAGCTGCCCAGGGAGCGTGGCACTGACTTAAAGTGCTCCGAGTGCTCCATTAGAAACTTTTCGATGCGCGCCTTGAGCGCCAGGTTTAGTATTGCTTTGCGCTGTGAGGTATATTCGAGACCCGTGAACGGATCGGAAGGCAGGCGACCCCACTTGGCCTCCTCCTCCGAGTGCTTATCTATGGTGGACTGGTCGACAACCTTGCCGGAAGGCAGCACTGTGGGAAAGGTCTATAAAACAGAGAAAAAGAGTCAGAGCTGCCTTAAGTTGAACTAAGGACTTCAGTTTCAGGCTACGCACCATTAGCTCCCAGGTGATGGAGTCGAGAAAGTCCTCGGGTATCTCCAGCGACGACTGCTGGCGCAGCTCAGGAATGTGGCGTGATGGCGAGCGCTGGCCCGACTGCTGCTGCTGGGCCTGATCCCGCAGGCCGTACGGATCGCTTATCTCGCTCCAGATCGTCTTCATCAGCTCACGATCGGCCTTGTCCAGACTGCGGGCGGGCAGACCCCACATTTGGATCTTGCGCAACACCGGCGGACAGCGTTCCGTCCCCCGGATCACGATCTTGACGCTGTTCGTGGTGGCCAGTATCTTGTGAGCAGTCTTAAAGAAGAACACCTTCTCGCTCTGCTGCTGGGCGGCCGCGGCGCTGCTGCGCGAATTGTAATCGCTCTGATAGCAAAAGGTCACCGAGTCCATGCCCTTGGGAAGGTCCCGCACGTAGGCAACGCGCTCCCAAATGCCATCGTATTTGCCGTGCACCTCAAATCCCGTCGACCGCAGAGCACCGGAGCTGGGCCACAGCTTGATCACCTTCAGGTCGATAGGCTTGGGAAAGTCAAAGACTATCTCAACGGGCGGCTTGCAGACGGCAAAGCACATGAAGCCGCGCTCCAGCTGCTCGGCATCGTCCGCGATGAGATTGGCCGCTGTATAGCCATCCTCGCAGACGGCGTCGCATTCCACGGAGGGCTTGAGTTTCGGATTGAGAAAGTTGATTAGACTGCTCATTTATGTGCCTGTGTGCCCGTTCTGTTCGTTGCTCTGCTATTGGTCACGCGGCGTTGCCGTTGCGTCGCTTTTGCCCCACCTGCTCTGATTTTTTTCTCTGCTAATTCGCACAGAAAATGGCGTCACTGGCTCCTGTGTTTGCTATCGTCGCTGATAATTACTCACGCCACACATGTACGCACACAAAGACAAGCACACACGCAGCGAAGCGTTTAACGCATTTATTGAATTTCACAGCACTTTATCAATATGTATATGTTTCCTGTAATTTTCCAACGATCCTTGATTTTTCCAGATATTCTTTGCTCTTTTTTCTCTCGTGTTTTAATGGCTAATAACTCAGCTGTTTAGAATTATGATGCCAGCTGCATTAAGCTAGGGTTGCCACACACGCGCGTTTCTACTGTCATTTAGTTTGAGTATATGTGGTATTTTTAATAGCACAGTGGTATTTTTTTGTTTGCAAATGACACCATTTTGTTTTTGATTATTTATCTCATGCAAATACGCAGTTTGGGATTAGATATATTCTGACAACAATTTCTGATGCGTAGCACATAAAATAGAAGTAACTATTTCAATGAAGTTTTATTAATGAATACATGTTGGTTATATAACATAATGATAACAATGATTCTGAAATTATATTGTGTCTGAGTAAATATATTCGATGGTATTTTTACCTCAAACTATCGATGTCCTAGCCTTTTTGGTTCACGGTAGAAGGAAACCAATAAGTATAAGAGAAACTATCGTAAATGAGCGCCGTTTTTAAGTGCTAAAGCAGACTCATTCTATTTATCTATTATACTAGACTGATGGCCTTGAAAGCTTGGATGAAGCTTTGTTTTATAAACTATTTGCTCAGTATGAAAAACGTTTTAAAATTTAAGTATCTTATCTGTGTGAACATCGGATTCAGAAACTGAAGATTCAGATACAACTAGCAACATAAATAATTGTAATATCTTCATTAAAATATTAATTACGATTTGATCATATCTGTGTAGATAAGATATCGGATGTATAAATTATTTATATCGTGTAATGTAAATTGCATGCACTATAAACAACAGTCAACATTTGCATTCATGTCAATAAAATAGATGGAAATCGCACAGTTATTAGCTATATAAACGCCTCCCCTTTCTAACAGTAAATTTAGTAGCTGATCAAAAGAAAATACGTAAAATGTTATTTGCGCTTGCAGTGTCAGGAATATTACCAGTTCTATGTGGATGTTCTCTCGGCATGGTAAGTGTATTCATCAAGAAATGCTTTGGCATTAACTATTGGGATTTCAGCGACGCTATGAGTATGAGCTGGTATCCGTATATACAAATTCCACGAATGAGAGTTTACTTAAGTTTGATCTGCGAGTCGAACGAATATCTCGAAGGGAAACAGTTTTATCCGGAACTTGGAGTTGGTTTTATGAAATTGACGATTCCACCATGGTAATATTGATGGCGGTAACAAAAACAAACATTTAAGGAAACCGGTTTTTTACAGGTTAAATTGGAAACGTTTCGCTCCTTTAGTGGAGCCGAACCGGATTATAAACTGTTGCCCTACCATGTACCAATAATGACGTTCTACGAATATATGAATAATTTCTACAATAGTCTATTCTATAGCAATTTTAAGCACTGCTCGAATTTAAAGCGGTATAAAAATAGATTGGAGACACCGTGGAACAACGCAACTTCTATATTTCAAAACTGTACGCCAAGTGGAAAAGGACTACCGGAAATTCTGCCAGATGGTTACTATAAAATGTATACCCAAATCACTGGCCCGGTCGAGGCAGTTTTCGTTCTAATTGCAAAGGTGGCAACGCATTTATATTGAGCTCGTACAACAAATTGTGTGTATCGAATATCATATTTGCAAGTGTGGTGTCAACGAAAAGTAATTAAGTTAAATGCAAATAAATTTTATAATTTAAGAAAGTCAATACACTATATATAATCACATACACTTATGTGTATGTATATTCAATATTACATTATACAATATGTATACTAGATGTACTCCATTATATATGCTATGCTAATAAAAATATAATAATAGCCCCCGTAGCTGTTTTCTAACATGACTTTAATCTATCGAGCGTGCAATACGTTTATCAACACACATTATAGATGTATGTATTTGTAGCTTTCAGATACAGAATGAAGTTTCTGTTAGTCCAAGCCATTAGCTTTTGATTATGCGTGAATCTATCCTTATCGGCCACTTCAGAGTATGAATATTTCAGTGAATGGGCAGCAATGGCTAGCTAATGATAAGGTGTACTTTATGGCTTTTGGAAACCTATAAAATGAACTCCGTGTGGGGCAACTGTTTCAGTGATCGGCAAATGACATGAGGTGTTTGCTTGTATTGTTGTGCGGAGCTATAGCTGCGTCTGCGGTTAGCCTGCCGGGCGTGCCAGTGGACTTCGACTTGGCCGACAATGTGCTGTCCGCCATTGCTGACGATGTGGCTGGTCGTCTGGAGCAGGAGTACTATACATTTCTGAAAACTGGGGTGGAGACTCCGGCGTTCAAGAAGCTAACCACACAACTGGCCAAGGCGCATACCAAAAAGGACATTTTCACCAAGAATCTGCCGGATCTGGAGACGCGCGACAGCTTTGTGGTCTGCACACTCTGTCGCTCCGTGATGAGAGTCCTAATACGCACGGTTCGCGAAGAGGATGGCGAATTGAATGGCGAGAACAGCAGTGCGATAATGAAGAATATCGCGATGGACGTCTGCCGCCGCTTGGAACTCCAGACGGAGGAGGTGTGCGAGGGCCTGATCGACTTCAATCAGCCGAGCGTGGAGTACATATTGCGCAATTCGGAAATGGATTCCGAAAGCTTCTGCTCACTCTTCATGGAATTTAGCTTCTGCAACACGGGCACCAATCCCGCCTACAACTGGACACTGTCGGTGGACAACAAACAGGAAGCGCCCGACAGCTCCAAATCAGGTACACCACGTCACAGTGACAGCGATCTGAAGATCTGCCAGTTCTCGGACATCCATCACGATCCGATGTACGAGCCGGGCAGCCTGGCCGAGTGCGTAGAGCCCATGTGCTGCCAGCGGGGAAAGAGCACCACGGAGGGCACCGACAAGGCGGCCGGCTACTGGGGCGACTATCGCGATTGCGATTTGCCCTGGCACTCCTTTGAGTCGGCTCTGGATCATGCTGCCAAGACGGTGGAATGCACCTATATCTATCAGACTGGCGACGTTGTGGATCACATGGTCTGGGCCACGTCTGTGGCGAAGAACAAGGAAGTGCTGACCAAGGTTGGCAATCAGTTCACTAAGGTATTTCCCGACGTGCCAGTCTACCCCTGCATTGGCAACCACGAGCCGCATCCGCTAAATCTGTAAGTCGCTTTTAGCTACCGTATCTTGGTCATTTTAACCCAACGAATGCTCGTATAGTTTCAGTCCGGAGGGAGTGCCGGATGACATTAGCACCAAGTGGCTGTACGAGCACTTGTACAACGACTGGTCCAAGTGGCTGCCCGCAGAGACCAAGGAAACCATTCTGAAGGGCGGCTACTATACAGTCTCACCAAGGAAGGGATTCCGCATCATTGCCCTGAACGCCAATGACTGCTACACGGATAACTTCTGGCTGTACCAGAGTGGCGACGATAAGATCCCGCAACTGCAGTGGTTCCACGACACATTGCTGGCCGCCGAGAAGGCCGGCGAACATGTCCATGTCCTGTCGCACATACCCTCGGGCGATGGCACCTGCTGGTCGGTGTGGGCTCGGGAGTACAACCGCTGCATTACTCGCTTCCACAAGACCATCAGTGGCATCTTCAATGGCCACTCGCACAAGGATGAGCTGATGGTGCACTACTCAGATGATGGTCATGCCACGGCTGTGGCTTGGAATGGTGGCGCCGTCACCACGTTCAGCTACAAGAACCCCAATTATATGGTGTACGATGTGAATGAAGACACCTTTGATGTGACCAACTATCAGGCATTCATTTACGACTTGAACGAGGCCAACAAGAAGCCCGACGAGCAGCCCAATTGGTTCCTCGAGTATGAGTTCAACAAGGAATTCACCGAGGACATGAGTCCGGCGGGCATTGACAAACTGCTGGACGAGTTCGCTGACAACCCGAAACTTATGCGCAAGGTAAACGCTGCAAATCCCACTCCTAATGCTCTATCTACATATGTACACTTTCGTTATTACAGTACTGGCGCTTCAAGGTCACCTCGGCGGAGCCTCAGGTGACTGGTGGCTGCGATCGCAATTGTCTGGCCAGCTCACTCTGCCGTACCGCTGTTACGGTTAACAACCAGCGCGACCGTTGTGAGCAGCTCAAGGAGCGACTCTTCACAGCCGTAAGTTGATGCTACCATTTAACAACCCCTTGGCTTAATGACTTTATTGCCTCCACAGCTGGATAATGAGAAAGAGGAGGAGAAGGAGGACGATGACGGTGACGGTGCAGCTGCCCTTGGCGTTATGAGCCTTACCTCGCTGCTGGCTCTGGTGCTCACTGTGCGCATTGGCTTCTAGAGACTTTTATCTGTAATATACTAAATATAAGTTATATAATCGCACATTCCTATTTTGTATTTAGTATCGCGATTAAGTGCAAAATCCAAAATACATACACACACACACACACTCAAACATACCCACAATCCAGCTGGTTAATCTGTTATTTTTAAACACTTATCGCCGGCCATTTGGGGCCTGTGTCCAGGCCGTCGAAACTGATTAGGCTAAGCATCATATTAGCGAAAATTACCCAAATAAAACCATAAAATGCAGCTAATGTCATATATTATGAAAGCTTGTATACATTTGTATTGAATTCAATGGATATTTTATTGCGAAAGTCATGGTTCGAGCTTTGATCATATCGCACAAGTTTTTCATGGGAATTTTGAAGATAATCTATGGAGTTTGCGTATGTTTTGTATTGTTATGTTTACTTTATGATGCCAATCAGCTGCACTAATCTCAGATTAATATTTGAAGTAGCTTCGTTGTTGTCAAATCGCTTTGTTTTGATTAAAGCAGAATTACCGTTGTAATTTTCAGCACTACAGTCATTAGGTAGCAATAACTACTTCACATGCTGGCTATCGATTACCATAAAAATCTCGTGTACTATTATGTTATCAAGGGGCATAACATTTAGAGCTTTTCGATAGCCTGCCAATTGGCAATTGATAAGACTCTTTATTTGCCTATAAATATGACTTGCTGCCAATGCGAATCTTTAGTTTTAGCCGTTTAGCCGCTCCGTCATGAATTTCCCGTGGAGTGCTGTGCTGCTGGGCGTGGCTACGTTGCTGGCCTGTACCCGGGCACATAGTTTGTCCGGTGTGCCGAGCAGCTTCACCACCGACGAGCGTCTTACCGCTGCCATTTCGGGTGAGGTGACTTCAAATGCTTAGCAGCTGCTTATCGGTGTGGAAAGCAGTTGACAAGTTGAAGTGCAACTGCTGAAATTGAAAATCAAGATTCTCCTTACCATTCACAGCCAGCGTAGCGGAAGAGATTAGCCATGAGTTTGTGAAGTACCTGCAAACGGGCATCGAGTCACGCAGATTGCAGCAACTAGGAGCTGAGTTGCGAATGTCGCATAGCAAGAAGGACATTTTCACGGAGCCACTTGTGGATCTGAGCGCGGCCGATCAGTATTTCACGTGCACCCTCTGCCGCGCTACGGTCAACGTGCTCGGACGCACCTTTACGGGTCCCAATGGGGAGCTCACTGGACCGAATCGCGATCAGAATGCCAAGAAGACATTGCTTACTCTGTGCGACTACTTCAACATCCAGACACAGGAAGTCTGCTCGGGTCTATTCGATATAAACTGGCCAATTTTTGATTACATCTTCAACGAGACGATTGCCAGTTCGAACAGCATTTGCGGCATGCTGCCCATTAAAATGTGCCAGATGCAGCAGCCGGAATACACCCTAAACCTGACCATTGTCGGCGATATGCCCACCGAGTCCAACTCGGAGTCACCCGAGCGCAGCGACAAAGATGTCCAAGTGCTTCACCTTACCGACATTCACTACGATCCCGAATACAAGAACGGCAGCCTGGCGGAATGTGATGAGCCCATGTGCTGCCGGGATCCACTTCCCGCAGGCAGCAACTCAACGGGCGCTGGCTTCTGGAGTGACTATCGTGTGTGCGACACACCCAAGCATATGATAGTGAACGCCTTCGAGCACATAAGTAAGACGCACAAGCTGGATTGGATCTACCACACGGGCGATGTGCCGCCACACAATGTCTGGTCCACCACGAGGCAGGGCAACATGGATATGCTAACCGAGATTGATGCCCTGCTCACCAGCCACTTTCCCGGCATTCCAGTCTATCCCTGTCTGGGCAATCACGAACCGCATCCAGCTAATGTGTAAGTGAGCTAAGTCTGCCCCCTTACAGTTCTCATTTATATCCCTCCTCAGTTTTGGCAACGATGAGATACCCGACTCGCTAAGAGTCGACTGGCTCTATGCTCACGTGTGGAGCCTCTGGTCCAAGTGGCTGCCCAAGGAAGCTGAGACGACCATACGCCGTGGTGGCTATTATACGATCTCTCCCAGTGCCGGGCATCGCATCGTTGCTCTGAACAGCATGGACTGCTATCTGTATAACTGGTGGCTCTTCTACAACGGCTCCATTGTGCTGGAACAGCTGCAGTGGTTCCACGACACCCTGCTCGCTGCCGAGAAGGCCGGCGAACATGTGCATGTGCTGACCCACATTCCATCCGGCGATGGCGACTGCTGGACGGACTGGTCCCGGGAGTACAATCGCATTGTGGCTCGCTTCAGCAAGGTCATCACGGGCATCTTCAATGGGCACACGCACAAGGATGAGATGAACGTGCACTACACGGACGCTGGTCTAGCTGTGGCTGTCTCCTGGAACGGTGGCAGTCTGACCAGCTACTCCTACAAGAATCCCAACTATCGCGTCTACGAGCTGCATCCGCAGACATGGCAAGTGCTGGAACATCAAACCTGGATATATAATCTGACCGAGGCCAATCTGTCGCCAGACGCATCGCCTAAGTGGTACAAGGAGTACGAGTTCGGAGAGGAGTTCACCACCAACACAAGTCCCGCTGGCATTGACCAGCTGCTCGAGGACATGGCCAAGCAGCCAGAACTACTGCGCAAATTCTGGCGCTACAAGGTGACCCATGCGGATCCCAAACTGGACGCCGGCTGCGATGATCGCTGCTTGAACACCACTCTATGCCGCATCGCGAAGAGCAACTACAAGGAGAAACAGCGCTGTCATGAGCTGCAGGCCATACTGACGGCGAGTGTAAGTAGTCCTGAGTCCTTGATATGCTCTAGCGGTCCCTGTGCTTACCTTTGTCTTTTTTCAGCTGGAGAAGGAGAAGGAGGAGCCCAAGGGCGATGGTGCAGCTGCATTGTCGGCCTATAGCCTTGGCACTTTGGTGGCTCTGCTGTTTGCCTTGCGCTATTTGCTTTAATTGAAATCGCACCACCACTAATCCTTAGAGCATTGTCTTATCTTGGTTGGCAGCAGCAGCGTAATGTTTATGGCTGGATTATTTATAGCATATCGTTATTAATTAGTTCGATTAGCTGCGCGTCCATAAATGGCGTCATTAAAGCGGGCAAGCAGCGACCCTCATAGTAAAAGTCAATTTGTAGTTTTAACATTCAGAATTTTTGATATACACATATAATTACATAAAATTTCTTTTGGGGTATCTTTGTATGCTGTTTAGTTTTGGCATGTGAATACTTTTGTGCTTGGATTGATTAAAGCGCTACATAACAATCCAAGTTGACGGGGGAATTGGGGATTTGCGTTTGCGTTTCCTCTCGCTTTTATACATACATATCCCAACCACATAGTACATATTTACAAACGTGAAATTGTAATCAGTGTGTCGGCCCCCTGTCGGTCCCTGTTATCAGCGTTTTGTTTAAAGCCCACACATCAGCGTGGCAATGTCCAGATCGTGCTCATCGGCCTTGCGTATGATGACGGCTGCCTGGTTCTGGTAGCGACCCGTGGACACCAGACGCACACTGGTCACGTCACAGAAGACGGCCTGCTCGGGTCCCAGCTCGGCGCTGGCGCCGCAGACATCACTAGCCAGCTCCATTCCGGTGGTATCCAAGCCAGCGGAGCCGCCGATCTCTAAGCGATCCTCGAACCTCTGACACTAAAAGTAGTACGCTCCAGTTGAGAGCAAGTCTCGAGGTGACTCTTTCGCAATACTCACATCGTAGTTGACCTTCTCCTGGGCACGCACGCTCTTGCTGCCAACGCGCAGAGAGGCCAGGGACACAGCAGCCGGAAAGAGAGCGGAGAGCGTGCAGTTGCGAGCATGTCCAAAGTTGGACATCTTGTAGACGGCGGCGGTCTCTTGGACAAGGACATTGCAAGCTGGTAGCGAGAGAGATTGCTGTACGACTAGCTGTGGACTAAGTCAAAGCGAAACACTTACGCTGCGTGATCTTGTGGAAGCGCACGTTGGCCACGAAGGAGCCACGTGTGGGGATGCGGTACTGCAGCAGTGCGGCATTCTGGCTGGAGCGGAAGAATTTCTTGTTGCTGTAGCGGGGCCTGCAAAGAGTTGGAGCTCGAATTGGGCAAAGTCGTGGGGGCAAGAGAGGCATAGCTACCATTGCTTGTTGTTGTTGCAGAACTCATAGACGCGATCCTCGAGTACGCGATGATGATCCTTCGTTGCCGGAAAGTACTCACCATTCAGCTCCCAGCCATCCACAAACTGCACATGTAGAGATATGCAATATGTTTACGTACAGTGTGCGCGAAAGCAATTTAGCTAACGCTTGGATCACTCACCGCCATTAGAGCGCCCGACTCGCAATTGACGTCATAGTGCTTCATGGTTATTTCCACAATCGTGTCTGGTTCACCAATCACATAGAGACCGCACACGGACTCGGCGGCAACAGCAGCCGCAGCGCTGCAGCAGCCGCAGCAGCCGCCTCCAACTCATCGCCGGTAACCGCTGCCAGCTGCAGCAGTGCAGCATCCTCATTGAAGTTGAGTGCGGCCAGTGGTGCTGATGGTGGTGGCTGTGGTGGTGGCGCTGACTTCTTGAAGATGTAATCACCTGGCTCCGAGGCCACATGCATGCAGTCTGCAACGGCACAGCCAATTTGATTAGAACCCTCGACTGCTATGCCTGTTGGCCATACGAAACCAATTTGGCCAACTGTGCAAATTGCAACAGCCAGTGGCAGCAACAGCAGCTCAAATGTACATGAGTGGTCAAGCAATAATTGAAACCCACTTGGCTCCCTCTCTCTTTCCCTCTTTCTCTCTCCCATAGGGCACATGCAAATTTGAGCCACGTTTTGACCTCAGCTACATCCAGGAATTAATTTATCAGACACAGACCTGCAGGCTGACCAGCTGATGCCACTTAATGCTACGACTTTGTCTATCTCTCTGTCTTTGGCTACTGTTGCCTGATTTATAGCGCACATTATTAGTTAGATTTTGGTAAACCACACAAAAGCACACACACAAGAACCACACACACACACACACATGCCACACAAGACAAAAGCGAACACAATCAGCATTGTGGTGGCATTTTATGACCGTTATCCTTGGCCGAAAACAATTAAACTATAGTCTGACTTTGACTTCTTCGCATTCCTGTCACACACACACACACGAACACACACAACTGTTGCGTGTGTGAGTGGGTGTTGTGTGTGGTTGGGGGTGTGAGTGTCGTCTGAGTGTAGTTTTATGAGCAACTAACAGAAACCCATAAATTCGCTTACTGCGCACACAAGACTTTGTAATTGTATACCCTAACACAGAGTCCTTCAATGCAGTTGCAGGCTTTGTCGAGCTCAACATAAGAATAGTAAACATATAGCTATATGTATTCCTTTTGGAAAGGAAGTTTATTAAATATGTCAGGTAGAGCTTTAGGTATATAGTGAAAAGCATTAATATGAAAGCCTAATAATATTAATATTATATTTAAAGTATTTTAATTATTTGTTAGTCGTATTAATTGTATACATTTCGAAATTGTTTTCTCAAGACAAATATAATAATCAGATTAGATTCATTAAATTTATAAATATGACAAAAGTCGATTTGCAAACTTTGAATATATTGATATATTTTTATACTCTTTTCGAAGAAAATATTATACTCTTTTCGAAGAAAATAGTATATTAAGTTTGTCCTGAAGTTTGTAACGCATAGAAGGAAGCGTCTGAGACCCCCAAAAGTTACTGCCAATATGCTTATAAAAACAAAACAAATTGATCTAGCCCATGTCCGTCTGTCTGTCTGTCTGTCTGTCTGTCTGTCTGTCTGTCTGTCTGTCTGTCTGTCTGTCTGTATGTATGCAAACTAGTCCCTCAGTTTTTGAGCTATCGCGATGCAACTTTGCACAGACACTTATTATTCAAGGGGACAGCACATTGGTCGGAGCCGGCCGGATCGGACCACTATATCTTATAGCTGCCATACACCTCAAAGTCGGTTTTGGCCATAAATCCGATGTTTTCAAAGCAATTGCCTTAAATTTCCTTGTACACTTGAACATCCATATAACTCATCGATGGGTAAAATCGCAAATCGATTGAGTCATAAACAGCGAAGATATGCGTCATTAAATATTTTGAAAAAACAGGTGCATATGAGCAAACAAAGTCAAGCGCAAGAAAGCTTTTGATAGTCTGAGCAAACAAAGTCAAGCGCAAGAAAGCTTTTGATAGTCTGCTCTTCAAGGTATTTTGCCACCGATCATCAAAACGGTTTGTGGCGTATGGCGTAAAGAGCCGCGCGCTAACGAACGCATGTTTCGCAAGTTCAAGTTCGAGCCTCGGCGGCGACTGATTGTTAATTTAATACTTTTTTCTTTTTCTTCCTTCCAAATATATAACTGTAATCAAATTAATTTGCTTCAATAGCTTAGAACAAAAACAATGCCACGCGAAAAAACAAAAGCTCAGTATAAATCGAGTTTGTTAGCGATTCTTAAAACTGCTTGGTGTAAGCAGTACAAAGCAAAACAAGAAAGCTTTTGACAGTCTGCTCTTCAAGGGATTTTGTCAGCGATCATCAAAACGGCTTGTGGCGTAGTGGGTAAAGTTGCGAACTGGTGAGCGAGAGGACCCGGGTTCGAAACCAGCGGCGACTGGTCATTTATTTTCATTTTTTCTTATTCTTCTTTTCAAATATATAATAGCTGTAGTCAAATTCATTTATTTTCAATTTCCTAAATTGTTTCTAATTTTTTTTTCATACATAAAGTAGCTTTAATAGAATAATTCAAAAGAAAAATTTAAATTCATTGTTGGCAAAACCAATGACACGCGAAAAAAAATATGGATCTCAAATTCTGAATATAAGCTCTCGTATGTTCAGATTAAGTTTTATGACAATTCAATTTCCGACAGCAGCCTTGAAAGGTATAAGAGCAACAGGCACAAAATTTGGTATGTATATTGTAGTATACATATGTAATGTAGTTTTGACTTTTTGGAAAAACTGAAACTTGTATATTGTTCAATTCGGTAGCACTTATGAATGCTAAGGGACGCGTCCACGAGCTGCGGATAGTGAAACGTCCCTGTTTACATGAATACCTTTATATATTTTATTTTATATGTAGGGGTATATGTATGCGACATTAATATCTGCGAATTAAATAAGCAGTCACGGAAAAATAGTAAAAATTGCTTTAAGGTTCGAAAAGAGTATTTAATCTTCGGCACGCCGAAGATAATCCTTCTCCACTTGTTTAAATTAAAAATGTAAATTATCGAGAGATATTTAAATTTAAAATGCTTAACATGAGCAAGGGTATTTACTTTACTATTCGCCTTGCCAAAGAACATCGTTTATTTGCAGGAGTTACGGCGAAAGTCCAAAAAGTGAGTGGATTTTGAGTGCACGCATATGGGATTTTTGGCATTTGGCGCCTAATTGTTTATTGTGTTGACTAATTGTATTAAATTGTCACAGTTTGTACCATTTAATAATTCAATTTAATGCGCTTAGCACATAAGCTTAAATTATGCACAAGTGATAAATTGAATTCACAAACTAAATTCCAATGAATTATGCTACATGCATTAGTCACAAGCAATTATTTATGCTAATTAATGTAATTACTATTGAATGTAGAATATGTCTTTTTTCATAAATCAAGCCAGAAGATGATGTCATTGAGTTAATTATCTATAGCTATTGCTTGTTTATTTGTTAGTTTTCTAGCACGATGGGAAAAAAACAAACAGTAATTATAAATAAACACAAGTAAAAGGAAAACTGAGATTTGTTGGTAACATAAGCATAATGGCAACTGCGGTTGCCTTGACAATTTGGTGGCCAGTGGCCAACTAACTGGATTGTATTTATAGATGCTGCCATCTAGATTAGCATACGATGTAAGTAATCAAGAAATACAGTTAGCAGAGCAAAATTTAATAACTTGCGAAAGTCCAATGTAAATTTAATGGTTTGAAAAGTGACCACAGAATTGGTTTTGCGGTGCACTCAAGTGAAATTGCTGATTTCTGATTATTCTGCATGAATTTGGACTGAAGTGCAATTGTATGTTGTTTGCCTGAATGCGTCGCATGGTCAATACATTTTTGGGGATTATGTGAATAAATTACGCATACGCCGGTTAAAGCGGTTAAAGTGGTTAAGATGAAAACACTTGACTGCTGGCGAGGAAAAGCAATTTCAACGACAGTTTGGCCAAACGGCAAGTATTCGCTTAGAGAAAAACTTTAATATCAATTTGAACTACTTATGGCTTAATTTGGGTCTAAATATCTAGATTGAATTAAGGGAATCATTCCAGGAACTTCAATTTGAAATAAACCTCTGTTCTCTTATCAGAATACAATGAATAATTATAATATTCAGTAGCTCGTTCCTAAATTAAGAGTTTAGTCCTGCCTGCTGTTTTTCTCAGTGTACAAACTTTCGACGGCCGCCAAAGTGCATCTCAGCCAAATGCACTCGACTAAAACTTTTACCAAACCCATTTGCTATCGCATTTCCTTTGCTTTGAGCCTCCCTTCGCTCACCAACAAAATGTGTATGTGTTTGTTGTTGTGTGTTGTTTTGGCCTCTAATCTTACCTGCGATTCTGTGCTCGTTGTAGGGCATCGCCGCGCCTGGGTACAGCTCAAAGGAGCGCTTCACTGTGGGCCAAGCCTGCGAAAAAGATGAAAAGTATAAGACAAAAATAGCGAGAGGGCGTTTTTCTTGTTTGTTGGCCGTTTGACGTTTGACGATACAAAGATACAAAGTGTATGCATTGAAAATGCGCCACAAATGCTGTTGACAAACGCCAAACTCAAATGTGATCAAAATCAGCGGGCTACCGAGCTAATAATAGCTTTTCACTAAGCAACAACAAAAAACTAAGTTGCGCTTTGTGGTTGGGCCAACTGTTAACAGCAGGCCCCAAGTTATTCACCCTGTGGCCCCCAACCAGTGCCGCCAAACTGGGGGCTGTCTGCGCAGCAAATGTGGCACTTTAAGCTCAATGCAGCTGCTGGACAATGGACAGTTTTAATTAAACCCCGGCCCAATAACTGAGCCACTCAATAACCACACACGACACTCAACTCTTGCAGCCGCTGCTGGACTTGGATGGTTATGCGTCTTGAATATTAAGCATCATTAAATTGTGCCTGAAAAGTCGGAACTTTATAAATAGCCACAGGCAGCAGCCCAAGCCCAAGCCAAAGTACTTCAGAACTTAACTTTGGGTCAAAATCAAATCGAGCGACTTATGACATTTTTTTCTGCGAATTTTATTTTATGCTTCGTAATCATAAATAATTAAAAAGCGGCATCAAAGAGTTGCTTAAATCACATTAAGGATACGTTTATTCACATCCTTTAAAATATATAGAAAATATGTGCAATCATGACATAAAGTTTTGGGCATGCGAAAATATAAAAATAAAACATTTTGCTAACTTAAAATGTACAAATGTATATTTATTTGTTTTATGCTAGATTAATTCAGAGTCTAAATACAGGTCAAACTGAAGTCGAGCACACTCGACTAGACACATCTTTTTATTTATTACCATAATTTTTGTTTACCCATACCCCAAATGTGTTCATTCTTTCTTGATTGATAAAAGGTTTTGCTCTGGGCGCTAATTGAAATTGTTGGGGCCTGCGAAGCGGACAGCAGAAAAAGTTGCTCTAGTATTGATAAATGAGGCTTCACGTCCGACAACCGCCTGGCAAAATAATTGTATTTGCGGCTAAGTTTGGCAAACTGTTTGCGCAACACTCAAACAACCGATGCGATTTTTGGCTAACGAGCTGGGCGCGCTAAGCGTCATAAGCTTATGCTTATGAAACTGTCAATTAGTGGTGGCTTTGTAGGACTAACTTTAAGCTGCACCATGCTCCCATTCACCCACACACATACACACACACACACACACACACACATGTACACCTACACACAGTGCGTATGACGTCATCTATCTTTGACGTGCACGAGCACATTGAAAAGTCAATCGTCGGGCTGTTGGGCAATTCGCAGGATTCGTCAAAGCCGTTGACAGCTAGCAAATAATGATAAATATGATCCCTTTGAAAACACTCGACGCAAGTTCATTTGCATAATAGCATTGTCGCTGGATGGGTTTCGGTATACCAGGGTCCCTCCCCAATACAGGACTACAGCTGGCTGCTGTGGCAGGATGCTTTTGTTAGATTTGATGGCATTCTAGTTCCTTTAGCTGGCGGCAGCTGGTCAGAGACACCAATATCCAATATAAAATACACACAAATAAACACACGCACCCACACACACACACACACACACACACACACACACACACACACACACACACACACACACACACACACACACACACGCATAGAGAAAAGTTTCTCCTCTTTTTACTGCTCGCTTTAAAATGATTTTTGATTTATGCGCACAGTTCTTGGAGCATGCAAAGCCACTTGCATATATTAATGACTTCATCATGCATCTCAAATCCATTTAGAATAATTCATTAGAGCTTTAAAAGCATAGACTGACTTGCCACAAACACTGGCTGCTGTAAATCTGCGGCAGATGTAGCAAAAGTTTCCGATTTGAATATGCGAGCACTAATTAGATGAAATTATGCTTGTCATGTAGGCACATTCCGGTTTCACAACCGTGTTATTCGGAATGCCTGAAATATTATGGCTTAATTAAAACGCCACCAACGGCAACAGCAACAGCAACAGCAGCAAAGTCTACATCTACAACAACAGCTTGACACCTACGCGAAAGGAAGCGGAAATGGCTTAAAAGGTATTCGACGTCCCCTTCAAATATTTATTTTACACCTGCAGAGCGAAAGATTTTCGCGCTAAGCTGTGAGTTTTAGCAAATATTTACTTTCAGTCACATACACAACAACAACTGCCATAGTGAAAGTATATCATGACTTAATCATAAGACATATATATATATATATATTTCCAAAAACTGCCTTTAAAATGGCAACAGGCGACTATCCTTATTGCCATGAAACAATTTATTTTTTGTTTTATTTGGCATTTTAGGGCTCATCAAATATGAAGTGAAAATTTGTTTGCTTTTCGTGCGATCTGTTTGAAAATATGCTGTAAAGGATTGAAGCTAATGCCGCCAGGAAATTTATATTTGCATATTAAACAATGCTGAATTGAAGATCAACCATCTACATATTTAATGAAAAGCAGCTTCGTTACAATATTCGCTGAAAACAGCTATAAGATGGACTTAACAAGAATTTTGTTAAACTTTGCTTCAAATAAAGTTATGTGTCTCGCAAATGCTTTGTTAAAATTAGTTTAAGTGTCTTTTTAATTTATTTTGTACATAAGTTATGCTAAAAACCTTTTTCCTTAAACGAATTTAGTACTTAAATACTTACTTAAATATTTATTCATGTTACTTTTCAGTTAACTTTAATTTAATATCTCTCATTTATTATTTTACTCACTTGACACAAAATTGATGCCCATTGACAAAATATCAAATTGCAATCCTCAATTGTCAGTTTGAGTTGAAATACAAATGTTTGTTCAAAGCATATTAAAAGTTAATTTGATTACGTATACGCATCATTGGGCAAGTGTGTTATTGGCAGGCTGCAAAAAACTACTTAGTTAATGTACGCAAAAGCTAAATCAACTGCAAACTTCAGCTAATCTGCTCCCCAAAGTAGACAACGCCTCGTGCCACATGCCTCGTGCCACATGCCACATGCCACATGCCACATGCAACTGCAAGTGCTGTTGAAATGCAGCCTAGTTGCTGTGCAGAATTACGTGGGCTGCAAGTGGCTAATTACCGCAGAGGGCACATGCGAATTGCGAATTGCGAAATGACTCGCCCCAGAAGGAGGAAGCTTCATTAAGTTTATGTCCTGTCACTGCTATGACACAAAGCCACATGGCTTGTCGTGTGGGGCCCATCACATCACAATTTCCCGCAGTGTTTTTTAGTGGTTGTTATGCTTGTGCAAGGAAATCTATAACCACTCCGGAAATTAGTCGCACAAGTAACCAATCGATGACTCCTTCTCGACAGCTTATTGAACATGTTGCAGCGGATCTTATGCAAAGTGCGAGTCATATTTCATGCACTGGCACCCAGTTTTTTGGCATAAATTTTGCGTGGGAAGTGTAAGCAGTGTAGGCAGCTGCTTTAACAGGACACTTATGTGTTGAATTTATCGGGTCTAAGGGCAGCTACTGTTTGGGCCCTGTCACAGCTGACAAATTGCTGTCGATTAAAAGTTTGCACCCAGCCAGTGCCAACAACTATGCCGAAAAAGACTTTAATACACTTTGCGAGCAGGGCGTGACAAATAAGCGGTAATTAACAAAGTTTGTTTGTTCGTTCTTATTAAGACAAATGACAATTACACGATCCTCTCATGCGGGCACACACTCAGCTGCTCAGCTGCTCAGCTGCTCAGGTGTTGCTGGATATTTGCTGCAAGTGCTGTTTACCAATTAGGGCTTTGACTGCACATCAAGTCGTCGACACTTTATTTTAATTGGCCCTGGTCATATGGCCAGGCCACTTCTAATGTCACAGACAGAACTTGTCGATTGCAGCATTGGCAAGTGAAACACGTTGGGTGCCCCGCCTCCCAATCTCCTGAGTCACTTCACTGGCCATTAAGGGCCACAGTGTTGCTAATGCCACTAACATGTGGCATTAAGCTAGCATCAAGTGCAGGCCACGTCAGGATGCTGACTGCCTGACACATGCTCGGCACCATCTCCGGCCAGCTGGACTACAATAGCCAAGGAGCAAGGGCGATTGCATTGGTGGCGCGGTGTTTCCCTGTTCCCTGTTCCCTGTTCAAATGAATGGCCATCATTTGCAGTGCTGCCAAGCGTACCCTTTGCCGGCCCTTTTCCTGCTGCCTGCTTGTTGATTTTTCACACTTTCCCAGTGGCAGTCATGTTTGACTGGCCTTAACAATGCTAAATTGCAGCTGAGAAATTTACATTGCTTTGCATCTATTGACATTGGGTCTGGTCATGTCAATGGGTATATTGTCACTTCGGGCAAGCAGGAAGGCAACCGCTACAATAGAGAATGTCGCACGAGAGTCAACATATCATAGAATATGATATTATTAATATAACAATGGTCAAAGGTGTGCGTAGGTTGATTTCACTCATGATATTGTGAATAAGTCGTATAAAGTTGATATATACAGGTAGGTTTCAGATGGTTCATATTAATTCTTAAACTTGACAATCTGTCAATGAATATGGAATAAGATGTAAACAGTGTATAATAATATGAACTACTATAATTATAAAAGCAACTTTGTATCAAACAATGTGAAGCTTAATATAATATAACAACTATTGATTAAGAATCAGTTTTTTCAGAATTGTATACTTTGCATCTATTGGCCTTAAATAGTAGTGCTTAGAAAGTTATGTTTAGCCAAAAACTGGCTAAATGTGACTCCAAATATCGCTTTTAGTCGTTTTTTAAACAAGAAAATTAGAAATTTCTCAAAAACCATGATAATGGTATGTAAAATAGAATATATAATGTGCAACTACACACCTACCAACACATAAAAGTGACATTGAAATTTAAAAAAGAAAACACTTGACTAATCCGCCTCAAGCTAGACTCAACAGATTAACCAAACAACACAAAAAACCTCTCAATTTGTAAATCATAAATTGCAGCTGCTGCGTGGCCAAAAATAGCTTTAATAACGATGACAACGCATGTGTAATAAAACATAAAATTGATTTTCAAGCCAATGCCAATGCTACTGATATTCGAGTCGGAGTCCTCTAATCTTGCACACGCCCCAAACTTACTCGTATAATTTGAGACTAATGAAAGCAATCTGGCCATCACACGCAGCAATGAATCAACTCGGAAAAAACGCCAAAGCAGGAGTCAAAGGTTTCGAAAAAGTTTGCTCATAAAAACGACAGAGCCTAGGCCTATCAATCGTCCAGCGGGCTAATCCCCGACAGAGTCACAAAACTGAACCCCAACTTGTTGATCGAAATCGAATTACAAAGAGCGTTAGCTGCTCCAAATCTCCCGGTCACTTACCTGCACGCCCAGCACAATCATGGACAAGTAGACATAAACCACGAGCTTCATTCCGGCGGCCTTTTGCGTCTTTTGCTAATTTAAACTGGCGCTGCTGGCGACTCCGACTGAGTGTTCAGTTTCAATTAACCGACGGCGCAAAATAATACGGCTTACGTGGGCGCCAAATTTCGAAGTGCAGGTGCGCGTCCGGCTGTGTCCGGCTTGATTTTCGATAGTCGCTAGTGCGGAAGAGCTAAGCTGATTAAAAGGATTAGTGGCGGTTGGCCTCACGCAACCAATAATTTTATTAGAGCGCAAAATTGACGGCAATAGGGCGAAGGACGGTCACGTAAATTTGCACTTAGAGTGTAACTGAAACTGAGCGCGTTTTGAATGGCGCAGAAACCGTTACGAGGCGAGGATAACGTTGAAAGGATATATGAAGCGTAGCGCTCTGAAACGAACTGCAATGCGCGACTTCCGTTCGCAGGCCACGAGACGTCAAAGCTGCCGCAACCGACGACAGAATGTTGCTCCTTATCAGCGGCGCATTTCCTTTTATAGTCCTCGCTCGTGTATCCTCCACGCCCACCCTCTCCCTGCCTCCCACTCCTTCAACCGGCTCGTACTCCTGTCGTCGCTTTTGTCGTTGCATTGTAGTGCGCAAAGTGAGTTTGAGTTCGCCTTAAGGCGCAAATGCTAAGCTTCTAAAAATATATTTAACTATCCTTTGGGCATAAATACTAAATACTATTGTTACAAATAAGAATTTGCTCATACACCATTCATATTATTAGTTTATTTGCGCACTTTCACTTTGGGCGTTTTCATTTGAAAAGTAGACCGCTA
This sequence comes from Drosophila flavopinicola, assembly GCA_035042425.1. Lineage (NCBI taxonomy): Eukaryota > Metazoa > Arthropoda > Insecta > Diptera > Drosophilidae > Drosophila > Drosophila flavopinicola. The sequence goes on along the minus strand of JAWNLL010000459.1, from coordinate 4,771,844 downwards.
TTCACAAACTCAACATACACCAAAAGCTTTGTGGTAAAGTTGCCCAAAGCTTACAAAAGGGACTTGCCAACTTGCTGCACAAAAGCTTCAGAGGCGCCAATTTGAATTGTGAAAAGCTTAATACGACAAACTGTTTTATTTGAACTAATTCTCTCTACACTTATTGACTGGAGACTTGTTACACTCTCTATCTTGTTCTTTATCGATCTCTCTTTCGCTTATGTGCTACTTTAAAGCCATATCCAGTGAAGGCGCTAGGCCCATGGGTATGGGTACATGGCGTGGATGATTCAAGTCGCCACGATCGTAATAGCCACTCAGTTGCTCTCCAGGCACATGGTATAGTCCATAGTGGAGTCCTGTATTGGCCACCTGTTGTAGGAGATATTTTGAATTTCACGTAAGGTTCTATTTCCTGGGAAACTAACCCGCTTGAGTCCGTTGATGGAGGCCAGAAGCAGTGCCATTTTGGCCAACAGCAGCGCCTTGCCGCTGACTATGGACAGCATTTGAAAGCCCATTGGCACCAGGACAGCGCCCAGGGCAGTGACGCCAAACATCATGGTGATAATCATATTAAAGCGTTGACGACGCAGTCGGCCACTGCCCAACTTCTCCGCCTTACTATCCGGCTCATCTAGAGATTATAATACAATTGAGCAGAATTGCCACCTGGAGTATATAGCATCGTACCGTTGCTCAGATAGCGCTCTGTCAAATTGGCCAGATTGATTTGAAGCGTGTGCGTGGTCAGCGCCTTGGCCAAGCTGGCGGACATACGATCGAACCAGGTCAGATGCTTGAGATCCTTGCGCTCCTCGCCGGCCAGCCGCGCTTCGCCATTTGTGTTATTTGGGGCGGCCATCAGGCGGATGCCCTCATACAGCGGTATGACATCGGCAGCCATGATCTGCTCAAAGATTTGCAGGGTGCGCGCACGGAAACAAGACCACAGACCCGTGCCCGACCGGAAGCAATCCCGCAGCTGGAGGCGCAGCTGACGCAGTTGGGCCAACCACGAAATACGCGTATCCGTTTGAGTTTGCGTTTGCGTTGCATTGGATGTGGATGTGGAGGTGGATGCGAATGCCACATTGCCTGCCACAAGTGGCAGCAGCAGTAGGCACACAACTGCGAGCAGGCAAACACTATTCAACAATTTCACTTGCATTTTGCGCATCTCTGGAAGCGTTCGCGTCGACGTTGGAAATGAAACTGCATCTGCCTGGGCGCCGGACTGCTGCTTTTTATGTGCGCCGAGCTGATCATTGAATGGAAACCATTCATTAGACAATGCGTGCGGAATTAAATGGCTAACGGTCAGCATTGGCATCCACTTGCATCCACTTTTTAGCGGTCATGGTCAGCGGACGCCACTCGAGTGGGCGTGCCCGCGCCCCTTTGTAGCCCAGTAAGCCACTTTGCCAGAAGACTGTTGAGTTCGAAATGGAATTTATCGTGCACATGAAATTTCCCTGTCAACGCACATTTAGTTTCAACTGTTTCAACTGCCACAAAGCATATTCTAATCGCATGTGCCACATTGCTTGTTGACAGTTCCACTTAAAGAAGACTATAGCGATTCATTGGACCACTCGCTGAACTTTCCCAATTCGACAATGCGAGAAAAGCTGCGACAAATGCTGAGCTCTTTTCAGCTGCTATTTACTTTCTAGTCAAATGATGAATGCATGAATTGCAAATATATAAATTATAAGCTTGATCGATTTTAGTGGATAGATCTGCAATATTAGGAGATCAATTGGGAGGATTTGTGTTTGGTGAAGCAGGGAGAGCACCATTTGGATCGAAAGCAAACACAGATATGCATTACATTGTGATCAGTGAAATTGTGATAGGGGTCTTTCAAGAGGAATGAGTTCATCCTTGTACAGAAGATGATGAAGATTTTTCATTATTTCAGCCATTTTGATCCTTGTCAGCTTTGATATCATCGTAAGATGTCTCAGACTTAAATGTCCACTTTCTGTCTGCAAGCTCTGCTATTTTCAACGATAAGAATGCTTCCTCAAGATCCAATGGCATTCCATACCGATCATTTAGAAAAACTTAAGAAGAACCATTTTGAAGAACTTTACCATCTTCTCAAGAACTTAGCCATATTTGGCAATTACAATCAGAACAGTTCCAAGTTTTGTCATTTGTTTTTCAATTTTTGTACATATATTTTAATTATATTCATTTGAATTTATTAGCTAAGAGGTAATTCATTGCATTTTTCCTTTATAACTGTTGATCAAATTCGGACTAAGATTAAAAATGGTCTTTACGCTTAATTAGTTCAGTGAGTGCAAAAGTAGACGTTCAGTGATCTTTTCTTTTTCTTTGATTGGTTTTGTTTCGCTTTAAACATTAGACTATGCATCTAGTTAAAAAAATGTACAGAATAAACAGTTACACAGTTTCTTCATCTAATTCATGCCAAATGTTCGTTTCTTGTAGATAGGTTAACCAGTTGCCGTCAATTGTGTGCCATAAATGTCTGCTATAGTCCTACACATATAAATGGATACATATGAACATATATGTATTTCAAAAGTTTTGTTGATGGATTTGAAAGATTTCGATTACCCTAAAATAGACCAGATGCATACAAGAGTTTTTGGTTTAGCTCGACTGATTGAGTGTGTAAACGCGTCCTAGCAAAAAATATACACATAATCTATAATTGATCTAAGTGTTCTATAACGACATCAATTTGTTTCCGACTATATACTCGTATATCTATGGCTACAACTGTACAACTTTAGACCTAACTGGCGCAGGGCAGGCGATGTCGCCAGTATAATCATGAGCCAGTCGCCGTTCCTGTCGCTGCAGGGGCGGTGACGCCACGCCCAAAGCGGGGCAGGTAAAGCCCAAACTTGGACTCGATGCCCGTTAGGAGGGGCACAGCCGCATGGTAGCCGCCAATGTGATCGGCCTTGGGCTGTACGCTGCTCAGCGCTTTGTCCAGTGGCGTCGATGGCTTGTTGCCCTGCGAGCCCTTGGGCTGATTGCCGCCAAAGTCCACATAGAACAGACGCTGCAACAGCTCATAGGTGACCAAGGTGACGCCAAACTGCGGTGACGAGCGGCAAACGCGAGCTGAAATCAAAATACGATTAACATGGATTTAGAAGGGACTGCAAATTTGTATGCATGTGCTGCTTGCTCACCAGCTGTGCCCTTCCAGAAGGCACGCGGACCCTCCTCGGCCATGATCTTCTTGGTGGCATCCCAAACGCCCGTATAGGTGGTCTGCCCAGTGCGCGCCGCAACCTGCAGTCGCGTCTTGATCACGTCGGCGGGTGTGACCAGCGAGGCGGCGGGCACGCCGGCAATGGCGCCGGCGGCCAGCAGCGACAGCGGATGATTGTAGCCATCCTTGTCGGCGAGCGCCGCCTTGACGTGCGCATAGGTCGGGAAGTAAATGGCCGAGAAGTTGACGTCGCGCAGCAGGCAAGCCTTGGCGCCCTTGTACAGTCCAAGGAAGCCCAGTTCGCGGACAACGGACAAGGCACTTATCTTGGAGCCGCCGGCTATCTCGCCGGCCACCTGCAGCCGAATCTTGACGATCTCCAGCGGATTGGTGAAGATGACCTGGGCAGCACCACCACAGGCGCCGGCAGCTACTTCCGCCCAGACGGGAATGTTGCCACGTGTGTCTGTCAAATTGTCGCGCACAAAATCATTGACCGTCAGCTTAATGGCCTTCTCCGGAGCAACGCCCATCAGCTGGGGCAGTAGGCCGCGATAGAGGCCCAGAACACCCTCGTGCCGAATGACCTGCGGAATGATGCAATAGTTGTTTACAATCATGTGCAGATGAGCCCGTCTGACAGGGTTATATATGTATCTACTATACCTTTTTAAAACAGTCCCAGGAGTTCCTATACGCAATCTCACCAATCATGGAGCCAGTGCGTTGATTCTGCATGCGCGTCTTGACCAGATCAATGGGGTAGACCACCGTGGCGCCCGTAGCTGAGAGAAGCATTGAGTGAGCGGTATTATAAATGGATGGTTGCTCCACTTACCGCCAGCAAATGAGGCCAAAGTAAAGCGATAGGTGGCCTCCAGCACTTGAGTCAATGCGGATCGATCGCTGGGACTGTCGACAGCCCTGATCTCGGCCAGGCGATGAGTGATATGCTTCGTGTAGTGCTCGGGTGCAATGTTGCTCAGGTCGCTGTAGTCGATGCGGCTGTGGGGACAAACGAGTTGGGCATATGGTTAGTCGGCGGTTCTGATTGTGCAGATTTCCACACATAACTACATATCTAAAACGAAAACACACCGAAGTGGTGGTGCATGGCGATAGGTAGTTTTGTTTCATTTGTTTTTGGATTTTGTAAGGTAGAAATACCATGGCGAAATAACGTTTATAAGGACAACAACACTTGCCTAATCGTAGAAATCTTTTTGCGTTTCCACCAGCTTCTAATTCTTTACATGTATAATTATTTGAACAAATTCGTATGCAATTTGATATTGTATATGAGTGCGATTAAGAAATGGGGGGAGAGAGAGAGAGAAAGAGAGAGAGAGAGAGAGAAAGAAAAAATACAAAATTCCAAACAGTTAATACACACGGAGAGACACACACAAGGATGTGAACTTTCTTAACTGAGAATGTTATCAATGCTGAGGTAGTGAATCGCCTACAAATGTTGTTGCTATTATTATTATTACTATGCATTGTTGTTTGTGGTGCAAGAAACTGTGTAGGGATTGGGATTGGGGCTCTCTTACCCTGGCTGATTAACGGCGCCAGTTAGCTGAAACAGAATGTCAATTTCCAGCGGGGTGATCTGACTCATTGTCTGTGCCGCATAGAGCAGCTGATCCTTGGTGACCACCTCGGAGCGACTGCCCTTGGTGGCGTGCAGATAGATCTGCTTGATCAGCTCCATGTTGTTGAGCAGCGAGGTAAATGCAATAAAATATGGGAAGCTCACTCGGTGGCCCTCAGTGACCTGTGAAAATAGCATATTTATACAAATTCTCATACCGATCGCAGTATCTTTTGTGTGCACTTACCGCCACCAAGTTATCCTTGACGTCGGGTGTGAGTAAATGCCGCTTAACCTTAACAATTATATCCTGAAAGTCTAGGGGGGATATGAATCCAGTGCCAGCTGGATCCTTGCTGCGGAATGCCTCCATTGCGTACTCCTCATGAAAATCGTGCAGCAGTTGCGTAAATTCAGCATAGTTGATAAGACGTTGCTTTTTCTATATGTGCGTACATATATATATATATATACAAGCCAGATATATTTAGAAAATATGTATGCGTTAGTAATTGTAATGTGAACTCACCTCACCAAAGTAGCGTTTGATAAATGTGCCATCTAAGCCAAAGGGTATCTTTGAGTGCAGCTCCGTTTTTTGTACGACATCAGCGAAATCGGCTGCAAGAGTAGAGGGTAATTCTGTAGTCAGAGCTTAAGGGCTGATAAGCCACTGCTACTTACTGTATGATATGGCGCCGTTGCCCTGTCGATCGAACAACTGAAATGCGGTCCTGTAGAGCGCATCGGGGGCGCAGAGCAAACCCTCGAATGCCTGAAACTCCGAGAATGATATGAGACCGTCTTTGCTCGTGTCCGCAATGCCCGCCAGCAGTCGCACCGATTCCTGCAAGATGGGTTCAATGTATAACCGGACATTAGACCGCGGGCTAATTGATTAGCCACTATAAAAAGACGTTTATCACAAATCCAAATCCGCAGACTTCGGCCTAGTCGCACCTGGGAATCAGTTCCACTTTCGACTACAGCCAAGCAATTGATAAGGCAGCAGCAATTTGAATTTCCGTGACGTCGAAGACTTTAGCACGAGGCAGCCAAGTGATTACGATTAGTGCCTTATGAATCAGCTGCGCTGCCAGATAAATGCCGCTCTATTTGATGGATGCACACAGACCTCTTCTCAGGTAGAACGCTATCTCTAACGCTAGACAACTAAACGTAGTATGCTCTTGTTGTTCTTGTTGTTGATTGCTTATCATAACACGACTGGCAGCAACTCGGTGTAACCTTGCAATGACCTAATGATGCGCCGTTGTCGATGACACGGATTTGTTAGTTCATGCTGCTGCTCTTACTTACATCATTGAAAGCTGTCTCGGTGAACAGGCCGAGAAACTTTCGCACGAAGTCCTCACTGGTCATGTAATGCTCGCCATCCTTTTGCAGCGTCGCGTACTTCTGGAACACATCACGCAGTTTGTCCGTGCCGGCGCGCTTCAATAACGACGGAGTCTGCAAAGCAATTAAAGAGACGCAAGAGATCAAAAAGTGCACACACACAAACACACACAAACACATGTGTACACATGTAAAACGACAGCCGCTCTCTTCGAATTGCAAACAAAAGCAACACGTGTCATAAGCAGAATCACAGCGTGTGTGCGCTCTCTCGCTCTCTCTCTCTCGCTGGGTACGCCAACGAGTTTGATGGCTCATTCAACTTACAGTAGCGACAATTGGCATTTTGTTGTTATTTGTAATTGTTGAAGCGAGTAGATGCTAGGCATTAATTAGCTCATCAACTTGAACCGGGCCAAACCGAACCGAATCGAACTCGCAGCCCAACTGACTGCCCAAACTGTGTGTCCGCTGCATGGCGAATATTGCTGAGAGAACGCAAAAAATCACAATAAGACAGAGAGAGAGAGACTGAAAGAGAGTGCGGTTCGTTTTATCTTTAGCCCGAATGGGGTTACTGTCAAAGTCGATCGCTCGCTCTTAAGCGCTGCTCACTTTTTGCTGCGCTCTTCGCCTTATCTGCTCATTTGTTGACATTGTAAATAGAGCGATGTTTTTTATGGTTTGTTTGCAAACAATATGCAAATCGCGTGAAGTGTACAAGTTAGCAAGGGCAAACCTTTTCATTGCCCAAATAGTAGCTATTATTAGGTTACGTTTGTTTTTCAGGGCCCTCGGGTCAACGTGTTTGTTGTGGGCAGTTCCGTCAACAAGTTCGATTTCGCTTTAAAGTCGGACACTTTTATCAATTAATGCATTGACGTAATGCGATTATCATGTGTTGAAATTGCAATTCTCTCAGTTCGTTCGCGTTGCTGGGGTCCCACAGAGCGCTTCTCTTACATGTGCCTATGTGCATATGTATGTATGTATGTACATAAATACACACGCACACGTATACAGGTGACATATGTATGTATGTGTGTGCTGCAAAATCAATTGATTGCTTGGAAATCTACAGAAAAACATTTAATCGAGTCCTGTATTGATTTCTAGGCTTATCAGCTTGTTTATTGTTTGTGCATTGGCGCAGCTGTTGTAATATATTTCTTTTTATTTTGTGCAAGTCAACAGTTAAATGTGGATAGATGCGGCATAAGTAATATATTTACATTTTTGTATGCTTTTCTCTGGCTATGATAATTATCATATACTTAGTCCACTTAGACTTGGACTGTGTTCTGTTAATGCTATAATTATACTTTTTAATGGTATAATTATAATGGCAGTATATGATGACTATCATATAATTATAATTACAGCATTAACAGAACACAGTATAAGTGATTTTCATGATTTTGAATGTAATTTGGTCATATACTGCTGATCAGCATCAAAAGCCGAGTTGAAAGATCTGGAAGAGAATTCGCAGGTACTGTGGAATCTATTCTTGGGTTAATTGGGGTTTTCTGGGATTTCCCAATCCTTGCAACAAATGTTGGACCAATGAATTAATTTTGCTACTCCCCAGAACCTAACGTAATCTTAACTTTATATCTTTAATTTAATATATTTACTATTTTAAATTTTATGAAAATTTTGTATATACATTTAAATGTTTTATAATTTTATATAATTTCTTTTGTGTCGACTGTAAATAGTCAACAATAAATAAAATTTAAATAGAAAATACGAATTTCTTAATTTTCGATCTAAAAAAATAATGAAAACGTGTAAACCATATATTGTTGTAAATTAATAAATGAACATTTAATGCAGAAATCCTGCTATACACATTGTTCTCCAATTGTTCTTTTGAATAGCTCTGTAATCCGGGCACCAGGTGCTTATACTAGCATATCAGCTACATAAACATCTGCACTTGACGCTAAGGCAACAAGCCACATATGCTCGGCATGGGATAATCCAATTTGTAAAAGGATAAGCTTAAGCATAATCAAAAGCCAGAGCTCAGCGCTTTGATAATCAAAAGGAAACTTGCTTCCAGCTGGTTTGCCAAACACACAATCCACACACAATTGCACATTGAACTTGCAACACGACAAAGAATCGCAGACACAAAGATACACAGACTGCTGAATACGCTTTCGTTTGCAAAGGCGGAAAATGTTGCAAATGTGTTGTTGTAATGCTCTTTTCGAAGAAAATATTATATTAAGTTTGTACTGAAGTTTGTAATGCGGAAGCGTCGGAGACCCCCAAAAGATACCTCCAGTATGCTTAGAATGACAAAACAAATTGATCTAGCCATGTCCGTCTGTCTGTCTGTCTGTATGTATGCAAACTAGTCCCTCAGTTTTCGAGCTATCGCAATAAAACTTTGCACATAGACTTATTATTCAAAGGTACAGCACATTAGTCGAAACCAGCCAGATCGGACCACTATTTCTTATAGCTGTCATATAGCTGGAAGTCGGTTTTGGCCATATATCCGATCTTTTCAAAGCTATCGTAATGAAACTTTGCACGAAGACTTATTATTCAAAGAGACAGCACATTAGTAGAAAACAGCCAGATCGGACCACTATTTCTTATAGCTGTCATATAGCTGGAAGTCGGTTTTGGCCATATATCCGATCTTTTCAAAGCTACCGCCTTCAATTTCCTTTCACACTTGAATATACTTATTACAATACAAATTTTGAAAGAACAGGGGCCTTTTTCAATTTGGTCTAATTTTTTTTCAAGCCTTAAGGAGCCCAAGTGAATATTGCATAAAGGTTCGAAAAGAGTATAAAATCTTCGGCACGCCGAAGATAATCCACCCACACTAGTTTGTTAGTTGTTTTGCTGAAAAATTATAATGAGGTCGTTCGTCTGCTGGTTCCTGGTTACTTGTGACTGTCTGTATGTTGCTCTGCCCAGTCAAAGGTCATATACTGCTACTGGCAGCACGTGTTGTTACTGTCTATGCTCCTCTCCCATCTACTTATGTCTGTATTCGTGTCTGCATGCAAATTACGCGCACCTGACAGCCAAAAAGCGGCAAAGCAGCCAAGCAACTGCAAAAGTTTCGCAATTCCTGTCAAGGTCAATCTGGTTGTTCATTATCACCGGCTGTTGCCACAGTCATGACTATAGCGGTGAAAATCGTGCTGCCGCTGACTGCAAAGTAGTTGGGGCAAGCAGAAAGCATGTTGCAAGAAAATCACAGAGAATAGTTTGCCTGAGTTGTGCAAATCAAATCAATTTGAATGGAATAAATCATTTTCAGGGCTAGACTAACTAGATACATATATATATATATTATAGTAAAACATAACGTGCTATAATCTTAATTGAAGTTATAACTAAATATCTAACTCCAAGTAATCTAGTAATGGATTTGAGAAATATTTAACAATTATCTAAATGTTACTCTTATATTATGTGAATTACAAAACAACATTCTTGAAATAATAATGTTATTGATTTGACAAAGTCTCATAATTTGATTTGAGTGCAACAATATTATATTACATAAGACAATACAAACTCAATTGCAGTAAGCCAGATTAGACTGAGTGATTACGTATACGCAAGGGCGATCCGACTAATTGACGATAGTGCAAAAAATAATATAAAAACACTAGAGGAAATAAAACGAAAGAGAAACAGAAATAAAAAGAGTAATAGAGGAAGAGTGTGTGTGAGAGAGAGAGAGGGAGATATGCAGTTTACACATGTTCGAGTCCCGTCTGAGTATATGAATAAATACTGTGGCGCACAACGGCACATTGCAATGATAAACGAAAAACTAACAGCTTTATATAAATAATAATTGCATTGCATATGAGAGAAAAACAACAAAACACTACACTATCCAGTGAAAACTGAGATAACGCTGAGATAATTCAGCTGAATCATGAAGGTGATTTTGTTTTTGTTCGACATTAGAACGGAGACTGAGGGACGGCCGCCAAAAACATATGATGTGTTGTCGAGCTTTTTTCTGTCTAGATCATGCATATATATACATATATATATGTACATATGTGTGGGCTTATAATTGTTTTATTTGTTTTTGTCTCTTTTCTAAATGAACGAGTCTGTGAATTAAAACATTTGACTGGCAGTAACATTTGTTTGTCAAAGCTTTTGGAATGATATTACAATTATTATTTGGAATATCTATTAATATTATTCTTAATTAATTATATGTTATTTAAGTTCATTGAAACTTTCATTACTGCTCAATCAGATATCAGATATGAGTATGCTCGTATCAATTATCTAATCATGCCAGACTTCATTTGAATTTGAATTTTATTTTATTAAAATGCTGCAAATTAATTTATCTTTTAGCTGATTAGAGTTATCTATTAAATTTTTATTAAAATGCGATAATCAATTTATACAGATGATCATTCTGACATTTGCATAACTTTTGCAATATATATATAGTATTTATCTCAAATGAAATTTATTGATTGATAAACTTTATTCAAATTGATTTGTAACTATTTCATTTACTTCAAAGAAGCCCTGTTCTTTAGCCATTTGTTAATTATATAACTGCAAAAGTAATATATTATGCAAGATATTTGATATTGATAGCGTATATCATATTCAGTGTCAAAAGAGAATTAACTGCCAAATTATTTGGGAAACAAGTTTGAAGTTTTGTTGAAACAAACCAAGTGCAATGTGGGAATTACACAAAAAATACGTGTTTGATTTTTGTTTTTTTTGTTACCTCTTCCATTTTAAACTTAAAAGAACACAATTAAAACAGTCTCTTAAAAAAAACACTTGTTGCACGGCGAAATTGTTAAAATGATTGCACTCGTAATCTTTTACATTTGATTGTTATTTGCTGATTATCGCGTTGCTAAGCTAATTGATCGACTAACGGTTGCCAACTGTTGCCGCGAGTGCAAAGCTAATTGATGCTGATATTGCCAATTGTGCCTCCAGGCCCACAGATGAATATATTTATGAATTTTCCGCCTTCGCCAAGCACTCGCATATTATTATGTATATGTATATATATATATTTGTAATTTTACTTATATACATATATTTTTCAAGTTTGCTCGAACTTAGCTGAATGGGGGAACGCGCGTTTCGCGATTCGTCGTGCGTTTGCGACGCCTCACTTTTCCGTTCTGAATCCAAATCGGAGGCGCTGGCGAAAAGCTTTTCCCAGTAATATTCTGCCCCGGCTGCGACGTCGACGTCGACTGCGGCAGCAGCAGCGACTGCAAAGCAGGCAGCGCCAATCGGCTGGGCTTACGTTTTTGCTATGCATTTGTGTTGTTGTTGCTGTTGTTGTTTGATATTGTGTTTTGATGGTTTGTGTGCGTCATTTGCGAATTGTTCTTGTAGCTGCTAATTGTATTTGCAATTGTGTTTGCATTTGCATTTGCATTTGTATTTGTATTGGACTGCATTTCCATGTCGTGTGTCTATCATATGCGGCAGAGCTTTGTTTACTCATGGACTGCATATACTCAAATACATTCAAAGCGAATGCATGTATATTGCATGTGTGTGGAACAACAACCACCTGTGGCACACCCACACACACACACACACACACATGTGTGCTGTGCAAGCAGGAAATCATTGCAATTTGTGAGCGTCCGCTGCTTGAACGGACCAAAGCTTTCCTGGGTGCATTTCTTATGCGTTTCTTCCAAGCGAAGCGGAAAAAGCTCAGCTGGGCAACTTCTATTTGTGCGACTAGAGCAGCTGATAAAATAGTTCGAACCCTGAGTTACCAGGCACGCAGGCAAACTGACAAGCAAACAACAACAACAAAAGAAAAGAAGCAGGCAACATTTTGTGCTCTGCGTTTCTAGGACAAGGTCACAGACAGTGAATTATGAGTAAAAGCCAGCGAGAAAATTATAATGTTATAAATGTAATTTGAAGACGCTAGTCCTAATCTTGTTGTCAGCACGTGCAGCGTTGCAAGTTTGCGGCAGCTAATACCAATATTGCGTATACGCCGCCTTGACCGGCCGGGCGCACGCACGTGAACGGCGCATGGCAGCTCTAAAAATAGCCACAGACCAACCAAATACATGGACAATACCAAAGGAAAGCCGCGCGAACGAATAATAGAAAACACGTAAGTATAGTGGTCACTCGACATTTAAAACGTTTCACTTTCAGAGCCGATTCATATGCGTGAGTACATATCAAAAATAAAAATAAAAACTATTGATTCTAGTTTATATATTATTAAAGCAGTTTCTGTGTATACTAAATGACTGACTGCATTGCTAAAGGCTAGCAAATATGTATAGGAGCAGGATTTTAGCAAAACTTGACTTCCCAGTGGTGCAAAATGGTGGAAAACTGTTGCATGCAACTCTTTACAAGTGCTAATAATCTAATTTATACTTTATGCAAATCGCCTAGCTCTTATTTGCGAATGATCACTGTACCGGAGCAAGTGCTATCAAGGTCTATAAAAGGCGGACAGCATGCGATTTGTTAGCTCAAATGAAGAGCAATTACGCTTAAAGCGACACGATACAACTCCCGATCCAAGGAGTCGTTGGGCCTGCTGCTCAAGGTGAGCAAAATGTCATTGGGAAATGTGTCTGATTGTGTCAGCCGACCGTTTTTCTTGTGTCCTTTGTGCGCCAGGCACGCGCCAGGACGAGTACCAGCCAACGGTGTATTTCCGCTTTGCCCTGTTGGCCGTTTCCCTAAGCGCGATGGAGAAAGCTCGAGTTGCTTTCACAGGTGTCAACACTGGAGCTCGGAAGCTTTTAGCTGATTAAAGTGCGCTTATCAGCTCATTAACATACTATTTGCCGTCTACAGACGAGCCAATTGTGCAATATTTGAGACTAATCTAGAGAACCATCTGTATTGCTAAACATTCATTAACGAGTGTGTTGTGTTATAACGATTAGTTTAAACACATTTCGCTGCACTTACTTCTTGACATTGCACGCTTTTTAGTTCTGGTATCCATTTAGTTAAAAGCAGGTCGAGTATTGGCATTATATCAGCACCTGAAGCGCGTTGGGGGGAATGGCTGGGATTGGGGCTTTTGGGCGATGCCAAGCAGCTGTGCCGGCAACACAAGACTGACTGCAGTGAATAATTGTTTGTTACAGCTCGCTAATGTTATTTCTTTTCTCTTCAACTCGTTGCACTTTCCCTCGGAAATTGTATTCAAGGGCAAAGAGCACACGGCAGCAGGAAGTCGAAGCTTCCACTTCCCCTACTCCGTCTCCTCTTTTGATATCGGGCGTGTGGAGTGGATGCGTCCGTTTTGATGCGCTGCTGCTATCTTATCGATTATTGTTCACACCACAAATATGACTTATATTTATCGTACGCAATGCTTTGTAAATAAACTATTTTCAGTGTTTGGCGGCTGTTGGATTTCGGGTCCTGGCTCTGTCATCTGGGCAGACCGCACGAGTCGAGAAAACACGCAAAACTGTGGGCGGCATAGGTAAGCGCAAAGGGCTTTTATTTGAGTAGGGAAATTTTAACAGAGCGATAAAGTATCGCTTTTAACATAATCGTTCTTGAGCTAGAATAAAAGCAATACATTTGAAATAAAGGTATTTCAAACGCAATCAAATATGTGTAATAATTTAAATACAAAATAAAGAGTGTATAGTAGCTAATTTTGGGCAAATGTTTATGAATCAGTTAACAGCGCAAGTTAATGTTAAAATTTGAATGCTAGTGGGGTTCTTATAGGGTTTTCACACCGGTCTGTTAAACTTGCACTGGAAAATACTATTAACAGCAGCTGCAGACTGGGTCTGAACAGCTTCTATGCTGTGCAGCACTTTTTATTAGTATTAAAACACACTTGCTTAAAATAAATTACATTTTTATTCAATTTAGCAATTTAGTAAGCATATATAACACGATTACCATTAACTCGTTTTTAGTTTTTTTTATTTTAATTTTTTTTTTTTAGCAGTATTAGGTAAATATCAATTATTATTCAAAGGTTTTGCTTTAGCTGCTTTGGTAGCGGTGTGTGTATAGTGTAAAATTGTTTGCCAAATTTAATAAATAGTTTCTTATACTTAAAAGTAGTTTCAACAAAAATGTAAGCCACAATTGTAAATCACATGAAACAATTTCATAAAGCAGACTTGAAAATGCGAATTAATTTGACGCTCGAACTTAGAGTTGAAAAAATGCCATTGTGCTAACTGCTGTAATAAATACATTCTTATCATCTCATCGATGTATTGCTTGCATAAATACAATTACTCAATCGCAAAATATGTGCTTCTCTGAAGGTATACTAAGATCAATTTTGCTGTTCCGTGCAATCTCTGCATATTTCAAATTTCTAAAGTATTTAAACATTATAGTGAGTTTGCGGTGAACGGAATACTTATTGCTGTAACATAAATGTTGTTAACTTGTCTATTGCTTTTGTTGTCGTTTCAATGAGTTTAGTTTATACCATTTGTTAAATTCGCTGCTTTTGCATCCTGGAGTTTGACCAGCGCTGCGTCTCTCTGCTGGTCGATTTTGGCTGCTACTTTAGACAAACGCTTCCACATACTATCTGCGCAGATCGATGACTTTGATCTTGGCCTGGGCATCCATATGGATGTGCTGGGCGTCCATGAACAGCGGCGGATCATTGGGATGCGGATGAAATCCGGTTTGTCGGCACTGTGCAATGTAGTCCAGGCCATAATGAGGCGTGAGTATAAAGAAACCAGTTCTAAAAATAAATCGCACATAAGTGACTCAGTTGTCGGGGGTAGCCGCGAGTGACAATGACTCACGTGTTGTACTTGGGCGCACAGACGATGGCAAGCGCTTCCGGCATCATCATCTGATAGGAGCAGTGCGTGTGCAAGTCAACGGAGGACAGGAAAGCCGTCTGCGTAGGATGGGTCTGTAACACGATTCATGGGTGAGTAATTAGACAAGTTCGTAGTTAGCCACTCACGTGTATCCAGCCGAGCGTGATGAGCTGCATTTGATCCTGCACGTCGAAGATCTGCTCCTCGTGCATCGTGTTGCAGCTGTCCGGAGTGCCGTGCTGCTGCGGCGTGATGATGTGCGTGATGTACAGCTCATTGTGAGCCAGATGGCCAGCCAGCACGCCACAAGTCTCAATGTTGTTGGAGGTATTGGAGCGCGCCAGCTGCAGGAACACGTCCATGGTGTCGCCAGGTACGTTGACGGTGCGCAGCGAGCCCGCCAGCAGTGAGTCGGTGCGGCTATACTGCGGTTTCGTTCCTCGATCGAAAGCGGGCTTCGAGGATGAGCTAAACGGACAAATCAGAAAAATCAGTCATTGGGTATGTGTAACTGCAGCAAGTAAACGCTCACTTGGATGTCCTGTCGGCGCCAGTATCAGCTATGGGCAAGAGCAGACCAGAGCTGGGCAAATTGCTGCGATGAGTGCCCGTGGGAAAATCATTTGGATAGACCACCTGGTCGAGCAGACCCAGATCTGGCGCCGTCGGCTGGTTGCTCGCATCCATTTGCACATGCAGATTGGCGGGTATGAGCGACGGCACATTGCCCGATCCCGCTGCCTTTCTCTGCGCCAGTTCGCGCTGTTGTTGACGTTCGCGTTCCTGTTCCCGCAGACGTTCGGCCTCCTTGTTGGCCAAAAACTGCTCGTATTCGCGCTGGTATTGCGCCAGCAGCTTGGTGCGCAGCTTCTCCGTCGTGGGCATGATCTCGTCCTTGATGGTCTTGTTGATGGCCTTCACCTCGGCCTTGACGCTGGCGTAGTCGGGATGCTGGCGTATCTTCTCGATGAAGAGTGTCATGTAGCGCATGTAGAGTATGAATGCATTCTCATGATTGCCCTCATTCAGATATACGTTCGCCATGCGCAGCATCTCGGTGCCGGAGCGGTAGTAGCTGCAAGAGGGGATTCATTTATTTGGCAAATAAATAAATAAGCCCGTCGCAAACAAATTGATGTTGTTCGTGTTGTTGTTGCTGCTAAAGGCATGCAGCTGCCAAAGATGGCCATATAAATACACACACACACACACACACACGCACACACACAACTAGTGCCAAATAGGAGAATATCCTTCAAAGGCGAATGCGCGTGCAAGGACTTTTCTTGCGAGGTGGACGGTGACGGTGACATTGGAGCAGGCTTTGCTCCCCTTTCACACTTACCGCGTCACTGGCATATTCTTGTCCACGTCGATGAGATTGCCGTAGTGGGAGAGATGCTTCATGCGCTCCTGCGGCTCCACAGTGCCCATATTCATGTTGTTCACGGCCTTCGACATTTTTTCCAATTGGAATCTGTTGCGTTTTGCTTTGCGCCTTGTTATTGCTGTTAACGCTGCACACCTCCTTTGCTTTTCACTCTGGTTTTCATCTGAAGTATTGCCTTGACCAAGGATTTGGATTACCGCAGAATTGACTATTTTGTAACAATTTTAGGCGAATTACTCATTACGCAGGTGGTGGTTGAGGTGGCGTCGCTTGAAAACTGCGAGAACAGCTGTTCGTTCAACAAAACGGAGAAAACTCTTAGCAGCTGCTTTAACAGCTATCTGGCTCCAGTATTGTTACTATCGATATATTTGGCATATCGATATATATGTTAAAATAACAGCTGTTAACGCAATTTGGAGCAGTCGGTTGGAATTCAAAACGAAAGTGAAATATACATATATTGTTTGGCTTTCATACATACACTTTTAGCGTGTATTTATGGCTTGTTAGTTGGGCCTTCGCCCATACCATTAATCCTTATCGCAGCAGAAAATAGCTTAGCTAATCTTCATACATATGTAGGCAGTTATCAGTTATTATTTCAAAAGACCCCACTTGACCAAACTTTGACTACTGCTTGCGTACTATTCCAATTTAGTTGTAGAGCTTAAGTGCAACTTGAAGTGTGAAGTTTAGTGCAGAGTGGCAATTTGGGCAGTATCCAAAGTAAGTCAAATGTATACTAAACATTAGGTGATCTCCTTTTTAAGAACTAAGCTATTAAAGGTTCTATAAGCACACTTTAATGTTTTCAAAAAGAAACATTAGAGAGATAAGTTAGCTAAGAGATGGTAGATTTAGCATTTTAAAAGAACTGGTTATTTACCTCACATCCTGAGTGTAAGCTTCAAGTGCAAAACGTTTAATTTTGTATTCTATTTATAATTGAATATTGTGCATTTCATCTGCGATAACTATCAAAGCGATATGATAAGCTATCAAGAACTGAGGAAGCTATATATTAAGCGATACATTTGGGTACACTGCGAGTCATAAGGACAAAGGCACAGTGGACTCAAACCTAGAACCACTTTAGTTACAGTCTCGTATGCGTGATAATGCACAGCAATTGAAGAAATGACTGCATGAGCAGTTGAGCAGTGGAGCAGTTGGCGAATGACTAACTGACCACTGGATAGCAATCACTGCAAAAGCAAAGGCAAAAACTACAACGAAAATACGACGACAACAACAAACAATCCATTCAAAACATACAAAAAGAAAACAACAACAAAGCAGCGTCCAGAGCTGAGCGCTGCGAGAGCGCGCTTCCATCTTGGTCACTGCTGGCTGACAAAGACAGAAGTGGCCCAGTCGCCGAGCAGTCGAGCGCCAACTTGGGCGCATAGCGGGCGTCATTTACGAAATCTCCAGCGCGCGACTTCGATCCAAAATTCGGCTTCAGTTTCGGCTTCGGTTTCGGTTTCGGTTTCGTTTTGTCTGATTTTCTTGGCATTATTTGTTGTTATTTGCATGGGCATGGCAGGCATGGGGGCAAAGTCTCTTGTAAATATATATACACATATATATGTATCTGTGCTCTAAGCAGATAAATAACCATAGATGCGGCGTGTTTTGAAATTTGCTTTGCATTTCGCAAGCGTTCGATAAAACTGTAACCCGCAAATAAATACCAGCAAACAAACAACAAGTGTTTTACGTGTTGGCCGCTAATCGCGATAATTTTGCGCCATAATTTGGAAATTAATTGAGGGGTCGAGCGTGAGATAAGCCCACATGAAACAACTAACATCCCATGGAGTTGTCAGTGCCTGCAGTTTGAATTGAAGCCAGTGACATTAGTGCTGTTCTACAATTCGACGTATACAAATGAGAATTCAAGCAGCTTGATCGAAGCCCAATCTAATCAGTAATCAGTGCCAAGGCAAAGGAGCTCATTGCATAAGTGATATAAGTGCCACGTTTAACCTCGAAAACTGAAAACGCGAAAGATCCACAAATAGTGGGGACTAAGAGGCGTATGAAAAGGCTAATCAGCTAATCAGCAGCGCCCATATGAACCGAAATCTTCTGTAATTTGCTCAATTGGCTGCCAGCGGCGACGCGAACGCCGCATTCAACAGCGTGTATATCCAGTATCCAAGAGATACATTTGAATCTATTGTAAGTGGAGCAGACAATGGCCAGCAATGGGCACAATGGGAAAACGTGAAACGTAAACAGAAATTGGCCGAATTAAAATCAGATAAAAGTCAATTACAATTTGGATAAAGGCGGAACTGGAATATTGTTAAACAATAAGGCAAGCAGGCAGCAAAATGCAAAATGCAAAATATGCATAAATTATATAAAAAACCGGGAAAACAAAAATATACCTAAAAGCTGAGCTGCTTATATATATATATATATATATATATGCCACTGAATGAATTACAAGTTTGAACTTGTATCTGCAGATAGATTTGTGTATCTGTGTGAGATGGCCCTGCAGCTGTTATCGTTGTCTTTATGTCGTTGTTATACTCTTTTCGAAGAAAATAGTATATTAAGTTTGTGCTGAAGTTTGTAACGCATAGAAAGAAGCGTCAGAGACCCCCAAAAGTTACCTCCAGTATGCTTAGAATGACAAAACAAATTGATCTAGCCATGTCCGTCTGTCTGTCTGTATGTCTGTCTGTCTGTCTGTCTGTATGTATGCAAACTAGTCCCTCAGTTTTTGAGCTATCGCGATAAAACATTGCACATACACTTATTATTCCAGGGGGCAGCACATTGGTCGGAGCCGGCCGGATCGTACCACTATATCTTATAGCTGCCATACAACTCGAAGTCGGTTTTGGAAATATATCCCATGTTTTTGAATCTATCGCGATGCAACTTTGCACAGACACTTATTATTCAAGGGGACAGCACATTGGTCGGCGCCGGCCGGATCGTACCACTATATCTTATAGCTGCCATACAACTCGAAGTCGGTTTTGGCCATATATCCCATGTTTTTTAATCTATCGCGATGCAACTTTGCACAGACACTTATTATTCAAGGGGACAGCACATTGGTCTGAGCTGGCCGGATCGGACCACTATACAACTGGAAATTAATTTAATATTTCAAAGGAAAAATTTAAATTCATATGATACCAATTATTAAAACAAAAAAATAAATGTTACGCGATAAAACGATTTTTTACATCATATGAAAATTGCCTAAAGGTTCGAAAAGAGTAGAATATCTTCGGCACGCCGAAGATAATCCTTTCCCACATGTCGTTGTTGTGGTCGTTGTTGTTTTGTTGCTTTCGGCTGCATGTACTTGGTCTTCGACTCTCGCTTCGAGCTGTGTCGCCTGTGTGACCAAACTAGCGTATGAGTATTTAATGTATATATTTAATTTTCGTTTTCAATGTCAGCCTGCCTGCCTGCCTGTCGACTGAATTATGCAAAGCGCGCTCCGATCTTGATACTTACATACACAACGATTGCTCACCCGATTTCCCATTTGGCGTCTGTTCAAATAAAGTTCTTTTGTACAAAACGTGGCCCGCATGCGAGAAAGAAAATGAATATATACTATGTACATATATACCAGGGTATATGTTGATGATATGGGGAAGAGGAGCGGTGGTGGGGGTGTTTGTAAAAACCCAACTACTTTTGATTTGAGTCTGCACTTATGCAGCAGTTAAACAACAATTGGCCACTGGCCAGTAGCTGAAGAAGAAGCAGCTAGCAGCAGAAGCTGCCTGCTGCTGATTTCGCAAGCTGATAATAACCGGTTTGAGTACCAAGTAACAAGTCGCTTTTGAGCTGATAAGAGCGCTCACACAACAAAGAGCTGTGATTTCTTGTTGTTTGTTATTGTTGTTGTTATTGTTGTCCTTAGTTGTTGCTATTCATTTAATACGCACTTCTCTTTATTCATTGATGCAACTGCTGGAGGCCACAGCGATTACAGACACCTCAATAAATTAGCATTTGTCGTTGGCCGACGACCGTTTTATCCATATAAATATATACATAAATAAATATGTATGTATCTATAATAACTATTGATGGGCTGTCTGGCATGAAGCGTTGTCCAACGATTTGCAACAATTTGCTGTCAATATTTGCAAAATGCTTAGCTGCTACTAATTGATTGACAACAAATTGGCAAATTGACCTGTACGATAAGGGTTTGTATTTAGTCAAAAGATAAGGTTGAAAAGTAATAATCTAATCGGAGGATTAATCAGTTTACCTAATAATATTTACGCATTTAATTAAAATAAAAAAATTAAAGATTATAATACAAGAGCTATATTCCAAAGTGGTTTCAGTATCATAGATTAAACTAGCACTATATTTGTGATCCAATAGAAAAACTGAAATTTGTAAGTGCATCAGATTTAAATGTTAAGCCACGATCAAAACTGCCGCTGGAACAAAAATCGGATCAGTTTTGACAAAGATAGGGGAGTTCTAGGAGTTTGAAAGGCATTTATATGGACTCTCAAGCCTTTTTTTACTTTTTTCGAAGAAAATAGTATTCACTTTGTGCTGAAGTGTGGAATGCATAGAAGGAAGCGTCGGAGACCCCAAAAAATTACCTCCAGTATGCTTACAATGACAAAAACAAATTGATCTGGACATGTCCGTCTCTCTGTCTGTCTGTATGTATGGAAACTAGTTACTCAGTTTTTGAGCTATCGCGATTAAACTTTGTACATAGACTTATTATTCAAAGCTACAGTACATTGGTCGGAACCGGCCGGATCGGAGCACTATATCTTATAGCTGACATACAACTTGAAGTCGCTTTTGACCATATATCCGATGTTTTCAAAGTTAACGCCTTCAATTTATAGAGAGGATATACGACCTGTTTTTAGGTCAAACAAGTGGGAAAGGATTATCTTCGGCGTGCCGAAGATTTTGTACTCTTTTCGAACCTTTAGACAATTTTCATTCTGCCAACTGCAGCACTTTCATATGCTGTGATAATTCATTTTATCGCGTGGCATTTATTTTTTTGTTCTAAGAATATTAAATTTTTTCCAGTTGTATGGTAGCTACAAGATATAGTGGTCCGATCCGGCCGGCTCCAATCAATGTGATGTCTCTTTGAATAATAAGTATCTGTGCAAAGTTTCATCGCTATAGCTAAAAAACTGAGGGACTAGTTTGCATACATACAGACAGACAGACAGACAGACGGACATGGCTAGATCAATTTGTTTTGTCATTCTAAGCATACTGGCAGTAACTTTTGGGGTCTCCGACGCTTCCTTCTATACATTACAAACTTCAGCACAAACTTAATATACTACTTTCTTCGAAAAGAGTATAAAAATGAACCATCCCAGAATCGGTTTTCAAGTGGACTTTTATCCTAATTGTGACACCCACAATCGATTAAAAATAGCATAAAGGGGGGAGTTTTGGCAAAGTTATGGGGTTTTTAAGTGTTTGAAATACATTTCTAGGTAGTCCCTCTATAGGCCTTATCGTGGCGTGCTTTTCATGGAAAATCTCAAATTCGAAATGGCTTACAACTTAAATGCAGATTTAATATAGATGCCAAACTATGATTGAAACCGGCGAAACTTGAAATCGAAAATCGGATCAGTTTTGACAAAGTAATGAGGGTTTTAACTGAAATGGAAAGGTATTTCTGAAAAGTTGAGGAATCCGAAATCCTGTTATCTAAACTGTTACATTTGTATGTTATATATTTGGTTGCTATACATTTACACAGCTTTTCAAGTGATCACAATTGATTTGTTTCTTTTCCCTACAGTTGATTTGCTTTACCGCACTTGAATCCTATTAGCTCAAGGATGGCTAATCTGAGATTTTGTCTCTTCTCGCTGATCGCCCTCTGCGGCCTGAGCAGCTTGGTCTGCGCCTATAAGGTGGGCGTGGGACGTGCTGACATTACCGGGCCCTCAGTGGAAATTAATTTCGTGAGTCCTCGACATCGATACTGTAGTCTAATTGCCCAAACTGACCCACTTCGCTCCATTTGACAGATGGGCTATGCGAACATCAAGCAGATTGGACGTGGTCTGCATACGCGCACCTTTGCACGCGCCTTCGTCGTGGAGGATGAGAAGGGCAACCGGGTGGCCTTCATCAGCGCCGACTGTGGCATGATGGGCTACGGCCTGAAGCGGGAGGTAGTGAAGCGTCTTCAGGCGCGCTATGGCAACATATACAACACGGAGAACGTGGCCATCAGTGGCACCCATACGCACGGAGCACCAGGTGGCTTCTTGATGCACTTGCTTTATGATATTTCCATTCTGGGATTTGTGCCCCAGACCTTTGAGGTGATGGCTCAAGGACTCTATTTGGTAAGTGTAAACAGGACATGCACTGGGAGCTAATTGTTAACTAAGTATGTCCTTGCAGAGCATCAAGCGCGCCACGGATAACTTGGTAGATGGACGCATCTACTTCTCCAAGACTGTGGTGCTCAATGCGAACATTAATCGATCGCCTTCGTCGTATCTGCGCAATCCCGAGGAGGAGCGCGCCCAGTACGAGCACGATGTGGACAAGACTCTGGCGCAGCTGCGCTTCGTGGACAAGGAGAACAATCTGCTGGGTGCCTTCAACTGGTATGCGGTGCATGCGACCTCGATGAACAACACCAACAAGCTGGTCACCAGCGACAACATGGGCTATGCGGCACTGCTGCTGGAGAAGGAGTACAATCCGAACAAGATGCCCGGCAAGGGCAAGTTTGTGGGCGCCTTCTGCTCGTCGAATCTGGGCGACGTCTCGCCCAACATCATGGGTCCCAAGTGCTCCATTTCGGGCAACGAGTGCGATCTGCTCAGCTCCCACTGTCCCAAGGAGGAGGGCGAGTGCTTCGCCTCCGGACCAGGTCGCGACATGTTCGAGAGCACACAGATCATTGGCCAGCGCTTGGCCGAGGGTGCTCTGAGCCTGCTGAACGAACAGAGCCAGGAGTCGACGGCACGCGAGGTGACCGGCGATGTGCGATTCATTCATCAGTTTGTCGACATGCCCAAGTACAATGGCAGCACCTACAATCCGCTCACCCGCAAGAAGGACACGATCAGGGGCTGCCAACCTGCCATGGGCTACAGTTTCGCCGCAGGCACCACTGATGGGCCCGGCGCCTTCAGCTTTGAGCAGGGCACCATCTCCGACAATCCCATGTGGAACTTTGTGCGGGACTTTATAGTACCGCCCACAGCTGAAGATATCAAGTGCCACGAGCCAAAGCCCATTCTGCTGGCAACGGGTCGAGTAAGTACACAGAAGTAGCCAAAGGAAAGACTACATTCGAAAGGATAAACCTTGAACTTAACTCTAGCTTTAGGACCGCCGAAGATTTATATCACTGTTGTAGTTTCTAAGACTTATAACACTTTGTCCGCCATTTACATATCAAGCTTAGGTATACTAATGTAATTTACTATCCTTTCCTTTGGGAACAGAGTAGGGATAGTTGACAAAGGTTTTCGCAATTCCAAGCATGGATTGATTATTTAAGATTGAAGCTCTTGATAACTTATCAATAACTCATTACTCAAGCTGTACCCTTCTCCTCCCTGCAGGCAACTTTCCCCTACGAATGGCAGCCGAAAATTGTCTCCAATCAAATCCTGAAGATCGGTGATGTCATCCTTGCTGCCGTACCGTGCGAATTTACCACCATGGCCGGGCGTCGCTTGCGCAATCAGATTCGAGCAGCCGCCTCAGCTGCTGGTGGCATCGACACGGAAGTCATCATTACCGGCTTGACCAACATCTACTCCAGCTACACGGTCACCCCGGAGGAGTATCAGGCGCAGCGCTATGAGGCTGCCTCGACCATCTTTGGCCCACACACGCACACCATTTACATGGACCTGTTCGAGCACCTGACCAAGGCGATGATGCGCAACGAGACCGTGGACGCAGGTCCCAGTCCGCCGTACATGAACGATGTGATGCTGTCCCTGAACACTGGCGTGCTCTTCGACGGTCACCCCATTGGCACGGACTTTGGCTTTGTGAAGACGCAGCCGGAAAAGCAATACGGCATCAACGACACAGTCAGGGTCACCTACATTTCGGGCAATCCGCGCAACAATCTCTTCACGGAGAAGACCTACTTTACCATCGAGCGAAAGATTAACGAGGACCGCTGGAAAATCACCTACACGGATGCCAGCTGGGAGACCAAGTGAGCCATTTTATATTTAACTAAATAGCACGGAGTCTAACTGTTTTTGCTTTCAGAATGATTTGGCATCGTACTAATACAATTCTGGGCTTCAGCGAACTGGAAATCTATTGGAACATTAGCCCCCAAACGTTACCCGGCGAATATCGCATACGTCATTCGGGTGAATACAAGTATATTCTCGGTGGCAAATATCCCTACGAGGGACTGACGCACTCCTTCATAGTCAATGAGGATTAGTGCGCTGCTTGACCGGACGAAACTATTCCACGTATTTATTTACCATTCAAGAATGATGAGGAAAAGCTTTATTTTTATAACACAAATAAAATGGATGCCAAATTTGTTAGCACTTAAATAAAACTACATATTGGAAAGATAATGTACGGATATATCAAACAAATGTGCAGTTATATTAATTCGAGGCATAACAGATCTCATTTTGAATCGCCCGCCAAAGCAAAGCATTGCCCAAACAGCTGTTCGAATGGAATCCATATTCCACTAGCGCTTGCTATAGCTGTTTGTGTGTGTTCTGTGCATGTGGATTGCATTCGGCTCTCAGCATACGATACGAAACGTAAGTCAAAACAAAATGAGAGAAAATGTGCTGGGCTCTCCCTCTCGCGCTCTCTCTCTCTGTGTGTGTGTGCCTCTGTCTCTGTTTGTGGCTCACGCTTATGAATGTATCTACGTGCGGCCAAGGCGGCAGAAACATCGGTTTCAGTTCCATTCTGTGGTGCTGAGCGCGCGGACGCAGTGTAGACAAGGTCCAACCAAAGCAGCAGCCAGAAGAAGCGACTACAAAGCAAAGAAATCAAAATCAGGACTGCCTAAAAATCGTGCATGTGTGCGACTGTGTCTGTGTATTTGTTTTGTTTTGTGCCACATACAATATCGAGTCGACATGTGTATATATGTGTAAATTGTAATTTGCATCGGGGCAGTGCGTCCGCCAAGAAAACTTCTAGAACTCCGCTCAGCTGCGGTCTCTGCGTGTGTGCAACAAAAGCCGATAAACTGTAAACTGTAAACAAAAGGTGGACAGACCACCACCACACTCAAGAACAATAACAGAGCAGGCCTGCAGAAGTTTAGCAACGACGCCCACGCCTTTGGAGACTTGTGCCGCAGCAACAGCGTCTGGTGCATCGTTTAAGGGCAACAAGTTCCCAGGAAATCAGCAACTATAGACAGGGTAAGTGCGGGCCGTGAAGATCTCTGGCTGACGTGTTCCAAGCGATCGGTTAGTGTTTGTTGGTGCTAGTGTGCAGCTTCCGTCCTGCACTGATAAGCTGTTTGTCTCTGTGCCTCTTGATAAAATGTGGGTCAGCATAAAATTGAATTCCATTTGATGATTAGAAAGAAATTTCCAGAGTCCGGTCCGGCTACGTCATATCATACATATGATTGCCTTATGTCTAAAGTTAGTTCTGTCATTCTATATATATTACATATATGTATGCATTTGACTATTGTCGGCTGTCGCTCTCGTTGCTGTTGCTGCTGCTGCTGCTTCCACTGCCGCCACATGTGTCGTGTCGCCTCAATTGTAGCTGACCGCCACACGCCGCGTCAAATGCTCCCAGTATTGCGATAAGTAAAGTATCTCGGATGGGGCTGCTGCGGGGGCAGCGGAGTCAGAGAGGCAATCGGGCATCGGGCATCGTAGGCAGTCTCCCGGTCACGTAGTCAATTGCTCGCATTTGTTTTGGTACGCTTTCTTCTCGTTGCTTTTGACCCGCACTTCGCTTGTGTTTATGTTCCGTGTTCATTGGAAACCACCCCTATGCCAATGAATGCATGCCTGGAATGGAACCAGAACTGGAACCAGAACTGCGCTGGCGTTGCCAACTACCTCAATATGAATTTGAAGCTGAGCGCTCACTTGGCATATGGGGATTCCAATTAGAATGTCTTAAAATATATTTATCGCCTCATTAGAATAACCACACATATTTATTGGCAAGACAAACAATCCCAGTTGTATGAATATCAATAGCGTTAATTAAACGGCGATTTGTTCAAATTTATTAATTATAATAATTGGCTATCAAGTTTGTTGCACCCAAAAGACCAGCGAGTCAACAATTAATTTCGCATAAGTTGCAATATATGGATGGTTGCAATTGTTGTGGCAATTGTTTGCTTTCAATTCACACTCCACGGCCAGTTAGGCAAATTAGTTAACATATGAAACCGGTTACAACTTCCCAATTGTAAACAAATTGTAAGTTACTCGAGCTGACATACTATATATGTACTATTTTCGTTACGCATTTCATTTAAATTTAAATGTTGAATTAACCTTCAACAAGAGCTGCTGCTGAAGACGAAAAGGAAAGTAATGATATTAAATCAAATCGAATCAAATGAAATGAAAGCAAATGAAATGAAAGTGTTGCCCACTCGACTCCATTCGACGAGGTTGGCAACACATAAAAACTACTTCCTTGCAAGTGCGTCTTCACTTCCACTTCCACTGCCACTACCACTTCCACTGCCATTTTCAATTGCCACTCCAAGTGCAGCTTGTGTAATTAGCAGCAGTTTTTATTTTTTTGCCAAAGTTGGCAGCTGCATTTGCTGGCATTTATCGTGCGCATCTTTTTTTTTATATATAAAAATTTTGTGTAGCTATTTGAACCGGTTTATGTGCGGCTTATGTTTACGGTATTCAAGGTGAATCGGTTAGCTATGTTCAATGTTTCTGTAATTTGTCATTCATAATTAGCAAACTTGCTAGCTGCACTTGAAACAGTTGGCAACTGGCAGCTGGCATCTGGCATCTCTCTCTCTCTCTCCATTTTTAATTCTTAATGCCAAAGAGATTTTCCGGATTGAGTTGGGTTCAAGTTTGTGACAGCTTGGGACGCGGCAGCATCAGACAAGTTATGGCAATTAAATTAACACCGAGCAAAGTGAAAAGTTTGCCAGCCGAAACGAAACAGCAACAATATCTGAAACACACAAATATTAACTCATGTGCAGCGCGAAAACTTTTTGTAGCCGGCAACTTCTTTAACTTCTTTAAATGACAGCCAAATTGTTGGCGCATCTAACAGGCGAATTAAATTCAATTCAGAAATTACCGAAACTGCTGTCAATTTGATTTTAATTATGCACGTGATTTGCCAAAGACCAAGAGGCAAGTCCAATTGCCACACGAAATTGGCCAACTCGGCATAAGGTATAAGGTCAGCTTGCCTCTGTCAAGTGTGTTTGGCTGGCATTTGGCAGCCAGTGAATCCGTGCGGCATTAATACTCAAGACAATGACTATTTTGGCCAAATGTCACACAGCTGGAGTCGCCACATAAATGCCAGCTACTGTTTGCTCAGCTTTGACTTTGCCAGCCTGCAACTAACGAGCCAACTCTGCCAGTTGCAACTTTAGCAACTTTAGTAACTTTAGCAACTTTAGCAACATTGCAACTCCCTGTGCAGAGTCTGTGGCATGACATTTGCACCAGCAAAGTGTTGCAACATAAATACTTATTTCGCTGCTAGCTGACAGTTGCATTGAAAATTGCTTGCCAGGCAGGAAGGAAACTAGGAAACAACCATCCGAATGCTGGCTGTTTATGATAAGAGTTTCTGCATTGTATCCCATGTGTGGGTGGGTGGTGTGGTGTGGTCCGCCTCTGTGCAAAGCTGCCACATAAACAGTTTCAGGTGAAGGTTATGGCTACGGTTACGATCCCAGGAGCTGTGCTGTGCTGTGCCTGGGAAGTCTTTGAGACACACTAAACCCAGCGGCTCAACTGCAGCTGTTATTTGCAAGGAAACAGATTTGAGCTTATGCATAAGCCACATACAAAGCAGTCAGTTTGTCAGTTTGTCAGTCAGTCAGTTTGCCAGTGGGTCAGTCGCTACGTTTAGCTAATGCGCTTAGTCAGCGCTTTGCAAACAAAAAAAAATGGCATTATTTCATAACTTAATTGCAATAAAGCGCGCTTTTTCGATGCGCACAATTATATTTTGTATACGTATTTTGCTGCTATGGAGAATTGCCGCAAATGCTGAGGCAACAGAAGGAAGAAGCAACAACAAAAGTTTTTGTTTGTTGCATAAGCAAGATGCATTGGCAACCAGATAGTAACAACTACAACAGCAACAACAACCTATAGAGATGTAATAACAACACGCAAGCGAATTTGTTGAGGCAACACTGAATGCCATATGAGAAATGGCAGAAAGTGCAATTTGATGTGCAAACGTTCATTTAATTATGCTGGCCAACGAGTTCTATCAGATTATCTAAATGCCATCAGATATATAAAATTACAAAAAGTTCTTTTACATTTTCAAATAATCAAATTATTCAATTATAAGGCATAATTTAATTTGCGAGCATACGAAAATTGTAAATATTATTTTTTTCCCAATTTCAGAGTTTGAAAAGAGCGTCAATGAAAATTGCATTTGTATAAATTATTAAATAATAATAATAAATGCCAATATAAATGCATAGCTGTTTAAAGCTACATAACAAAATAAACAAATTTTGCATTTCATGCTTGAATTTGAAAATAGAAAGCACAATTACGAAAATACTGTGCAAATTTGCTATAGAAACTATTAAGAAAGATACAGTTTTAGAATCCGAAATTTGGACTCTTAGTCTTATATTAGCTCTTAAGTCTTGGCATATTTATTCTTATGTTTTTGCATTAGCATAATTTAAGTGTTAAGCATTTTATAATCACTCATCTGCATTCATTTGCATTTTAAGCATTAACAAATTCAACTTTCATCGACTGCATATTATTTAATATAAACACACTTTAACGTTATTGTCAAAAACCAACCACACGAGAATCTATGGTAATTTTATATATTTGTTAGCGTGACATTTTAGTTCAGCCTGGATTGTGCAATTTATTTGTTTTTAATCTCCAATTTATGCAGATCCCAAAATCTAAACAACGGTTTTTAAATGTCTCATTTATTCTGCTGCTCTTAAGTAATATGAGTGATTGAATTATAGAACTTCAACTTGAACATTTACCAAAGAATTCTTAACATTTTTTAGCTTAAGTAGAATTCTCTGCACATAAATATTTTCTCTTTTATTTGTCTGTTCTGCATTTCAGCAGTTGGCTCAAAGGTAACCGAAAAACAAGTGGAATAATATATCTGAGTAAAATTCTTGCTGCTTCAATCGCAAATTCTTCATGACCCACATTTATTTTCCAGCTGAAAAGTTTTCTTTCAATTCTTGACCAAAAATGTTACCTCTGCTGTTATTCTGCTTCCTGCTGCGTGGTGGAAAAAAAGAAATGAATGTGCATGTACAAAATTGGCCAACATAACAAAAGCGTTGCGAAAACGCAAAATGAAATGATCAACAAACGGTTCACTGAACTCATTAAAAGAAAACATTCCACACGCGTTTCGCTCAATTTCTGCAGTATCTGCGAACTCCCCAAATGGGGGCCCGGCCCAGAGAGCCCAGATATGTATGTATATCTATAAAATATTATTTGCATTTCAATAAGTTCTGATTGTGTAACGTTCTGGCCGCTGGCCGAGTACCGTTAATAATTTAAATGTTTGACAATGCGACTTTTGTTCAATGCAGCACTAGCCACGCGTATCTGTCAGATACATTTGCATATGTATGTATGTGGCAAACAAGCTTAGCTAAAGAAAAGTTCTTTGAACTCCAATTTATAGTTTGACGTCCAATATGCTGCAATCAAAACACACATCAATATCAATGTTGTCATTAAAACTTTTATCATGGTCCATAGAAAGAACTGCTGCATCTATTAGTTGTTAGACTGCTTTCTGTTGCCCTTGTGTTGGTGTGCCTCTGTAATCAGATACAAAGATCGACTAAGAACTGGAACCTTAACCTAAACCTGTTTAACGATCACAACTGACCACTTTTTGGGGAATTATTTAATATCTGTCAGGCATAATAAACTTCAAATGTTTAGAACGCTCCAGTTATTTGATATTCTAGAGTAATGGAACAATGTATAACAATGTATTTTAATTATTTAAGAAAAAAAGGAGTTGTATACATTTTCTTAAAACTTAAGAACAATTTATAAAATTATTTTAATTTTATTTACATTCGTTTTTTGTGTAAACTTAAAGACCCAAAGCGAAATACTAAAAGAAATACCATGCATTGAATTTTTAAATATTGAATACTATTTATTATTGTTATTTTACTTGAAATGGTGCAAGCTTTAAAACCAAAGAGAAACAACCATATATTGCATTTTTTAAAAAAATAGTTATTTTTATTAGTATGACCATATTAAGAAGATGACAAAACTTGAAGTCTGGTCCTTGAGGAGACTAAATTTATGTGCTAGAACTTTTAAGTTTTTGAAAACAAATGCAGTTGAAACAATATATTGTTAAACAGCCTTAAGCACATTTGATTAGTACATTATCTAAAGATCGGACGAGGCAATATAAGCGAATGTTTTCATAATTTTAGCTGAATATTTTGAACAGGTTTTGCAGCACAGTCGAATCTTCAGCTTAAAAGCGAATTTGTCGTTGATTAATCTGAGCAATTACTGCTGCAGTTCAAGTGTGATATTGTGTCATGTTTCCCAGTGTGCGGTCTGTTTGCTCAGGTGTGTGTTGTGTGTTGTGTGGTGTGTGTGATGTGTGTGTGATGTGTGTTACGTTTGTACTGTGCGGTGGTGTGCGGTGAGCTGCAAGCGGAAATAATTGAAGCTGATTAATTAGGCAGCACTTATGTTACATGTGTCCTTGTGCGCAGCGAAGCAGAAGGTCCTGCCTGAATTACACTTGAAAATCAATCGATAAGACATTCAAATGCTGACCAAGCAAATATTTAAAGGCGCATTTATTTTGGATATGCGATTCGGCAACGAAACAAGGTTGCTAATAAATCGCAGTAATAATTTATTTGCACATAAACAGAAACTACAAGGTGTTTGTGGCTCATCAACTAATTACCGCCAATTTTAGAACGGGATATCAAAATGATGCTATAAAACGTGCACCTATAAATTGATATAATCGTTATATATGTCTGTAGAATGGCAATTTGTTTTTAGATAAAATCGGGTTTGCTAAACGCATGCTTAAATTGGTATTAAATTTGCATATACAGAGTATGTGAATGTCGCTTTAACTATTTCACAATTAATCATTATTTATGACACATGTCTCTGGTTAAATATTGAACATCTCGTACCTATAAATTTAATCGCAATATCCAATTTCAGTTTGTTCATATATTACATTTGCATTCGATAATATTTAAAATATATAGGGTATCTCATAGTCACCCCTAATGAATCTATTTTCTCGCGCATTACGACAAAGCGCAATAAACAAAACAACATAAAACAAAAACGTTCCAAAATTTAGCTCATTAAAATAAGTTGTGGGGCCAAGTTGCAGAATAGGATTCGAGTGCCGTTACCAGTTACCTGTTCCCAGTTACCTGTTCCCAGCTCCCAGCTGGAAGATCAACGAGCTTTAAATCTTAAAGATAAGTAGCCGCTGGTGTCAGTTTGGGAGCAGGATATTAATCAATTCAAAAGCTGGCATCGGACTCACTGAATTTTACCTTCAAGCAGATACGTTTGTTTGATTAGGTTACTTTGCACATGGCTGCCGGATTTAATGCAAAATCGATAGCCAAATAGCACCAAATAGCACATAATGTCAGGGGTCAGCAGGTGCAAGTGCAACGGAGTCATCTGTTTTGGGAGCAGGCAATTAGCAATTAGCAATTAGCAATTAGCAATGCATTTGGCCAAAAGCAGCTTGGCCACATTGCCAAGCATTAATCGGCTAATAGAAGTTTATGGAGCTACTTATGGGGCGATATGAAGTGCCATCGAAATAGTTGAACTGATTATCCTTCTTGCTCTTCTATATTCGCAGTGCACACAATGTCGTCCTGTCTGCGTCTACAGTTGGCGCTCGGCGTCCTTGTGCTCGTCCTGGCGTCCGTGGCGGTGAGCGGGGAGCTGTACACAGCTCTGGCAGAGATGGAGGAACTACTTGAGACTGAATCTGTATTGATAAGCAACTTAGAGGGCTACCTACGCGTGCAGGAGGACAAACTGAGCTATCTCAAGAAGTAAGTACACTGAAACAAAAGCATTTGCAGTGCAATAAGTGTTTGCTGTTTGTTTTAAGTATTTTGACATGTTTTTAGTAACGTATTGTATATTTAATTGAAGATATAAAGTTTAAGCAGGTTTGATTTTGAGTTAATAAGGCTTAACTTCATTTCACTCAAGACTTTAAAAGTTTGAGTATGAATGAACAAGATTTGAAGATACTACTTACTGCTATAATTATTAAAAGTATATAGATTTAAGCTTAATTTAAGTTATGCTCTGACTTATGAAAAAGTTAAAGTTATGTGCTGCTCTGTTACTCTCTATCTGCTGCCTTTGTTTCCGTGCAGTTGTCGAATGTATCTCAAAGATGCCTTCCCAAGTGGCCTTCGTTTAGTGAGAGTAGCTTTACATTTGAGTCGCATGCACTTGAGTTAAATTCAAGACAAGCAGCTGAGAGCGCCGCATTTGAAATGCTTATGCTAATGAGCTTCTAGCTAGCTAGGGAAGGGGCAGGTGACTCTGTACTGTGAATGTACTCGCTGACATGCCCATAATTGCATTGCCAGTCATCGTATCTTAGCCACGTGCGTGTGGCAGCTGTTGCATGCAGCTTAACGTGTAAATACACGCATAGTCTTTTGTATCTATGCGGCGCCAAACACACCGTGCGCTATTTACTCTGCATATCTTGAGTATATATATATATATACTCGCCAGACACATATGTATGTACATTTGCTGCAGCGGAAGGACGTAGATGCAGGATAAAGGACGCAGCGGATGCGGTAGGGCCACTCCCCTAATCAAATATGCCAACAGCCAGCGAACAAGGAGCAAAAGGAGCCACGACTTTGGCCTGGCCAGGCCAGGGCAGGCAGGATCTATCTCGTTTACTTGCTCCCTCTCTCGGCTTTGTCACAACAAGCGAAGGACAGCGCTGATCCTCACAACAGCTGACAGCTGCTTTGTCAGCTCCCCGTCTGCACTGTCATTGCACCGCAGTTGCCTCTCGTCCCGTCTCCTGCATCCCTGCCTCATGTGGCTCGTGCCATTAGCAATGTGCCTGCTGCTGCCGGCTCAAATACAAATTTAATGCCGAGTTAAATTTTCCATTTGGCAGCCGGCAGCCGGCGCATTTCCCCGCATTTCCCCGCACTCGCCCGCATTTCCCGCATAAGCCTGTGCATCATTGTATGAAATGAACATATCCTTGGCTCCTTTCGAATGGCAATGCATAAATTTCGCAATTGCAGCTAGCTGGGTATTGGCTGGGGTATTGGGGCTCAGTTGTCATCCTGCAGTGTCCAATTTAATTTGATTTGTTTTTGTTGCCTTTGACTTTGTGCCACTTTCGCCACTCTGGGCCAGAGTCCAATTAAGTTGGCCAACATAGACAATCAGCAGACAAAGGCCAACACACACACACACAGTTCATAAATGGAAACGGCTTGAGAGGGAGTGCGGCATGGGGAATGGGGCAGGGGGCATGGGGTTATAAAGGTAGTACAAAGGGAATCGGCACTCAGTGTTGACTCTCGATAAGAGAGAATGTAACGGTCGCGTTGAAGGGAAGTTTTATAGAGTGCATATGTATGTATGCATAGAGTTATGTGGTGGCTATGTACTTCCAAGTGTGAGTTCATTGCCGTCGCCTATTTCGCTGTTATGAGTTGGGTAAATACAAATTCAAAATGCTGATCAAACAAACGCAGTGCCGGCTGCGACTGCTGGCTGCCTGTGTTCCCGAAATTCGTTTCAACCCTCATATGAGCAGGAACAGCAACAGCTCAAGCAGGAACACAGGAACACAGGAGCAGATGTTTGTGGCACAACGGAACGCGCCAAACAACGCCTGTCGCTGGCTGTCTTGAGCTCAATTATTGTGTGTACATGTGTGTGTGTGTGTGTTTGTATATATATAAGCCAAGTATATGGTTATATATTTTAAGGGGGGGTCAGAGCAACGCACGCGTCGCTGCCGCTGACGATCCACTCGACTGCGCGTCGGCGCAGGAAATTGCAAGTCTAGCAAACCGAGCAGTTCAGTCGAGACGCAGTTGTCGTGCTGAGCAGAACAGAACAGATCTGTGTGATCGTGACAGTGAAAACTTTGCAAATACATATATATATATCGCAAGTACAAGTACAGTGCGGCCATGTCCCAGCACAACTATACGAATCCGGCCTTCTGCCAGAACAGCGAGTTCTATCCGGTGCCGTCGGCAAGTGCCAGTCATGTCGAGTCCATCTACAATCGCAGCCTGCAGCTGAACTTTGCCGCCGCAGTGCCCGTGTCACCCTGTCGCGATCCGCGCGAGGGGCCGCTCCGCATGCAGCGTAGCATGTCGACGCGTTCGGTGGCGCGTAAACAGTACCAGCAACAGCACCAGCAGCAGCAACAGCAGCAGCTGCAGCAGCAGCAACATCTACAACAGCAGCAGCAGCAGCAGCAGTCTTCTAGTGGTCGGTATGCCCTGGTGCCGCTGGAGGAGCTGGGCGGACACGGCGCCGTGGCCAGTCGCTATGCCATTGTGCCGGGGCAGGCAGCCCAGCGTTTGGCCAGGTCGCAGGATAATCTGGATTGCTATGGCTCGCGTCATGGCTTGCAGTCGGATGAGGAGCCGCACTCGTTTCACGAGGAGCCACAGCAGCAGCAGCAGCAGGAGACACAGTTCGCCAGCTTGCCGCCCACATTGAACGCACTGCCGGCGAAGGCAGCGCCCAAGATTAAGCACGCCTTCTCCAGCGACTTTGGCAGCAAGACGTTTCTCATTGTGGACAAGAATAGCAATCAGCGCTATCAGATGGTGCCCACCGCCGAGGACGAGGAGCTCGTCGACGACAACCAGGAGATC
This sequence comes from Drosophila flavopinicola, assembly GCA_035042425.1. Taxonomy (NCBI): domain Eukaryota; kingdom Metazoa; phylum Arthropoda; class Insecta; order Diptera; family Drosophilidae; genus Drosophila; species Drosophila flavopinicola. The sequence goes on along the minus strand of JAWNLL010000459.1, from coordinate 4,736,348 downwards.
ATACAGATGCACAATGGACGCGCCCATCGCTATGCGGTCGTGCCCACGGAAGCGGATGACGACGATCTGGCCGAGGAGACCAGTCTCAGTCACATCCAGGAGCTCAGTCAGCAGCACTACAGCGTGCGCACATCGACGCCACAGCAGCGCAACGCTGCAGCCGCCACCCGAGCCCTGCACGAGCTGCTTTCCACGCCGCGCAAGATGCAACCACCGCCGCGCCTCGCCCACTCCACGCCCCGCAACGCCGCCCACCACGAGCAGCTGCAGCGCGAGCTGCGCCTGCAGCTCTACCAGAGCCAGCAGCACATCAACATGCAGCAACAGCAGCAGCAGCAGCAGCTGTCTGTGGCGCCACTGCGTCCGCAGCGTCTCTCGCCGCAGCGACTGCACTATGAGACAGTGAAGCCGGCAGCAGCAGTGCCACTGGCGGCACAACAGGATCGCAGCATGGCGGTGATTAGTCCGCGTGTGCAGGGCCAGGAGCAGGATCTGAGCAGCCTGCACGGCAAGTCGAATGTGAACAACAACAGTGGCTATCCACAGAAGCTGGCCAATGCCACCATCACGCTGGCCATTGTCTCCCTGATGCTCGTCCTGGGCAGCACCATGAACGCCGGACTCATTATCTACATGATAGCGCATGTGAGTACTCCTAGCTGCTTCAATAACTTGGGTCTTCGACTGGTCGATTAGAAAACTTACTAACTTACCTCTGCTTGCTCCAGTTCGGCAAGTCCTTCTACCTGCAGTTCGGCTTGGTTGCCTCCTTCAGCGGCATGGGTCTCGGCTTTCTGGGCTTTCGCTCTCGCCAATGCGAGTGGTTGCCCAACCGCAGCTACACCTCCGGCTACATCTTGGTCACCATCTTCTGTTTGCTCAAGTGCTGCGGCCTGTTGCTCATCCTGGTGCTGGATCCGTTTCCAGGACTGCCGCTGCACGATGTCACCACTGGCGTCATACTCGGCCTGTCCACATTCACCATGTTCTTCATTGGCCTGGGCGTCATTGGCAGCCTCTGGTGCTATCGCCCGCCGCCGGATAACCGCGTCAATGTGGTCTAGGAGCTGTTTGTTACTCTTAGTCTAGCTCTTAATTAGTCTTAGCTATAGTTGTAGTTTTCTTTTCAGCGAGCGGCACCCGGAACGGCTAGGAGACCAAAAAAAGTATTAGTTATTAGAGACGCTCGCAAAATTCCAGCAGCGAATTTTGTTTTCAAGACTGTAAATATGAGTATGAGTAAACATGGGTTGTAATATAGTATAAGGCATCCACCATCTACCATTGTTGTGTGGGTAAATACACACATTTATAAATTATTGTTCAAAACTTAATTAAGCATTGCACATTGCACCGAAATAAAGCTATTTAACAAAAGCACACATGTAATAATAAATACAATTGTTTTCCTATTGCTTCATTTATAATTCCTGTATACCCTGCAACCATAAAGTGAATAAAGAGCGTATAAAGGGCGAAAGACAATGTATACAACATTATTCATATTGATTGTTCAATTTGCTCAATTCTCAGGGATCTTGATTGTTTGAAGATGTCGAATAAAAACGACTCTTTTACAAAGTTTTTTCTATTCATAATACTTACTTTCTTAAAGTAAGTGGTTCGGTGGGAAATCTAAATTGAACATAAATACTTTAAGAATATTTTGATTCTTAGAATTCGTTTTTAAGAATCTATTTCTCAGACTAGAAAGTTTTGTATAGAATACATATATATTGTTTGTCAGATGTTAACTGAAGTTAAATAAATCATTTGCTTCTTCTGATATGACAAATTGTTTCAAGGTGGAAACATTTATCCCTCTCTCTCTCTCTCTCTCTCTCTCTCATTCTATCGTTTTCGCTCCCTCCCTCCATCTGCCTTGTGATATGAGGGTAGCTGTTCTTTTCGTTTTCATGTGTTTTTAGTTTCCGAACCATGTTTTATGTTCATCCTGCATAACAGTTTAGTTATGGAACGCTAAACAGCGTTTCGATTATTAAAACTGTGTATATATAGTACAATACTGTACATATATAATGCAGTACATAAGTATCCAAAGCGTCAGACACAATTAGGTTAAGGTAGCCTAATATTTGTAATTTAGTTAGTAGTGCCTCTGTTCTAATACAATTACTAACTAAATTGATTACAAACTTTCAACTCTCAACTGTCAACTTGCAACCATAGCAAAATGGACGAATACCAAAGAGAGCATGCTGACGCTGCAGGCGATATAACCGCCTACGTTTCCAACCCCATCAATGCGTATCTGCTGACGAAGCGTCTGACCACCGACTGGCGGCAGGTGGAGAATCTGATGCAGCACGATGTGGGCACAGGTGAGATTAGGCCTGCGCTCGCAGCTGAACTTTGTTATTCAATTTGCTCGTTGTACACTTTGCAGATTTTGTGCAGAATCTCACGGAGTATCGCAATATACTGAAGTTTCCCTCGGACGAGGACCTGAACGGGGCGGCGGTGGCCCTGTTGCGCCTGCAGGACACCTACCAGCTGGACACGTCCAGTGTGGCACGCGGCAAGCTCAATGGCATACAGTACAGGTAGGCGCATGCGATTCGCTTAGCTCTGACACTAAACAGCTTTGGGGGGCTAACATTGTTTACGCAGCACGGCAATGTCGTCGGACGACTGCTTCGAGCTGGGACGACAGTCGTACGTGAATCGCGACTACTACCACACGGTGCTCTGGATGAACGAGGCCATGTCCCGCATGCTGGAGGAGCAACACAATCAGACGCAGAGCTTCACACGTGCCGACGTTCTCGAATATCTTGCCTTCTCCACCTACAAGCAGGGTGAGTACACAATACCAGCTACGTGACCATTCGCATGGGTGTTCACTGTTGCTCTTATTTTATGCCCGACTCCTTTGCATGACACTTTCGAGGCCCCTTCATGGGCTTGTTGCCACTCGTCACTGGCCATTTGGCTGCAGGAAATTGCACTTTGCGGGTGTGCCAGGTGTGCCAAGCTGATCCCAGTCGAACTGCACTTCTACGTCGATTAAGCGCCGGGGTGGCTTAAGTGCGAAAAACTGTTGCCCATTTTGTAGTGCAACAACAATATTGCCACTGGCTCAGTGCTAGCTAGCATATACTTAGAATCACGTAGCTAGTCCAACAAGCCAACAAGTGCACGTAGTTTCACCAAAACCGAAGTGAGGTTTATTATTGCCCTATTACGACGACAGTTGTTCAAGGACATTGCACATACTCTGACCCCAAAGTGCTAGCCTTCATCACCTCGGTCTCTATTAAATTGTCACAGCGTGGGAGTTGCACAATTCATGTATCAGTAACCATGTTTGTATCCATATCTGTATTAGGACGTATCTGTGTGACCTCTGTGCTATCCTCTGTTAGCACTGGGAAATGGAGTGGCACTTTGCAAATGTGCTTAGAACTTCAAGGATAGGGTCATTTATTTAAGCACAAGTTGCGCTCTTCTCCTCGAAAGGAGATATAAGAAATGGGAACAACTAAGTAAACTGAAGACAGCCACAGGATAACTGACCATCTCCTTAAGATGTTAAACCTGCTAAAACTTTTCCATATGCTGTAGGCTTTGTCATCCTGCGAATAGAGTATCCTACAGTCGGCAGCATGTCATTACAGCATTCTGGCTTGTTTCTGTTGTTTTTCGCTGCGTAAAAATGCGACTATGCAGTATTTATGGCGAACTTCGGTGCACGAAACTGCCGCTATATTGTGCAAAAATGGCATCAAGCTCCTCTGCTCCTCTGTCCCACTTTCAGCTTGCAGGCACCTAACAGACATTGTGACGTAAATCCTTTTGCCTTCGCCTGGGCGATGGCGATGGCATATGTGTCAGAAGTGCTGCCATTGGCGTGTTAAATGCAAATTTAAATTCCCCAGTCAGGTTGCCAAGGTTGAGGTCGAAGGCAGCCCAGCCCAGCCCAGCCCAGCCCAGCTCAGCCGAAACCCAACCGAAAAAAGAGCCAATGAAATTAAGTGTCCGCTTAAAGTGCATGGCAAACTAATTAAGGCAAAGGGCCAAAGAACTTGGCATTGAGTAACAACTACGGTCACAAAAAGTACGCTTGGGACATAAACAAATGTCTCTATTTTCAGTATCAAGCTGCAAGCTTTATAAGAAACCCCCAACAAGAATAAACACAAGTTGCTCGGCTCTAAAAAGTTTGTCTTTGCGGCTGCTGTCACAGCAAGAAAAAAAACAGAACTTGTATTTATTTTGTGTCCCGCTTTACCATACGTTCTTCCTGCAGCCTGCTGGCCGCAATTTATTGATAAAAGTGGACAAACAAAACAAAGGGGCGAACACAATATAAATAAATTATATGCATTCAACGTTTTTAAGCGTCCATGGGAGTTATCGCCTAATGAATAATTAATTTGCATCAGCCTTAAAGTTCTAGGAACTGCAAATTCTAAAAGCATTGCATACTTTTGTGTGCTGCACACGTTAAACAAGTGCAGAATAAAATATGAGCTTTCCTAATATCCAGGACCAAGCGGTTTTTTTTTTGTTGCTGGCGAATACTGCAAAAAACTTTTGATCAAATGTTAGTTGAGAGCTAGGACCCAACTTGTTCAGTAGCTAGGGAGTAGAAGCCATTTAAAAAACTGTAGCATGCTTTTGGGCATTAATTAATTCGGTCTTCTACTTTTTCACCTTCACCTCACCTCACGAACGAAACTGGATTGCATTGGGTTAGGCAATGTGGAGAGCGCACTGACCATGACAAATGAGCTGCTGCAATTGCTGCCCAACCACGAGCGGGCCAATGGCAACAAGAAGTTCTATGAAAAGGAAATTGCGCATTTGAAGGAGCTGACGAAAATGAAGGGCGACGATGGCACTGACGAAATGCCCGTCTCCGATTTGGTAAGTGCAACTATAATGTGCAATCCCTTAAGAGCACACTAAACTACTCACACTCTTTCAATTATTAGCCCGTAGCCAAGAGCGATCCTGGCGTCTTCGACATGACCGAACGCAAGGCCTACGAAATGCTCTGTCGCGGTGAGCTGAAGCCTTCGCCCAGGGATATGCGACCACTGCGCTGTCGCTATGTGACCAACAATGTGGCCTTTTTGCGCCTAGCGCCACTGAAGCTGGAGGAGGCCCACATGGACCCCTACATTGTGATCTACCACGACGCCATGTACGACAGCGAGATTGAGGTGCTCAAGCGGATGGCGCGTCCACGTTTCCGGAGAGCAACCGTTCAGAACTCGGTGACTGGTGCGCTGGAAACGGCCAATTACCGCATCAGCAAGTCCGCCTGGCTCAAGACACCAGAGCATGAGGTCATTGGCACGGTGGTGCAGCGCACCGCCGATATGACTGGCCTCGACATGGAGTCGGCCGAGGAGCTGCAAGTGGTTAACTACGGCATTGGCGGTCACTACGAGCCGCACTTTGACTTTGCACGGGTAAGTGTCTGCAGCGGAAAATCCGGCCTGAGTTTCGCTCATTTCTGTTTGGTTTGCACAGCGGGAGGAGAAACGCGCCTTCGAGGGTCTCAATCTTGGCAATCGCATAGCCACCATGCTGTTCTATGTGAGTTATGAGTTTGTTGCGTAAAATATGACTTTCGTCTTCAATCCTGGTCTTTACTTTGCAGATGAGCGATGTGCAGCAGGGTGGCGCCACAGTCTTTACCTCGTTGCATGCGGCTCTGTGGCCCAAAAAGGTTAGTCTGCCAAATTTTAGAAGTTTTATAAAACTATATTCATTCTCGATTTGCATGTGCAGGGCACGGCGGCATTCTGGATGAATCTGCATCGATCCGGCGAGGGAGATGTGCGAACGCGACATGCAGCGTGTCCTGTGCTCACAGGCAGCAAATGGGGTAGGTTCCAAAAGCTGTTTGCCTAGCCAATTGCCTCAATAAAGCTAACCTCTCTTTTGGCAGTGTCCAATAAGTGGATACACGAGCGTGGTCAGGAGTTCAGAAGACCCTGTGCTCTGGATGAGGATCATGGTGATTTTGCCATCTAGTGCAATTGCCTGGCTGGACTCTCATTTGCCAGCTGCCCAATGTGCTTACTACCACTTATACTTACTATGCGCTCTAACATATGTCCAACTACTTGCACGCCGGAAATCACAACTCAGCTCCTTTTGTAAATACTCTACTACAGCACCTAAAATGGAGGCCCGGCTGCTGGCAACAACACACACATTTCTTTTCAACTGCATATTATGAATTTTAGTTTTATTTTAGGCATGCGATTATTGAATTTATCAACTTTTGTAAAATACTCTAGTTTAAAATATAGAGAATAATCTCAATTGAAATGAAAGCAAATTAATTGCACTTTAATTGGGAGCATAAAGAATTCATTTATCGACGATACTGTAATTTTTCAGACTGTATGTTTAGCTGAATAAATAAGTAAGTACGAAAATGTGTGAGGTAATTCAACACTTGGTTGAATCAAGTGCGAAACAGGTATGTGTTTGTATATATATTGATTTTTAAACAAAATTTTATATATTTAAACCTGTTGCAAATCCCAGTTGACTTTTTGGAATATATAATTATCATTTTAGTCTGTTAGAACCAGCGCCAATAACGATTAAAATTATATTTCATATTTTTGTTTTGAAAGCCAAAAAAATAAAAAAAAAATTCCTTTTCATATAGTCCTTGCCAAAATATAAATATTTATACGAGCTATCTCTTGGGGAATCATAAAAATAATAAAAACAAGTGGGGAAGGATTATCTTCGGCGTGCCGAAGACTTTATACTTTCGAACCTATTGGCAATTTTCACTCTGCTAACTGCACCACTGAAATTTCATAAGCTGTAATTCATTGCCACTTGTATAGCAGCTATAAGATATAGTGATCCGTCCAGCCAGCTCCAACCAATGTGATGTCTCTTTCAATAATAAGTATCAGTGCAATATATGGCCAAAACCGACTTCGGGTTGTATGGCAGCTATAAGATATAGTGGTCCAATCCGGCCGGCACCGACCAATGTGCTGTCCCCTGGAATAATAAGTGTCTGTGCAAAGTTTTATCGCGATAGCTCAAAAACTGAGGGACTAGTTTGCATACATACAGACAGACAGACGGACAGACAGACGGACATGGCTAGATCAATTTGTATTGTCATTCTAAGCATACTGGAGGTAACTTTTGGGGGTCTCCGACTTCCTTCTATGCGTTACAAACTTCAGGACAAACTTAATATACTATTTTCTTCGAAAAGAGTATAATTAGTATTATATAGTAAGGGATACATCAATAAACTAAAAACAATATAGTATTTGGTAGAGGATATACTATTTATAAGCTATAAACTGGGTCACATAGACTATTATTATAAATCAAGCTTTCGGAACAGGCATTAATGAACTATTTGCGTTTGTGTTGATGTTCTTAGACATGTGTCAGTTTTCCGGAACTGACAGCTAGTAGTTACTTCCTAGAGATAATCTTCTGCTGACGTGATGCGATGTTTGCTTTACACCACTTTACCATTAACATTGTTCGTATGCTTGTGTGTGTGTATATGTGTCGGATTTGTTATCGTGTGCGTGCATAAATCTGCTCTGGCTCGATAGCATGTTGCATGCGGCATGCGGCATGCGGCATGCAGCATACTTTGCAGCGCTCTCGGCAAATTTAATTTAAGCGGCAGCAAAGTGCAGCCGGGTGCCAATTGCCATTGGCAACACCATGTTGCAACCCATGGTGCATGGTCATGTGGGTGCATTTGATTTATTGCAGTCGCCGCACAGCAGGCGATGAGCTGCGTGGCAACTCCAGAGTGTGCTGTTTACATAGAGCATGGAACATTGAAAGAGTTGAGAGACATGCAGCACACTGTTTGTATAGCCACACAAAACAACTGTTTGGCTGTTGGCGGTTGACGGTTTTTCTGGATACGTGACATGTTCATATTTGGGCCAGTAGCAAGGCAAATAAAGAGCAGACGCTGAGCTGTTTCAACTGAAATGCTGTCATTTGTTAACAGGTAGTTGGCCAGGTTGAGTGTCGGTCGCATTTCATAATGTTGGGTAAAAATTGCTGCATTTTTGTGTGCTTGCTGCTGTCTCGCATCATTGGCATCCTCCTTGTGAGCGGGGAGTTCTACTCATCCGTTGACAGCATGCAGGCATTGGGGGACGTGGAGACCGCTCTGGTGGCTGCCACGCGACTCTATTTGAGCGAACAGCAACAACAACTCGACTTGTTTCGCAGGTACAAAAAAATAAATAAAACTAAACTGTTGCTTAAAGCTGCTAATTTGATGATTGCTGGCAGTTTTGTGAGGCGAGTGAAGCGAGAGCACGCCATAGCCAGGGAGCAGCAGGCGATGGATGAGGACTACCTGGAGCAGCCGGTGCAGGCCTTCAGGCTGATCAAGCGACTGGTTGTTGACTGGAAGGAACTAAACGAACTCCTGTCCGCCAATCAGCCACAAGCAAGTGCGTAGGAGCGTCATATATAAATGTATGTGTAGTGCTAATTTTGACTCACTCAACTACAGACTTTCGCGAGACGGTGGACGAATTGGCTGAGGCGCAGGTGCTACCCAATCCACAGGAGCTGCAGGGTGCAGCCAAGGGCCTGGTGCGCCTGCAGCGAGTCTACAACCTGACTGCCATCGACATGGCCGAGGGTTACCTCAATGGCGTCTTCATGGGCAATGCGCTGCTCTGGCGCGACTGCTACGAGCTGGGTGTACAGCTGTTCGAAATGGCCGACTACGAAAGCGCTCTGGAATGGCTCACAGTGGCGGCCAATATGCTTTACGAATTTGATGGGCAGAATGCGCTTAAAGTTGCGGCAGAGGTGTACGAGTACTTGGCCCTGACCTACATAGAGTTGGGTGAAAAGGATGTGGCGCTGGAAACGTTAACGGAGCTGCTGTCCTTGCAGCCAGCACATCCTGCGCAGCACGCACGCACCTACCTGGAGCACAGGGTGGCCAAGTGTCCCATGGCTGCGATAGAGTCGTCCTGGTTTGCCAACTATACTCGTCTCTGCCAGGGCCAGCGACTGCCAGAGTTGGAGCAGAGTGCCAGTTCCCTGCGCTGTTATTTGGACTCCAAGCGTAGTGCGTCCTTCCGCCTGTCGCCGCTGAAGGTTGAGCAGGTGCATCTTGATCCGGACATACACATCTATTATGACTTGCTCAACGATGCGCAGATAAGCTCCATCTTTGAAGTATCCGATCAGTTCGAGAGTGTCCGCTCCGCTGTAGGCAGCAGTGTGGTCACGGATCTGCGAGTCAGTCAACAGGTGTGGGTCAACTACAGCAGTCCCATCACGCGATCCGTTAGCGAACTAGTGGCCGCTGTTTCCGGTTTCGATATGGGCAATGCCGAGCCAATTCAGGTAGCCAACTATGGTATTGGTGGTCAGTATGCGCCCCATACAGATTACTTGACGCAACTACCCGAAAGATACTTGCAGAAAGGCAATCGTATCTCTACAAACATGTTCTATGTGAGTTTCAGTGACTGCTGCCGGTAAAATATTCTTCCTATATTTCCAATCATTTGCCAGCTCTCGGATGTGCTGCAGGGCGGCTATACGGTATTTCCCAAGCTAAACGTATTTCTGCCGCCCATCAAGGGTGCCCTGGTAATATGGCATAATTTACATCGATCTCTTGACTTCGATAATCGCACCCTGCATGCCGGCTGTCCCGTTCTCGAGGGCACCAAGCGCAGTAAGTATATATATATATATATGCCCATTGAACTATACTAAAGTATAGATATATCTCATATTTTTTGTAGTTGGCAATATTTGGATTCATTCGACCCATCAGGAGTTCCGCCGACCTTGCAGCCTAAATGCTGAAGAGTAACATTTCGTTCAGATTACAAATAATAACCATTCTATGAAACTAGTTAAAGATAGTACTTAAATATTGTATTATCTGTAAGAACAGTCTAGCATTAGAAGTCTTATGAATAATCTGGCTTAAGATTTGCATCTACATAATCTTTTTTAATGCAATGCTTAAGAAGACTTTCAGCTGGTGACTTTCAAACTGCAATAATTGAGTCTTTCTATTTAGATAGATATTACAGATGACCAAGTCAATGATCTGATTGATATGTATTTATCACAAATGGCAAAACAATAAACATGATATATAAGCTAATACTTATTACTTGTAATCTTTGTAGGGCAAAGAGATCTCGTGATCAGGCTGCAGCTCACAGGGTCTAATGTGGTCCTGATTGCTCAAACGTATCCACACATTGGCAACTGCGAGGACAGAATGAATGCTCTATAATAATATACGAGATGATTGTTTCATTATCTATACTCACTCCATTTGCTGCCCTGCAGCACGGGACAGGCAGCATGCTTGGTGCGATAGTCTGCATCGCCGGAACGATGGAGATTGTACCAGAAGAGCAGGCTGCCGCGTTCAGGTGTGACCAGCAGTGGCAGGAAGGGAAAGGCGGTGCCACCACCCGCTTCCACATTGGATAACTGAGATCAAAGGAGTTGTAAATGAACAAGTTATGGGGATGTGTGTCATCATACTCACATAGTAGATGCCCGTTGCCAGCCGATTGGTTTTGTATATATTCAGACCGTACTCATGGTCTTCGGGAAAGCTGTCCATGTGTGGCTCATAGTGACCACCAATGCCGTAGTTGGCTATTTGCAGCGGCTCCGCCGAGCGCATGTCTAGACCGGACACATCGGCCAAGTGCTGGCTCATCTTTAGCATGATGGGATGCTCGTCGTACTCAAAGGTGGTTCCTTGGCTGGTGCGAAAGTTGGCGGAGATGTGCTTGCTGCCACCCAGGCTGTACACCTGCGATCGCTGTAGTTCCGGTCGAGCCAGCCGCTGCAGCTCAATGGTGTCGCTAACGCTGATGACATCATGCACCTGAATGATATAGGGCTCCAGATGCAGTTCCTCCAGCTTGTACGGCTGATAGGAGGCTCTGAGACTGCGGCCCCTGTAGAGGCGACAGCGAAGCTTGCGTTGCACGGCAGGAGCAGGTTTTAGGGCTTCGCGACAGACCTGCTGATAGACGCGATACTCTCGACTGATGTGGTAGTCATCCGGACTGCGTGCCACCTCGTGCAGCAGGCCACGCTTGACGCCATCCGAGAGGAGCTGCTCGAGATGTGAGCGCGTCTCAAGCAGATGCAGGCGCTGCTCCGGCTGCACGGCTAGCACATGATTGATCAGATGCAGCGCATTCTGGTAGTCACCCATCGATTCGTGGTAGCCCATGACTGCCTCCATGAAGTCCAGGGAGGCGGACTCCTCGGCATAGCTCTGCTGTGCCAGCAGCTGCATCGATTGCTGCAGCCAGGGCACCGTGCTATTGAAGTCGCGCATTCCGTACAGATGCTGGCCGAGGACAAAGCAGTCCTGCCACGACATGGCCGTCCTGCAAGAAGCCGTCGAGTGTGATTTGTGATTTGTGATTGCCACTTGCCACTTGCCACGCACGGCCGTCACATCACGCTGCGTCGTCACTCACCCGTATTTGACACCATTCAGCACGCCGCTAGCCAGCTCGGCCACATCCAGCTGGTAGGTCTGCTGCAGTCGCGTCATCGCCAGCGCCGTGCCCACAAAGTCCTCCAGCGTGGGGTGGCTCAGGTTCTCTCTGTGTCTCGCCACCGCTTGGAGGTAGTCTATTGTGCGCAGCAAGAACAAGGACAGAGGCAAATGCATAGTGGGTTAGTGGCATAACGATAACATCTCTCTGTGGCCACATATGAGTGATGACCGAGTCTGATACCAACTTGTGCGGCTCGCATCCCTCTCCACGCTGCCCTCGAACGTCTCCCAGTCGCTGTGCAGTCGCTTTATCAGGCGAAACGCATTCACCGGATTGTTGAGGTAGCCTTCGATGCTATCCACGGCACTCAGATGCTCCGCCTTAATCGCATCAATTTCACTGCAGCAATATTGTAAAACCGAAAAAAATTTATGAAATTCCATTGCGTTTGGCATTGTTAGTCTTTTAAACATTAATCAGATAGTAAACTGTTTCATATTTACAATTTGCATAATCGCAAAATTTGCATATTCGATACATTCGTTATGCTCGGTGACATTTAAGTGTTGCGGCTATGCGTGACAACCAATTTATAAGCACTTTAATGTCGTGTCATTGTGCAATTAATCAAAATTAAACAAATAAACTAGATATCCTTCTAGCACCGCAGGCAAAATACCCTTGCAAACAGCTTAATGTGTTTTACTTAAGTAGTTTATTTGCAGCATGGTATTATAGTTGTATAAGGTATAGACTGGCGGTCTAGTTTCTAGTTTCACTTACATTATGAACATTACAAAATGCAAGAGAACTTTTCTAATGTTTCTCCGTCCAATTATACAATATCTTTTTGGTAATACTTGAATTAAAGCTGCAACTTTGAACTTTGCCACTTAAACTCAGCTAACATTTAGTGCACTGTCGTAAAAAACCCATTTGTTTAGCTTAATAGCTGAAAAGAGCTTCCGCGGTCAGCGGAACACAACTATGTATTATGTATGAATGTATCTATGACCAATGTAATTAATGTAAAATATAAACCAAAAATGCTTTAGTAAGTGCAATATAGTCTAGCTCCAATCCAATATTCATCTATATGATGTAGAAATTATAATACCTGCTGTAGTTTAGTGCAGAGCACACACTTTAAATAAATAATTAATTTGTTTTTACGCTTGTCTCTTTGGCACTTTTTCTTCGTCGTAGATCGGGAATTAAATGTCATCATAACTTTAAACAGCAAATGCCGCATCATTTGTATCCAATTTTTCATCGAGCTATTCATTAAAAAATAGTAGCACTCGTTTGTTCTTAGCGCCCCATAATCATTAATAACAGACGTTCTTCTTTTCGAAATATTTCGCTATTTTATAATGTGCTCTACAAATTGCATAAGCATAATCATGATGTAAACGGAACTAGAACGAGTTTCCGTTGCGCTCCGTATAAAATCCAATTTCATTTTGATAAGGCAGTTATACTTATTTTGTTTTAACTTAACGGTGCTTCTTATTTAGTCATATTTGTGCTGCAAATCCGGTTTGCAAAAACGACAAATAAACAAATAAACAAAAGAATTAAAGTCAATTGTAGAGATTTGTGGATAATTTCTAAAGATATACAAAAGTGTGACAAGTCGCTGACACTTATGGCCGTGGAATAACATAAGTAATTATCTAAACAAAAAATAAGCAGAAGCTGCACCTTACTGAAGTAGCAAACGATGGCAGTAGATAATAAAGTTGAAACTTCAAAAAAGTGCCGAAAAAGTCAACTAATTGCAGTAGATAAGGTAAATGGCTAGAAATATTAGCAGCTCATAAATGAAATAATAAACATTTTATGCTTGCAGCGCTAAGAATATGAACAGATGAAGATGAGAACGAAATAAAAAGAATATAATACATACAAACACTTATTCATTTAGGTATGTGCACTTTTACCCTTAGACCAAACAACCTCAGACGCCTTAATGTGAACCGGTTAAGTGGGAATGCGAAAATGAATTGTAATTAAAAGAAATAAAATTAAAATGCCCAATGGCGATTCAAAGCCCAGCTAACAAAGTTACTTTCAGCTCTGCGAAGACACTCAACAAAAAAACCAAAAAAAAACAAGTGGAGAAGGATTATCTTCGGCGTGCCGAAGATTAAATACTCTTTTCGAACCTTAAAGCAATTTTTACTATTTTTCCGTGACTGCTTATTTAATTCGCAGATATTAATGTCGCATACATATACCCCTACATATAAAATAAAATATATAAAGGTATTCATGTAAACAGGGACGTTTCACTATCCGTAGCTCGTGGACGCGTCCCTTAGCATTCATAAGTGCTACCGAATTGAACAATATACAAGTTTCAGTTTTTCCAAAAAGTGAAAACTACATTACATAATATACATACCAAATTTTGTGCCTGTTGCTCTTATACCTTTCAAGGCTGCTGTCGGAAATTGAATTGTCATAAAACTTAATCTGAACATACGAGAGCTTATATTCAGAATTTGAGATCCATATTTTTTTTCGCGTGGCATTGGTTTTGCCAATGAATTTAAATTTTCTTTTGAATTATTCTATTAAAGCTACTTTATGTATGAAAAAAAAATTAGAAACAATTTAGGAAATTGAAAATAAATGAATTTGACTACAGCTATTATATATTTGAAAAGAAGAATAAGAAAAAATGAAAATAAATGACCAGTCGCCGCTGGTTTCGAACCCGGGACTCTCGCTCACCAGTTCGCAACTTTACCCACTACGCCACAAGCCGTTTTGATGATCGCTGACAAAATCCCTTGAAGAGCAGACTGTCAAAAGCTTTCTTGTTTTGCTTTGTACTGCTTACACCAAGCAGTTTTAAGAATCGCTAACAAACTCGATTTATACTGAGCTTTTGTTTTTTCGCGTGGCATTGTTTTTGTTCTAAGCCATTGAAAGCAAATGAATTTGATTACAGTTATTATATATTTGAAAAGAAGAATAAGAAAAAATGAAAATAAATGACCAGTCGCCGCTGGTTTCGAACGGGACCTCTCGCTCACCAGTTCGCAACTTTACCCACTACGCCACAAGCCGTTTTGATGATCGCTGACAAAATTGCTTGAAGAGCAGACTATCAAAAGCTTTCTTGCGCTTGACTTTGTTTGCTCAGACTATCAAAAGCTTTCTTGTGCTTGACTTTGTTTGCTCATATGCACCTGTTTTTTCAAAATATTTAATGACGCATATCTTCGCTGTTTATGACTCAATCGATTTGCGATTTTACCCATTGATGAGTTATAAGGATGTTCAAGTGTACAAGGAAATTTAAGGCAATTGCTTTGAAAACATCGGATTTATGGCCAAAACCGACTTTGAGGTGTATGGCAGCTATAAGATATAGTGGTCCGATCCGGCCGGCTCCGACCAATGTGCTGTCCCCTTGAATAATAAGTGTCTGTGCAAAGTTGCATCGCGATAGCTCAAAAACTGAGGGACTAGTTTGCATACATACAGACAGACAGACAGACAGACAGACAGACAGACAGACAGACAGACAGACAGACAGACAGACGGACATGGCTAGATCAATTTGTTTTGTTTTTATAAGCATATTGGCAGTAACTTTTGGGGGTCTCAGACGCTTCCTTCTATGCGTTACAAACTTCAGGACAAACTTAATATACTATTTTCTTCGAAAAGAGTATAAACAAGTGGGGAAGGATTACCTTCGGCGTGCCGAAGATTTTATACTCTTTTCGAACCTATAGGCAATTTTCACTCTGCCAACTGAACCACTGAAATTTCATAAGCTGTACAAAATCGTTTTGTCGCGTAAAATTTTTTTTTTTGTTCTAAGAATATTTAATTCATTGCCAGTTGTATAGCAGCTATAAGATATAGTGATCCGATCCGGCCGGCTCCAACCAATGTGATGTCTCTTTGAATAATAAGTATCGGTGCAAAGTTTCATCGCGATAGATTCAAAAACATGGGATATATGGCCAAAACCGACTTCGAGTTGTATGGCAGCTATAAGATATAGTATTCCGATCCGGCCAGCTCCGACCAATGTGCTGTCCCCTGGAATAATAAGTGCCTATGCAAAGTTTTGCCGCGATAGCTCAAAAACTGAGGGACTAGTTTGCATACATACAGACAGACAGACAGACAGACAGACAGACAGACAGACAGACAGACAGACAGACAGACAGACAGACAGACAGACAGACAGACAGACAGACAGACAGACGGACATGGCTAGATCAATTTGTATTGTCATTCTAAGCATACTGGCAGTAACTTTTGGGGGTCTCCGACGCTTCCTTCTATGCGTTACAAACTTCAGGACAAACTTAATATACTATTTTCTTCGAAAAGAGTATAAACAGGCCTTTTACAGATGATCAAACGTTTGTTTTGATGACTGTCTAACGAACAAGAATATAAATAAATACTGAGCACACAATTTACGTAGGCCGTCTCTTTTTTTGGGCATGTGGGCGTTCAACATTCGATTATGAATTCTGAAGTATTCATAAGGCCAAGCAAGTAGCATGTGCATTTTGTATTTTGAGAAATCTTGAAACCAGGTCGCAGCAGTGAAGAAATTTCGGACTCCAATCTAGTTATACACATAATAAAAGCAGATTCAAATCCAATTGCAAATTGGATTGGAAAATAAAACCAGATTGTAGCTGGCCATAGAACTCTGTCGATTTACTACACACAGTCCACTACTTAATATTCCATTAGCTGGGCTTGCTGACTTTATTGATAGGATTATAAAAAAAAAACGCCGACTTAAGTATAAAAAATACGAATAAAAAGAAAATGTATGCAGACCTTCTTTTTTTGGCCCAATAAAAACAACTTACATCTGTAAAATTTCAGCATGCTGCGTTATTTCGTTAACATAATTCTGGAGTTCTGCCAGCAGGATGACCTCCGTGCGCAGCAGCTGCTCCAGGCCACTAGTCGAGCTGAAGAATTCACCATTGGACAAAAGGATTTGCAGTGCAAATATCAGAATTGTTATCACGGCAGGAAACTTCATCCTGGAAGACTCGATGAAATTTGAGCGACTTGCGTCTTATAACTCGTGCTGTCTCTGCGACGTTGCGTTAAGAACTGTTCGTCTTCGAGCTGAGCACATAACAACAAACAGTCTTAACAGATCTTTAGTCTAGAAAAAGCTCGCAGCGCTGCTGAAGCTGAGCTTTATCTGCGGCTGCTGATCAAGCTGGCCATTCTCGCTGTGGTCAAAGAACTGCCCTGGAGGGTAAATCGTCAGGCTTGAATGGAGCAACGTATCTGGTAATAAAGATGCTGAGTTCAACAAACCGAAAAGTGGACAACAATCACTTTACATACGCCCTAAGCTGTCTTCAATTGCTGATTTCATTAACTGTCGCTATCAAAAGTAGCTCCTTTTTCTCTGGACAGCTCTTATTGTAACAATATTTCCATTTGCTGATTACTTTCACTTGACTGTTGTCTTTGAGCCGTCTCTTTGTCATTCTATGTCGCTAACATGCAAATGAGCCGCTAAAACTTTGAACGTGAACTTGTTTATGCAAATAGCCGGCAAATTTGAGTTTAACTCAGTCGCATCTTCAACTCGCGTTTTGTTTTGAATGAATTTCGCTCAAAGTGAGCTTTTTAATTTGTTAACCCTATAAGCACTTGGGAAATGTAAAAATGACAACACTTCAATGATTAACAGTCAACAACAGGCATTTATTTAATATTCTCATAGCCCAGAGAAACTTCATTATCCCGAATAACATCACAAGGCCGAACGAATGTCTGTGTAGCCTCATGTATCCAAATGTTGGCAACTGCAAATAATAAAAGTAGTTGGTTATAATTAAAGAGCTGCTCTGAATGAAATGAACAGTATATGCAGTAAACATTAAATCTGCATTAGGAAGCTACCCTGTATACACTGCGTATATTTATATTTATTGCTTAGGAAAGAAACTTAACTTGTTCTGCATATGTAGATATCTTATATGCTCTAAGATTCTCATAAGTTATTTATGTCTAAAGTTTATTAGGACTGAGATGTTTCTTTATGCCTGGTTCAAGCATTTACACAACTTTATTATACCCTTTGTACAATAGGCATATCGATGCTGAACAGCAATATGCAGAATGTGTACATTTAATTAAAATTCACTTTGGAAAAGTGCAACAGCAAACAGCAAACAGCAAACATGCTTCGGCTATAACAGACTTATTAAATTCAGTATTTTCTGGAACTACTCACTCCATTTGCTGCCCTTCAGCACCGGACAGCCGGCGTGCTTGGTGCGATAGTCCATGTCCAGGGAGCGATGCAGATTGTACCAAAACAATATGTTGCCTAGCTGCGGCCGCACCGCAAAGTTGAGAAAGGGAAAGGCTGTGGCACCGCCCTGCTCCACATCCGACAGCTGCAGCGGAGCGAAATGAAAGTTTCATGTTGCTCAATGTGGATTGGATTATGCTGATGTCAACTCACATAATATATGGCTGTGGCAATGCGATTGCCCTCCTCGGCGGGGTAATGCCGCGAATCACGAAAGAAGTCCCAGTGGGGCTCGTAGTGCCCACCGACGCCATAGTTGGCCACCTGCAGTTGCTCGCAGTAGGTCATGTCCAGGCCGGTGGCATCGCCCAGATCCCGCAACATGCGCCCCATCGTCGGATGCGTGCTGTACGCCAGCCAGGCGTTCTTGCTCACCCGGAACGCGGACTTGCGGCGTTGGCCACCCGGCAGCGGATTCACCGTGGAGCGCTGCATGTGCGGCACAGCCATTTGCCGCAGCTCGTTGATTTTGCGTGGGCTCAGCATGTCGTGATAGGTGACCACGAGCGGGTCCAGGCTGTGCTCCTCCAGCTTCAACGGCGCCAGCAGTCGATAGGCGTGCTGGCCACGTGTTAGGCGGCAGCGCAGTGGTCGCTGTTGTCCAGCAGAGGCGGTGACTTCGCCGCGACACACCTTCTCGTAGTGGGCGAACTCCTGGGTGAGCTGTGTGGGCGTGTTGGCGTGTTGCTATATTTAGTCGGAGCACTACAAAGATGAAGCCGTATGACAGCACTCACCCTATAGCCATCCGCATGGCTTGGCCGCCCGCCCGCTGCATCCGGCTCCAGCTCGCCGTGCCCCACATTGGCGGCGCCCTTGTCGCCGAGATGCCAATTCCGTATGCGCGATGGATCGAGCTCGAGCACGCGCTGGCCCAGCTCGTGTGCCGTGTCGAAATCGCCTAAAAATCGCTTTCGCTTGGTAAATATGCATGAAGTTGGCCGACTGCTTGGCGGGTGTGCTCACCCATTTGGAATAAACTTTGGGCCACCATCTCCATGCTGTTGAGTAGGGCTGGCTCCGGGGTGCTGGGCGGTGGCTGGTGGCGCCGCAGTCGCTCCATGGACTCGCGCAGCCACACTTTCGTGTTGTTGTAGTCCTCCATTTCAAAGAGTTGTTGACCCAACACAAAGCAATCCTGCCAGCTCATGTCCGTGCTAAAAATAAGGGCAGCACAAAAATCGAAATGAATATGATTGGCGCTTGGTTGAGCAACGGTACACGACATCACACAACTACAGCCGTTTGCTGCCAGGAGCGGATTAGGAATCGAAGCCTTGTAATCTGTACAGGCCAAAGCAAAGGCTAGCTCGCCATGTTGGCTTATCAGCTGATAGACTGGTATTAGCCGCAATTGCACAAGATTACAGATCGATAATATTGTCATTTAGGATTATAGGCGCCCCAAACATGGCTAATCCGCCCCTGGCCACATTCGTATAGTGTGAGTTTATTATGTGTATGTAGTGCTGATGTATTTTAAGCCTCAGTGGTTATTGCTTATTTGGGTTACAACCGAGCCTCCAACTCCTCACCCGTATTTAATTCCATTCAGTATGCCAGCAGCCACTTGAGCCACATCCAATTTATAGGTGCTCTGCAGGCGAACCAATCCCAATGCGGCGCCATCCACATCCTCCTGGCTGGGAAACTTCAGGCCATAGTCGTATGTAATATTGAAACCTGCGATATTCGATTTGAGTCTTGTTTTATCACATTAATTGGACATGTAGTTGGATACCTACGAATTTGAGTGCTCATTTGTTGGACTCGACTCTCCAATTGCTGCCAGTCCGTGTGGAGGCGCTTCATTAGACGATACACATTGACCGGATTGGTCAAATAGTTCTCCAAGCCTCTGGCCGCCAGTGCATGTTCCACCTTTATAGCGGACAGCTCTCTGTGGATCAGGTTGCGGATTTTGGCTTAGACGAGTTTAGAACTCTAATCATAAATCGGTAGCTACCAGTTTGTCGGCGTTTTGTGGCCTTTGTCGTCATAGACATAAGAACCCAGAGCGCTGAGACAGCTGGTCTTAATTAATTCTAATTTATTTGTGTTCCTACGCGATTCGCAACAAAACACTTTTTTTACGATCAAACCAATAAAAGGCAAACGAAAGCGAAATGCTAAATGTGAAGAACTTGCCCATAGTTGTTTGAGCGGAAAATTCTGAGCGAAATGCGTATACTTGATTGTTTAAGACGAGTAAAAGAAAATAAAGGCGTTTCTTAAATGGACATTATTATACTGTACTTTGTGTATTCTAAGAACTATGTGCTATGTATTTCCATCTCTCTCACCTTTCTAAATGGCCTAAGGCATTTCTTGTTCCATCCAACTGTGAGCTCAAGTCGCTCATCAAAGTGTGTTCCGTGTGCAGCAGCTGTTCCAATCCACTGATGGATGAAAAGTAATCCGTTGCCTGGCAGCAGAAGCCAAGGCTGGACAGCACCAATAGTGCCAACAGTCCAGTGTTTAACTGCATCTTAACTTCTACTGTTCCTATTGATTTGTGCTGCTTTTGGTTATACCAGCTAAACAATGTTAGGCGTCTGCAGCTCGTAGCGTCTCACAATGAACTGATGGCGCTGCCGATGTTCTGATCGAACATCCCCAAAGATCAGTAAATAAAACCAGTGATGACAGACATTTTGGCACAGGCGATTTGGAGTTTGAATAGCCACGACCAGGTGCTAACTACAAACTACGGCCAGTATTTGCATAACCAATTGATGTTTGCCTATGTCGATGTCTATGTCGATATCACAATTCGCGTTATGAGCCACTCTAATGAAGAGCATACGAGTTTCGTGGCGATTAAGCATGTTTTATGGCTTTGCCAAAGCTGATTTAGTGATGCTTATCATTAGCTCGTTTTCGGCATGGACTAGCCCCGACTTCTAGTTCTCGCTCTCTCTCTCTTTCGCTCTCGCTCTCTCTTTTCACCACGGCATATCGTTGCCTTTTTCGATGGCTTATTAATTCTGGTTAATTAAGAACGCGTTGTTTGATATTTAATAATGCAGTCGCTGCTGTTGATGTTGATGTGACAGTGTTGGAAAGCGTCGCACTGCTGCTACGGCTACATACCCTGTATTTGAAAATCGTTATCTTTTTTGTCATAAGACATTTTTGAAATGTATTTATTGTAAAGACAGCGAACAGCTATTAATTAATCTAAAAGTTTTTATTAAGTCTTAAGTAATATTGTAAAGCCATTTTAATTGCATTCTTAGTTTATTATATTATTATTATAATTGCTTAGCACTTCGTGTGCATATTAACTTAGAGCACAAGGTGGCTTAATAGGTTTTTTTTTATGTATAAATATTTTACTATGTTAATAAACGAGCAAATAAAATTCATTATAACTGCTATTGTTTGTTTTAAATGACATTTAATTTACACTTATACATATATACATATAAGTTTGCATACACCATTCGTGTTGGGTTTACGACATTATAATATTTACTTAACCATTTCCTGCTACCAAGTGCCAATGGCGTTTGACCAAAAGCCGACCAAAAGTCAGCTCGAATGTTAATTATGAGATGCAGTGATGCATGCATATTTAAATTTGTTTTCTCTTCAATTAACTTCCTGGCCACGCCCATGAAATGGGCACTAGGTGTCACATGAAAGTCCAAATGAAACTCAATAATATGTTCATTTTAACGAAAGATTAAAAGGCAAATCGGCAGCCATATTTGATTTCATTTTATTCCATTTTAACTGAGCTCTGTCCACGCCGCTGCAAAGGGAAAACAGATATACTCTTTAGTTCATATCAGAGGCCTATTTTACCGGCCAACGTACTCAACTGGGCGCCCAGCAGCACCGGGCAGACGAGCTGGCGACTGCGGTAATCCGACCTAGACGTTGCTGGAAACTCGCCTCCGCTACGGATGCTCCAGTAGAGCAGCGAGCCTCGGGGGACCCTCACGCTGAGCTCCAACTGGGGAAAGACCACAGCGCCGCCCAACCTGGCCTCATGCAGCTAATGAATGGGGTGAGGTGATAATAGCCCAATTAGTGACATACTTATTACCTAATCATTTCATTAAAATTACGCACATTGAGCAGAGCACGTGCCATGTGGCCCGATGCGTTTGACGGGTGCTCTGGTGGCGCCACATGTTCGTGACTATGACGACGTGCCTGCCACAGCTTCGGCCCAGCACTGCCAATTCCCAGTTGATAGTGGATGCGACGCATCGTTTTCTGCGCCAGCCTCGTGAATTTTAGTGGTTCAAAGGCGGTTCGCTTGGAGTGCTGGGAGTGCGGTTCATCGTCCAGCATACTTATTAGCTGATCAGTCTGTCGGGAGTTGAGTACATCATGATACAGCATGATGTGTGGATCCTCACTAAGCTGTTCCAAGCGTAGCATGCGCAGATTGGAGCTATCCTGGCGACACTCTGCAAACCGGCTTCCTGATGTTGGCTGCTGGGTGGCCGAACGACAGAGCTCTTCCATAAGCAGCTGCTCAACGGATTTGGTCATCTTGAAAATTAAAACATTATTTAGAGTAATTAGATGTCACAACAAGATTACCAACATCTCTAATTACATACATTACAGTACTAAGGAAAATGAGCTATCGAAGAAATAAATTGACTGCAACCTCCTTTTGTGTATGATTAGTTCTATGTTGAATCAAATACTAATGAAGACTTTAATCTGTCATAACTTTGCAAAACTGAACCGATTTTGAAGTTCCTGGCCAATTTGTTCATGGGTTTCTCTTCATCTATTTAACATTTAAGTTTTTATCAATTTTAGAAAATTTAGAAAAAAAATGTTAAAAAAATTTAATTGCTTTTTAATCGATTGGCTGTAATATCCATAATAAAACCGATTCTTGCGATGTTCTTTTGTGATTCTAAATCATGATGATCAGGCCTAAAATAAATACAATTTTAGCTTGTAAAGTCATTTTTGGTAACCTAGAAATGCCTTTTAAACATCTAAAACTGCCAAACTTTGTCAGAACTATTGCGTCTTTCGATCCCGAGACAGTTTTAATCATGGTTTGGCATCTTTCATAATTCTGCATTTAAATCTGAAGTATTTTTTGATTTTGGGATTTTCTATAATAACCAAGCCAATATAATGCTCTCAAGTCCTATAAAATACCTCGCAAGCATTCTCATTTCTCATATTATTCTTGTTGCATATTTTTTGCATAGTTTGCTTTTACCTTTGTCTTGGGTTTTTTGCGTGGCACAAAATTCTTTTGACTTCCATTTAAAGCGCGTTCAATCTTGGCCTTCGCCTTCTTCATATTTTGGTTAGTGGGCCGCAGCAGCAGCAACTCTTGAGCCGTCGTCAAAGCGCTCTGAAATTCACCTGAAGTCGAAGAATTTGTACAATTATGTAAAGTTTTATGAATTTCACTTGCGAAGTACCTGCGCGATAATCCATACTGACCGACGTCTCCAGTATTTGGACTTTGCCGCGCTCCTGTTCGCTGACCGAGGCCGTCGCATTGCGTCCAGCTGGCAGCTTTCCCAGCGCCGTCTGAAGCCAGTATTTGGCTACGGCGTAGTCACCATTTCGATCCGATTTACGTGCCATTTCAAGACAGTCGCTCCAGGACATGACTGAGCTGTGAACATAGAAGAGAATTTTCAATTGCGTTTTCTTTGCATTTACTTATGGACACCTACCCTAGCTTAAGGCCATGGGCCATGCCCAGGGAGAGGGTGTCTGGCTTCAGGTCATAGACTGACTGCAGTCGCAGCAGATTCAGCTGGGCTGTCTCGTACTCCTCCTCGCTGGGCAGCTGCAGTTCCACCTCAAAGTCTGGCACATTTGTGGACAGGCTGTGCGTGGCATTCGCCTGCTGCTCCATCAATGGCCAAACGCTCTGGAAACGCTTCAGTATGGTGAGCACATTAAGGGGATTACCCATGTGCTCCTCCACCCGGTCGCCAACTTGCTCATGTATCTGCGCTATAGCCGATGTCTCACTTTTGAGCATCTCCAGTTGCTCATCCAGTGCATCAATATAATCTCGCAGCGCTTCGATGAGCGAAGTTTCCGTGGTCAGCAGATCCCGCAAACGCTCCTCACTGCTGTCGATCACAGATATTGGCCACATCAAAGCCGGCCAAAGTAGCCACAAATATCGTATTTGCATAATTGGTGTTGTTATTGTTGTTTTGGACCGGGTCAATGTCTGGTGATTTATAAGCTATATGTCGATTTCGCTCACAGCGAGCTGTTATATGCTAGTTATAATTTTCTTGTAGCATAATAGCTGCCTATTGAAGCAAAAGTTATTGTGGCAGAACGTCCATCTGACCAACCGGCTTGACTGCTGTCGCTAAACTAAACTTTGAGAAAGGTGGAACTTGTCTTTTGAACTTCTTCAGCTTGAACATGTGTGTTCTTGAGTTCAGAACTGTTTTTTTCTCTCTTCTAATTATTCGTTTAGTATAAAACTGCAATAAAGCACTTGTAAAAGTTTGATTGATTCATTCTTCTTTGTGTTATCTTAGCCTCGTACTTAATAATATGAATGCATAATAAAAGATGGCAACTTTTTAAGCAGCTGTGGAGCCTCTGCGCTCCAGATTAGCTTAATGCTACTTAAGAGACTTATCTTACCGCTAAGTGTGCCCACTTGAAACTTCAAACCACAAGTGGGTTGCTTTGAGTGGCACAGCAGCCTAGTAACCACTTAAACATTTGGCTCATTATTTTCAGTAATAGGAAATTCGGACGAAAATTCTTGCAAATTCTGTTGGTTTGTGAAAATAATTATAATTTTCATTTAAATGCAGAAGACCAACCAATTGGTGGCGCTTTTATTACAATTAATTGCTTTTACTTATAATTCCAATTGAAGGTTTGAGATTCTGATGCGCTCATGGGCCAGTTTTCTCTCGAGCACCACTTTGTTCTTTAGAGCTACCTCATGAGTAGGTTCAGATTTTAGAATTTCATTATTCAGCTTGTTTGCCAGCTTGTAGCTACTCAACTTTTGGAGTGTCGATGCCAAATGCTGCAGTAATTGCTCCTGGCTAACACTGGGAAACGTTGCCGCATCGATGGATGAGCGCTGTCGTGCCTGGAGTAGCCACTCGGAGGCATATTCATAATGATGCAGCTGATAGAGGTTGCGTCCAATGACATAGCAATCGCTGGCACTGAGCGTCACATTGTCGCCAGTCTCTTCGTCTGCCAAAAGAACTTCATTCGCCAACTCTGACGTGGCCAGTTTGCTGTTCTCCTGCATTTCCAATAGATCGCCGGCGGCACCTCGCAGATCTCCGCTCGTCGGTCCCTCTAGATCATGATTAGCTAGCTCATTGTCCAACTTCTGCTTGTATTGGTTAAAGCTTTTGTTAGCCATTATTACGTCGATTACCTCATGCTTCCAGTTGTTCACGAAGCGGCTGATGGTTGTGAATGCATTGAGTGGATTACCAAAGTATTCCTCTGGCTCTTCCATAGCATCATGCTGGGCATCCATGTCTTTCAGAAATCTGTGAGTTTAATTCGGACATATGTGAACATTTATAGTAACAAGTCATCTATCCGCACCAACCTACTAATATTTTCTTGTTCCCTTTCAACTTGGTTCAAATATGATTCAAACTCATTCACGAGGACTGCCTCCACATCGAGATAACCTTGCAGCTCATTGTAGGAGTTGGCATTGGCGGCACAAACACTTCCCAATCCCACACAAATATAACACAATGTGAAAAGAGCTACACGCAGTTGAAACATGTTAACCAGTCCACTTTCTAATTGTTACTGGTTTTTCTTCAAGTGACAAAAGAGGCAAATACTCAACTGATAACTTCTACAGCTTAACAAACATTTGAGCAGTTGCACAGTTTTGGGTTTTTCAAATTGTGGGCGAACAGTGCAAGAACATATGTATATAGGTCAATAGGAATGAGACGAAATACAATTTTATACTTAGCTTTAAACCTCATAAATTAATCATTTAAAAAATAATTAAAATCAACTTAAATGTGTTCTTAAAATTTTTCCTGAGTATCGTTATAATTCGCATAGATGCTTAACGAAAAATATATTGTTTTGAATATTTGCATTAAGTTTAATAATAAATATACTATAATTTTTAAAGTATATATTATATTAAATTATATAGTTTTAAATAATAAAATAGTATTATTAAAATAATTATTATTGTATAATATAGGATACAGGTAAAAGCTCGTTGTGGTTATAAAAAAAATAACAAGTTGATCTGCAGGCGGTGATCTATACTCCAGACCCAATAAAGGATCGTCAATATTAAGTAAATGTATCAGAATAATTCACTTCTGTGAGATAAGACATGTAGCATCTTGTTTATAAAGCTTATTCAAACATAGACTCAAAACCAGTTAGGGCGGCACAATGAACCCAGAGCTCTTTCTTTATGTTTACCATAAGCGCAAACAGGTTTTGCTTAATTAGTCAAAAGCGGTTGGGTCTTTTAGAAATTATGTAAGATATAGAAGCCATGACCATGCTTAATCTATCGATCGAGTCATCATCGCGAGGGGTCAACTTGCAAAATCAGTTGACCGCGAGTTGTGGCTGAGAGCGGAGACGGAGCATCAAAATGCTACTCCACGGAACACAATGTAATAAGTTTAGTGCGGCACTGGCCGTGTTGCCATTTCTGTTCTTAAGCGGCGCCAGTGCCGAATTCTATTCTTCGATACATGCAATGTCGCAGGTATTTGGTTACGAGCAGACAATGTTGCAGCACATGCAAAAGTTCATAGCTGATAATCAGAGCAAATTGGATTTTCTGAGAGCGTAAGTTGAAGCTGTGTTGGCATTAATAGAATTGGATACAACTCAATCTGCACTGGCAGGCGGCTGGACGAATTCGAGAGCGAGCGTAATGCGGCCCAGCAATGGGGTGTGGCGTACTTTGAGAGTCCGTTGAACAAATATTTGTTGAGCAAACGACTGACGGTGGACTGGCAGCGCATTGCGAATCTCATGGCAGCGGCAACGGGCGAGAGTGGGTGCCAAATCCACTTATCTGCAAATTTCATTAAGTATACGCTCTGTGTGCACTCCAATTACAGAGACATTGGTACGCCTGCAGCGTTTGCGGCAGCACGAACACATGCCGAACACACAGGAACTGGAGGGCGCCATCGATGGATTGCTGCGTTTGCAGTTCGTTTACAGGCTACAGACTAAGCACATCGCTGCTGGTATACTGGATGGCGTGGCCCATGAGTGAGTCCAAGCATCATTTGATGGCAAATGGTCAGCAAATTTTCACTCACTTTAAAGCACTCAACTGAATGCCCAACACTGCCTGGACATTGGGCTGCAGGCGCTGCGGGATGAGCACTTGCATCTGGCACACGCCTGGCTGCTGGAGGCAAACAAACGTCTAACAGGCAGCGATCGAAGCAAACTACAGCCACAAATCTTGGGCCATCTAGTGCGGGTTAAGGCCAGACTAGCTGATCATCAGGCCGTTAATAGCACACTTGAGGTCCTCAACGAACTGGAGCCTGCCAGTGAGCAGCAGCCAAATCACAACGATGAGCTGAGCATGTTGACACCAATCGAAGAGCATCCCGTAAGTATACTACTTGTTTTATCCAGCACACATAAAATGGGTAAAAAAGTAGGATAAAACGTATACTTTCAAAAGTAAGTTTTTAAATGTAGATTAACTTTAGTGGAGAAATCATAAAGCAAATTGTCCTCGGCCTTGAATTTGATTCAGTTTTGAGAGCTTTAAGTCATCAATGTAAAGTTCTAGGGCTGCTAGGAGCTCTATATATATATGACAAGAGCATTCAAACCTTGATATTGTACTTTACAGCCCGTGCCCGAGGATTTATCAAAGGTCGTCGAATTCGACCTGTACCGCTACACATGCAGTGGCCATATAAAGCCCACGCCGGCGGAGCAACGTCATCTGCGTTGCGGCTACATGAGTGAGACGCATCCTTTCTTGATGCTGGCGCCTCTTAAGGCCGAGGAGCTTAGTCACGATCCGCTGCTCGTGCTCTACCACGATGTCATTTATCAGAGTGAAATCGATACGCTAGCTAAGCTTACCAAAAACAAAATTCACCGAGCCAAAATAATAGGTCAAAATGCATCCATTGTGTCCAACAGTCGCACAAGCCAGTTTACCTTCATCCCGGCGACGAGCCACAAAGTCCTACGCACCATCGACCGACGTGTGGCAGATATGACCAATCTGAATATGTGTAAGGTTGTTGCGATTAAAGCACTGATTGCCATATAATATTTGTGATTTCAACTTGTAGTGTATGCGGAGGATCATCAGTTGGCCAATTATGGCATAGGCGGACACTATGCCCAGCATATGGACTGGTTTCACTCAAATACAGTAAGTAAGCGTAAAGTGTACATCTGAAACCGAATCTATACAAATCACTTCACAGTTTGAGACCAAACAGGTCCATAGGCCTGAAATGGGAAATCGACTTGCCACCGTTTTGTTCTATGTAAGTTAACTTGTTTGATGCGCCAAGTCAACCCACTTAAATGTATTTTTTTCCAACCACACAGCTCTCTGATGTGGAGCAGGGTGGTGGCACCGCATTTCCCGTTATGAAGCAATTACTGAAGCCCAAGAAGTATGCAGGTACGTGCTGTATAGACTACTGTATAGACATATGTAACTCAAAATAAGCAATCTATTATTTTGCTCCATTTAGCCGCATTTTGGTATAACCTGCACGCTTCAGGCCAAGGCGATGTGAGAACGATGCATGGCGCCTGTCCCATTATAGCGGGTTCCAAATGGGGTAAGCAGCGATCTATTTGTATCTATTGTAGCTCTGTTACTATTACAATCGTTATATAGTTCTTAATCGCTGGATTCGCGAGTTCGTGCAGTCGGATCGTCGACCCTGTTCCTTGTGGGATGATTCGCTGGCCACGCTAAGTGAACTGCTGGAGCTAAGTAAAAGTCAAATGGAGTGAACTACGTATTACTTACTTAGGATGGATACTTACTTACTTAAGCATACTTAGATATGGGACAGAAGTGAATAAAATGCGTTTTGTTTAATGTCTGAAGGTTCCTCAGCTGAAGAAACTTCATTAAATAGTTGACTTTATTTGGTTGTCATTTATACATTCATAATCCAGCTAAATTAAATTCAACATTTATATGTATTTGCATAGATGCTAGTTAGTTGAGACGACTTAATCGTTTCATTCGCCTCGTGGGCCAGACAAATATTTACCTTTGGATTGCAGCTGCAAGTTGCTTTGCTGTTCTAAGAGTTTCTGTTTCAGTTACAAACCGACATTACTTTCGCTAGTGTTTTGATTTCATTTTATATATTCTGTATATGTATCTTTTCAATAATATGTGTGTATTTGAGTAAATTCAATATGATTTAAAACAAACATTTAGACAATCTACCTTATCATGGCATTGCTTTGATAAACTTTTGTATAACATTTAAGGATTGCATTACACATCGATATTAAAAAACAATGCATCAAAACATTTATCTTTTTTTTTTACTTTTATATTCTTTTTTTTGTATTTTTCACATTTTTAAGACCTTTTCAGTGGCTTTGCTTTTCATAAATAAAATAGTTTAGGTTTTTAGTTTGGTTTGCAAATTGTAGTTTCGCACTTTAAAGGACACCGAGTGAAAGTTTTTTTTTTGTATTTTTCTTTTTTTTTTTGACTATGCAGTTTTTTTGTGTATATAGTTTTTAAATTCGCTTTGTTGTAGGTTTTATTATAAATATTTCTTTATAGCATATGCAATATTCTTCATGGTGGGCATTTTGCTGCTAGTTTCAGTTTGAATTATCTTTTGTTTTTAGTGCACAGGTAACACTTCCAATGGGATTGTCTTATAGGGGCACATGTTACATACATCAATATATAAATAGTTGTAGATAAATATATTCATTATATAGTATGTGCTTGTATACATTGTTCAATTTGACATTGACCACTGATAAACACATTTGAAATTTGACTAATTCCTTTTAAATGTAGCATTTTAACTTATTTTTAAATTCTTGCCGCTTTCAAGCCTTAAGTTTATTGAAATTACAGTTTCTCCTATATATTTAATTACCATTTTTCTCATATTTTTTATACACCTATAAACATTTATATAATTCGCAACGCTGTAAGTTCACATCAATATAAATATGTCTGTATACTTGTACATGTACTGCTTTATATAAGTAAGTAAAGTTGATTATTATATTTTGTATTTTGTGTAATTTTTGCTTTTCAATGCTCTTTTGATATATGTTCTTTATTTGTTCAGTTTGCATGTATTTTTTAAATTGGAATATATGTATGTATGTTCTTGAAACTCACATCAAGATATACTGCCCTTCAAGGGGCTATAAATATGCATAAAATTTACTTTACGACTCGTTTGGATTTCATCTCAAAACATCGATACTCATCACGTCGTCGATTTCCCCTCTCTCAGCTGCCCATTCTTTCTTATAGCATTGCCGAAATGCCGTTTAGATCTCATAATTGCGGAATTTATTGGCCACATCAGTATTCTCAGTAGCCCACTCGCCCTTGCGGTTGCCGTAGTAAAGAGCGGCTCCGCCCTCCGAGGCCCGTCGATGAGCCGGATTCGGGGAGGCGGCAGTGAGTCCACCGCTGCTGCAGCCAGCCCCTGGTGGGGCTCCGGGGCCAGCCTCCGGTAGCATGCGATCCTTGGTCTTGGGTGTGGCCCAATGCATGGACTTTGATTGAATGGAAAATAATGAGATATTAATTTGAATTTCATTTGCAGTTGCACAACTACTGTCAGAGCTAATGCATCTGTAATATGTGTATGTACATAAGGTTAGATTTTGGACGCGTGCTTGAAATGGAGACTCAGATGCATTAGCTCCTCATTTGCATGCACGGCGTACACTTAGAACACTTTGGATGAAGAGGCACATTCAAAAAATACCATAAAATACTTAATTACTGGAGATGCTCGGGCGACCACAATCAGGCTTTAGAGAGGGAGTTTAAATCACAGTTTCTTGCAAGTTTAATTTAAGGCACATCATCAGTTTTATTGAGATTGAGGTCTGGTATTCGTGTGTGCCGTTTGCCAAAGGCATAGCTCAAAGCATGGAATACAAATCCGGATCTAACCACACTGGGCATTAAAGTGCGTTTGGTCTCCATCCAAAAATGAAAATGAAATTGGCAGCCAGTGGCCAAATTGGCAACAACCGCACGCAGAATCAAACTGCAACCTATGCAAATGGCAAAAACACAGTCGTCGAGCGACTGAAGGCAATTTACGGCAAGGCCAGTGAACAACCACAGCCAATTACGCAGACAGGACCCAGTAGGTCTGTCAACTTTAAAGGATGCCCAGCAATATCCTACGGGAATTATCATAGAGCACGGACGCATCGCGACGAATAATCACATTAAAAATGCAACAATGCGACTGCAATCATATCGGATTACTGATTCCATTAGCATTCGGAAACAATTGCAACGCTGCCAGAGTGTACCAAGAAATAACAATTCATTTTCGACATCCAGCAGAGTAGAGGACGATTTAGTTGGGAGAAGTCCTGTGATTCAATCTAAATTAATCTAGAAGAGTATAGTTTATAATTTTAAATGTTTGCTTCAACCGAAAAAGTAAGTAAATATACATTTGATTGATGTATATTGACAACTAAATATAAGATATTTTCAATTAGCTATATCCTTGAGTCAAAACTATCTCTTGGACTGAGTTCCGATGTGAGAGATCCACTCTATCTTGATTACTGAGTAGGTAATGACTATCTCTGCCTATTACATAAATTTCCATATTTATGTTTCTCTGGCAAACGGCACACGACGAATAACACAGTTTCTCAGTTGTCTACAGTCGTTGGGGGATTGATTGGAGTTTACTTCTCTGTTTGGCTCTACTCCTGGCGCATACGCATACCTCTTTATCCACTTTCTCGGTAATTGTGTATCTTCTCACCTGGCCGACGTGCTCCTTCATGCCCAGCCACTGCTTGTAGCTCATTGAGATGCCGCTGTTGCGCCACTTGTCGTATACGGCCCGCTTCTCCGGATCGCACAGTGTCTCCTTGGCCTCCTGCAAGATGGCAAGCAATGAAATACTCATGAGTTTATTTACATTGCTCGATTGAAGTCAAATTTGCTGGAGTCTAAAGCAAACAGCAGTGATGCCTTCTGTTCCATTTGGCAACGGTTTTGGCCTTTGCCTTTGCTTGGATAATAATCAATTCGTAGCACACTTATTAGCAAGCCTCTGATTTACACACCACACACGCACACACATACACACACAGCCACACAAATGGGCAAATACGTTTATACGCTCAAGTGGCTTTGATAGCTTTGATAGCGTATCTGGGAATGATACGAGTACCCACACAGGCGAGTATACTAGGCATCGACAACCCTTTATCTTTATCCAACGCCGCCTGCTGCACGTTTTGTTCTATATTCAATGCCCCTACACACACACACACACACACACACACACACATCGCACACACACCCGCACACACTGTGCTGCTGAGGTTTTATTGCTGTCATTGTTGCTACTGCGATTCTTACATGATAATCAATTATCTTACTACTCATTGATTATGTGGGTCAGCAAGCAGCCTTTCAGAGCTTTATCATTTTGCGCTAGCTGCTCTGTGGTTTATTTCTCTTCAATTAATTTCGCCCTTCGGCTATGTGTACTTTTGTCAATAAAGAATTTAGTTTGGCTTGAACTTTAGTCAGAATTTTGTGCCAGCTAACAAGTGAACAATAAGCTGAAAATATCGCTTTAATATAAGACTGTTTCTGTAGTACCAAATTTATATAAGTATATTTTTATGTGCTAAGAATTCATGCTGTATTAGCTTTAAAATGTTCGCCTTTTAGGTGAGCTGTTCTCAATAAATACCAAGTGAGAACGTTGCAGTCGGGCGGAGCCGACTGCGTAATACTCTGATACCATTTTAAGAACAGCTGAAAGCAAGTGAACAGAACAGTACAGTGGGCGTGGTCGAAATTTTTTTGTGATCTGTAGA
Source organism: Drosophila flavopinicola (assembly GCA_035042425.1). Taxonomy (NCBI): domain Eukaryota; kingdom Metazoa; phylum Arthropoda; class Insecta; order Diptera; family Drosophilidae; genus Drosophila; species Drosophila flavopinicola. The sequence continues at coordinate 4,703,447 of JAWNLL010000459.1, read as the reverse complement.
GGACGTAACTAGTAATATATATTTCAAATATGGTGATCTTAGCTTTAAAACTGCGGGAGATATAAGCATTTCAAATGAATTTTGGAGGGGGGGCTGGTGGGCGTAATAATGGGTGTGGCCGATAAACCTAGCAAACAATTTTTTCGGGAGGTCACCAGCAATATGCCTACCAAATTTGATTACTATAGCTTCAAAATTGTGGGAGATATTCACGTTTAATCGATTTGTGATTTGAGGTATATCGACATGTTATCGAATTGCCAGCCTCCCAGTGGGCGTGGCATAAATTTGAAATAAACTTGATCTGAAGCAGATAGCTATAATCATAACACAAAAGATTTCAAGAGTCTATCTAATATCGTTTCGGAAATACGTGCGTTCATCCAGACAGACAGACGGTCAGACGGACGGCCTGACGGACATCCGACAAAACCAATATACTATGAGTACCTTCGGTATCAGAGTATAAAAACCCCAGATTATACAATATACTTTGTTATACTCTTTTCGAAGAAAATAGTATATTAAGTTTGTCCTGAAGTTTGTAACGCATAGAAGGAAGCGTCGGAGACCCCCAAAAGTTACTGCCAGTATGCTTAGAATGACAATACAAATTGATCTAGCCATGTCCGTCTGTCTGTCTGTCTGTCTGTCTGTCTGTCTGTCTGTCTGTCTGTCTGTATGTATGCAAACTAGTCCCTCAGTTTTTGAGCTATCGCGATAAAACTTTGCACAGACACTTATTATTCCAGGGGACAGCACATTGGTCGGAGCCGGCCGGATCGGACCACTATATCTTATAGCTGCCATACAACTCGAAGTCGGTTTTGGCCATATATCCCATGTTTCTTAATCCATCGCGATGAAACTTTGCACTGATACTTATTATTCAAAGAAACATCACATTGGTTGGAGCCGGCCGGATCAGATCACGATATCTTATAGCTGCTATACAACTGGCAACGAATTAAATAATCTTAGAACAAAAAAAAAAATGTTACGCTACAAAACGATTTTGTACAGCTTATGAAATTTCAGTGGTGCAGTTGGCAGAGTGAAAATTGCCTATAGGTTAGAAAAGAGTATAAAATCTTCGGCACGCCGAAGATAATCCTTCCCCACTTGTTTTAAGTTAATATTTATTTAATATTCGTGAAACTTTAATACTTTATGATTTTAAATCTGTTGCGAAATGTGAATAATGTGGCTTATTCTTGATTCATATATATTTAGTAACTTTAAAAATACATTCAATTGAATCATTTCGAAGCATTTCAATTTCGTGCTCATTTAAATCTCAACATTTCACTTGTAATTCTTTAAGGCCTCATTCAGCGTTTGTTTTATGGCTTTGTCGTTAAAGCAGCCATAAAAGAAGGACTCACACACAAAACTTTACTAGCTGCAAATTTTATTTGCGTTTTTTATGGCAACATGGAACTGTGGATGGCCCAGTGTTCCAGTATTATATGCATAGAAGAAGAACTCCGCTCGACTTGTTGCCGTTCCCGTTGCCGTTGCCGAAGCGCCCAACAAGTTTTATTGTCGCGCTGTGGCTGACAGGACTCTAATGAGCAGAGCCCGAAGAGGGACGAGCAAACGGCAAACTGTTTGGCAAAGTTGATGTCGTTCCCCTTTTATGAAGTAGGCTAACAATAGACACACACACATATAGTATATACACATTTTATGATAGTGGCTTTTTTTGCGCTGCCACACAGTAGAAAATCAATAATCCCTTTCAAAATATGGGCAAATAGGGTAAATGTAATTTATGCTATCTGCTCGCAAAATGCTCGCGATCTCGCCAACCTTTTGTTCGAAGCGAAATTCAATTTGAGGTTGAGTGTAAATGAGTGTGTCTGGCTAGCTTTTAAATGCTGTGTGTGTGTGTGTGTGAGAGTGTATGTGGGAGTGTGTGTTAGTGCTTTGTTTAAAACTTCAGCTGCCTGACAGGCAGCCATTTTGTTTCGGCCCCACACACATACTTCTCCTGTTAACATATGTGCATGTATTTTGTATTTATTAATTTAATCTGTGTGCCTGTGTGTGTGTGTGTGTGTGTGTGTGTGTGTGTGTGTGTCTGTGTAGTTCTTCTTAATTACGCTGTGTGTTCTCTTGCAATTTATATGCAAAACGCGAGCAGATCAGCGTCTCCCTGAGCGCTCAGAATGAAAACATGTTTTTCTTGCCAACAAGTCGAAGCTTTCAACTTAAACTGATTGCCCTTGGGGTCGGCAAGTGCTGAGCCTCCCCTCGCTGCCTACTTAAGAGCCCACCTTTATGTACTTTATGAAATATGCAAACGGCTCAACGTTTGCCATTTTGTTTTTGGGCTTTTTATCATGTTTTCTTTGTTGTTGCTGCTTACCTTTAGCTGCTGGAACTTGGCCTCCGCCTCCTTGTCGCCGCTGTTCTTGTCGGGATGATACTGCAGAGCCAGCGCCTTGTACTCGGCCTGGATCTGCTCCGGCTGTGGAGGGGTAGAAAATTGCGCAAATTAAGTCAATTGCAATGAAAAATTCTCTTTTAGCCCTAAATTAACTAAGCATTTTGTGGCGTACATTTTAAAAAGGTCTGCTGTTGAACGCACTTGTACTACACAATATTATATTGCTGTGACACGCAGATCTTATGCTATCCCCAAGTTGAACATGAAGATGAAAATGAAAATGGATACACCTTGACAAAGAAAGCAAAAAAGAAACGCATCAAATCAACTGGCAGAAGGACTAAAGGTGGAGCGGGGCTGTGGGGAACCGCATGCCAGGCAAAGCTGTCAGGTGCAGCCTGAGAGTGAGCCTCGGATGACAGGGCATTAGGACTGAAGCATCAGAAGTGAAGAAAGGGGTGCGATAAGGCGATAGGCTTGCAGGTAGTAGAGCTGGGGAATTGAATACGTTAAAAAATTCGTGTGAAAATGAAAACCACTTAATATAATAGCATGTCAGTAGTAGAACAGTTCTCATATGCTTGAAATGCGACGCAAATTGTGGCAAAAGTGAGGAGAGAAAAAACCGTTCTAGAAAGTTGATATTGCTAAAAGGATGAGCAGCTTTTGACGCTGAGATGTCCTTGACAACAGCAGTTCTCGCTAACAACTGACATTAGCGTCGAAACTGAGCGAGCATTTGAAATTAATTAAGCCAGAGTGTCTGTAGTGACAGCAACAAGTTGCTGACAGCCAACAGCAGCATTCAACTGTCAGCCAACTGGTGTTGACCAAGTTAAGCGGGTGGGCCAAGCAACTTGACAGTTGTCATCGCATCACAAGCTACAAAAGCGCATTATCCTTTGAAAGTCGGTTGGGGCGCAATCACGACTCTCAGTTTTCAAAACAATGCCTCTTGTTTTTCCTTGTTTTCCTTGTTTTTCTCAGCGTCGATGATGAATATAGCTTTTCGAGCGCAATAAAAAAATCCCACACAATAGACTCCAATGTCACACAAACAAATGGCCAGGTGCAGCTATGTCAGTCAGACATTTTCATTATTTTCCTCTATAGACAGCATAAAATATTGGCAGTCGAAATCGTTTCTTATAAAATATATGGTATTAAGATTTAAGCCAAATATAACGAAATTTACTGTGTACTGACGTGCTCAACATCTCCATGCGCCATGAAAATTGTTTATTTGCGCACGTTGAATTTGCTATGTTCAGCTAACGGCAACGAGGCGTATAATTAATTCCGTCGCAATTAATATTACTCATACGGAGGACTGCAGCGACCACGGCACGCAAAAAAAAACAACAAATGCTATTGACGCAGCAGACAAGGACACTACACCTGTTCTTCCACACACACACAACACACACACACACACACACACACTCACCTATAATTAACCTAATGAATCTGTGGCACACAGCGGCTTCTGCTCACATTCCTGTGAAACAGTGTGTGCGTTCTTGCGTGTTGGATTGTTGGAGTGTTGGATTGTTGGCATATCTACAAACATTCATTGGAATTTGATATCGCCTGGCAGCATTCACACAAATACACAAATACAAACAATTTGTGTGGGTGTGTCAGTGGGATTGAGGTGGACCATTAAATAATATGTTCGTAGCTTGTCGTGTTGGCAGTCGACTTTAAATTTTAAAGCTCTTTCAAACGGATCGCTAGATTCTGAGCAATGTCATTTGTTTCCATGCGTCATACACACATTGCATTAAGAGACCGCTCTGATGCAATTGATTGTACGAATTGCATAATGCAATTAAATTGAACCAATTAATAGTGAGTAGATCACTCAGTATGCATTGCCAATTTAATCGTCATGAGACACAACGGCTAATGAGTTTCCAGCCCGAAGCTCAATTGTACTTCAGAGAATGCCCGTTATTCTTCATAATAAAAACACATATGTACATATAAATAAATGTGCAGTGCAATATCGCCCCGACATATGCAAATTCACCTAGTACATCGCACAAGTTTATCTGGATACAATGGGCAGCTAATCTCTACGAGATACGTGAGCGCTCTCAGCTCAACTGCTGACAATTCAATTCATTTGCGGAGCATACAATTTATCCAATGAGCTGCTGGCATAATCCAAAGTCGAGGCGCTTGAACTGCTGCAGTTAAATTTGTGAATTGCAAACAAGCTGAGCAAACTGAAACTGGACGTGGGAAACGTATATAAATATGAGAATATTTAGAAGTAGGCAAATAACATTCAATTGTGACTGAAATCGACTTGAAATTCGATGAGCTTTTTGGCTGGACAAAAGAAAAATTAGCTCAACATTAAAAATGATTCGAAAGCAAGACGCACAAAACATGCCTAACTTTTTGCAATATTTCCTTTTGATAAACAAAATCCATATCCCAGTTGATATGGCTTTGAAGATGCTTCTTACAGAACCCACATTTTGTGAGCATAAATTGATATACTAATCCCATTTTGCAAGGTGTCCAAAAATAACAGATTTTCCACCATCGTTTCGGTGAGTGCAAATTTTAATATAAATGAGCACCATTTCCCCATAGACCTTTCTTATTCTCGGTCCCAGCATCACAGCATCACCCTCATCAAGAGTGATGCACAGTGAGAGCTCGTGCATAATTCAATAGATAGCTCAACATGATGCAATCGACAGCTTGAAAAATTGCCAACATTAAAATGTTTACGGGCAGAAAATTGTGGCAACGTCAAACATTTTACATTTTACATTTTACATGCCAATGAATTCGATTATATCAAGGCAGACAGGGAGACTTAGCTTCAGGTTATATGTATAAGTACAATGTATACGTGCTCATAATTTTGTTATTGAAATGTTCTGAACCAGAAAATTTGATAACCCCAAGCGTCTGTCATGTGCCAAGTTATCCGTATAGGTAAATGCCATTTTAAGCTGAGAGCCTGAGAGTTTTAAAGCAAAAGCTGAAAAGCCAACAGAATGCTTTAGTATGGGACTGAAAGTGTTGCTCTATTGACAGAGTCAACAAACGAGACCACGTCAACGGCAGTTTTGAATAATGCTAATGTAGAGGTAGTTGACAGTCGGCCACAGGATGCGACACAAAGTGAAAATACGAAATAATTGCCAGGCTTAAGTCCTGTCTCAAACTAGTGTGCCTCAAAGGATACTATGGAAGTTTCGAGTTAATTAAAGAGCTTAGAGTGAAGGCAAAAAGCTATTCACAACAATTTTCGCCCAGTTCCATAGACCAGTCACAATTCATATGTGTGCTCATTTAATTGCCAGTTGTCCGCTATTGCTGCTTTCAATTCTTTCAATCTAGCACGAATCTCTGAATCTGATTGCGTATACGAAGCGTAATTGAAACTAATTCTCAAAGTAAATGCCCCGACGCTCAAAGCCAAGTTGGCAAACGTCAACTTGTATTTGATTTCACTTGAATCTGTATCTTTATTCAGCGACGTTAATCTTTAGTTGGCAGCCTGGGAAAAGCGCCTGCCATTTCACTCTGCTCCAATGCGTGTGGAAATCGAGTGGCTGAAAACTTCTCGAACTTAATGAAATTAAATCCTAATTACATTTTTGGCACGAACGAAGTTTGACGTTGGCGGCTAATGGGCTTTAATACTGTCTAGCAAATATTTGGTTTGGCTGCTCACAGCTTATTATGAACTTAACTAATTATTGGTTTGAATGAATCTTGGAGGCTTACCGACGAGGTCTCATCGCAATGAAGCAGACCGTAGAAGTCCTCGTTGGGACTGCGTTTATAGTTGATGATGGCATCGACAGCGCTCATTTTTGCGGCTTTTTATGTGACGAATTGCACTTAAACTAAAAATAAATTAACAAGTTGAAAATAACTTGAATTTGTTTATTATTTGTATATACACAAGAACAGATTATTAGCTTATTATGTTTTCACAAAGGTCAGCAGCACACACTTATTTATAATGAGCACGTTTACTGTGCTTGTTTGTGTTTAGCTCTGATTCATTTATTAATAAGTCTACAATATCAATTGCCGTGAATTCCGTTTTGATATTGATTCGTTAGAGGGCCAGCTCATGCCTCGCAAAAGTATAAACGGAATTCAGACACGTTAAGCAAAAAATGAAAGCAGCAACAGCTGACCTTCGAGAGTTACAAACAAACAAAAGTTAAGAACAATCAACAGCTCGAAATAAGTTAAAATCAAATATAAAGTTGCTGCAGCTACAACGGATTGCTTTTATATTGTATTGTATTTTATTGTATTGTATTGTATTGTATCTCTGGCCACTTTCACTTAGCACCACTCTCAAAGACAATAATATGCCGCACATCAACTTTGGTTTGTTGCTTCGCGCTCTCACAATCAAAACAATTCCGCAGACGGGCACCAAATGACTCTGGGCCAAAGTTGTGATTGTCACTACACACATAAAGCTAAAGCTCTTGCTCCCGCTCCCGCTCTCGCTCTCTCTCTCACTCGCAGTCGCTCTATGGCACACTGTCACTCTCTCTTTCGCTCTTGCGTTCTCTGTGGGTTTGAATAATGTTGGCTGTTATTTAGCTGCACTTGTTGTTACTACTATTATTACATTTGGAAGCGCTTACGATGTGGCTGGGAACGCGACGAAATTCAAACTGCCATTGGCGCTGAGTCGACTGGCCGCGGATGCGGCTGCGGCTGGGGCTGGGGCTTTGTTTGGCTTGGCTTGGCTTACGCACTGGAAGAGCTTGCATCTGTCTCCACTGAGAGGCAGCTTGCGCTCCAGAAAAAAGCCCCAGATACGCAGAAACCCAGCGAACTTGAAAGCACCTTTGACTTTTTTTCCTGCCCGCCTTCCAGTGGGCTGATAAGCGCGCTCAGTTTCGGGTTTTTTTCAAAAATCCCACTAAGAGAGAAACGCATTGCCTGGTTACTTACTAACTGGTTAGCCGCAGTCTCTGGCTTAAACCTAACTCAGATGACTCAGCTCCATGGGTAAAGTCCCCAGCGTTGGCGAATAACTAACTTTTATTGGCAAGAAACAACAACGGTCAGTGGTTGCATCCGCTAAGCTTTCAAGTTTGGCCGCTTCCAGTTGGCAAAAGCTTTTGCATAACTGTATGCTTGCAGTGTGCTTTGCTTAGCCATAAAAGCGCTGCAGAGCTTTTTGCCATAAATGTGGTATTATGGCACTATTGACTGGCAGCTGCCACTTGTTGCTCATTCGCTATGATTTTAAAAACCATCCAATTCGGTTTTTCCAAGTTGTCAAACACGAATGCCAAGCAGGAAATGAGACATTTTCAGCTCTGGCAGTGTTAGAGCTCATCAATCTGCGGTCATCTAAAGGCGTAGGCGTTGGCGTTCCAATCGAATGGCAGAAAAGCGCTTTTCAAATTAAAAGAGGCAGCCAAGTGTGAAAAATGCCAGCAAACTTTTCGGCAAAAACAAATTGAAAATGTAAACTGTTGCATGCTCTTAGGCAGCCAGCAAAAGGCCGACAAGCAAAGTTGCCATAGACCTGCCACAAAAACTTCTCGATCTCGTCCTCGTCCTAAAATAATTTCCGCCCATAAATCATCATAATGGTTTGCCAAAAGCCCAGCATATGGTAGCTGCTAGCTGGACACAAGGCAAACGAAATGAAGATGAAACAGTTTGACAGCCAGCATAGAGTCCGCAACTTGGCTCCAGCCCACGCACGTAGCCAAGTTTATTCCGTACGTGTGTGTGTGTGTGTGTGTGTGTGTCTATGTGTGTTACATCTACAAATTGAACTGCCCAGGACACGCACACACGCATTTGGAATGGTATAATGGTAGAATGGTAGAAAACGAAACGAAACGTTTTAATTAGACAGGAGAGCTAAGCAACTATTTATTTCCATTTCTGTTTGCCCAGTTAGCAGCTGAGTCCGCAGGCAGCAAAAGAAACACTCACACATAGCAGCTGAAACCAAAGCCTGCAAGCAAGGACTGCAAGCGATTGCCAGGACATATATCGTTCTGGGGTCTGGAGTGCGCCCATGTGTGTGTGTGTGTGTGTGTGCATTTGTATTGATACTGCTGGTAACTGCACTGCATTCCATTTGATAGCAGCATCGCAACTCAAACAATTTATCCTGCCACACTATTGTATCTAAGCATCAGGCAGATATTCGTTTATTGTCTGCATGTGTCGCTACAAGGACATCGAAAGGACATGGACTCCTACGTGCTGTGCTGTGTGTAATGTTGACGCAGAGTGCAACTTTTGCCAACTCAAAATATTTAAGACTTATTAGCAAGAGAAAAAAATCAATTAGAGCATTTTAAATGAACAAATATTTGGAATGTAAAGCATTCAAGCTTAAATACATATACACATATATATTTTTATAAAGAACACATTGCTTTTGTATGTGTATTTGCGGCTAATTAATCACTTTGAAGTTTTAAAAATATACGGGAATTAAAAAAATGTTGGGCATATTGAAACTGATACGCATTGCTTTCTTTTTACAACAGAGTCATCGACACAATATGCAAAAATAAATCAATTATTCGACTATTAAATACCCTAAATTCCAATTTAAACTTTCTTAATGTGTATTTCTAAATATGTTCCATACTTTATATGATGATGAGCATTGCCTGCAGGATATTTAATCTTAAATTAACAGAATTTTTAACATCCTTAACAGTCTGCCACTAAAGTCTACCACTAAATACGCCGTCGTAAATAATATTTCGAATTTACAGTTTAATCCTGTATATTATATACGACAGAGTAGTACTAATTACGCTCTTATGCACATTTTCCCAGCGTAGATCATTTTATGCAGATTTTCCCAATTGTGTTGCCCTTTTGGTGGGGGAAAAAACAGTGCTTTGCCGCTCTAGTAGGGAGTCGTGCAATATTTGTTCATATTGCCATGTCGTTGAATGACCGATGCATGTGTAATATATTTTCCATAAATTGAGGAAAAAAATGGGTTTCGGGTTTGCACCACAGCGTCGATTGGCAGCAGTTTTCATTTTGGGAAATTGCCTTTGTGGAGAAACATGAGTCTAACGAAGCCATCGAAACGCATGAAGGCGCCTGCTGCTGCACCGACTGTATCTGGTCTTTGTCTGCTCATCTTGGTCTGTGCCAGCTCCTAGGTCAGCGCAAGTCAACGACACTTGGCAGAAGGTGAGAAAGAGAGAGGGGGAGAGAGAGAGAGAGAGAGATGGGACACATTGAAAGAAGCGACAGCTTGTTGGTTTATAATAAAAAGTACTTCAATTACTTTGTGCAATTTACAACTGTGTAACTGCGTGAGATAAACAGAATAAGCCAAGGCCAAGGAGCGCAGGGGAGGGGAGGCAATAGTCGAGTCAGTTAGGTTCCCTGCTTGCATCCTTCACATGAGCGGGTTTTTCTTTATGTTTTCCGCGACTGTCGTCGCTTTGTTTTATTGCCCATTGTACGCTTTTCCCCCTTTCTGTCTGCCCTATAATTTATTTATGAATTTGCTTTATTATTAAAGATTTTCCCTAGCATTAACGTCGCTGTCGTTGGCGTCATTTCACAACCCGCAGTGAGCTATTGACAAAGAAATTACTTGGAATCTGAGTCACAGCAGAAGATAAACAGATATGAGTGTGTGATTTACTTATCCTTTGCCTGTTGCTCTGTAATTTGTTAAGAAGCTACTGATGTCAGCTTTGATAGATTTCCGCACAATGCAGGCCCAATTACAACTGCTCAAGTCATCATAGACAAGCAGTATAATCAGGCGTGTATCTCGACAAGCACACAAGCAAATGTATCTGTAGCTGTATCTGTATCTCTTTCTACATATATGTACATGCACATATTTGTGTCTTCTTATATTGCTTGACTTCTGTTGCGTTGAGCAGCCAAAAAGACATTTGTCGAGCATTAATTTTAGAATATTTCATGTCTTGCGTTTATTTGGCGCTTTGTTTTCACAACGGAGCACTTGCCTGTCATATATCTTGCAGTCGATTATACAGGAAGTTCGCACTGCCACACCAATTCATCAGCATCAGCATCATGAATGAAATAGCCGCAGCAGCTCACTATTAGACACCCTGTATGCCGCCATATGCCGAATGCAACTCAACTCAACTCAGCTGTCGAACGCCGGGAGAACAAAATGCCGCTAGGCCAAATGGCCAGACAGTCAGACAGCCAGAGAGCGAAGTAGAAGCAAAGAGGACGCAGCACAGAGAGGGGCACCAAAGTTCCCCAGTCCCGCAGCAGACTGCTCTTGATATGTAGTTCAGTTTTGAATGCTCTAACAGTGGGGACTTAAGACTTTTGCATAAGATCGGAATAACTTTTTGATAAAGGAAAGGAACAAATTTGTGAAGGAACAAATCTGTGCAGGAACAAATCTGTGAAGGAACAAATCTGTGAAGGAACAAATCTGTGAAGGAACAAATCTGTGAAGGAACAAATCTGTTAAGGAACAAAATTGTGACAGAACAAATCTGTGCAGGAACAAATCTGTTAAGGAACAAATCTGTTAAGGAACAAATATGTGAAGGAACATATCCGTGATGGAAGAGACTAGTACGCTTAGAACAAGCAATTATATTAGTAGAGAAATAATTTAAGTATTTGAAATATTGAATGAAAATACAAAATCCAAATTGCTAGGTGCAAGGGTATTTTTGGGTCGACGCACCCGAAAGATCTCTCTGTCTTCTTGGGCTGCGTATTGTTTAGTAGCGGGTGCGGGGTGCGCACAAAAATAGCGCCAGCGATCGCGTGGACTGGAAGGGGGACTAGTTACAGATTTGACATGCGTCACGGCTCACGGCTCGACCGGCGGCACTAATTGCAGTCCGTTGAGCATACAGAATTGTAGAAATTCGTCTTCGATTTGAATGTAGAACTTGCAGCAGTCGAACGAACAATTAGCAGCAGCTGCTCGCCTAAAATATTGAATTGAACGTCAGCAACCAAGTCACAATCACAATTCAGAGCAACCAGCCGCAGCCGCAGCAGCAGCAGCAAACGTCAGAGTTGGCAAAGAGCGGACATTGACTATGGCCATCCCGCTCCGACTTGGGCACGGCTGGCGCTATTTTGGTGTTCCCAACGAGTTGGGCATCTCGCTCGCCGGGAAAAGCAGAAGCAAACACACACACTCATGCATGAGATACACACAGATGTATGTAGGTGCAGACACATAGACAGTTCATGTCCAACTAGTCGTATGTATTGTATTTGGTATTTTGGTCGCTCTCCGGCGACGACGACGACGACGACGGCGACGACGATGGTTCCGGTGGCAGGCCAGACGGCGAGCAGTGCCATCGATCGGGACAGAAGCCTCAGAATCGTGTAATTTGCCTCGTGCGTTGTCGCTGGGCGCTGCTCGCTGATTATTTTCAATTTATTGCTGCACAAGTGAAACAAACTGAAAATCTCGAAATATGCGTTTTTAATTGTGCATCGTTTTCATTTTGTTTCATTTGCGCAAATTTGTCGTGTGTCCGTTTTCGTCGCTATCTCGTCTTGTCACCACCTCTGTCCCAGTCCCCAGTCTTTGTTGTCGTTGTCATTCATCCTTATCCGTGTTGTTCGTTGTTCGCTGAGCGTTGTTCACTGTGCGTTGTTCGCTGTTCGCTGTTCGTTGTTGTCGCGTCTTTCGTTGTCGCTGGCTGAGCGTTTACTCTCGCAGTGCCAAGCACAACCAGCGCCAGTGATCATCTCAAGGAGCACTCAAGTTCTCAATAAAAGAGTCACATTCAAGATACAACAGCAAGTTACGCGATCGTGATTGTGAACGTTAATAGTGCATATTTTCAGAAAAATTTCTATTGTTTATATAATAACCAACCCAGAGCGGGTCCAAGTACATAGAAATATATATATATATACATATATATATATGTATATTAATTTCTGGTTGTTTTTTCAGGCCAAACAAGTTGAGAAATTCTCTATTGTGTGTCTGTGTCTGTGCTGCCCTAGTGTGCGTGTCGGTGGGCCGCTATAGTCGCTATAGTTCAAAATTTAGTGAGCAAGCGCCGAACGAATCAAGAGTGAAAGTGACCAAAGTGAACAAAAGAAGATACACAGCCAGAAAACAAGTGAAAAACCCTAAAGAAACATACAGTTAATTAGCAAGCATGTCGGACACTGAGGATGTCTTTGGTGCCTCTGAGGAGGAGCAAAACCAGACCAAAACCAGCCCCGCCGAATCGGTGCCAGATGCCGATGCGGAGAGCAAAAGTAGCGTCGTCACGGAGCGTACCGAGGAGGTAATACCCGGCGAGAGCGAGAAAATGGTCACCGAGACCATCGATGAGGATGGCGACGTTGTCGAGGAGACAACCGAAGTTACCCGCAAGACGGTCAAGCGTACCATGAAAATAACTGAGGTGAGTTATGGAAAATGCTTGGGAAATATATAACTACGCATTATGTGGATATACGATGTTATGCTTATATGTAGGACTTGGTCATTGTTGGTCTGGTGACCAAAACATGCCATAAATATTTATTAACTTATGTATATGAAATAATATTTCACTGTGTGCGTCTTAACAAATTGTTTATATAGCCGTAGAAATGCCATAAATCACAATATATATTATTCAAGTGTTAGGTATGTATCTATGTTGCTACATCATATATATATATACATATATCTATGTATGTATGTAGAATATATATACATATATATACATATAAACGTTTCTTGTTCAGACACACTTTGTATAGGCGACGCCTGGCACAAAATCGCAAATTTTGCAGCTGTTTGATTTCGGCGCAAATTACAAACATCAAGAAACGCAAAAAACCAAAATTATTGTTCAGCACAAATCACTTAATGCGCTGCGAAAGCTGCCAAGACTGCAGAAAAAACGCAAAAAATACCCACCGAAAAAAAATTAAAAACAAATTTTGCGAGAAAAAAAACTGCAATATAAATTGCAAAATTAAATGCAATAAATTTTGCGTTGCCTAGGAAAGTGGCAAAAAATTGAGGTTTCCGTGTCTTGCGGTCTGGTGTCTGGCGCACATGCAACAGGAGGCCGAGGCGAGCAGGCGCAGTGCAATTAATTGCTACAAATTTTGTTGCACAAATTACAAATTGCATTTCCGGCTTGGCAAAGCAGCAATGCGTGCGGCCATTGTAACGGTATCTCAATTCTTAATAGAAGCCCACTCTTTGAATTCCACTGCTGCACAAACCCAGCCGCAATTTTAAGATCGTCTGTGCGCTTGTGCTGTTCTGTTTGGATTTTATGGCGCCCAAATTAAATTTGCATTGCAATTGCTTTGCGGGCTGAATTGACACTTTGCCCTCTGTTCTTTGACATTCTATACGGCTTAAATGCTAAGCGAAATGAAAATTAACGTGCGACACACATGTACATATGTAAATTTGGGCAACTCGCATTGCACAGTGACACTGATGAGTGGGGCATTTGAGAATTGTGTGGCACAGTGCAGCATTTCAATTCTATTGCGAATTTGGATATGCGAGAAAAGAGACAAACTTCTTAAGGGCCAATCGAATTCATTAATTCGATGTAGCTATTCCTATTCCTAATGCCAATTTGTACTGTTGTGGTCTCTGTGGCAAATTGTAACTCTTCACCGGAAATTAATGTCAAGCACTCTAAAGCTATTTTCTTAAGTCTTCTTTACTGCTGCTGCAGAGAATAATGTCAAATTGCTTCAAGCTAGAAGTTCAGATTAACCTGAAACATTTACAGCATTTCGTCTAATGTAAATCAGTATTTTTATGCTTCCATGTTTTACAACTGTTTCGGAAAGTCGTAAATAGTTACGACTAAATGATCTTTCTGCATTTGTTCTCACCTGAGCAACTGTTTGGCTTCTACTGAATGCTGTTGCATTTCTTACTTTTACATTAACGCATGGATTTTGAAGGGAAACTCTCGTTTTTGGCCAGTGTCATTTGCGCGTTAGCCTTATGCTGACCGAGCCACAGGTCAGCTAATTGTGTTACGTGTGTCCGTTGCAGCCATGCTGCTCAGCTGCCCCTTAATGAGGCACGTAGGGCTTTTGTCATTTTTATACGTTGCCGCTGGCATCTACCACAGAGAGACGTGACTCTGGCAAAGTGCAAAATGGCAAAATGAGAATGCAAAATCGGTTTAATGAGCAGCATGTGAGATTTGACACATGCCATTAATTTTTCAGTTGATTTAACCGTAGTTTGCTGACCGAGTTGCGGTTGATTTTCCTAATTTGCTAATGTATTTATGCTGTTCGAAGGCAAATCAGGAAGGAAGGAAGCTGACGTCCAATGAGCCATGCCAATTAGTGCAGCAAGGCGTGAACGATCTCTCGCACACACACACACACACACACACACACACACACACACACACGACAATTACACAAAGCCCTAAACACATTTACACACAATAATTATAGTTCAGTGACTATAGGCTTAACTTTAGCAAATATGTGGTCATCGTTTGCATTGCTTGACTTGGTTTCACTTTCACAACTGCGGAATCTTTGCACTGCGTGGCCCCGGCCTATTACCTCAACCATTGTAGCCCTGTGCGTCAGTCGCATTGACAGCTGTCAACGGCACTGGCGCCTCTGCAAAGGCCCAGCGCATAGCTCACACACGTCATCACACACACGCACACACACTCATAGTTACATCTGATGTACAGCGTGTTTGCGTTTTATATATCACAGGGTTATGACATTTAGGTGTGACAAATCAAGTCAAAAACAATTCAATGTCATGCTTCGGCCACTTGATTTTCATTCATTTGTTGCAGCTCTCTCTCGATCCCTCTCTCTCTCTCTCTCAAGGCGACCGCCGCCCATTGCGCATACGACGCGTTGGCCCAGTCAGCTCCAAATGCTGCCAGTTGATTTTGGTCAGCTATTTATGCGCTTAACATTTGTTTTTGCGTTTCGTTCGCTTCGTTTCATGGCGTTCGTTCTTTTGAATTTATTTATTTGGTTGCTTTTTGCTGAGCAAACAATTTATAATTTTAATGCACACACGCACAACATATGCGCCAGTGTTGTGCATGTGTGTGTGTGTGTGTGTGTGTGTGTGTGTGTGTGTGTGTGTGTGTGTGTGTGTGTGTGTGTGTGTGTGTGTGTGTGTGCGAGTGTTAACTGAATATAATCTAAATATGTTTATATAATTGAAAAGCAAACGAGAAAACATCAAGAACAACATAGCCGTAGTCTAAGTATGCCAGTACGTCAGGGCGGGGGCGCAGCAGGCCAAGGGGGCGTGGCATATACAAAATGCTCATATGCTGAAACGATGCCCCCACAACGGCATCTATTTGTGTGTGTGGGTGAGTTTCTGTGTGTGCGTGCCTTTGGTATATAAATACTGCTGCCAAATTGTTCAACGCACTGGGCTCACTGGGCGTATGATAAACGTGCCATTTATTTTGGCAGTCGGCCGCTGTTTAACTTTTGAGGAGCGCAATTTTTGCACGATATGCGTCGAACGTGAGCATTGTTTGTTGCTTTTGTACTTGGCATAAATCAGTTTTACGAGTGGCATATTTCATGTAATTTACAGGCACTTTTCATAAGCTGCTTGCACCGCACGGATTTATTTATTAATGCCAACAAAAATCTCCGCAATGCTTTTGATTTTGACCTGCCGCAACGGAAACTTTGTCCGCCAGCCTCTACAAAGAGTTTGCTTTTCACAAACAACAACAATAATAGCCACAACATCAATGCTCTATCCAGTGGGCATAACAAACAAATAATTTCATTGCCTGCCATAAGCTTCCGCCGTCCGCTGGCGGATATTCATTTAATATTTACTTATTTCAATTACATTTGTGTGTGCGCCGCACAAAACTCAAAATACAAATTCAATTTACAAAATGTTTTGCGAAGTTTTGTAAGTCCACCCGACACCCGCTGCCACCTCATCTGTGTATCTATCAACCCTATGGCTATGGCCATAGCGTATTCCCCCAACCCCACACATCCACACATACACAAATGTGGCAGCAGTCAGCTGCAAAGAGGCATTGCAATCCTCTATCTTCTATCTGCTGCCTGCTGCCTGCTGGCTGCCCTCGTCACCGTTGTCTGTTGGCAAATCAATGAGGAAATTTGCAAATTGAGTAAATTCAACGCATTGTAGGCAAATGCTTGGCCTGCCAGCTGTGCCAGCTGTCTCTGTCTGAATATGCCTGACAACAACAAATGCAAATGGCCTGAGACGCAATTAACTAATACGGCCAAAAATAGGATAGGCAGCTTAAGGGTCACACTGGCGAAAGCCCAATAGTAACGGTAATAGTCCAAATCTGCATGGGCAGCATAGAAATTGGTGCGAATTAGCAAATGGTTAGTCCAAATTATAGTGAGAAGCCAATGCGAGTTGTGAAATAGTATAAGCAATAGTTATTGACCGACTGTAAGATACTGAAGCTTAAACTTTGTGTGAAATGTTGTTTCATATTTACACACTTTTATAATTATTTAAAATCTTAAAATATTTAATTATACTCTTTTCGAAGAAAATAGTATATAAAGTTTGTGCTGAAGTTTGTAACGCATATAAGGAAGCGTCGGAGACCCCCAAAAGTTACTGCCAGTATGCTTAGAATGACAAAACAAATTGATCTAGCCATGTCCGTCTGTCTGTCTGTCTGTATGTCTGTATGTATGCAAACTAGTCCCTCAGTTTTTGAGCTATCGTGATAAAACTTTGCACAGAGACTTATTATTCAAAGGGACAACACATTGGTCGGAGCCGGCCATATCGGTCCACCATATCTTATAGCCGCCATACAACTGGAAGTCGGTTTTGGCCATAAATCCCATGTTTTCAAAGCTTTCGCAATGAAAACTTGCACAGGTACTTACTATTCAAATATACATAACATTGATCGGACCCGGCGGAATCGGATGACTATATCTTATAGCTACCATACAACTCGAAGTCGGTTTTGGCCATATATCCCATGTTTTCAAAGCTATCGCGATGAAACTTTGCACAGATACTGATTATTAAAAATGTCAGCACATTGATCTGAGCCAGCCAGATCGGCCCACTATATCTTGTAGCTACCATACAACTGGAAAAAATGTAATATTCTTAGAACAAAAAAAATAAAATAATAAAATAAAATGAATTATTACAGCATATGAAAGCGCTGCAGTTGGCAGAATGAAAATTGTCTAAAGGTTCGAAGGCCGAAGATAATCCTTTCCCACTTGTTTTATACTGTTTTCATTTAAGTTCATAAAATGTGTGTTCTAAAAAACACTTGATAGTGATTCCAAAGAATTATTTAAACATTCAGTTCTTAAATTCTCCATCCAACTTTGAAGTTCTAACAAAACGTTGTTTTAAGTCACACCTAATGAATTTGAATAACTAATTGAAATGTTTTGAAAGTTAATTCAAAGAGCTTAGACAGAGACAAATATAGGGGTAATGAACAGTTTTAAATGCAGATGGGGCTATAATAGTTCTTACTGCTCATAGAAGGCAAGAGGTAGTTTTATAAGCAGGGGACTTTACTTTAGCACTCAATTTCCAATTTAACCAGGCCGACTAATACAGCCTGGTTTGTTTTATTCATTATTTGCATTATGATTTTGGCCAGCTTTGTTGATGCTAACACAACTGCCATTTGCATAACCCAATTAATAATTTAAAGCCAACGGACAGCTGCTTATTTATACAAAGCAAAGCAAAGCGTAAAATGCAGCACCGCACATCGTAAATAAATAATCCTCATTAATATTCATATTAACTTCTCTGACGTGTTGCTGTGAAGGCTGTGAAGCTGCAATCGACATTTAATCCCGCTCATAATTCAGTATTTGCCACTTGACATTTGCCGCTTGGAAAAGTGGGCCACGCTTTTAGTACGCTGCGTAATTTTGTTTTGACTTGATTTCATTGGTTTAGTTGAAGAACAGAAAATTGCGTCACTTGTCAGCTTCAGGCTTTCTTACTTATCGCATCAACCTCATATACTTAAGTAGTACATAGATCATTTCTGAGCAAAATAAAGGAAAGTCTTGTTATTTGATTTAAAATTCGATTTTATTCATAGGTGCGCGCGCATTCAAATACCTGGCAAGAAATTTGGTTTAATGGTTAATATGTCATTGGTATTTCAGTCATTTCCTTGAGCGCAACAGGAATGCTAAGCAGTTCACACAAAATATTAGCAACAATGCCAAAAATTTGTCAGCACAAGACAAAGCACTAGAAATCGAAAGTTGTAATGCATTTAGGCAGCATCATCTCCCCCTTTCATCCTATCCTTCAGCCATATATGTATATTGACTTATGTAGGTGAGTGCATTTGTACATTTGTATGTTTTTGTGTAATGCGCATTGCAATTTTATTTGGCTGCAGAATCGGAAGAAACAAAAGGCACTCGAAACTAGAAACGTCGATTGAACTGCAGCACTTTGATTGCATTTAGCTGTTGCTTCGATTTCAGTTGCATTACAAGACTCAAAAACAAAAGGCGCATCGAGAAAAACAAAAAGTACACACAAATTAACGTAGTAAATTCGGGCGTATTCAAAAACTATTGATTTATTGCTGGAATGGCACTAATGGATGCGAGCCAGTCAGCTAAATAAATAGATTAGTTTTTATGCGAATTTTCAGTGAGCATTCTGCGTAGTTTGTGACGCGCGGCCCCCCGCTCCTTGTGTGTGTGTGTGTGTGTGTGAGTGTGTCAGTGTGTGTGTGTGTGCGAGCAAGCAAATAATATTGTAAGATTACAATACACAAATAAATAAATAGTTCGATTGATATTTGTGCTCGAGATCGAGAATTGCGCAACAGCTCAACTAGCCAACTCAACTCGACAACTGCCAACTGGCATCTGGCAACTGGCAACTGGCGGCTTTCAAGGGTTTTTCAGAAAGCGGATTAGGCAAAGTTCCATTCGCAGTTGACAAGCATGGCAATACTAGATGGCAAGGTAAGCTGCACATCCTATCAAGCAAATTAAAATCCCAATAAGCTGTTGTCGGTGCTATGCTAACAACAATTTGCACTGATCCCCAAACAATAAGCAAATTCGCAAACTTTTCTATGGCCTTAAGTAGCTCTCATGCCCGCTATTGTTGTTGTTGATGTTGCTTTGTTTGTGTGGGTGTTTGTCTGTGTAGGTGTGAAAATGACTTGTCAATCTTTTATGTAAAAAGATGGCAGTGCTACGTATCCGTCACCTGCGTCGCTCGTAAAATGTTGTCGCTTGCTTCCGTTTTCTTTGCACTTAATTGTGTCTGCTACTCGGTCGCCCGCGTTCTTGCCGCTGACGTTGCTCCCACTGTGCTACTGCGGTTCTTGTGCGTGTGGTTCAAGGTGAATCGACGTCGTCGTCAGCGTCGGCCGAGACGTCAACATCGAAGTCGCTGCCAACACTTTAACGCATCTTTCAATCGTTTTTGCCATGCCCCGCCTGTTGCTCCCTCCCACTGGCAACAGCCTCAACCCGTTGAGAGAAATAAAGAAAAAAGCACATAGTTAAGAAGTTGAGAACGCTGCCGAAAGCTGATCGACAGCTAGATGCTCTATAAAAATGTGAATTTTATGAAAAAATTGTCGGAAACTGCAGTGAGTTAAGATAATACTACTTCAGTCTTTATGATAGTGTGTCAAGTAAATAATATTGAAAAATATATATATTTATACATATATTTATTAACGTTCAGTTCACATACAACTTTATTTAGTTATTGCATAGTACAATCTAAATATTTCCCATATAATTATCAACATGACGTATGAGTAATAAATTTAAAAAAGAAAGCTTTCGCTTCCTTGTTAAAGTTCACATCAAAATCAAGACACCCGCATTTACCCTTTTTTTATTCTTGGGTATAAATACAAGTTTCGCCACTGCCAAGGACTTTTGTTGCCTTCGCTTTGACTTTGCCTTTAGCATGGGCTGTTGCTGCTGTTTGTGCCGTTTATTTTGGCTGCGGGTTATTTTCTGCTACGTATTTTTCACTTAATAAAACTGTTTTCATTCGCTGTGCTTGCTTCTTAGCTGCTTTTCAATATGCTTAAAAATAAACGATAGCACCCACCCATCTCATCTCATCCCATCCCATCCCAGAATCCCCAGCCGTGCCGCCGAGCGGGTTTCATTGTACTGAAACTGCTATCGACACACATTTCATCTGTCTTGGCTATTGTTGTTGTTGTTTCTCTTTGGGTCTGTTGCCTGTGGCTTATTAGCAATTTATCTGAGCGCCATCACTGCCTCTAAATATGTCGTTCGAGCTGCTTTCCGGCGTCTTCCAGCCGCTGCCGCTTATCCTGCTCATAATTCTGCTGATATTGCAGTCTCGCACAAAACAGTTTCTGTATTGCAATTGTTGCCATAGTTTTAGCCATTTATGGCCACAACAAATTGTTTTCCGGCTAAGCATCTCAGTCGCTCGTCGTCTGCCGTCTTTTCAATTAATTTTGATGGCTGCAGCTAGCTGAAAGCATTATTATTATTATTATTGTTTTTGCTGCTTGCAATTATTCATGTGGATATTTTAATGCAATTGATTACGGCCAAATGCCTCTGCCACTGGCTAATTCCATTAAATTGTGGCAAATTCCCGGCGGCTGCTGTTGTGTTTGACTTCTGAGCGATTAGCTGAGGTGTTAATTTGATTGGTTTATGTGTGTGCACTCAGTATTATTATTACTACCCGGATATGGACAGCAAGAAGTCACACTGTGCACCGACTCAGCTGCAGTTGTCAGACACAGACACATTTTGCAACTATTTTAAAGCATGTTCTGCGCTATTTCCCCATTGCATTGTGCTGCACTCGTGCAATCAATCAAAATGTGGCCCAGCTAAAGCGAAACATGTTAAGAAAACAAACAACACAACTCGATGCTGCTGCTGGCATCTGTTGCAGATCTGCGCTCGCAGGCAAAACACAACAGAAATCAGACCAAACGCTAACAGCCAAAGCAAACTACACACACACACACACACACTTTTCCATTTACATACATACATATATACTAAACACAATACATCAAAACATGTTCCAAAGATTTTCAATTTATTTTCACTAAAACGTTTCTGTGTTGCCGCCTCCGCTTTGCCCTGCCGCTGGCGTTGCTGTTGTTGTTGTTGTTGTTGTTGCTGTTGTTGTTGTTCGTTTTGCAATGGCCAACGAAAATAAAATGTTGGACGTCCAACGTGGCGTATGAGCATCGCAACGAATATTCAATGATTTGGCCCAGCAACTGCAACGCGAATTGATTGCCACATGCGTCTCTAATTAGTTGACTGTACAGCAGGCAGCAACGGAACACGTCCACATCACTACGACAACGACGACAACAGGCAATAGGCGATGGGCAATAGGCAACGGGCAACCGGCAACCGGCGGCTGCGGGGCTAATCCCGGAAGTGCGCAGCGACATTTAAATCGAAATGCGAGCGACTGCCTGCAGTTTGATTGCTTAATCTGCACAATGGACGTGGCTGTCGCTGTCGATGTCGATGTCGATGTCGCTGTCGCTGTCGCTGGCGATATTGTTGCTATTCCTGGTCACTCGGCCGTTTAATAGTGCGTATGATTAATATGCAGCTTGTATGCTCGTCGCCCTCTAACACGATTAGCTGGGGCGCCCCATTTGAAATGCATATAAATTGAGGCAAACATAAAAATGTCGTGCGGCCAAGTCGATCCGTAAATCAACGGGCCATTAGAGCCAGCGACAAGAGCAGCCAGCCTAGTTGTAACATATTAATGCATACTATTTAATATCTAGTATATACATTTGTATTTAATGTGTGTCTTTGGGTGCAGCAATCGCCAATGGCAACGTATAACAGCTCATAAAATTCTAATTGGAAAATATATATTTTGACTTTGATATAATTGCAATGCTATTTAGAGCTTGTTTTAAGCTGTTTCATCTTCTGGTCAATAATTTATTGCAAATGATTTTTCATACCATATAATTTCTAATCTCTCTCTCATAGATTGCATATATTTTTAGATAATACTTAAACAAATTCAATTTTTATTTTGGTGTCTTTAAAAAAACAACTAAGTTGTGTTGTTTCAAAGTCCATAATGAATGTTCTTTCTATTTGTTCTGGGTCTAAAATTAGCTCATGTTTAATTTACTTTGTTTACCTGTTAATATCTGATATTTCTTTTCTCTTATTTCTTATTTTCTGATATTTTACATCACTTGTGATGTAACGCTTTACTCTCGACTCTTTAATAAGCAAAATCGCATTGCTTGGATTTCCTTGGCCTCAAACGGGGTTCATGCGATCGAGTGCCCTTAACTCACCAGCTTGTTTGTTTGTTTCCTTTGCATATAGGAACGTCTTGACAACATTGGCTATAAATACATATTTCATATCTGTATGCTTTGTCTATAGTATATCTCATATGGCGACCCCAGTCGAGGCGAAATTCTTTAGCAGCATTTCTTTTTCGAGATGGTGCTTTTTATACTCTGATACCGAAGGTACTCATAGTATATTGGTTTTGTCGAATGTCCGTCAGGCCGTCCGTCTGTCCGTCTGTCCGTCTGTCCGTCTGGCCGTCTGTCCGTCTGTCCGTCTGTCCGTCTGTCCGTCTGTCTGTCTGGATGAACGCACGTATTTCCGAAACGATATTAGATAGACTCTTGAAATCTTTTGCGTTATGATTATAGCTATCTGCTTCAGATCAAGTTTATTCCAAATATATGCCACGCCCACTGGGAGGCTGGCAAATCGATAACATGTCGATACACCTCAAATCACAAATCGATTAAACGCGAATAACTCCCACAATTTTGAAGCTAGAGTAATCAAATTTGGTAGGTATATTGCTGGTGACCTCCCGAAAAATTGGATCCTAGGTTAATCGGCCACGCCCATTATTACGCCCACCAGCCCCCCCTCCAAAATTAATTTGAAATGCTTATATCTCCCGCAGTTTTAGAGCTAAAGCCACCATATTTGGAATATATATTACTGGTGACGTCCTCTACAGATTACAGAAACAAAATTTCGACCACGCCCACTCCCCGCCCCCGTAATCGCGAAAATCGATATACATGAATGCACAATTCGATAACACGTGTATATTACCCGCAATTTTGAAGCTAGAGTCCCCAAATTTGGAATTTAGACTAGGGCTGACCAGCCCAAAAGATTGCGTCCTGGATTTTCCGGCCACGCCCACTAGAACGCCCCCCAGCCACCCCGCCCCCACGAAACATGGAAGCCTATATCTCGCACAGTTTAAGAGCTAGGGCCACCAAACTTTGAGGGTAGACTTCTGGCCAAGTCCTCTAAAGATCGGACAAAAATTTTTGGGGCCACGCCCCCGCCCGCCCCCAAAAATCGCGAAAATGTATATCTTCCACAGTTTTAGAGCTAGAGTCACCAAAATTGGAGGATAGACTTATTGTCAGCCCCCCTAAAGATCGGCAAAAAATTTTGGGGCCCCGCCCCCTCCCGCCCCCAAAAATCGCAAACATTTATATCTTCCACAGTTTCAGAGCTAGAGACATTAAACTTGGAAGATAGACTTCTGGTCAGCCTCTCTAAATATCGGTAAAAAAAAATTTGGGGCCACGCCCCCTCCCTCCCCAAATCAATCGCGAAAATGTATATCTTCCACAGTTTTAGAGCTAGAGTCAAGAAATTTGTAAGATAAACTTCTTGGGAGTGCCTCTAAAGATCGGCCAAAATTTTTGGGGCCACGCCCCTCCCGCCCCAAAGATCGACCATGCCCCTCCCGTTCCCAAAAACTTGGAATGCCGATTTCGGGTCACCCAAACACCAGCAAAAATTTTCTGTTCACTTGCTTTCAGCTGTTCTTAAAATGGTATCAGAGTATTACGCAGTCGGCTCCGCCCGACTGCAACGTTCTCACTTGTTCCTTCTATTTTTCTGGCATTTGATGTTTTGATGTGATGCCCGCTCTCTTCGGTTATTTAAATTATAACCTACATAATGTTAATGGCTAGGAAAGATATATATATAATTAAATAATATTTATGGGGCGTGGACAGGCACATGGCCAAACATTCGGGTGGAGGTGAATGTAAGGGGGACTGTGTCGAGCCGGGCGGGAATGGCAGAAATCCTTTGTGATATACTGAAAGGCATTAAATAAAATATATATATACATTTTATTATTATGACAATGCGATAATTATTTATTTAAATTGTCAATTTGTTAGCAGAATGGCTTAACTTTTACATCACACACAGTATTTATATATACTACTTATGTATGTACATTAATATAAATGTGTATCTGATGCTGAATACAATATTATTTGCTGTAAACAGCCTCTACATGCACTTTCAATTGCCAACTATTTTTAACAATGGCCTTTTGTATACAAGTTTTTAATAACACTCTGCGAAAATTACCTTGAAAGCAGCGCCGCCATTCAAAATGAAACTGTGAATAAGACGGGTCGGCCGAATAGAAGCAAATCGAATGGCGAAAACTCGGCAGATGCAAACGAACAACAGGCCAAAGAAGAGCAGCAACACTTTTCTCACTCTTCCACTTTCCATTCGGGGAGCAGCAGGTGTGCTTGTGTTTGTGTCTATTGCTGAGTGAAAGAGCTAATTAGCGAAGAGCAATTTTGAAGCTAGGGTGCTCTTAACGACCGACACCTGTGAGAGCATCTGCGAAAATGCAGGTGTGTCTGTGTGTGCGTGTGTGTGTGTGTGTGTGTGTGGAACACCTTCAGCGCGACAATGTCAATGATCATTTCGGAACATAGACGCGTGGGCGTGGCGTGGCGCAGCTGCCTGCCAAGAGAACCGAAACTCACCTCAGGACAGAGGCTCTCAAACTGTGCGGCTCGCAGGTAAAATAGACAAAACGATATAGTCACAATGCACAGACGGCGCAGACGAGGTCAAAGCACTTTCATTCCCAGCCTGCATTTGTTTACAAACAACTATTTTTACAACGACTCACAGCAGGCGGCAGGGGGAGTCGTTGGCATCGATGGATGCCGTTGCCCTCCGGCCGGATGCACCAGCAAATGGAAAAAACTTCGCTCGTCGCTCTACGCTCGATATTAACGCTGGCAGGCGATATTTTCACAGCGTGCTTGTTGGCTGCATTTCCAACGCAAATACATTGCCATATTGATCTGTTCCCAATTGTTGGTGGCCCCAAAAAAAAACAAATAATCACGCAGACTGCAGCAGTCGAAAGTGGTCGACTAGGAGATACCCAATGTGTGTACAGAACTAAAGTACTATTTTGTGATTGTGATGGTTTAGCCAAATAATGAAATAATGGCATAACAATCGGATTTGACGAAATGAATAGCAGATGCCTCTTGTTGTCTGTCTTATACCATTTTTATCAATTTTATGCATACAGGAAACAAGTAATTATCATTTACATCTGTCATCTTTACATCAGCCTTAAATGAATTCAAAAATTTACAGGCGACAGTTGCTGCTAGAAATGTTTTCGCTTCATATTCAAATTCCAAAAGTATTTCAACTCGCATCGATTTTGTATTTGGGCTGCTGCTGTTCAGTTGTTGCTTTGTTTCTTTGGCTATAAATAATATTTTATTTTCTTTCTTTTTTTGGAACGATTTTCAACGCGTTATATATTTAGCAGGCGTTGGGCCTAGAACTCGTTTGTTGTTGTTTATATTTGTGCAGCAGCCAGCGGACAGGCAGGAGAATCAGGGGAAGTCAACTTTGTTAGCCCCTCTGGCTTGAAAGGAAACTTTTGTGTTAGGTTGGTGAGGAAAGAGTAAACAATTAATTATACGGCTTAAGGGACAGCAGTTGGGCTTGGGCTAAGGATTTAGGATTTAGGATTCGTCTAGCGTGGCAGATGGAGGCGCGTTGTCAATTCAATTGAAATTGTATTTAATTAAAAATCAACAACTCGTTATAAATAATTTAGCAGCTATTAGCAAAAGTCACAAAGCGAGAATAATTTCATTAATTATAACGACAAATGAATGGCAAAAGTACAATTTTACTTTGTATAAATGAGGAAATCCGTATTTAATCATTCGAACCACACTTTATTCCATTTTGAATGTCAACCGAGAGCGTTTCAAACCGACAGCCATTTAATTTATTTTACATTATATATTGGACTCTGATGCAGGCAGCTCGCCTTTAAAAGTAGAAGAATGCTGACAGTTTGATATGCTCCATGGACAGACAGCAATAATAACATCCGCATCCCCAGTGGCCATGCCAGATTTACAAGGCAAATCGATGGCAATTGCTAGCTAACACTGACCAATGACCAGACCAGGCCAATGGATGCAACGCAAATTGTTAGCAATTAGAGTGACAAGCGGTAGCAGCAGATTTACGGTCCGCTGAGCATTGGCAATAACAGATGATTATGGAGGCAGCTATATAGCATCTATAGATATATATGTGTGTAAGTGTACAGATAGATACACATAGGTAGGTGAATGTGGCCAGCAGATGATTTGCGCTATTATTAGAGCGTGTGACAAATAACGCAGCAAAGCTCGAAACGCAATAAACTGTTCACGCGACAAGGTTGGCGGCGACAAGCGACGTGTGATTTACTTACAACAAAGCAGCAGCAGCCAAAGCGATTTGAGAATATTTTCGCTGAATTTCAATTTGACTATTGCTGCGCCACAAAGGTGAGAGACAAAGGCCAAGAACAGCGCAGCTGGCGCAACCCAGACCAGGCCAGACCACGCCAGGAGCTGGAAGCTGTAAGCGACAGCCAAATCCTCGCGTCAGTTGAGTTGAGTTCTTTTTGGATCAGTTCAGTTGAGTGCCACGCGCAGCACGGAGCTGCTGGGAG
The DNA here is from genome assembly GCA_035042425.1 of Drosophila flavopinicola. Taxonomy (NCBI): domain Eukaryota; kingdom Metazoa; phylum Arthropoda; class Insecta; order Diptera; family Drosophilidae; genus Drosophila; species Drosophila flavopinicola. The sequence goes on along the minus strand of JAWNLL010000459.1, from coordinate 4,676,238 downwards.
TCTTAGCGGCTAGACATATAAACTCACAATCACATTTTTATTTTCTGTTTTTTTTTTTTGAATACCCGTCCAAAGTTGTTTTTCATGTTTTGCGCGCGGCCAAGAAAAAAATGTTAAGGAATTCGCTATAATTTCTCAAGCGAGTGTGGTCAACAAATATTCACCTGTTTTCGTATTCGCAAGTTTGTTGAAAGCCAATTTTTCGCTCTCACTCTCGTCAGCCAGCTAGCCAGCTAGCCAGCCAGCCAGCCAGCCATCGCCCCTACTGAATACAAACGTTCGCATTACGCATACGTCGCGTTGACGGGCCGCAAAAAAAAGCGAAGGAAAATCTAAATAATAATAAAATAAAGAAAGAAGAACTCAAAATGTAAAGCGGCAAATATTTTTGCGCACACATTTTCAAAAGTGTATAATTTTTAAAGTGGCCACACTCATACACACACTCACACACACAATGAGAGAAACACTCATATAAATGCGTGTGTAGTGTGTCTCTGTGAGGCATTTCATTTTTAAGATTATGAGCAAATTGTGTTAGTCTGCCGCTCCCTCCCTGCGGCAACATTAAGTGTTGATTGTGTGCGCCGCTCTATTAGCGGCTGCCTCTCGCCAGGCACCCCCCAATTGCGGCCCGCTCCTGCCCGGTGTGGTCCTCGGGCTGGCTGCTTGGTTGGCTGACTGCCTCGGTGGAAAATCAAGCAAACTCAGTTCGTTGTGAGCGCGAGCGCGTCTGCTGCTGATGCTGAAGCTGCCTGCCTGCCAGCCTGATGGCCCAGTTGAATTTTAAGCATTTGAAATTTGCATGCATATCGATGCGATAAAACCACACAATACACACTGCATATACTCAACGGGTACACAAGCAACAACAAATCTAACACAGCGCCCACGCGTTATCACAATTTACGCTAAAAACAAATCCCAGCAACACAAACAAACAAACAAACAACTAAAAAAAAACTACAAACAGTGCAATTCAACAACAACAACAACAACAGCAACAATAAAAACACATCGACAACAATGAAAACCTATAAAAAAACAAACACATACAAGCATTCACAAATATTTTGCTAGCACAACTAGCAAAATATCAAAATATCAAAATAGCAACTGTATAATATCAAACGTTGAATAAAAGCTCATAAAATATGTATTTAAGTCTGCTCAGCATAAAGAGACATGCCAAAGCGAATAACTATTTTATTTGCGTATAGAAAACAACGAAGCATTTTCCAACACTGTTTTTGAAAGTTACTCCCTTTTATTTCTTTTTAATCTCATTACCAAGTTCATTTGGCAAACTGCTCATTTCTTTTATATTGGCAACTTTTTGCCTTGAGCAACTGGACGCACACAAATAGTTTTCGAGTTGAATGTCAAAAGGGAATTAAACTAATAGATATAGCTTTCGAATATTGGACTCGTGTGTGTGGGGATCCCAGTGTCCGGCTCTTAGGTGGCACTAAGCAGCAGTGCACCCAATGGGCTGCCAGTTGCTTTGATTTGGTTAAAACTTGGTCATCAACTTGTCCAGACCACGAGCTCTCTGTGTGCGTTTATCAATTAAATTTGAGAAAGAACCATAAGTGTCCATTAAATAAATAATTGAAGTCATCAACTTGTGCGTTTTGTGGTTTTTTTTGAAGCTTTCGTTAGTCATTATAATTGCTCATGTAGAGGCAAAAAAAAAACTCACATGCGATGATAAAGTAAACATATCTTGTGTATTCTTATTTTCCAAAAAAAACTTTTCATTTCTGCACAAATAAATTGAGAAATTGAAAATTGCCAAGCAACGTTAATTTTATTAGTTTTCTTAATTAATTAAAATTATACGTTTTGTGCAGGCAATTCGTTCTTATTTAATAACAAAACAAAACGAAATGTTGGCCAAAATTTAATTCAAGGCAGCTGCAATAATAAATTATAATAGAATAAGAACGCGTTTGATTTAATAAATGTGTGTTTGTGTGTGTGTGTATACAAACACACATATAACACGCAAAAATATATCGCATCTAATAAAAATCATGTGTGTTCCAGTGAAAATGAGTGGAAAAAGTGTCCATGTGAATATAGCAAATATTTAAGAAGGCGAAAAGTTGGTTCATGTTCGAGTGCCAGAGAAATTCCTAAGAGCCATGAAATAAACTCGCAAATTAACACAAGCACACAAACAAAGGCATATTGCAAAGGATAAGGATAAGGATAACACTTGTCACCTCTCAGGATTAAAACACAAACATAAACACTCTACAATATGGCAGACGCTGCCAATGACAACGGCGACGCTGCCAACGACAATGACGTCATTGAGGAAGAGGAAACGACAACAACAACGAAGAAAACTTCGCAATGGCGCAAAACGCGCTCCACCAAGGTGAGGAGTGTGGCAAATGCGAGGGTGGCTCGATAAGCTCGATTATCATTATTATTATTCCACACAAAAAAGTAACATCAATTTTAAAATGAGTATACGTAATTTTCTTTAGTTACTAGTTTAAATTGAAATATGAGAAACATGAAGATTTTGACATATTTATTTTTGAGTACTATGGCTTGTAGCTCTAACAAAGTTAGCTGTCATCAAAACAGCTAAGCTCTTTTGTGGAATTTGCACAGACTAAAGTGCTGCCAAACTGTGATTGTTTCAGCTTATCAATAAGAAACAGGTTGTGGAAAATTTCAAAAGAATAAACAGATTTATTAGTCCGCCCTCGTTAAAGTCCATGTGTATATGTGAGTATGTGTGTGTGGGGCTATTTAGATGCGTCAAGTAATGAAAGGCAGTCGCATGACCAACGTACGCCCACTTCACTCAACATTTGAACAATTGACAAATGCGACAGATTGAAAATTGCCAAATGGACGTCGGACAAAAAGATGTCGAAAGCGACGTCTCCGATATGCTTTTGGCGGCCAAATAAACAAAAGCGAGTAGCGTCGAATTCTTCAATTTTCGCCAAAAAATTAAAAACATATATTATATATAAATACAGAGTGGGAATAACCTATAGATATACACATATATATATATTTGAAGAAAAAAAGATACTTATTTACTCTGCCGAAATACTTTTGAAAACCGGTGCTAATTAAGCGAAGCATTTGGTTGCGCTTTGCACTTCATTAACTTTTTGTGTGGTTAAAAATAAGCATTAATCAATTGATGGGTCGCAGCTTAGAACGAACTATGTGAAATATAGCTGGAGGGTATATCCCTAATATTATGCACATACATTCAAACTCAAACTCAAGCTCAAAAGGGTTGTGTCCTTAAAAAACCGACGCCCTTAAAGCACTTTCAGCTATAACTTGGCCACAGCCAAAGCAGACGCCGTTAGAAAGTTTCCAGGTCAGTTAGTTTGCGCTGAGTAGTTGGAAAGGATGCTGGCTGCTCGAGCTGAATCTGTAGCTGAAGCTGAAGCTGGAGCCAAAGGATAAATATGAGCGCACAATGGGCGGGCACCGCATTGATTATATTCAGCCACATGGGACCCAATCTGTGGTAGCTGTGACTCCACGACGTGTTCCTGGGCGCATAAATTACATTGAATAACAGCAGCAGGAAGCTGCGCAGTAGCTGGAGGAACAGCAGCAGCAGGAGCAACAGCTACTTAAGCATCCTTAAGCCAAACTCACCTGTCGCAGGCGAGCGCACCTGCAATCAATCAAGCTGTAAAGTATTTATTAAGCGATATTATGAGGTTTACCAGCCAATACATATATATATTCACACCCACACACACACGCATACACACACTCTCGCAAGCACACACATATTTTTTTAATAGCTTCATTGTTTCTCTTAACAGGATTTCATTTCACTTAATATACCAACACAGAGGCGTGCATCACGTTTAAGCGCCACACACACACACTTATCTATATATATATATATATATATATATAAAAGCTACAGCTGCGAGTTGGCATTACCTGGGCCACGCCCCCTTCCCTCCCCGTTCCTCCCACCGCCAGTGTGTATCATTACTGCCTTTTATTGTTGCTGCCGGGACTCACTTGTTAACCCGACGTTTGCCTTTGCCCGTCGGCATTTTGGCGCTGCCTTTAAATGAAGCCAGCAACGTTGACGCTCCTGCCAGGTGCTTCAGTTTTTCGCACTGGCTGAGTTTTCATAGCGGCAATCAAGGCGGCTACAAAGGCTATCAGGGGGGCAGAGCTTCCGCTCCGGCGTCCCCGCTTCCCGTCCCCGTTCTGCCATCAAGTCTTCCACTTCTTTTTTCCTAGCCAGTGCTTTTCAGGCTCCTGCAATTTTTTTTCCGTTCTTGTGCTCTACGACTTCAGCTGAAATTCTAACTTTTAGCTGCTTTTTTTTTGTTAATTTCATTGCCAGTTTTATTATTTCATGCGCTTTGAGACTCGTTATTTCTATCGTTCTGTCTTTCTCTCTCTCGCTCCCTCTGTGTTTCTCTATCAATCTCTCTTTTGCTCTGTCTCCATTCGAATCTGTTGCTACGGCCAGGCCATTTTATCTTTTAATTAAAACTGGAGCGTCTGCTCCTTTTATTTTGGCTGGGGGTAACACTACCTACCCCTCTCCCTGAAACACACACACACAGTCATAGGTACATTAATTAAGCATTGTATTTTTCACATGCCACATGCCAAGGCCAGCGAAAAAGTTAAAACCACAACATTTGTTTTATTTGGCTGACTCGCATAAAATTTTCGCTGCCCTCAAGTGGTTCAAGAGTTGAGCATGGCATCTCCATTTTGCACAATTAAGTTGCAAAAGGCTACTCAGTGGGGGTAAGCGGCTTGTTGGGGGGCGGGGGATTCAGGGTTCCACAAGAGGCTAATTGATTTTAAGCTTTTTGGCCTTTTGCATCCGAATGGGGTGCCAGCTGAGGCGAATTGCGGCAAAGAAGCAAACAATCAGTTCATTCAGCCCCTATTTAAGAAGTTCTCAAAGATTTAGGAACACAAATTCACAACATTTATATACCATTTCACCAATAATGTAAAAGCTTTATAAATTATGTTCGTGATTACTTTACTTGGGTACAATGATGAAAAACAATATTTTGCAGTATTCACTCTTGAGATTCGTTGAGCTGAAAACTTTGGAGACTCTTTTAATATTTTCTGGGTAAAGAAATAAAAAGAAAATAATACGTTTAAATAGGTATTTATTCATATTTTATATTTTATATTGCAGCTTATTTGTATATAGGTCTTTAGATTAGTTCTGCTTCTTAGTGTTTTTTTTTATTGGCCATAAATTAATACGGGTATTTTTTTCATACTATCATATTTTTTCTCTCTATTTAGTATTAGAACAAAATTTATGAATATAAGCATTTGACAATAATTTGTTTCTTTTTTGATCATTTTATGAAATTTGGATATTTAAAACAAACTTAAATGTGGTACGTACCATTAAATAAATTAAATTTCTAAATATATTATCGGCCTGGATGATTGCTTTCATATTTAATACTCACTGTTATTGAATAGCTTAGTTTTACACTGTAAAAACCATCTGATCAGGCCACAAAAATACTATAAAAACAATGTTACTTCTAACGAATGAAAACTAGATGACTCAAGTACCAATATTTATCAATAAATCAAATCATTTACATTTGCTAGTTTATATATGTTTATTTAGGTATATTTTTGCATTTGCTCTATATGCATACAGTTTGTATATATGTATCTAAATCTGTCTGTCAAAATACGAAATATTATTCTAACGTGTGTTTTCTCTCTCTCTCTCTCTCTCTCTGCTCTTTAGGTAAGCAAACTTAACTGATAGGTTGACACCAACTCATTGAACAATATCTACCCTCAACTCATTAAGTAGTAAGTAATCATTTTTCTTTCAATTTAAATTTCACCATCAATATGCAATATGCTCTAACATAATTTGCTCTTTATTGTAAATATTCGCGCGGCGAGTATTTTCTTTTTTTCTTGTCAAGTTAACAGCCATTGAAAAGAGCAAATATATCGAAAATAAAACACACAACAACAAAACTGAATACACACACTCATTGTATGTGTGTGTGGCTGTGTGTATGAACAAGCAGTTATAAATAATTTCTGGCAAAAAATCAGCAATTTTTCCCGTTGATCTCCAAGTATAGCGCGTTGGCACAGTGCCAATGCGAATTGCGCATACGCAGTGTGGTCCGGGCCGACATTTGTATGGGTAGTTGTAGCTGTGTGCATTTGCGTAATGGTATTGGTGCTCGTCCGACGAGCTGGGCGCGCTCTGGAGTCTACTGATTGCTCTTTAGCGCGATCTCTTAAGAGCAAGCCAAAAACTTGTTGCTACAAATACAAAATAAACAAATAATATGTTTTGCTTGATTCTTGTTAATTTGGCCAACGGTCTAAAACAGTATGTTGCATCTTCGAGGGCGAAGGCGTCCTCTGCTATACTTATAATCGCCTGCTGTTTGCAAACAGCAGCATCTGCGATGACAGCCTCATGCATTAAATCAGAATTCTGAAGCCAAAATGGCTGCCCAGCTGTACGAGATGTCCAATGTGCCAAATTGTTTTGTCACAATTTCATCAGCTGTGTGATGCCCATTATTGCTTTTTGCTGCACAGCTCTCTTCCTCGCTCTCTCCTCTCTCTCATTAATTTACGTCTAATTAGTTATGATTTTTGGTTTCAATTGCGCGCAAAAGAACAAGGACGCGACTTTGGCAAAGAACTTGCCCAGAGAGACGCCTGTCATAGATCAAAGTGAAAAATGTCACAAAATCAACGAGCACAAATAAATATTAGATGCAAGTATGTACGAATACGAATGTATAAGTATGTATAACTTATGTATTTATTTGTGTGTTGATAATTAGTTTCTGCTTTGTACATTAACAGCTGCCGCGGCAGTGAAAAATTGACTGTCAGGCAATTTAAGCGATTTTCAATTGCACACATATAGTTCGGCACCCCCAATAACCAAAAATATACATATATATATATATATTATTTGTTGGCGTTCATGGCTTGACCAAATTTGGCTGAGATGCGGAATCGATGCCACAGCTCCTGCGGTCTTGCAGTTTATTTTAATGCAATAAACACAAAATGCGCAAAACAATAACAAAAACAGCATTGTTCTTGGTGTTTTTGTTATGGCTATTCTTGTTGCTATGATTGTTGGCCATGTCGTTGTAATTTTAAGGCTCAGACAGCTTGGTGTCCAAAAGAAAACAAACACAAAGCAAGATGTGGCCAAAGTTACAGCAGGCAATCGGCATTCAAGGGTTGGGGGTGAGAGAAAAGTGGTGGGTTTTGGGTAGACTGCAGTGGACAGCTTGTTGCACAGTGTTCTTTTGCAGTTGGCCCATTGCCAAAAGTTATCACAGCAGGAGGATGCCAGCACTGGCCAGGGTGCCCGGACTAGCTCGAAGGCGTTGGACCGATTGCGCCTTCTCCTCGCTTGTTGTGCCAAATTTAAGACTGTGCCTTTGACACAACTGCTAAATGGAAAATTTACTGAACTGCTGCTGCGGCTGCTGCTGCTGCTGCTGCTGCTGCTGTTGTTGTTGTGGTTAAAGGCCTTGGCGAGCTTTTAATGCTTCACTTTTAATGCATACGCAAATAATGGGACGCATATTGCGAGCTATGAAATGGCCAAGAAATGATTTACGAGTGCATTCCGATTTTCTCAACTTTATCGAGGTCATTGACGTAGCAGCGGAAACTCTGACTTGTTTTTAATGATGTGCCATTGATGTACACAACTGCTTCAACTGGTCTAAGATGCATCTTGAAGCTATCGTAGATACGACAGATACTTTTGTTATTTTCAGATATTCACATCACAATTGTGTCATGAGTATAAAGTTTTTCCTTAAAAATCCTCAATTTGATAAAATGCATTTTGCTGCACTGTGCTTGTAAAACGAAATTCCTCAGTCACCCAAAAGACATAATGCGCATTTATGATTAAACATTCTTTTACAAGCTTGTGGAAAATGCATTTCTACTGGCTATAGAAATAATGTTCTCTCAGGAAAATAGTATTCCTTAAGGTTTGAATATAAATTTCTCCCATTGCAGATGAGATGGCATTTAAGACTTTAGTCAAGAGATTTCAAACTTAATTTTCAATAAACATTTCATGCATGCAAACATTTCATAATTGTTAAAACTTACCCAAACAATAGTTTTACTCACACAATATCCTCAAGGTGGAGAGAAAAAAACCATGCAGCGTTTTATATATATTTTTTAGTTGTTCAACATTTATTTAATTTATACGAATTTCGATATTGTTTCGATCTCAATTGAATTAATTTGATTCTCATTGTTCAGCTCTAACTACACAGTACAGTAAATTTCGTCACATGTCTTTCATAAAACCTTATTTAGCAGATCAGACACTTAACTCTAACAATATTCCAATTATATGTATATAATATATATATATCGTGTATATGATAGCTAAAACTATTATTGTTCGAATGTAAGTGTTTATATTTAATTGAATACAATTCAACAAAATGTTTTGTATTTGTTAGCTCGGTTAATACGGTTTTTGATTATTCGATAATACCATTTGAAATGTGTTCTTTTCGATATGAATACGACGTTTGCCAAGTGCAAAACTGTAAATCCCACTAGCTATGTAAATGAAATGAAAACCCTTTGATTCTTTAGCAAATAACTTCAGTTTCAGGTCATATGCCAAAAATGCAATTGAATTGCACAAAATTCGAAAAGTGCAATTAAATGAAATGGCAAAGTTTCCCAAAACTATGATCCAAACTATCGAAAAATATGCAAATGGCTTGGGCAGCAGATGAAACTTAAACTTCCGCATGGTTAAACTGGCAGCTATCAATTAGGCACACACACACACACACACGCACACACAAGCACCGAAACGCTGCAGAATATAACGAAAATGTTGCCACACTTTGAAGTTTTTGAAATAAAGCCCTTAGTCGGCACTTGGGCAGCCATGGCCATGTCAATTTAAATGTTTGCCCAGCCCAGCCCAGCCCAGCCCAGCCCATGGGGCAAGCCTATTGTAAAGGCTCTAAGCGAATGGGGTCAAGTGTGTATATGGCGCTCAAGTGCTCAAGGCGGCACAAACAGCTCCAACAGCCCAACTGCCACAGCTGAATCGGCTCAAGCGGCCAAAAGAAAACAATAAACTGTGCGGCGTGCCCAAAAAACAACAAGAAAGAAAAATATTTGAAAAAAAAACAAACGAACAACGCAAATACTAAAGAGGGAACATTGTGCGCTAGAAATCGATATAAACTAAAGCCATTTGCCACGCCCCGTTGCATTTGTGTTGCCTCATTGCAGCTGCAACAAGCTAAGCTGCGCGCACGAAAGTATGCAACTAAATTTTTAAAGCGTCCTTTTCAATTATTAAGTATCATATTTATGAACGATATAAACTGTATGCAAAATGCGACAACGCGTCGCGCAAATGAATTAAGTAATTTATTTTAAATGCAACGATGCATCGCAACGTTGCGACTCTTTCGCATTAACGTGGGGAGCTCACATCTCTCACATCTCTCACATTTCTCACATTTCACATTTCACCGAGCTGCCGAGCTGCGACTTATTGTTTCGCATAGTTGCATTGTGCTCGAGTGTATTGTGCATTCATGACATGGACAGGAGTCCCAAGACTGCCGTTACTAATTAGCGCGCAACCTAGTTTATCAGTTCTTAGTGGAAGTGGAATTTAGCTGGAGCGAGCTGCCTTTGAAGTCAGCTTTAAGTTTCGTCCCAGCTATGCTTGACTTATGCCTCTGGGGCGTCGCAGGCAAGCAGGACCTCGCTGCCCCTAGCCCTAGACGAATATAATTTCATTTCGCTCGGCCCGCTGGGCGGGTGTCGGCTGGCGCTGGAATGCGTAAACGTTGACGATTAACTGCGCCATGAAAATAAAGCAAAATAAAACGATTAGAACTAAATATAGAAAGATATCGCGCAACATGACGGGCGCTAAGCACTCGCTGTTGTTAAAGTTGTGCCGCTGCCTTTGCTTCTGCTTCGTCCTCCCTATGACCACAGGATCCTGTGACTGTTGCCAAGCGGCTGAGCTGCTTGGCTGCTTAGCTGCTGCTCGCGACTGTTTGGCCTATGTGTGGAGGGCTTATGTGGCACTCAGCCAAGAAGCGAACACTTCAGATTGCATCTGGTTGCTGCGGCTGCTGTGGTTGTGGTCCTGCGTCCTTGTCGACTTATTGCCTCATTGCCGTGCATTTTGCCCGTGCCCAGAGCAGCAGCTGCAAGTCAAGATAGAAGAAAACTTAAATATTAGTTTGTACGTATGTATGTATACAGTTTAGAGAGAGTACATTTAAAACGTATGTGTGCTCAGTGACATAAAATCGTTGAGATAGCTAAAGCACGCCCACGTTGCAACTGCCCCATCCGTTGGCATGCTAACTTTTCCGATTCCACACAATACGCATACGCAATGTTAGCTGTCAGAGTGTAGGAAGGGATTTACATACAAATCGCAGAGACAGCAAGACAGCAAGAGTAAGACAGCTGCAACTAGATTCATCAGCATGGCAAAGAATCCCGACGTGCACACATGTTGCATAATTGCGTTGCATGTTGCCAGCTGATGGCGCATTTATAGTCGCATTTGTGCTGCATGTTGCCCAATATGTTCTTTCAACTTGCCAGCAAAAACTTCTCTCACTGCCAGCTGTCGGGCAGAAAAAGAAATGCACAAATGGAGAAATGGAACAGCACAGGAAACATGCACATGCGAATGAAAATGCTGTAGGAAATTATACAAACGAAAATGACTATATAACCACTCCCAGCTTAGCTGCATTCAAGTTTTCAACATGTCCACAATTGTTAAGTCTTTGAATGTTATTTAAATTAAAAGCTAATTTCACTTACAAGACTAGAATCGTATTTGGTTAAGCCTTTTTTTAGATTATAAAGTTTCAATTGGAGTAACTGCAGACACAAATCGTTTGGCTAAATATGAATTGTGGAATGTACATTATAAATAATATTGCAATCAACGACTTTGGTTATTCTCTAATGCACTTTATTTGCAAAATGTATATGTGATTAAGTTTCATTATGAATATGGCAAAGGAACACATTAAGTTTTTTGCATAAAATAATTATTTTCCAAGCTCATTTCTAGCTTTATAAATAATTAGTAAAGCAGAGACTTGAGAAGAATTTTCAAATAGGGCTGTCAGTCTGCTAACTGAGGTTCAATTCTGATTTACTCATGTGTCCGCAAAACGTTAGTGGTATTAAAAGTTTTATTTAACAAAACAAATCATTTTGTCCATCAATATTAAATTATGCAAAAAATGATTATATCGTTGTTGTAATTGTATGTCATTTTTAAAAGCAATACAAATTACATGCATTTTACAATTGCACAAAAAAGATACATATATGTAATTTGTATTGAAATGAAGAATTGTTGCATATGTTTAACCTTTAATTACTGCACATATTTGAAACGTAATATGTGACAAATGCGATATAAAGTGCTCGTAATTAAATACACATGCATGTGCAACAGGAAACAGTTGGAAATGGGAAGTTGGGCGGGGAGGTCCTTTAATAAACGGCTTGCACTAAAAGCGCTGTAAATACCGCTGCAGTGAATTCATATTAAAAAAGTCAACGAGTGTATTGAAATTTATTTGAGCGAAAACGCTAAAAGGACGAACGAACGGCAAAAGGCACTCGACTCGGCCCCTTTCACGTGGTTATCAACCGTCGGCCATGCGGCTGCTGTAATGAATGTGCTGCACTGCAGCAGCAGCGTGCCACGCCCACTGACCACAGCGAACCCGCCGCCCCCTAAGCTGCCATACAAATCTCTATGTGCCTATTATTGTATAGAAATTCAATCAAGCGCTCGACTGAATCGCTTTCAATTAAACGCTTATCGCACGCTCTGCAGTTGCTTTTAAAATTAAACTAGCCTCGAACAGAAGGAGTGAAGGGGTGACAAATACAAATAGAAAATAGAAAAGAACCCCACTCTTGTACGCAGTCTTGTCTGACTGACTGTGGCATCATTAGACCAAAATGTGTTGGGGGGGTTAAAAGCGCAGTCAACATTATGAAACTCATTAAAAAAGTTTTCGGCCAGCATATTTCACAAGACTGAAGAATCTGCGGCTCAACTTTTGCCTCAAGCGCACAAGTTGCAATGGAAAAGCGCTCAAGGACTCGAAGTGTGCAACTGATGGTGTCCAAATTATGCCTAGGGTCGCGACGCTTTATTTAAATAAGTTACAATAAGCCAAACAAAAAGCAAATCATGACTTTGCATCGGACGTAACAGACGGCGCCATACTCTGTGCCCAGTTCAATAAGAGCTGAAACATGTGAAAAGCGTCTGCTTTATTGTTAGAGGATATCATTACAAATCTACCTTCTAAGAATATTTTAAATTGTTCTCTGCAACAAAATGTTGCAAGTTTTTTAACAATAACTTTCTTTGTACAATTTGTATTCTATTATTCGTATTTTCTAATTTGAATGCAACTGTTCCTAAAGAATATTGAAATTAACTTATTGTTGCAATAGTTTTGTAATTTCTTATGTTTCTGCCTTGAGTTAAGTTTTGTGGGTGTTTAGAGTTAGAATAGAACCAGGCTTGCTGGATAATACCATTCCCTTAAGTTTTTCAATTGTAATAGTAATTTAAGCTATTTTATGTTGCACATTTACGATTTAATTTGCCAGAGTCGATTTTCTGTATTGTCCAAACTGCAAAAGGTTTAGGCTTACGATATTCAGTGTCAGCTTTAAGACTGCTGCAGATATAGATTTTAACGATTTGGAGTTACTAGTTTAAATAGCGTTCATACCCCTTTTGCACACAGTGCGAACACAGTGCGAAAAGTTGATAAAAGAATATAAAGGCCAGAGCAAATAGAGCGTGTCATAAGAACAGCATGACTCGTGTCTGGCCTGCTAAAAACATTCATAAATTAGACGTCAAAGCCCAGGCTTTGACAGCAATAATACACTAACACCAATACAGTCACACACAGTCGCACACACAGACGCCACAACACACACACCACACACAAACACATATGCTCATGAAAAGGGTCGAAAGTGAAATAACACGCAGCTGAGACGCCTCGAAATGTGAGCGATTGGCAACAGCCAGAGAAAAGTGGTGTGTGTGTGTCTGTGTGTGTGTGTGGTGTTGCATGCAAATCTATTAACAATTTCGAGGCTAGAACTTAATAGATTGCCCAGCGGTTTGAGGCACTTGTCAGCGCTAGCTTTTGGCCATCAATTTGGCTGGCCGGGCACAAATGCAAATGAAAGTTAAATTTCCGCCATGGTCCAACAAAAAAGTCAATCCTGTCAAATTTGAGTCTAGCGAGATTTACTGTTAAGTTTGTTATTTGCATTGCCTCAAACAGAGTTGCGTGATTTGTTTTCCTAATGTCCAAGCAACTAAAACAAACAGCGCTGACGACGGTGTAAATACCCCATGCATATGTGTAAATATATAAATATATATATATATATGTGTGTGTGTGTGTGTGTGTGTGTATACACAATTACAGCAACAACTCGGGGCATAAGCATAAATCTCTGACAGCGCAACCAGTGATCCCATGCTGCCCCGCCCGCTGAAAGCAGCTCAACTCATTACAACTTGACTCAACTCGCATTCATTCATGATTTCATTCATACGCACCGTTGTACGTGGATACATGGCCACATGGCCAGCTGCTGTTGGCCAGTTGCCTGTCGGTTGCTGCTTCTGTTGCGGCTGCTGCTGCTGCTGCTGCTGCTGCTTGTAGCTGGATAAATATTTTGGTAGCACACAGTTTTATGGGCTGCTTTAGGCGCGTTTGTTATCTGTAGCTGCGTGGCTGTGTCCAAATTATGCGCCCGACTGCCCGCCCCAAATCGTTGCTATAAAAATGCCAAGAATTTCACTAACGAGCCCAACGAAAACTCTTTGCGCTTGTTTGTATTTGCGGCAACTGTCGGCACGCTGCGGCACTAGCGGCGTATGCGTAATATTATGCTCGATAACCGACGTTGCGTCTGACTCGACGTTGCTGGCGCGACTCAGCTCGTGCGTGGACTGAAGTCCTGTCTTATAGTCCTGCCGCTGCTGTTGCTTCGGCTGCGCATTCGTTACGACCATTCGGCGCTGCACTGCATCGGCTTTTGATACTCCGTTTGTGTGTGCCAAATGGCGCCTGCATGCGGAAATTGTTGCTGTGCGGTGTGTTGTTGTTGCCTCACGCTTAACGCGGCTGACAACAATACACGAGCTGGCTCAACACATTGGTTTATCAGCAGCCCAGGCCCAGGGCCGCGTTGTCGTGTTGTGCTTGTCACATCATAATGCAAATATTTAAAATTGCCCAACCAGCCGCAAAATATTGACACTCAGCTTAGCCGCAATCGCTGCTCATCCTCCGCCCGCCAATGACCAAAAAGAGACTCTCGCTTACACTTTGCTGCATGGGGGCAACAAGGCGTCTGATGACGGCAATCAGCCGGGCGGTGTCTCTAGTAGCGATGGTCGCGTGTCGGTTTAAAGGAAGAAAAAAAAACAGACAAATCAAACAAAACAAGCTAAATCTGAGCAACAACAATCAATTACAAAAAAACTTGGGCAAACTATGTTGCATTCATTAAAAGGAGTATTATGACTATTATGTTATGTTACTTGTATTTTTCTTTTAATTAAAAAAACAAAAACATACAAGGATCTTCTTGAGCGGTTAAAAAGCAATTTTCCAATATTTTGTATACTGTACTGTGATAGTATTTTTTGATTAAATACATAAATCTTGAAATTGTATCTTTTTGAATTGTAGAAAATGTGTGCAACATTGATTTGTGTTTAGGCTAGCAAGAAGAATTTTATTCCATTTTCTTGGCTTGTTTTTCTCACGAAATGGATTTTGGAACACGAGCAGCAAGAAAACGCAACACGAGTCCAACGCAAATGTGTGGTTGTAATTGTTGTTGTTGTTGTTGTTGTTGTTGCTGCCGACAGTTGGTGTGACAAGCAAAGTGTGTGCAGAACTGGGCGTAGCTGAGGGAAGAGAAGGGCAGGAGCTGAGTTCGACAGGCCAGACATCAGCACAGTTTGTTATTATTTAAATCAGGAAGTTGAAGAAATTTCCGCTCCACACAGCAACAAATTGGCAGTAGGCAGGCATCAGGCATCAGGCATCAGGCGCAGGCTGTGACGTCTTCGTCCTGGCTTCCGTTTCGTGTTGTGCGCTCCGCTTCCCTTTGACAGTTACGTGCCGTTTCCAACTCCCACTCCCAACTCCCGCTTCCCGCCGTCGCCAAGTCAATTAAATTTGTGTTTAAGTGATTTCAGGCGCCATCAAATATCATCAGTTGGCTCAGTTTGAAGTCAGCCTGATGAGAAATCGATGTGTCTGTCTGTCTGTCTGTCTGGCTGTCTCGCTGTCTATCTGTCCGACACACACATACACAATTTGTTCAAATCCAATTTGTGCGCTGCCCTCCAATTGGCGTACACATCCTGGCGTGTCCTGGCGGCCAGCATGGCGCGCTCTTTAATGACTTTTTATTGCGCTTCAGGTGTTTTGATTGCACCGATTTTTAACTTGATTACGCGCTCACAGCTCCCCTACCCAGCTCCTCCACTGCCCCGCCACTATTGATTTTACAATTAAGCCAGGCCTCAACATACTCACAATGCATTCTGCATTTTCTCGCGTGCTCGGCGCATTTGTTTGCCAAATGCCTTATGGCCAGGATGTGCTCGCTGCTTTCTGCCAGCCTGCCCGCCTGTTTGTTTGATTTCGCTCGTTTTTTTGCCGTTGTTTGTGCTCGTGCCGTCAAGAGTTTGAGTGTCCTTTGTAGCAAGTTTCTGGCGGCGCATCCTGCGCCTGGGCGGGGGCTGGCACTGGGATCCGCCTATTTGTAGTTGTAACAGCAGCGCGGAGCGCAATTTATGCGGTAATTGCTTTTTTAAGCGCTTCACATTTATCTTTTCGACACAAGTGAAATGAGTTCGGTGCTGCCTTTGGCGCTGCCTTTGCGTGTCTTTGTCGATTTGCCAGCCTGCAGTAATAACAACAAGTAGCACAACAATAATAAGCGGAATATACAACACGAGTTCGCAGCCAGACAGAGACAACACACACAGACAGAGAGAGAGCGAGAGCGAGAGAGGGAGAGGGAGACTTGTGCTTCAACTACTTACAATGGCATTTTTATGACATCTTCTATTTGTCTGCTGCTTCAAGTATGGCAGACTTTCTTGACTTTTGGCATTTCGTTTGTTGTTTTTGTTGTTTCGCAGCATTTCACCCTAATTAATTAAACACAATTGCAACAACACTCAAAGCTGCCAAACAAAACGGCGCAGATAAAAGATGAAAATTAATTTGAAATGAAAAATTGCGATGGTAACTTTTTGATTTATGCACCCGACTTCTGACATATTCGAGTGTGTTTGTGTGTGGGTGTGTGTAATTTTACTTTTTATTTATGCGACACACATATAGTTGAAAGCGTTTTCATGAAAACAACTGACGATAGTATTAAAACTGTTAAATTTCATATTTTTATGAGCGTGCACTAAGTGGCCATTAAAATAGCTATTCATAAAAGTGAAAACATTTTCCATTTGCCTGGCATTTTGCAATATATTATTTTCAGCAAATTGTCAGATTCGTTATTTTCATACTTTCAAATTCCCAGTGCAATTCAAAGTTTGGCGCAATACTAAAACAGTAACTCCCAAACTGCGCTTAGTTCAGGCGACAAGTTGGCAGCGCCATACAAATGCTGCCACTAAGTCGAAATTACACCCATCTGGCAGCTCTGAAACTCGACTAGTTTTTCGATATATGCCATCGATGTTCAGTAGTAAAATTAAACCTGGTTTGTTGCACCGTGTTTGTTACTTTTCCCACAAACTTCGTCGCTGTCGCTGCCGATTCGCGCTGTTTAGTAACGTGTTAACATTAAATAATTGCGCTGGCTGCAAATTATTAACAGCGGCATATCGTAGCTCTAGAACGTGAATTTGCCAGAGAGCAACCGAGAAAAAAAACACAACAAACAACACAATTTTTGTAGGCCACAGCGGATTTGGATTCGTTTTGTGTGTGTCACGCCCAAAACACAAACCAAAAAAAAAATTCCAGTAAATTGTGGTGCGTGTGGACTGGAAAAGTGCAGTAAAACGAAATTTACAAGAAATTGTGCGGCAAGCAAATAAAAAACGAGACCTTGACAGCTGTAAAGCACTCGAAACATAAAAAAAAAAACAAAGGCGGAAAACAACGAAATGGAGGTTAGTAGTAATATTGTTGTTGTCGTCGGTGGTCAGATCTATGTGACAGTCACTTTCAAGCAATTGTTCATTGATGTTTGCTGTTCTCCTTGAATGATTTCATTTCATTTATTATGCGACAGCAACAAAAATTTGCCGCTCCCCTTTGCCCCGCAACAGCAGTCAATTGAAGAGCGGTGTGTGAGCGAGGCGGCCAACGATAACGATTACGTCAGTGCGCGCTCTCACACGCACGCAAACCCACACTCATGCACACTCGCTCGCTCGCTCTCTCATACTCTGAGTTCTGGAGTTTGCGCTCTCTTCGCTGCTGCTGTGCTTGTTGTCGTTGTTGGTGTTGTTGTTGTTGGAGTACATAGGGTTCGTTTGTTTCGGGTCGACGTCATCTAACCCTGTGCTATGGCTCATTATTATTGATTCGCATTCACCGGTTACAAATTAAATCTAGTTATTATATCATCACAAAGCCGCTTTCTTTTTCCCTTTGTTAACAACGCTGTGTGGCAACCCTATTATACTTTGTATATTTCGCATAATTTGTAACATGCAATTTGCATTTTATATAAATAACAGCTGTTCATTGTGTCTGTTATCAGCACTCGATATTAATCATCGCATTTAAATGACGTTGACGCAGACAGCTTAACCTGAAATATTTATATATATATATGATTATAGTATTAATGTGTACATTGATTAAGCAACCACATGCCCAACCACTCATAAATCGTTTCGAGATATGCTTTATGGCTTGTAACCTTCAGATAAGCTCAGTCAACGTGTTGATTTCCCTCCATCCAGCGCCAGCAATTTAAATGGTTGCTTAAATTGCTTTTTAGTTGCATACAATTTTTTTGTATTACAACTAATTGCCCTGTGAGCCCTTTCTCCTGTGCGCACCCAATGCCTAATCTTACAATTAAACCCTTTGCCCGACTCGCATTTGAACGCCCACGCTGAGCGTCAAAGCGCATTAAGTCTCTGAGTAATTAATCGCCTTTGTTTTTACCATACCATTTGACGGCCATCAAAGCGAAACATGAAAAGCCCCCTCGAAATAGGGGCAGAAGAGCAGAAAGAAATGTACTACACTACTAAACGACAGTCGGCCAACATTGAAATTGGCCATTTCCGGCATTTAATTGACGTTGCGCACACAAAAATTGTCGAAGACAAACACAAACACACACACAAACAACAAACGGAATTAGTTTATCGAGTGTGTTGGATACGTGTGCTCTTATTTAGATTGATATGATGAGTAAACAACGAGCTAAAAACAAATGTAGAATTATTATACCATTTTTTGAGAAATAGTAAAAAAAAAAAATCATATTCAAAAGTGTATACAATTTAAATGTGGAATATATTATGAACAAATTGACCTAAATATTTAAATTTCTTTAATTTGTTGTCAAAGTTTTGGAAGTTTAAAGTCTTTAAAGGGCATTTGTAGGGAATCAACATTTTTGGTTATTTTTTGCCCGGATTTAGACCGAAGCGCTAAAATCGTTTTTCATATAGATTTGTATTTAGTCAGTCCACAAATTTAGTATGTGACCTCACATCACTTTCAATAATCTAAAGAACTCACCTGATACTGGTTTATTAATTGCTAAATATTTGTTGACTCTACCATTTAACAATATTCAGAGAAAACATCATTATGATGATGGCCACATTCTAAAAACTAAGTTTGCATCCATGCGTTGCTGCATGCTAATTAAATACAATCTAAGCTTAGACCTTGCTAAAAATGTTTTCAATGTTGAATAGAAAAAAGTGGGAAAAGTGGCAGCTAATGCTATGACACGATTAAAGCTTTTGAACGTTTTATTTATTTGGGTGTTTGCCTCAAACTGTCAGGCAAACTTTGTACAAGTTGTTAGCCACTTAAATTTCGCTGTTAACAACATTGTCAAGACAAAGCATCTTAGCGCATCCCAGACAAAGGCCTAAAGTGTTTTTCCTCTTCATCTTCTTCTTCTTCGTATACTTTGTTTTAGCTCAAGAAACTTCGGGGAGTTTGTGGCAATGCAAGTGCCGTCGATGGCAGCTGGTTGGGCTGTTTTTTTTATTATTATTATTACTTGTGAATTTAGCTGGCTTTATGCTTATTTTCATAAATTTCCACTTACTCATCTGGGAGCTGAGCTGGATTCGGCTGAGTCTTATAACACGCTCCGTTAACCGTATTCGGTTTGGATGGGCATTACTTACTTACTTCATCATTCGCTCAAACTTTGCATAATTCTCATTTATTACCGCAACCATTTTTATCTCCGGCCATGAAATCTGCTACATAAAGCGGCATTTTTATTCCCAGGCCAAAGCAGCCATGTTCCGGTCTGCTCAGTGTTGTTCGAGTTTGGGTTCGAGGCTCGGGTCTGCTCCAATTTATCTTACAAATTTAATCTTTTTACATAATTTTGCGTATGGCTTTCATGTAATTACCTGCGCACCTCCTGCGACTCCTGCTCCTGCTCCCCCTCAATCCTCAGTCCTCAGGTGAGCTCGGCGCTTGGGAAAGTTTTCAGCTGGATTGGCCTGTGAAAAGTTGTGGTCGTTATAAACACATTCATGCATATAGATATGTTTTGCCCATACGTACTTAGTATAGTCTCCTGCCATTGCCTTTAATTAAAAGTTGCTTTCGTTTTCTCCTTTCATTATGGCTAAGTGCCATTGGAAGAATGCCATGGTTGTTAAAAGGAACTCCACTCGTTGCAACATTAGTTGAACAAGGCGAATAAGATGCTCTAAACTGAATGACTATAACTTTGGTAAAATATAACAAGTAAGAGTGCTCTAGGAGATACCCTGAACCAAATCCTTACATTCATTCATACTAATCTATCAGTGTATATACATACAAACTAAGAAATGCTGCAGTGCAAGCGGTTTAAGCAGTTAGCTTGCTTTTCACTGAGCCCCACACAATGGAAAGTAAAATCTTAAATAACTTCTGTGTTTAGTCTAGTCTGAAATCGAAATTTATCGATAACTTTTAAACGGGACGAGTTATCGATAAAATGAAATAAACTTGATCTGTCCCGGGATTACGAGAACTTATGTTCCAAATATGAAGTCTCTAGCTCTTATAGTCTCTGATATCAGCGTGTTCATACAGACAGACGGACGGACGGACAGACAGACGGACGGACATGGCTAAATCGACTCGGCTATTGATACTGATCAAGAATATATATACTTTATATGGTCGGAGATACTTCCTTATGCCTGTTACATACTTTTGCATTATATCCTTTTTACCCATTCTTAATGGGTTCAGGGTATAAAATACTAAATAATTGAGCTGTGTTAATCAGCTATTGATTAACGCCTCTCAATGCAATATAAATCGAACAATTTAATTACTCATTAAATTCATAAGCATAATTATTTTAATACGACAATTTGTATTCAAGACTCTTGTATCGAATGAAAATGAAATGTATGCCAAAGTTGATTCTTATTGCCTTTTGTTGTGTAAAATGTAAAACCATAAAATATATATTTCTGTTATGAGTGGTTTCAGTTTCAGAGCAATCTTTTTTGTACTTCTTGTGCACAAATGTAAATTATTTATTTTGCTAGCGAGTGTGTGCAACTGTTTGCCTTAGTGACTTATTAATTCAGCGCTGTTGCAACTGGCACGCCCACAGACCGCCACCGCCACCGCCTCCCCGATTTTTTTTCTAATGCACGCGATTTATGCTGTGCGCGTTTTTAATCGCATCGCATGCAAGAGTCGCGTTTGTTTGGCGCCGCCTTTCTGTTTCCATCTGTGTGCACAAATCAGACACGATTACAACATACAACATCTCGTCGCTGTCTGTGGTTGCTGCTGATGCTGATGCTGATGCTGATGCTAATGCTGCTACTGTAACTTGCCACAAACTGCGGTTGCGGCCAAGTGTTGCCCAATTTGAGGGCGGCCCTCTGTGTGGCATGTCGCGATTGTGTGCACGAGAAGCATTTGCATAATTGCCCACAGCTGAACTGACAAAACAAAACGACTCTAATTGCCGCTGGCTGCAATTTTCAAATGTCAGCGTTCTAACAAGTCAGCGACGCACCGAATCCGAGTTCATTGCCCGACTGCCTGTGAATGCGTGTGCAATGGCATCTCTATGTCTCTATCTCTGTCTCTTTCTCTGTTTCCGTCTCTGTCTCTGGCTTTTATCCAATGTTTAAACTATTTGATGTGGCATAAACAAGCCGCTTAATTATGGACAGGCCTTTGACTGGCTGTGCGTTGTGCCCAACGGCAATCAGCAAATTTACATACTCGCTTGAAAAACATGCATTTTCATTTACATTGCATAAAGGCCTACAAAGATATTGTTGTCTGATTCAACTTTCACTCACACAGCAGTTCCCAACTATCATTATCATTATCATTACGTTTTTGTTTCTGCGGCTGCTCTTTTGTTATTGTTCAGGAAAATATACATGCATATCTTCCTTGGCATTTCGCTCTCACAAATTTGTACATTGTTTTTTTAGTTTTAGTTCGTGCACGCTAAAAATGCGAAGACGTGACAAAAGTTGCGCACTTAAAATTCAAAGGCAAATGCAAACTACATCAATTCTGTGCACCCCCAAAGGTTTTTGTTTTTGTTTTTTTGTTGGCAGCCTGCTGGGATGAAGTTGCTTATTTGACATTTTATTGATGATCTGGCGGCGCAACAAATGAAATGCGCTGCACGTTTCTCATTTTGAGCAAATAGCGAGCGAAACTCCATATCATCCAGGCAAAAAAAAACAAGTAAGAGTGCTCTAGTCGGGAGTGCCCGACTACGAGATACCCTGAACCCAGTCCTTACAATCATTCATATTAATCTAAACACACACATGCTGCAGTACAAGCAGTACAAGCAGTGCAAGCGGTCTAAGCAGTTAGCTTGCTTTTCGCTGAGCCCCACATAATGGAAAGTTAAACCTTAAATAACTTCTGTGTTTATCGTCCGATCTTATTGAAATTTTTGGGGCAAACAATTGTCGATAATATGTGTGACCAAACCAAATTGCAAGGTCGTACCTTCAAAAATGCGTTTTTTTAACTTTTGGGGGGTTTGGGGGGTGGTATCCAAAAAGTGAAAAATTTGTTCATGTGTATGCTATTCGAGATTATACATGTCAAATTAGGGGCCTCTAGCTCTTATAACTTGTAAGTTATATCCAAAAAACGCTGGTCTGAAATCGAAATTTATCGATAACTTTTGAACGGGACGAGCTATCGATAAATTTTAATAAACTTGATCTGTCCCGGGATTAGGAGAACTTATGTTCCAAATATGAAGTCTCTAGCTCTTGTAGTCTCTGATATCTGTGTGTTCATACAGACAGACAGACGGACAGACGGACAGACGGACAGACGGTCAGACGGACAGACGGACAGACAGACGGACATGGCTAGATCGACTCGGCTGTTGATACTGATCAATAATATATATACTTTATATGGTCGGAGATGCTTCCTTATGCCTGTTACATACTTTTGCACAACTTCATTATACCCTTTTTACCCATTTTTAATGGGTTCAGGGTATAAAAAGAAAAGAAAAGAAAACCACAACAAAAAACCAACCATCAACGCACTTGGCTCTATATTTAAACGTAAATGGAGCTAACTAAATTTCACTCTTTCTTTTTGTCGTACACTTGCTGTGGGTATTACGAGTTTGTCATTAAGTGTAGCCACTTTTTTGTCAGCTGAGTCGATTTGGATTTTTTCTATGAAAATACCAATATTATTGTATATCATAAAACTCTCCTAAACGAAAAGTCTGTCAGAAAACTTCAACGTAAATCTGTTAGAGTATCCTATGTTCGCCAACTAGCTGATAACTTTCTGGCTGGTATTGCTCTTGTTTTTGTTTGGCCAACAGCTGTGCAAATATTTTGTCATAAATCGAACCGCAGTCGAGTGGGAAAGTTTGGCCCAGTCTCTCTCTCTCTCTCTCTCTCTCTCTCTCTCGGGCCTGTGGACACAAGTGTCTGCAATGTCGTTAGCTGATTTTGCTGTTGTTAACTTGCCACTTTGCTGCAATTTCAATACTAATGCTAATGCCGAAGTGGCCTTTGTCGTTAGCCAAGATCTCCCAGCTGTGCTGTGCTGGTCTCTGGTTGCGGTGCGTGCCCAATCAGGCGGCAAACCATCGGATGCGAGTGCACTGAAACGGAACTATCGTCGACTCAGTTTTCAGCAGTCGACACTCGACGCCACTCAACGCTCAACGCTCGGCTGAGCTGCTTTAGAATGACCAATGTGGTCTCGACTTTCTAGCTACCAGCTTCAGGGCCAAGTATTCTGCTTTTTCCTCTCGGTTTCTACTCTTCTCTTCTCTTCCATTTTTATCTTTTTTTTGTCATGGGAGTTGCTGCCACTGCTGTCAGTTGCAGCAATGGAGCGTGCCTTCTGGGTTTATTGCTGGCATGCAAATTGCATAAAATATTGCTAAGCTGTAAAAGCATATTGCTGTTCACTGAATATGTGATTTGCGGTTACAGTGGGACTCTAGCACATTGGAGCCACAAACTGGAAGCTGGGAGCTGGGATAAAGCACTAAAAGGTAGCTCAATGCTTGCAGCAGTTAAATAAACCAAGCTGCATTTGTTAGCAACCATTCACAGCACTTCACGGGCTACAGATGAAATGTTATATAAGTGGGATTATTGTACAAAATGTGATGTGATGCATATGTAAAGTGGCAGGAGGCAGTGTTAAATGGGCTGTATCGTTTTCTGGGCTTAGTTCCCACCAGATTTTTGGGAAGTAGGTGAAATCAGGTATAGTTTAATATTCATCCGAGTAAGTTCCTTTGGATACGTAGTTTCCAAGCACAATATAATATATTATTATATTAAAGTTAGATAAAACAAGTGGGGAAGAATTATCTTCAGCGTGCACAAAATGAATAAATTATGTTCTTCGTCAAGAGTATAACAAAGAACAGTTTTGTCTTGAAAACAAAACAATTCTGGTACCCTAGAAATGCCCTTTGAAGACTTAAATCTGCCATAACTTTGCCAAAAACTGAACCGATTTGAATGATGAAGTGCCAGACCAATTTGCTCATGGTTTTTCCACTACTTTTGTTCTACATTTATTCTACATACAAGTTTTAGCTAGTAAAATAAATTTTTAGCCCATCGCAGACTTAAAACTCTCATAACCAAAACTGATCCGATTTTGAAGCTCTAGGTCAATTTATTCATAGCTCTTCCTCTACTTTTATTCTACAACTAAGTATTCAATTTTTAATAAATTTGAGTCAATTTGGAAATTAAATTTATGTTACTTCTTTCGGGACACACCTCTCAGACGTAATAATCCATTTGCACACACCTTTTACCTGTGCAATTTCCTCCATGCTAATTTGCAGCGCTGTCTGGCCATAAACCTAGGCAAATGCCGACAAAACTCAGGTCGCAGCAAGATAATTAAGATTTTGGAATTTCCGAACGTGATTTGCTCAAGTGGTGCAATTTCCTGGTAACAACAGCCAGCGCAGCATCTGGTGCGCATCCTCAGCGGCACAGCACACTTCCTACTTGGCCATATTTGGGTGCGTTTGCACATTTCCAGTCATTAGTCATTAGCGGTGGTTGTTGCTGCTGCTGCTACCTGACCAACTTTTCACCTGCTGCCGGAGGCGGAAAGGTGGTTTAGTGAGCGTTTTGAGCGTTTCATGATTTTTTCGCAGATTTTCCGCTCGAAGTGAACGTGATCTTTAGTGTGCGGCGGCAAACGGCTTCCAAGCTGTTGTGCCGCTTAATTAAATCAGCTAAGCACCTTGACCCACTTGCCAGTCACTGGCCACCACCACCACCACCATAGAGCACCGCACCACATTCATCAGTCAGGCAGAGCAAATGTGCAAATCACCGAAAACAGCATTAGACATGTTTTGATTTGTGTTTTATTCGCATTCACATTTGTGGGTCGCAACATGGCAGCACCTGGTTGAACATGTCCCAATGCCTGCTCCCGTTCCAAGGCCCGTTGCCATTAATGAGCCAAATCAAATCCACACTCCGCACTCGACTCCACTAAATAGCAAAATTGCTTGCCTCACGAATTGTCAGTTTAACGCGTTGACAACTCGGCTGCTAACGTATCTGTCAGATACAAAATACATATATGTATCTTGTTGCGCCACCTTATTTATGTTGTTTACGGTGCATTTGCATGGTGGGTGCGTCTTTGGCTACAACTTGTTGCCGTTACTCTCTACACACAGTGACTTTGCGAAGCTATAAACACAGTCTTTAATATGAAGTAAACAGTGAAGTTCGACTCAGGCGCTGAAAATATAGTCAGACTTTGTTATGAGTTCTTTTTTATAAAATAATTGCAATGTGATTAACTTTTTACTTCTGCGTAGACGAGTTGGATTGAAATACATATAAGGTATCTTGCATATGTACATTTTCCACACATATTTCACCCTTGTATGTGGAAACTCAGCTTTTTCGAGCTTTTCCCAGCTCTAACGTCTTGGATGGTATAATCTATCAGCCAGTCAGCTGGATAATAATCCTTAAGGATCTGGTAGGGCAAAACAGTCTCAAACCAACTCCTAACTTTAACCGCGACTCTTTTCAAATAGTTTGCATATTACTTTGTTTGCTTCCAGCTAGAGTATAAAAAGTTCTAATGCTCATTCGTTCTAATGCTTATTTCTACGCTGTGTACATTTTTGCTATGCCTGTTTTTAGACTTAATTTATTAGCACCTCCTTCTCCTCCTCTGTCTATTTGTGAGTGCGTGATTCTCGGGTGTGCCATGAACTCAATTATTTTTGCAATTACGTTGTTTTTTTTTCGAGTTTTCTTTTTTCTTACAGCTCTGCGGGGCAATTGAGATTGCTACCGGAATTTGCAACTTGTTTAAAGCGTTAGTTTGTTATCTATCGACTTACTTTGGTCTCTAATATGGGAGTAGTCACAAATGATGATTGAAATGATTACAAATTGAGAACTACTCACAAATTGTGTGTGGCTTTGCTGCTGCGTCATCGAAGTGACAGCCTCAAAATTAAACTGTTTTTTTGTTCAATTAATCAAACTGTGCCCTCAATTGAAATGTCAACAAGCTGCCGTTAGATGCGACCACTGAGCCTGACATAATAACATTGAATGCCCTGCTGCTTCATGCATGCCAACCACTAGCCACTCACTTTAAAGTGGGTCAATCTGTATCTGTATCTGTATCTGGACGCAGCATCTGCCGAGCTTTTAGCCAAACTTGGCTACATGTATGTACGTACGTTTGAACATGACCATTTACGAGTTGGAGTAGGTTTCCTAGGCGACGGCGGCGGGCAAGCGGAGTACTCCAAGTTGTGCAGAGTTGTAAGTGTTGTGTTGTGTTGTGTTTTATTTTGTCTTTATAGTGGTAACCGGTTTGACTTAAATGGCGCACTGAAGTTGCAGCAGAAGTACGAAAAGTGGTTTATGTGGTTAGTCTCGCTTCCTGGCGCACTCGTCATTTTGGTCACTGCTGCTGCTTGCCCTCTGAAACCAGTTTAAAAGCGTCTTTTGATTTGGCTTTTGCCAGCTGCCGCTCTTGCTGCTCGCTGCTGGGGTTCACTTGGGTTCGGTTTGCCTCAGTTGGTTTGTTTGTTTGGGTCACGCTTTGATAGAACTTTCAGGCCACTCGGCGTGCTGTACAATTATTTTATGCAAATTATAGGCCTCGCTCCGAAGCAACCAGCCGACCGTTTGTCTGTCTGTCTGTCTGTCTGTCTGGGTGTCTTTCAGCTGATTTGCTCGCACGACAAGTCGCCCGACAGACTTCCTGGCCTTTGTCAGCTATTAGCCAGGTTAACTAAGGCAGCTTTATTTATTTAGCCGTGTCTGGCATTTTATTTTAATTTCCCATTTTCCAATTGCCTCATCAATGCCAGGCAGCTCTGGCTATAAATCTCAGCTCGCTAAGAAAAACCTGCCCAATGTTTTCCCACAGCAAATCAATCGCTGGGGCTTCAACTTTGCCTGCTTTACTTTTGTTTATTTATTTATGGCCCCCTTGTGGCTGACTGGCTGCCCCTCCTCCACCTCCTCCTCCTCCTCCTCTTCTTCTTATCGCTGGCTTGGGCTTTTGGCTTTTCGGCTTCGATTTCATGCTCATCGCAGCGCGGTCTCTGGAGTGGAAGTCATTTAAGTGCAGACGGCGTCGTAGTCGCAGTTGGTTGCCCTGCTTCAGGTTTTAATGTATGCGCCTAATTTACATTGCCACCGATTGTCGATGACGCCAACTCACTGACGCACTGACTCACTGCCAGACTAGCTGACTGACTGACTGAGTGGCCGTTGCAACTGCTGCAGCTTGAGCTCAAACTGCGCGTCAAGCAAATGTTGCGCGGCTGTCGCGACTGTTGTTGTTGCTGTTGCTGTTGCTGTCTCGGCCTGGTCTGCACCTCAATTTGGTGTCTTGTGCTTCGTATGCGCCAGTCGCCGCTGAGACCCAGCCCCAGTCACACAGTCAGAGAGCTGAGCCGCCAGTTGCTAGCTGCATAATTGGATTTACAATTTGTTATTTTTGGCTTTATATTTTGTTGTGTGTGCGTGCGTGTGTGTGTGTTTTGCCGTTTATTGATTTGCCACAAGTGCATGAGCATGGAGAGCTCTGAGCCAGTGGCCGAGTTCCAAAAGATCAAGCTGCGGCCCGTGCCCAGGATCAAGCGACGTGCGCCGCAACCGCCGCTCAGCCTGAAGCTGCTAAGGAATGTGCGGCACAAATCGTAAACTCATTTATTGGAAACATACTAAGAGAATGCTTCTGTTTGTTTTTTTGCTTTCGCAGACTTCGTCCACCACAAAGACAACAACGCTTACCACGCCGGCCAAGCTGTACGGCAAGGACTTGAGCGAGTACGATGATGTGGATGTGGAGAGCCTGTTGGCGCAGCTGTCGCCCGAGGAGATAACCATACTGGCCAAAGAAGTTGATCCGGATGTGAGTACCTCCACATCTGACTACTTGATTATATATTATATGCATATTTTTGAACGACTTTAGGACAACTTCCTGCCGCCAGACCAGCGCTGCAGCTACGAGTGCACCAAGGATGCCACCGGGCCGCTGAATCGCAAACAGCTCATCGAGCACATCAACAAGCAGGCCATTGAGACGCCCGATCAGCCGGAGTTCGAGCCCTATGTGCAGGGCATGGTGCGCGGCAAGAAGTGGGTGCCACCGCCGCGAGATGCGAGTGAGATTGAGGCGGAGGAACAGATCGCCATTGATATGGGCGAGGAGTACGAGCATGCACTCAATGATGCCACGCAGGAGGAGATAATTGATTTGGCCGCCATTCTGGGCTTCCACTCGATGATGAACCAGGATCAGTACCATGCCTCGCTGCTCAACAAGGGCCAGCCGGTGGGCATGGGCTGGGACGGCATTACAAAGTCCACACAGCAGAAGCTGTTCCCCATGGATCCGCCCAACAGCACAGATGTGGAGGAGTCGATTAAGCGCGTCAAGGATGATGATTCCAAGCTGATTGACCTGAACTTGAATAACATTAAGGTGAGTTGTTTTATGCTCGAAATGTGTGCACTTTTCTAATGTGATTTCAATCTGCAGAATATATCGGATGAGAAACTCGAACAACTAATTGCCGCACTGCCTCAGAACGAACATTTGGAAGTTCTATCGCTGACAAACGTCGGGCTGACCGATAAGACAGCTCTCCTGCTCGCCGAAGCGATCGAGAAAAGCAAAACCCTGAGAGTATTAAATGTTGAAACCAACTTTATCAGTCCGCCCGTAATTGTGAGGCTGGTGCAAGCCCTGCTCAAATGTCACACCATCGAGGAGTTCAGGGCCTCCAATCAGGTGAGTGACAATTGCATATCCATGTACAAACAGCGGCTAATACCAATCCCTTTATAACAGCGATCTGCGGTGCTCGGCAACAAGATCGAAATGGAGATCACCAATCTGGTGGAGAAGAACCCGTCGCTGCTGCGACTCGGCTTGCATCTGGAGTTCAACGACGCGCGCCATCGCGTGGCCGCCCATCTGCAGCGCAACATCGACAGAAGTAAGTTGGACGTTGCCTTTGGCAGCGGACTATTGCCCCCGTCGCAATATTTGCAGGTTGTCGTCAGCGTTGGTTTCGCGTTTGCCACTTCGCTCGCTAGGCTCGCGATTCCCCTATCGAACATAACAGATATGTATATCTAGGTCTATATTCATGAGCAACTCGTGTATACCCCTCACTCGCGTTTAGGTGAATTGCAACAAGGTACGTTAGCTTCCCGCGCCGACGCTTCGCCAATGCCATCGTCATCCCCATCCGCATTCGCATCTGCATCTGCATCTGCACCTCGATCATCTGCAGCCATCTCACACTCAAAGACCAAGAGCTTGGCTGCTTTCCAGCTGTTTGTCAAGGCCCGCACTTGGACTAATGCATCAGATTCTGCTCATATTTTGCCATCAGGGCGCACTGTGCGCAATCAGCAGTTGACCTCAGCAGCGTCATCAGCAGCAGATGGAGTCGCAGCCTCCAAGGCCTCAGCCTCCACATCCTCAGCTGCCTTGAGCCACTTGCGCGCTGACAATGAGAAGGAGATCTAAGCTTGGATATCCTTTCGTTCCCTCCCGCCCAAAACGCGTTGGTAACCAAAGTGTAGTTGAATTTACAGCTCCCCCTCCTCTGTTTCTTTCTTGTGGTAACCAGGTAAAACGTTATCGTTTCGTGACCCCATCCGACGTCTTTTTGCCAACTACTTATCATCCAGTCGTTTAGCCTAACATCTCAGCACATTTCGTTGCGTTCACGTTCTCGTTATCGTTATCACCTCTCGTTGCGTTGCGTTTCTCGTTGCGTTGCGTTACGTTACGTTACTCGTTGCGTCACTTCAGAGATCTACATACATTTATAAGTTGAGCTTATTTAAGATCACTTTGCTCACTCATTTGATCAAACTCTCATCATCAGCAGCTCATCAAAATGTCTAAATAAATATATATATATAAATAATTTATATTTTAGTTAAACAATTGCTAAGTGAGTTTTACATTCTAAGTCAGAATTACGAAACATTTACACAATATCATTCTTCACATTCATCTAATGCTTTATCGGCTGCCTTATCACGTATGTGTGTACAGTAGTATCCCTCTCTTAGTATTTCCTCTGTATTATTATTGTCTCTCGATCCTCGTTAGTAAATCTGAACACTTTCGTGTCTTGTAATTACCATAGAATGTTAGACAATAAATTGTCTACAATACGATTCGATAAACTGCATTATTAACCAATTATCTGTTATATATTTAAATCCCAAAAAATTATCAAACTGTATACCAAAATTGAACACCCGACAACTCAACTCAACTTGTCCCATGTGTACATTAAACAACCAACAACCAAACAACCAACAACAACAATTTCCGAAAACGATATTTAGTCTTCCGCGTGCAAAAGCTAAAGCCCAACTTGCCAAAATTGATATTGCCCGGCAACATGGAGATTGAACGGCAGCTGGGCCACTCGGCCACGCCCTCGCCGTCCCCGTCGCCCTCACCGTCGCCACAGCCGCCAGCCGACTATGATGTGGAGGTCGATCCCGACAACATGGTCATACGCGGCGGTGGCGGCGATGCCTACGATCCAGAGATCGATCCCGACAATATGGTGGTGCCCGGCAGTCGCGCCGTGACGCCCAACTATGACGACGAGGGCGTCTATCAAGCGCACACGTGAGTGAAGCCACCAACCACCAACCACCAAGCAACACCAGAAACCTCAATCAAAATACAAAAACACCAGCACTCACACAGGAGCGGACTCCATCCGCCCAAAATGTACAGACAGTCAGCCACCAGCCACTCGATCAGTTTTTGTACTCGTTCGTTCTCTCACCTCGCCTCTCACCCGTCTCGTAGTAACGTTGTTGTTGTTCTTACGCCACTTACGCCACCAAATGTTTTTTGTATTTTGGCCATGGTGTGCAGTAAAGGAGCGCTCGCTCGGTCCATTACCAGAGCCAGCCAAACCAAACGTCTTGCAGACCAAGAACGTGTATATAAAACACACACTTACATACAATTATAATTCTATCTGTACTATATGATTGATATCGTTGTCGTCGTTTTCAGCAGCGCTGCTCATGCATTTTGATTCATTTTGTATATAACTGGGACACGCCCATCCATCAGCATTAGCTGTGCTACTAACGCTCACCCGAAAACAGCCCCAACCCAACCTTCTCTGAAGGGCTGGACCCGAAAACACACAACCAGTTTTTGAATCTCGTTTTTTACCCCAGCGCTGTCGTATTTTTTGTGTTCTCTTCCCCCGTGTTGACATGTTACCAGGACATGCAGACCGACTGACGGATACACTCTCTCAGACAGTCCAAAAGTCAAAAGCTCTCGACTCAACAATGCGCCTTACATTATTTCTTATGTGTTTTTCGTCTATTGTCATTTGTTTTATGTGTACTATTTGTCTCTATCTCTCTCTCTCTCCCTCTCTGTTTCTCGTTTACAGTAAGAAAAGATCTTGAATTACGCCTGCAGTTCAGATTTTTCAATAATCTGCATAGAAAATCAACAAGAATTCAATAAACCAAAATGAAAACCAAAACACAAAAAACAAAAAGAAAAAACAATCAAAGCAAACTAAACTAAACATTTTTAAAGCGTTTTGTAATTTAAAAATTAAAAAACCGAATAAAAAAAGAGTTTAATATATGTAAATTAAACGTGCAAACAATATAAAAACAAAAACAAGAAAGAAGCAACAGCTGCAACGCTGGCATCTAAATACGTTAGAGAGACCAAGAAGTAAATAATATAAAATATATATATATACACACATACATATACACATATATTTATAATGCGCAGAACGAACCACTGATACATACATATAAAAAAAAACAAAAAATATATATTTATATATGTAAATATGTCAACGATACAAGCATATTTAGAGAGAAGATATATTTGAAACTGATTTACGACTAAAGTCAAGGCATCTAACCACAGCAGAAATCTTTAGGCGTAATGTGTATAACTTTGTCTAATATCTAACACAGGTATCTATGAACACGAATTCTACGTTAAAACGTTCTATTATAATCATGTTTGCCAGCGTCGCAGATGCTACGCCTAACCCCGAAAAGCATTTTCGATTTGAATGACTGATGCGTCATTGATATGCATATATATATACATATACATATAGTCCAAATTATATAGCGACGCGCTTTTGCAGATTAGAGACAATGCGAATGCAGTTGCCCTACAAAAAATCTACTCTATATATATATATAACTCAAGACTGTGTAGCGTACTGATCTTTGTGCACTGTCCAACAGCATTGTTTTGATCAGTCATGCAACCCAATTCGAATTGTTAATTGCATCTAATCCTAAATATAGTTCAATCAGTTATCATGCATGTTTTCTGTTCTTAACTTAGTTCTTTAGTTATGTGGCATGCCACCCAGACTTAACAACACACGCATCACACCCTAAAGCCCATCCCGAAACATCCGCTTTTACTTACCACATTCACAAGATGCTGTCAAATTTACGGAGCTCTAATGAAATTCTTTTCGTATAGGAATTAAACTGCGATGTACAATTTTTAAGTGAAACTAAAAACTAAATAAACCACAAATAGCTGCAATAAAAACCAGATAAATATTTTACAAAAAAACACAAATAAATAAATTAGCAACAGCTGCGACATCAAATGCCGAATACAAAATGTTTGCGCTCTTTTTATAATTCAACAAAAAACGAGAACAACAAAAGCAGAACCACAGAAACAACAACCACCATGTAATTGTAGCATAACTTTCAGCGCAAATCCATGTCGAACAGTTGGTACCCAAACTATTTTCAGCCTTTTGTTGTTTGTGCCTTAAATAACATGATTTAAAAAAGAAACTGTTGACAAAAGCTTAGATGCCACTCTTAATACATGCCCAACTAACAATTAGCCCAAACCGTCAACGTTGTTTTGCTAGCCCAAAAGAAAACAAAAAGCTAATGCCAAAACCAGCCTTAAAATAAACCTAGACTCTAAGTACTTTTGTTGACTTGCTCAAACTTTTTTTTGACTTGCGAGCAGTTGATTTATGCCGACTACTAAAAAAAATATACCCAACAGGCGAACTTGTTTGCCTAGCCTTGAATGTTGTACCTGCTCAACTGATTTTGACCATGTGTTGTATATTTTGATTAACCCAAAAATAATTACAATAATCCCCTTCGTTCAGTGTTACAATATAACTAATCACATTGTATTTGTCTCTTCTCTTTCCCACTCTTTCCTCTATGTTTCTCTTTATGTCTTACAGTACGTGTGAATCGCCTCAATCAGCGTAAATAAAAAGACAAATAATTGACACAACCAACAACCAACAACTGCAACAAAAACAAAAGAACCATTTTTTGTGTGTGATCGCGTGTGTGTGTCTTTGTTTTGATTGTCCAACTTTGTACTAATTACCAAGAAACCAGCACCACCAACAACAACACCACCTGATGCAACTACAGCAAGAACAACAACTGATGCAACAGCTACTGCAACAACCATTCACTGTGTTCAGCTCAGCAACAAAAACCAACAGCAACAACAACCGTCATGTGATTTCCCTCCCTAACAAGAATTCGATTGTTAAACACCGCCCTATGTGTAACCGCAAGAACAATAGCAACACCCACAACAACAGCAACAACAACAACAAGTACAACACCACCCAAACGACCCACACCCAACAACCAGCCGCAAACTAACACCGAAGAATGATGTTGACATGCAGTACGTAAAGTATCTGATAGCTACATTAAGTATCTATAACTTAGCCTTAGCTCAAGAGCGTCAATTCTAACGCGAATGTAGCTCATAAGTAGCCTAGCAAATATTGATAGCCCAGTTTAACAGCTCTTATGTCAATCTTAAGCAACGTATTCAATATAGTACATATATATATAAACTCAATGTTGACAATTGATATCAGCTGCAAGTGTATCGTGCGTCATGCTTCGTTTTATAAATAAACTTTTAACCACTTTTCCGCTCCGCTGTTGGTGTTATGTCTCTTAACATGCCGCACTTGGATAAATTAAACTGAACCACACTAATAAATGATTTGACCTGTGTTTTGCAGTTGGTCGTCAACGTCGCATGGGTCATCTGAGCAGGAACTATACCATTGGCGTTTGTCAGTAGGCAGCGAAGATGACGTTTTGGACCATCCATCCGGGCTGATACCTATTATAAACTCATATACATATGTATACGTGCTATACATGCTTATATGAACCACTTATATAGCTAAAATGTCATACTTGTTGCTGTTGTTGTTGTTTTGCAAAGTGGTGCCACTCGCTGGTTGCTCACTCTTCTGTTCAATGTTTGTTGCGTTCTAAAATTTAATTTGAATTTTATTTTTAAGCCAGATTTGGGCATTGTGTTCGGTTATCATATACCTAATCATTTATTTTGTTATTTGAGTTGCGCAAATGTTTGTTGTCATACACACACACACACACACACACACATACACAGACACACCACACATAGAAACAAAATTGAAAATAATTGTATCTAGATATGAATTGGCATTGTTGAAAATTTACAATTACCAAATGAAACAGCCGAATTGTATTGAGCTGTAACCTTAACAAAATTCTTTCCTTAGGCGATTGTCAATTCGAATTGTTCAGATTGTTTACGCTGCAGCTTCACACGCGCCCTTTTTGCAAATTGTAATTGTAATTTAAAACGATTCTTTTGTTGTTTATATTCGGTTAAATTGAAAATTTAATTTGTTCTATTTCGTTTAGTTTTAAAGAGTGCACATGGAAAGTGCTTGAGCTTATATTTACATGCATACACATACATACATAATATATACTTATATATATCGATATATATATATATATAAATAATTATATATACTACATATACATATAGCCATGGTCTCTGAAACAATTTACTGCTATTGAATTATAAAATTGCCTAAACATAATATTACACCTATGTTTAAATACGCATAAAAACAAACAGATTGAATTGTATAATGTAATGATATATCTTACTTTATATGATCTAATGCGATGCTTTTAAAATACAATTTTTAAAAATCATGTAAAAAACATTAAAATTAAATAAACCAAAAAAATAATAAAAAAAAGATTCAAAAAATTATGTAAAAACTCAATTTCACAAATTTCCGCTATCTACAGGAATTCTATCAAATCGTTTAATGTCAATATTGTCCTAAGCAATATTAGAAAATAGGTGAGCCTCGATAATTGGCCGCTCAATTTGTGGCTTGAATTGATTAATGGAAAATTTAAGGCAACGGCGACAGCTGTGCCAGTTGACATGGCCGATAACTCCGAGCCAAACAAACAGCCAGCTGCGAGTCGTGTGGCCGAAACAAACAACCGGCATCCCGTTCCAACTTACACACAGACGCATTCCTCCACTGGGCAAACATTGGCAGTTCGATAAGATCGCGTGTCAGCCCAGCCCAGCCCAGCATCCGGCGCTATCAGTTAGTCAGCGCACGGCAAAGCCAACGGAAAGAGCTACCGGAGCAGATATCGCATAGAGAACAGCACAATGTCCACACTCGAGACTGAGGTGACCTTCCGCAAGCAAGCGGAAGTGAGTCAGAATCTGGAGGCGCAGTTTCGCAGCTCCTCCACAGACTTCATACTGATCACGGATCATCGCACCTCCAAGAGCAAGAGCCTCGAGCAACTGGAGGCGGCCAAGCAGGAAAGCGAATCCGAGCCGTCCTGCTGCCTGAGCTATGCGAAAAGTACGTTCCGCATGAAGACGCTGAAGAAGCGTCTGCCCATCCTCAGCTGGCTGCCCGAGTACAATCGGACCGATGCCTACGGTGATATTATAGCCGGATTTACAGTGGGCCTAACGGTCATACCGCAAGGATTGGCCTACTCGGGTGTGGTGGGTCTGCCGCCAGAGTCTGGCCTCTACGGCTCCTTTCTCGGCTGCTTTGTCTACGTCCTGTTGGGCACCTGCAAGGATAATACCATAGGCAGCACTGCGGTCGCCTCACTGATGACCTTTCAGTTCGCTCACGGCTCCTGGGCCCATTCAGTGCTGCTCACCTTTCTCACGGGCATCATTGAGATACTGATGGCCGTCTTCAAGCTGGGCTGTTTGGTGGAGTTTGTGTCGGGTCCGGTCAGTGCGGGCTTCACCAGTGCCGTGTCGCTAATCGTGCTCACCTCGCAGATGAAGTACATCCTTGGCGTGCGGAGTGACGGCGCCTCCTTCCTGCAGAGCTGGATCAGCATGTTTCGCGACATCGAGAACATACGCGTTTGGGACACCTGCCTGGGCTTCGGCTGCTTGGCCCTGTTGCTGGCCATACGCAGCCTGAGCCAACTACGCATAGGTTCCAAGCAGCGATCCGAACGTAGCCGACTGCAGCAAGTGCTGAATGAAGTGATCAAGTTTGTGGGCGTCACCCGGAATGCCACCGTGGTCATTGGCGCCACCATGGTGGCCATGTATTTGGAGGCGAACAGCATGAATCCCTTCCGTCTGACGGGCTATATACCACCGGGATTGCCGACACTAACACTGCCCACTTTCACGATTGAGGCGCAGCCGGGAAACGCCACAGCTGGCATTCCAGCGGTGCCTGGCGAAAGCTTCTTCGAAATGGTGCACAGCCTGGGCTACGGTTTGATCATAGTACCGGTTATAGCGCTGCTGGAGAACGTGTCCGTCTGCAAGGCCTTCGCCAAGGACAAGCAGATCGACGTTGGCCAGGAGCTGTTTGCCACCGGCGTGGCCAACATTGCCACCTCGCTGGTGAGCGGCTATCGCAGCAATGGTGGATTGGCCAGGTCCGCTGTGAACAATGCCAGCGGCTGCCGCACAAACATGTCCAATCTTTATATCGGCATTATTGTGGTGCTGTCGATCCAGTACCTCACCGACTACTTCTATTTCATACCCAAGGCCGTTCTGGCGGCCATCATCATATCGGCAGTTGTGTTCCAGCTGCAGTACCAGATCGTTGTGCCCATGTGGCGCAGTAAACGTAAGTTTTTAATGTCTAGCATGGATTATAGTATTTATTATATTTCGTTAGATCGCATGTGGCGCTCAAGCTAAGCATGACGAGTTTTTTGAATGTATGTTCTTAGTTGTTAAATAATTGATTGAATTATCAGGTTCTGACCTTGTGCCTGGATTGCTGGCCTTTATCACCTGCCTGGTACTTCCCCTGGAGATTGGCATCGTTGTGGCGATTGGAGCTAACCAGCTCTATATACTCTACCACTCGGCGCGGCCCAAGGTGACGCTGGAGCAGCTGGAAACAGAGCAGCGTATTAAGTTTATAAAGATCACGCCTGATCGCTGCTTGATATTTCCCTCGGTGGAGTTCGTTAGGAACATGGTGCTCAAATCTGGCAGCAAGACAACGCTGCCGATTGTCATCGACTGTACGTACATTTTTGCAGCCGACTTCACTGCCGCGAAGGTGATCTCGTCCATGGTAGATGATTTCCATAGACGCCAGCAAAAGATCATCTTCTTCAATCTCAAGCCGAGTGTGGTTAGCATTTTCGAGGGCCTCAATACCAAACTGGTGCTCTGCTACAATACACACGCTCTGAGCCTGGAACTCTTGCCAAATGCTGCTCTTAATCTGTCGCGATCGGTGGACTCATTGGAAACGGGCACCAGCATAGGCGACTGCGTGAGCATGACCAGCACCAGTACTCTATCCCTGGCAAGAATCTAACAACAACAAACAGCCAATCGGTAAATTACATCAATAAAAACGTATATTTGGTTCCTTGTGCATAAAAACTTAGTTGATTTGAAATCAATTGCTTTATTCATACTAGAATTACCCACATTGTTGTATTCCTTCTGAAAATAAGTTAAGAACCTTCGCTAAAGAGTCGCTCAAATACTTGATGTGCTTATAAAGAAATCATATATTTAAGAGTTTCTCGAATTAAGTATACAAAATATTAATAAACCATTCTAGAATTGAGATGTTCTTACTGTGTGACTATTTATTTGTGGTTAAATAAAACAATGGTAAGTCGATTTACTAAAATAATTTCACACAGACCAGCGAATACTATATAACAAAATTTCCAAATATGTTTAAAAGGGATTGAATACTAATTTATATGGAGTAAGTTAATCTTACCAAAAACATGATATGGAAATACGTATATGTAGTATGTATATAATCTCATGATAAGACTTTCAAATCCCTAGACATACCGTTCCAATAATAAGAACCTCCATAACTCTGTAAAAACTGATCAGTTTTTGGATCTCGAGACAGTTTTTAACAGGATTTGGCATATATATTATATCTGCATATAAAGTTGAAGCACTTTCGAATTTTCGATTTTATATGAAACTCAAGCCACGATAAGGCCTAGATAGTCCCTAGAAATGTATTTCAAACACTTAAACACCCCGTAACTTTGTTAAAACTGAACCGATTTAAGCTCGAGGCCAATTTGTTCATGGGTTTTCCTCTACATTTAAGTTTTGTTCAATGTTATAATAATAATATAATTTTTTTGACTTTTTTCGAAAAAGCGTTTACTAACCTTACCCGTACCTATTTTAAAAAACAATTTACCTAATTTCGAATTTCAAAATTTTTAGTCCGGAGACAGTTTTGCTCATGGTTTCTCATCTTCAATAATTCTGTTTATAAATCTGAAGCCTGTTCGAAATTTAGGCTAAGGCTAATAAAACCGTAGTCATGCTTTTACAGCATTTAAGACACTCGAGACAGTGTTGATCATGTTTTGACCTTTACATGAAGTCTGCAACATTTAAATAATTAGGTTTCGTAAAGATTATACGATATTATTAATATATAAAAAATGAAATGTTTTTAAAATAAAATAAATAAATGAACATAAGCATGTGATTTACGGATGTACTGCATGCTTATGCAGCTTGGTGCGTATTTCGGCCATACGACGCTCCCGTGTTGCCCGCTGCTTGGCCTCCTGGGCGGCACAAGCTGCACGTTCAGCCGCCCTCTTGGTGCTCTGAAAGTCCGATCGCGCCACATCGAGCTGGTGGAGAAGCAGCTCCACACGCTTTTTGGCCGCCTCGACAAGCTGCTGCTTCTCGACCAGCTCCTGCTGGGCACCGGTGGCCGCCTGCTCCGAGTTGGCCACATTGGCCTTGGCGGTATTGACGGCATCGCCCAGAAACTTTATCTGCACGTTGGCCTGCTTGGCTGCCTGTGCGGCTGCATTGCAGTTGCCCTGCGACGTTTGCAGAGAGCCGGACTCCTCCTGCACAACGACTTCGCCCTCGCGCACCTCCGATTCCAGCTGCTCAACGATTTGCAGCTTCCCGGCGAGAGCCGCCTCGGCGGCCTTAGCTGCTGCCCGCGCCCTGTCAGCCAGCTGCATTTTCACCTGCTGCGCTGCATTTTCCGCTGCCGGCAACTGTGCATCGGACGCGGCCTTCGCCTCCTGTGCCGCCTTCATGGCAATGCAAGAGGACTTCTGCTTCGACGGCACGGGCACTTTGACATTGCAGCTCTCCTTCTTGCAAGAACCGTCTCCCTCATCATCATCATTGTGTTCGCCATCGTAAGCTAGGCTGGATTGAGCAACAGATCGTTTCTGCGAGCGATAGATGTTTTCAGTATTGCCAGAGTCTGTTCAAGCCACTTACCTTACCTATCTTGAAGCCAAAAGTGGGGCAGAGGAGCAGCAGCATCAGCATTAGCAGTGTAGCCTTAGCAGTCATTCTGAACAGTTCCAAATTCCTTTTTTCGATCACGACTGACAAAATATGCTTTTGCCTTGTCATGCGAACAATTATAATCTGATAGCCGACCCTCGAGATTTACGTAAGATGATAAATTTCCAATGCGTTGTGAGTCCTTGATGTTGATATTCACCATAAGCCTCGTACTGGTGGCCAGTACAAAGCCCGCGAACACAAGCAAACAGTTATTCAATCAGAAGAAGGATAAGAATATGTCGTTTTGCCTGGTTGACAACAAATCCGAGAAATTGGCAGCGAATGCGGCAACTGATGCAAAGGCCGCCAAGGATGCACAGTTCTGCGCCAGCGAGGCGGCAAGTCAGCAAGCCATGGATCGATTGGCCAGTAAAGCGGAGCAAGCTGCTCGATCGGCTGAGGCGGCGCTGAACGGAAAGAAGGTGTTTTTAGAGCAGCTGGAAAAGGCTCAGGTCGAGGCCGACGCTGTCATTGAGGAGGTGAAAAAGGCGCTGGCCCAAAGCCGCTTCAGCATAGAAACTGTGACTCGAGTTGCCAGCAGCATCAAACAACTTTTGGAGCTATTGCAGGCGCTGCTAGATGAAGGAAAATCGACTCTACAGAATGCTCTGCAAGTGGCAGACAATGCCCACAAAGAGGTGGAGGGCAAGAAAACGCTTTTGATGGATTCGAAAAAGCGGATAAAAAAAATGCAAGGTTGCTTGAAAAAAGCCAAAGAAGATCTCGAGCGCACCGGATGCATGGCTAAACAGGCAGAAACTGCGGCCGAGGAGGCTAAACAGCGCATTGGCACCGTTCAAAATATTTCTAAAAAGATAAAGAAACTAAAGAAAAAAGATCTTAGATCTTTAAAAGGCTTGCTGAACAGAATATTCCAATAAAGTCTCCTATCCTGTTTCGTTTAATAATTTATTGCAATAAAAACGACGTTTGTATATTTTGCTTAAAATGTATTTGTATCACAGAACACTTCCTTTTATTTAATCGTTTTTTACATATCAAACTAAGGAAGACCCTAATAGTATGCACTTCATATTCGCGCCTAAATAAGCGTTGCCTTATGAGCAAAAATAAATATATCGAAGTTCAATGGCAACTCTGGCAGTGCTGATTTCAAAAGCATCGATATATCGACGCTTAACTATCGATAGTTGAATTGATGTCATTTTTCCATCCCCAAGCCGCATGAAAGTTGACGAAAAAATATTTAGAGAATTCACGTTCGTTGCTAGTAAAAATATTATTGTGTATATTAAATCAAGATTTAGTTGAAAATGGCACGCAAAAATGCACAGGCCGAGGATCTCTCGAACGTGGAGTTCGAGACCAGCGAAGATGTCGAGGTGATTCCCACCTTCAACGCCATGAACCTCAAGGAGGAGCTGCTACGCGGCATTTACGCGTACGGTAAGTGTTGTGTGTATACTTTTCGTCAATCTCGTTCCTAATATGGTGGCACATTTTGCGAATGTAGGTTTTGAAAAGCCTTCGGCTATACAACAGCGCAGCATCAAGCCGATTGTGAAGGGACGCGATGTAATTGCCCAGGCGCAATCCGGCACGGGCAAGACGGCAACATTCTCCATTTCAATACTACAGAGCCTGGACACGACTTTGCGCGAAACGCAGGTCCTCTGCCTGTCACCCACGCGCGAGCTGGCTGTCCAAATCCAGAAGGTCATTCTGGCCCTGGGCGATATGATGAATGTGCAGTGTCATGTGTGCATTGGCGGCACAAACCTGGGCGAGGACATTCGCAAGCTGGACTACGGCCAGCATATTGTGAGTGGCACACCTGGACGTGTCTTCGACATGATTAAGCGACGTGTTCTACGCACAAGGTAAGTTTCTAAAGCCTTCAATAGCTGTGTACCCATTAGAAATTATTTTCGAAGCTAGTTGCAGTATATCTTTTAGCTTTAAATAAGTATTAATTTCAAATTTTATTAATTTCCCATAGAGCCATTAAAATGTTGGTGCTCGATGAGGCTGATGAAATGTTGAACAAGGGCTTTAAGGAACAGATATATGATGTATATCGGTATTTGCCGCCAGCTACGCAAGTTGTGCTCATCTCTGCCACATTGCCTCATGAGATTCTGGAAATGACGTCTAAATTCATGACGGATCCTATTCGAATTTTGGTTAAACGGTAAGCACGGTATAATAATTAATCTTAGCATCTTAATGTATGCCCGCTATCATTACAGTGATGAATTGACGCTGGAAGGCATCAAGCAATTTTTTGTGGCCGTTGAGCGCGAGGAATGGAAGTTTGATACGTTATGCGATCTCTATGACACACTGACCATCACGCAGGCGGTTATTTTCTGCAACACCAAGCGCAAGGTGGACTGGTTGACTGAGAAAATGCGCGAGGCTAATTTCACGGTCAGCTCCATGCACGGCGATATGCCTCAAAAGGAGCGCGATGAAATCATGAAGGAGTTCCGTGCCGGCCAGTCCCGTGTACTCATCACCACGGATGTATGGGCGCGCGGCATAGACGTGCAGCAGGTGTCACTGGTCATCAACTACGACTTGCCGAATAATCGTGAGCTGTACATTCATCGCATCGGACGATCGGGTCGCTTTGGACGCAAGGGTGTTGCTATCAACTTTGTGAAGTCCGATGATATTCGCATTTTGCGCGACATTGAGCAATATTATTCGACGCAAATCGACGAGATGCCCATGAATGTGGCAGATTTAATCTAATTTTCATTTCAAACTAATTGTAGTTTATTTTTACATACTTATGTACAACTGTAACCATCTTTTCTTAGCGGTAGCAACAACTACTTGTGACAAATGAAATGAATGCATATGAAGAGTATTTGTCTTTCAACACACAACCATAATCTGTATATGTAATTAAAAATAACATAAGAATTTAATACAGAAACCAGTTTGTTTAAAATGGTTGAAGGTCGATTAGTCTGATGACGAGTTCATTAAAACGTACTTAGACTTTTCGGAGGTATTTTTAATATTGTTACACAACAATTTGCACTGAATACCATTTAAATTACCTTATTATTTAATAAAAACCATATACAATATTTAAACTACTAAGCTAACTACAGACTTTGGTCTAGTGCGAAGAGAAACCGCGAAATGATAGATGGAAATTAAATTAACACCGCTACCGCAAAACATTTCAACTTATTACGTCCGGCTTCGATTGTGGTAATGGTATATATGCAGTAGTTGCTGATGACGCTTTGCGCTGACCCTTGGCATCCTTCGCTTTCAGCAATGTGCCTAGGACAATGCCCAGAAAGAGAATGAGGCCAACCTGGTGGTTTGAAAGAAATTTCTTCGCGCAATCCTTGGGATTGTCGATGTTGAGTGAATAGATCTGTTGAACAGTAAGAAGTTAGTAAATAGCAGATACATAAACATATAATCCTTGAAATCCTCACCTGTTGCACCAAATGTGCGCCAACGACCCCAACGGCGGCATAGTAGGGCAGCGTCTGGTCGCAGGCATAGCCGGCGGCCGAGAGGCCCGCCACCATCGCAGCCGTAAAGCCCGATAGCCACGCCTTTGTATTCTCGCCGAAGCGCAGCGCCGTCGACTTGACGCCGATTTGCAGGTCGTCCAGCTTGTCCTGGTGAGCGTAGATGGTGTCATAGACAATGGTCCAGCACACACCGGACATATATAGGGGCAAGCAGGCATCCAAATTGACGCTGCCCTGAGTGGCACACCAGCCCAGAAGTGCGCCCCAATTGAAGCACATGCCAAGTACCAGTTGAGGCCAGTAGGTGACCCGCTTCATCAGCGGATACGTGACGACCAGACCCAGCGAGCTGGCACCCAGCAATATGGACTGCCAGTTGAGCTGCACCAGCACCAACAGGCCAAGGCTGAGCTGTGCCGAGAGAAAAACAATCGCATCGAACTGCGTGATCTGGCCGGAGGCAAGTGGGCGACTGCGCGTTCTCTCCACCTTGGCGTCGATGTCCTTGTCCCACATATCGTTGATCGTACAACCGGCGCCGCGCATTATTAAGGCGCCGGTGGCAAACAAGCCCAGCATGGTCAAGTCCGGCCAACAGCCGGCATCGGCGCTAAGTGCAATGCTCCAGCCGCAGGGCCAGAACAGCAGGTATGTCCCAATGGGTCGATCAATGCGC
Organism: Drosophila flavopinicola; assembly: GCA_035042425.1. NCBI lineage: Eukaryota > Metazoa > Arthropoda > Insecta > Diptera > Drosophilidae > Drosophila > Drosophila flavopinicola. The sequence goes on along the minus strand of JAWNLL010000459.1, from coordinate 4,632,016 downwards.
ATCAGCTGTGCGTACGGTTTGGTGGCAGCTGCCAATTCCTGTAATAGAGACGCTTTACGCGGTGCTTCGCTCTCTCGGTTCGAGGGCTCGGACAACGTTGCGGTCGTTCTTTGGTGTAGCGTGAAACTGCTCAGCTGCTGATGCAGCATCAGCAGTCTTTGCTTGCGGTAGTCGCTGGCCTGTGTATGTAATCCAATGAAAACACGCGCCGGCACAGCTGGCATGTGTTTTGATGTTATTGTTGTTGTTGCTGCTGCTGCGGTTGCCGCTGGCAAATGCATTTTAAGTCTGTTATGTAGGCGCAAATGTCGTAACGCAAACATACTGTGTTCTGTGGTTTTCTTATTGGAACACAGTACACATTGAATTACACAGTTGGACTAGTATCTAATACAGGACCACTCCGTATAGCGAATATGGCAAGAACTCCACAAGTTTGGGGTAGTGGTGTTGGAATCGTATCGATATATCGTTGTTTGAATTTAATTTATGTACGATACTAAAGATATCGATTATATCGATGAATACTCATTCGTTTGTCCGGGAAAATATGTATCTGACATTTGTTGCCAACCATTGTTGCTGGTTGTCAGCAATAAACATTTTTCTTTTTTGATTGATAACGATATAAATATGCACGAAATGTTAAACGATTGTCGGCATCTCCGACACTATAAATAATATACATATATATTTAAACCGTCATTTTCAAGACGACCGAGAATATGCAAAAGAGATTAATTTCAATTGAATCAATTTGATATAATTTTAAAGTGCGATATATGTGATTGATTATTAATATTTGGGGTACAGCTGCGCTTGGCACTTCTGTCTATACATATTTGCAGTTGACTTAACTTCTCATCCGTGCCCAATTACAGATAGTGATGGAAAATACTGATTCTTAATTATTGTTATCCTCCCTCGGCAATCTAATCAACTCTGTTTGAAAGCCAGCTTGGCTAGCCTCAATCCTGCGAAGTGCTGCGAGTTGCTCCCTGTGGTAATCCCTCTGCAACTGCAACTGCTCCGTCCTCAACTGCCTCTCCAACTCCAACTGCTCCTTCTCCAAATCCAACTGCCCGCGAACTATTTTAACAAGCTCTGCTTGATTGTTAGTGTTGAATGCAGCGTTAGTTTATCTTCCCCAAAATTGTAGAAATTGACAATAAGTCGCTGTAATAAACGTTGCTGTTGTTGAACAGTAGTTAGAACAATATCTATTTTCTGATCAGCATTCATTTTTCTGAATCAAGCTTTGTTAAATTACAAAGGAAAAGGATTTTTCGCATCCTTGAAGAAATCAATGAGTTCCGATAAGATGCACTTTGAGTGTAAGATATATCGATATTTCATAGCTTACTGCTGCCATTTCATGTTTAATTTTTTTGGCGTTGCCATATCAACGAAGCCATAGCACATTTATATCAACAGTTTCACTTAAATTTGAATTTATCTACGACTTAGATTTAATGAGCATTAAAAATACTATTATGCCTCCGAACTGTTATTCAAATATAATAATATTAGTTACTTGTATTATGAGACCTTATATATTTAAGTTCTTTTTTTTTCCTATAATATAATGTATAAGCTTATAAGCTTATAAGCTGTGATGTAGACGGCATAGAGAAACTGCCGTTGCTTGAATGTTAAGTTCTTGTTGTGGTGCAGTAGTTAGTTAAAAGCTTTAACCGAAGTATGATCTAATAACTCAACCATTTAGACCAAGCGAATATCGTTAACCGTTTCCTTTTGCACGCGGCACCATTCGCTCGAAATCTGCACACGCCAACGAAGAATGCCCGTAAATTTTGCACACGGTCGTAGTTATTTTGCACACGTCCATCATTCAAACGAAAGTCTGCAGCAGTTAGGAACAAAACATTGGCAAAGCCAAGTGGGCCTAAACCAGACACATAGCAAATACCCTAGCTAGCGGTTGCTATCGCTCAAGCACTATTGAAATATGTACAAGCATAATAATATACTACTTACTGAAATGCTGGCAATAAAAAAATACTTTGGAAATAACCAATAATCTTAATTGCTAAAAAAATTTTTAACTCTTTTGATGTTGAACTTTGGCAAATCCATAAATCATCACAAGCGTTTTTTGAGAAATACAAAAATAAATTCTTTTGTTCTCTGGACTAGATGACAACCAGGCAGACAGCATGCTGATCTCCAACTGATTGCCAGATGGGTAAAGATGTACTGAATTTCTGGTCCATATCTGTTTGAATTCTCTTCCTCTACCATACACATATATACGCACACACCTGTCGCTTTCTCCGTTACTAAATGGTGTCAACATCGTTGGGCTCTCTTGCTATCAATGATATCGCCTGCCTGCACTCCGCCCGTACTGATAACACCGTCGTGTTTCTCAGCGATAAGCATGCAGGGCTATCGCCTCGGCGGGATTAGTGTCAGGTTTTCTTTAAAAAAGAGCATACACTCGTCTGTCCCAAGCAGTCATCGCCCCGCTCTCAGCAGTTAAGCAAGTGTCTACGCAGCTATTACAGCTACTTAACAGTTGTTTTCATTTTGCGGCTAATTGAAATAGTTGGAACTCCAATTACAATATATTTAATAACCATGGATCATGGAGATCATAATACCGATTCGGGCTCTACCGCCAAATCTTGCCCAATGATCATGGTGGTAAGTTTCGCAGCTAATTTTTTATGTGGTTGTTTATTTATACAGAAAAGCAATAATAATACTTATTCCATGTATTTGATTTTATTTGCCATAACTAATGTTACACTCTCTCTTGCACGCTGCGAGCAAAGACTTAATTTAATTTAATTCGCGTTAAAAATATTGAGATCTGTTTGGTTTCACTCTCAGAGTGCTCTCTTTCTCTCTCTCGCTCCCTCGGCTCAGGTACAACAATGTACAGAATCGTGCAGTTGTGATTGCTACGTTTTAGCTCACTCTTTCTCCCGCCAAGTTACGCTCTACTCAAGCATACGTATTTATTTGTATGTAGTACACTGATCAGTATGTTATTGAGCACAAGACAAACACGTAAGCAAATACCGGGCGCTGAGCCGGTAAACATATAAATGCTGTACGCATTTTATCGAATTTACCTGTGTCACCCTGTGGCCTCACCATACCCCAGTGGGAAATGTGCAGCTATTCTTATGACTTACGCACTTACTCACTTTCTATCTCTTTCTCACGACAGTTCCATGGCGGCCACTGTGAGCGAATCTTGTGGCGTGGCTGGGTGGCATCGACAGTGACCGAGTTTACGCTCTCCGCCATCGCTCTCTTCGTGCTCGCCTTTCTCTACGAGCTGCTGAAGTTTCTGCGAGAGCATCTGGTGCGACGGGAGGCGCGCAAGGAGGCGGATCGAATGGCCGCAGAGATGCGGCACAAGACCAATGTGAGCGGCTGCTCGGAAACACCACTGGCCGAGGTCAGGGAGGTGACATACTGGCAGCGCATCTTCAAACCGGCGCACATAGTTCAGTCGCTGCTGAATCTGTTGCAAATTGTGATTTCGTATTTGCTCATGCTGATCTTTATGAACTACAACTATTGGCTGTGCTTGGCCGTTGTTTTGGGTCTGGGCTTTGGCTACTTTTTCTTCGGTTGGGTCAAGAAAGATTGCCAAGAAAATGAGTGCTGTCCTTAAGCATATACTTCAAAGGATTCCACGTATTACATACAAATTCAAACATTTTCTGTATTATTAACCTTAAAGTAAGCGTCCAATATAATACGGTTAATAATGTGTTTGTTCATCCCATTCGAGCATGTTTCTTGTCAGCCCTTCTTTACCGCATAGTTATTATAAAATTTGGCTTTAATGTGTTGCTAAAAAAACAATTTTATTTTTAAAATGTAGTTTTTAGATTTATGGCATAAATTAGTCAACTAGAATTTACTTAAAGAGCATAATGTACAAATAATTATGAGAACAAGAACCTAGGTATATTTAAGACTTTACATTTTATAACACAACTCAATACTTTATTCTTTTGTTTTTTACAATAAAAAAGTTGCTTAAAAAACAAATGAAAATCTCCAAAATTACATACATAAAATTCGTTAAAACCGAGCTCCCGAGAGCCGCAGGACCTCATGACCCAACAGTACCACACTTTTATTTAAGCATTTAAATAGCCAACCAAAAATTACAAAATTAAAGTATACTAAAATCATATGAATTATGTTAAGAGAGAGTTGTTAGTGTGATATTTCAGCTGGACTAGCTTAGACTATCTCTTATGCTATTCTAGTATATATATATATATATATATATATATCGTAGTTATCGTAGTTAAACCCTTCACACTTGACTGACTAACCAACAATTCGAGCTGCCCCTAGTGACAATTGGACGCGATTCGAAACCCATCCAACTTGCATCAGCCGCTGCCTCATAAGCCAGTTGCCCCGGCCGTCATCATCCCGCCGTGGTGATGATGATGATGCATGCCCCCATTCTGAAAGTACATGTAGTAGTTGTACGGCGGCTGCTGTCCCGCTCCCCCTTCGCAGTCCAGCAGCGGCTGTCCGCCCGCTACAGCGCCTCCTGGCGATGGCGTCATGGGCAACGGCGACACCGTGTTGCCCTGGCAGCTGGCGCGCAATGCCACCGCCTGATGGTGCGCCAGTATATCGGTGACGGAGTGCGACGATGGCCAGTGTCCGGCGGCCACGCTGCGCAGCTGATGCGTCTGCGATGACTGCGGCGGCGAGGGACTGCCGCAGGAGACGGCCTTCATGCTGTACGCCGCAGCCGCAGTGTACGGCTGGTAGATGGAATTGTAGAGATGGGCGTGGGCGTGCACGTGGTGGGCACTGGCCGCCACCGCCGCCGCCGTATGCTGGTGATGATAGTGATGCTGGTGCGCGGAGTGTGTGTGCTGAGCGGCGCTGCTACCGTTGGCATTGTTGTGGTTCCCATTCCCACCGCCGCCGCCGCCGCCGCCGCTGCTGCCGTTGCCGTTGCTGCCCATGGCGCCCAGAGTGGAGGAGCCAACGCCAACGCCGCCGCCGCCGGCACTGTGGTGATGTCCAATGCTGCCCAGCTTGTTGCGCAGTATCCGGGAAATGGAGCTGACGCTGGGCACGTTCGTCTTGTCGCAGATGCCCTCGCTGAGCAGGCGATCGCGTATCTCCCAGGCGAAGATCCCCGGATCGCGCTGCTTCAGCTCCCGTATGTAGTTGACCACCTTGGGCGTGGTGACGCGCGGCTTGGAGCCGCCGATGGCGCCCGGCAGTATGGAGCCCGTCTCGTGGTAGCGCGCCAGTATCTTGGACACACAGCCGTGACTCACGCGCAGCTGGCGCGAGATGTCGCAGGGCCGGATGCCGAGGCGGGCCAGCTCCACGATCCGCATTCGCGTCGCATTCGGCAGCGGTCGGCCGTTCACAAAGACGCCGCCCAGCTGATTCACTTCGCCGTACTGCGGGCACTGCGACTCTAAAACGAGATGGAGCAGAGAGAGAGAGAGAGAGCGATGAGCATGGAGAGCAAGGCAACAACAACAACAACAACAACAACAGCAAACAGGCCAACAAAAGCATATTTGCGTCTAATTAGCTCCGGTTGGGAAGCCAGGAGCCAGGAGGAGTGGGCGCGGGTTGGGACAGTCTGGGGCTGGGTCTATGGACTGGTTCGCCAGAAAATCGCTACACTTTGCTTCCGAGAACTGCGGATGTGGGTGTGTGTGTGTGTCTGTGTCTGTGCCTGTGTGTCTGTGTGTGAATCTTGCTAAAGATTGTGGCATAGAAAAAAGCCACATAAATGCGCCGAACGTGCGGAAATGCATTTTGAATGTTGATGCAATGATTATCCCAGCACTATACCTAACTAAGCCATCTATTGTGCATTTACAAGTCTTGGGTACTTAGTTTGTCAATATTTATATTTCGGTTAATAATAAAGCAATATTCTATTGTAGTATATAACAAACTGCTCAATATCTGTGTTATTATCAATAAAAATGTAAGATACATATGCATATGGGTTTGTTTTCAAGAAAGAACTGAAAGCAAAATGGTTGCAGTAGCAAATATGGCGAGTTATCAAGCTAGACTAGTTCCACTTCCAGCTTGCTCTACCAAGATCTGGGCATTTCGGATGGATCACCTGCGCCTCCGCCCCTGAAGCTGCAGCCCTGCGAGCACATTACAGTCACTTAGAGAAATTTGCACATCTGCGCCTTATGCCGTCGTCTAATTTAGAATCATGTAGTTAGCATCATGTTTCACAACAACAACAACAACAACAGCAACAACATCATCAACTTAAACTAAGAACACGTACAGCGGACAGCGCCATAAAAATCACAATAGGGCTGCCGAGTTACACGCGCCACAAGTGCAAGTGCAGGAAAAGTCAGGAAGGAACCGAACAAAGAGCAGAGAATAGAAGTATACAGTATACAATATGCAATAATAGAGCATAGAGAGTGGGCGAAGAAAGAGCCGTCTGAAGAAGTCTGAAACAAGTGTATCGACCTCGATTGCTTTTCCATTCATAACTCACACAAATTGTACCTAGATCTTAACGAGGCGCTCAGTTGGCCATACGGCTGTACTGTTACATGTTCTCGTATTACAATCCAAATTGGAAACCCTTCAGACACTTGTTCGCCCAGCGGACTGCATCGAATTTCATGTTGCCAATGGTTATGCATTTGCGCACTTGTCAATTGCACTTCGATCAGTTTGGTAAGGCAATTCGCACTTGGGGCCATTCGCCAGACAAATGGGGCACACGAAACGTGCAGCTGCATAAATAACCAGCCCACTGCCCCAACGAACTGAAGTTTCATTGAGAATAGCTCATGCTATTCTCAAGCGTTGTCAACGCTTCAGATACATCGAGTAGTTAAGTTCGTCTGAAAGCGCCGCAAAATTCGAATTGTTTAAGGCATCATAAAAATGCATTAGCTATTTACTTACTTGGTGTATTACGAACACATGCACTCCAGCTATTCTGTAAACTCTATAAAAGCCGATCTCTCAGCCAGCTCGTAAGCCAGTCAAAGTCAAGATGCCTATTGGAAGCAGACTAGCTATTTTGCTGTCTTTATACCTGGCGCTCAGCTGTCAGTCAACGCAGGCCAATCCTGCTGAGGATCGGGCAGCACGAACGGTTTTAATATAGCAATTCCTATTGAGATTCGTTAGTTTATTTTGCATTTTCCTTGCAGAAAAACGATGTGTACGATTGGTTCTCCAGCCTCATCGAGGATTACGATGACGATGACAGCGAATCGCAGGAGTATTGTACGAGTTATCTTTATCGCAAATTATAAAGCATTTGCTAACTAATATACCATTTCCAGTGATCTGTCGCAACTGTACCGTTATTGTGGGGCAGGCCCAAGCCAATGCCACAGAGACAACAACTGCTCCAACTGCGATTGCACCCACGCCAGCTGTAACCACGAGCAGTTCCAATGGAGGCGCTGCACCCACAGCAGCCACTAACGCTCCTCCTGACGATGGTGCAGTGACTCCTGTGCCCGTGCCAACGACACCGCCAATGGAGGGCTAAAATAACCCCGTTTAACTAAGTACAGCCACCTGACTGCCATGGAGTTTTAAACTAATATATAGTATCAAGCTAATGATCAGTTTTTAGCAGGAACTTGGTATACGAAATCTCTAAGCTCCTGACACATCCTCGTCGATCGCTTAAACTTTGAAACTGAAATTAATCTCAGCTCAGAACTAGAACGAACCTAGTTGTGCTGCTGTTTTTTGAACAACATATAAACTTTTTTTAAAGTAATGTAAATATACTGTTATTTCCGGTGAAGGTGTTACCTATTTATATAATTGGCTCTTTCAATACACATGGGCACACTGTGAGTTCCGTCAGGTAATTATTTTAAAACTCCTATAAGGCTTACTAAATCTTCGCCATAAGCATCCACTTCAGCGCCAGATCAAGATATACACAATTGTTTTGACATAAGTCACAACAAATCGGCTGGCGCTCACCGCAGACCCACACACATAGCCGTCTGCTTCTGGTTCTGGTCTGGCAGTGGAGTAGCTGCTCCATTCAGCATCAGGCTCGGTGGTTCCTCTTTCTTTTTCCCGTATCTGTGAATTTGTCGTCTTTGAACATTTCGCTCGGCAGCGCCTGGCATTTTCCCAGTGACAGCGTATGTGATACGAAGGCAGCCCATCTTGACATTATGTTTGACATTTGTAATCTTGCGATCGTTAATTATTTTCGAATTGAGTTACAAAGGGGCGCACTTAGTACGGGCATAGCCACACAGGAGCAAATTCTACACAAGAACGAGTAACGCCAAAGATCGACAAATGTTCGGCTGCCGTTTTTTGTCCCTCCGTCCGTCCGACCGTCGGTATCTGTGAGTCTGTGCCGGTCTGCAGAGGCATTCGAGTCATCCGCAGTGATAGGCTGCAATTTGTTGCTCAACTCAACAACATTATCTTCGAGTGCTTGACTTTTGTGCTAAACGTTCATAAATTTGTCTCCACAAATATTTTTAGTTGTCTGCCCTAATGAATGATGCTATTCGGTTTTTTTCTCTCCCTTTTTTTGTTCTTCTTGTTTTGTGTGTGTGTTTTGTAGATCAATGTTTACTGTGTCATTTTAATGGCTTTTCAAATACGCATGACATCAATTTTCGGCAATTATTGAAGATTAATGGGCGCCCAAGTTGACCATTTGGAAATGAAGTTAATTACGATATTGAATTATGTGCCAAGCTGATAAGAGCAGCAAGCTAACTAGCCCGAAAAATTGAACACTTATCAGCCATGGTAAAGCTGCAACTGCAGACTTCATTCGGCTTGAATCTCTGATGATGATCTTTGGCTTAAGCTCAAATTCAAATGTGGACTTCTGATTTATGGTCAACAGCATCCATATATACATCCGGCCTGCTTCGAGTCAGAGAGTCAGCATCCCCAGTCAAATTAGTCACGTATTTTTGCTATTAGCGCAACAATTAAATGCCCTATGTTTGACTCAAGATGAGTCAAGAGCCAATATGCAAACATGTTTTTTTTTTGCGACGTGCCACTTGTCCAAAAAACAATTTTGATAAATTATTGCTTATGGAGCCAAACTGCTTGCTTCCAATAAAAGGCATATTTTGACAAACATTATTTTTTTTGGGTTAGTTGAACTTAACGTTGATCTGTTAAATATGTGATGAGCTTGTTAAAAAACAAGAAACACATAAAACAATATCGGAAAACAAAGTAAATACATATAAATGTATATATGTATTTAAAGATTCTATTGCTGAATGCAAACACTACTTAGTCCGGAGTACACAATGAGCTACCGTCGCATCGTCCGTTTCAGATTGAGACTCAGTTGCCGCCAGTTGTCAGTGAACCTTCCGTTCGATCGTGCCACAATGACCCATCCGTCGGCATTGGATTTCTGTTGTTGGTCTTATTAAAGGTGTAAACATGCCACCGCCGTTGAGGACTCAAATGCGAGAGTCGCTTACGTCGGTTACGATCAGAGAGCGCTCCTCCTCCTCCACCTCCGCTCAAGTGAGGAGCAGCTCCCGCTCAGGTGCAGCTGAAGTGTTTGCCAGTTGCCGTTGCCGTTGCCGTTGGGTTTATTTGACGTGTTTGTTTGCGCTCGGAAACCTTCGAATGTAGAGAGACCACTTTTTACGTCGACACATGCCTGCCTGCCTGTTTGTTTAATTTTAAGTTACGCACAACAACAAAAAGCAGGGGCTTGGGCTACTTAAATGCCTGCTCTAGACTCTAGACCATGTTTGCACTGATGCAGTCTATAGCAAACAAAAAACAACGACAACGACTACGATAGTGCTACTTTGTCTCTAATGAGTATCCGCATCCTGGCATTTTCCACTAGTCACTGAACTAATCAAAGCAAACAGCACAAAACTCGACCCGATCGAGTTCCAATCGCCGACTGCTGATCCAAGTAGTCAGTCCAAGTGCAGCCAGCGGCTTCTGTTAATGAAAAGCAAACAACTACAAAATGTGAAGAGCTCTGGCAAACAGCTTAAAAAATCATAAACTCATTTTTTGTCAGGGCCAGAAACAAGATGCGCGCCCTGCCCTGCCAATATTTGCTAATGGATTTTGGTGTTTGGAAACGATGCGGGCTGTCATTATAGTCGTCCTGCTGCGGGTCCTTCGGGCAGGAAGTCGCCAACGGTGTCGCATACAAATGGCTTACAAATGGCTCTGTTTGCACTGAAACTCAACACTTTGTCAGGCCCGAGCTGACGATGGTCTTTGCTTTCCCTTTGAGACGCATGTTGCATGCATGCAGACCATAAAAAGCTCAATTAAGATTGTCTATAAAGCGAAATTATAATTCATAAATTCTGGGAAATTGCCGAATACAATGGCCGCCCTTGTTCTGCGACAGCGGCTGATAAACAAATTACAAAATGCTCCAGCAAATGAAGTAGCAGTTGCAGTAGCTAAATGCTTATTTGTGTGTATTCACATATCGTGGCTTTCTAATTCTTGGAACTGTGCGAACACTTTCGCTTTGACAAAAACCGCTCAAAAGGCTCGCTTGGCAATTAAATTTGAGCAAAGGCTTGCCGCATTTGCATACATATTTACATGTGCACATATAAATTATATAAAATCGTTAAAGGTTCAGCAAAAGTGCACTGATGCGTGCAAATCCAATTACAGGAGCAATTAACAAACTTTAACTAACTAGAACTAATTAAAAATAATATTTTGCAAACGTTCGCAAAAAAAATATATACAGTTATAATTATATAGAATACGCTGTGGCGATAATCAGTTAAGAGACTATCATATAAATGTGGAGATTATAAATTAAAAATATATATATATAAGCTTCGACTAATTTATTTCCTACTCGTCTGCTGATAAGCAGCAATCATATATATATATATGTACATATATATAAATATATTTCTTACTCTTGTTTTTATTGGTCTGGCCAATGAATTGAAATCTTTGTTTGTATTTGTGTCTTTTGCTATTATATTTTATAGTTTTGAACAGAAAATCATTTGCATAGTATGTATTTTTTTTTTTTAAATTTTTCCCTGACAGATTTCAAATGTCAAAAGGCAATAAACTAATTTCATGCATAATTGAAATTAACAAATTCAACATTTGGCTAGCTGATAAGTAATTTTGAACATGTATATATATGCCTATATGCCATTAAATACATTGTATTATTTATGACTTGGAATTATGACATGGGCCATAAGCATTTAATCAACGATTCGTAATTCAGCGACCCCAACAATGACAACAATAGAAATGCAATATATTTTAAATTAATTATAATTTCGAATTTGAAGAATGAGCGACAAGTCAATTAACACGTTTACACTTCAAACGAAGCGTTCGATACGAATTTGATCAAAATATAGAAAAATGTTGACTAATTAGCGCAACATTCACATAAACAATACAATTTTATGCATTCATACAAAATAATTACAATTAAATGATAAACAAAATGGCCGCCAAATGGACTCGTAGATTTTTAGTTTACACCCACAGAAATGGCATATAAATTTGGCATGAAATGGTCGCAATTCTTTTCCTTCTTGATTTTTTTTGTAATATTGAGAGCATTATTTGTGTTCATATTTTATAGTCTCGCCCTAAAGAGCAGTGCGACAAAAAACTGCACAGCAGCAAAGAAAGCATGGCAAATTAAATTGCCTTTTTCACGTTTTGTTTTTCTGTTCGCAACTGCAAGTTGCAATACGGCTGAGGCGATGCCATAAATCTTGGCTCTTGGCAAGTGGCAGCCGCTCCCTTTGGCCACTGCCCGTTCCTATCTGGCATACAATTTGATTGACAGTGCGATGCCGCCGCCAGAAGCCATGAGGGAGAATTGTGAATGTTTATATCCTGTAAAAGTGCATATGATAGGTTTTGATAGGTTTTTCTAAAAATGCCACAAAAATATGTAAGTTTACAACAATTGCATACTTTGCTGTGTGTGAATATTATCTTTGTTAGAGCTATTAACATGGTGTTAAAGCTATTAGATACTCCAAACAGCATCAGACAGTTTCCTTCTGTAAATTATTAACATTTTAACATTAAGAACTAAAAGCATAAATGTTTCATAGGGTATCTAAAAGTTGAGCTGCCCGTTTAGTTATTGCTTATTTAATGAAAAAAAGCACAAGTGAATTTGCGTTTGCATTGCAGCAAAAATTAATTTAACAACTCAGTTGAATTCTGTTGAGGCTCGGCGGTTTTATTTCATTTTCGCTTACATTGCGTATACGCAGTGTTGCGCCCCCCACCCCGCAATTATGTATGTACATATGCAAACGAATGTACATAAGCAGCCCAAAAAAGAAAAACTTATTATTCTCGATTTATAAATAATCTTTGCACTTTTGCTCGGTGACAATTTAAGATTCACGTTTTACATGATTTCATGCCAATATACATGTACTAAGTGCCTATGTAAGAGCTTGTCGACAACTTTGCATTCGGAGCGTTGCACAATTTGCCGCACAATCGCATTTATTTATCAGCAAATTTAACAAGCAAAGCGCCCAAGTAAGCCCGCTTGCCAAGAAGAAGGAAGCGTCTGCCACGCAGACTGTCCGTCAGTTTGTCCCTTCGAACTGTGGCGGCAATGTTATTCGCCTTTAATCAGCAAGAGTTCAATTTCTAGTCTTATCAGGCAAAAGAGTGCGAATTGTCATCTGTTTATTCTTTATATTGAGCGATCTGTCTGTTTTTTTGTGGCACGCTACAGAAAATTGTGAAGGGAGTTTCAATTGCCTTTGAAGGTTATTCACAATAAATGCGATCTACAAAATATGAAAATACGAGTGAAATTTTGGGTTCATTCTTACTGGAATTTACATTATAGCCAGGTCAGGTGAATGGGCGTGTATATAAACAATTGTCAACTAGAATGGTTATCACTTAAATACTAAGTATCTAAAACACATATTTCTCTTCATGCTATTATTATTTAATAAATTTGTGTATCAAAATGGAATTCATATATTTCGTTAGTTTAATATTACTAGAAGTTCCAGATAGGACATCGATCTTACTAGTAGAAAAGTACAGCGCACATTAACCATTGCAGCTTGTCAACTCATTACTGATACTTCGAATGAATCTGAAATTGTCAGAGTTCCGATAATGTGTAATGGATCGATCGTATTCGCAGCACTTATAAATAAATTGCATCACATACTTGTATTGCATGTTAACTGCAGATTAACTCAATGTTGAGCCTATGCAAGTACTTTAAATTATAAATTAAGCTCATTACTTTGTGTGATCCCGCCTTGGAACACATGCGCCACATGCCCTCGCCCTGGCCCTCGCCCTGTCCCTCGTCCATGTGGATATCAAAAGTACATAAAACTAAATAGATTCCTTCAGCGTCAACAACTTTGTCTGTCAACAGAAATGAATGGCTCCATAAATCACGGCAGCCAACGCCAACGGGCTAACGCCCAAGGCTCTGGCTTGCTACTAGTAAATATGACAGCGTCTGCAGCCAGTGGATGCTAGCTAGCAACGCACCCCGATCCTCACAGAGATGAGATGCTCTCTGTGCCCGTTCCCGTTGCCGGCGCATGTAAAAGGGGGCGCGCCCAAGACATGCTGCGGTGACTTCAATTACGCGTACCAGGAATGTGGACAATGCGAGCGCACATTGCCCAAATACTACACATAGGCATAGAACAAAAGCGAATGCACAAATCCAACCAATCATTGCCAATGTACTAGAACCGAATCTTCGCTGGCAGCCGAGCTATGTGCGCCAAGGAAACGCCCGCCGCTGACAGGCATAAATTTTGGGCCGGGAGCTGCAGTTCCGGTAGCTCTCGTAGTTCGTAGTTCGTAGGTCTTGGGTCGCAGATCATGGCTCGTTTGTGCATTGCATTCCCAGTGGGAATAGCATACTCAACTCACTAAGGGGTTAGGGTTAGACATCAATGCAATGCTCAAACGTCTCCCCAGATGCTTGGTTTGCCAACATATTGATGAGCTCGCATTAATTACTACCCAAGGGGCGCAAAACACGTGCCCCAGGCCCCCCCTTCCCCCATCACCCGCTGCTTGTGGCAGATGCAGCTATTAGAAAAGCATTACACTTATGTTAATGAGCAGCGCAGAGATCTCATGTTGCACTTGCACTTGTCAAGTGTCAGCAGATCCTTGTGTGCCACAGCGACAGCGAGCTGGCTCCATGTGGGCGGCCAGCATAATGAAATGCCGGCTGATTTAATTAAAGTCGTCGCTGTGCGGTCCAGCGACGCCATATAATCAAGTCAGCCAAGCGTTAGCCCAAACGTGAACGCAATCAGGAATATCAGACGGAACCAGGAGCTTAACGATGCCGTGACCACACCATGCTCCTCACATACATATACATATGCATTTGAGTATATATGTATATATGTACATGTGTATACAGTTCCATTAAGACGTGTACACATTGACGCGACTCTTTCCTCTCTCAAGTGTTTGCCGTCTTCGTTGTCGCTGTTGTTCTTGGCTTTTGTTTTACTGCCCGTTTCTGTGATTTTAGCATCTTTGCCACTGCGCCCGGTTGCCCGGTTGCCCGGTTGCCCGATGGCAGCCTGTGGCCTTTTATGTTTAGCTACCGAAGTAGATGGCTACCGGTAGCCGTTAGTCACGCATTTCTGCATCTGCATCGCCAGTGGCTCCACATCTCTGTCTGCATCTAGGCAAACACAAGGCTGCGTGCAAACAAAATGTCAAAACATCGAAAGCACGTCTTTAATGGACCGAAGTGGGAGATCTCCAACTCAACGCAGAAGGCGAAAGAATTGCCGCTACATTCGTAGCATTTTGCATGGTTTGCGACCAAATTCAAAGAACGTTCAAAGCACTGCGATATGAATTCAGAGATAAGATCTTTACAAGTAGGCTACATATGATATGATATCATTAAGTTTCTTTAGCTCAACTCTGATTCCATTCTCATGAAATTAAAGAGTTTGAGTTTTTCTAATTCTAATTCTAATTCTTAATTTTAAATGTCTATGCGGTTTTAAATGCATTCCGTGGATCTGATCTAGTTCGTAACTAATAAGTCTCTCTCCATTATATTATTTGAATTGAGCTAATTCATGGATATAATAATAGTTACATTTCTATATGTTCACATATGAAAATTTAAAAATAAGATCAAAATTTTCTGACTTAGGTTTGTGTTTCAGACCCTTCTGGTATAAAGAATCTTACATACATATATGAAAAATTTAAAACAAGAAACATCATATTGATAAACAATTTTCCAAAATATATATTTTTAAGAAATCCATACATATTATGTTCAATATAAAATATTTTTTACTAGGGCAACACACTGACTAATCATTTATTTCGTCTAGATTCATGTGTGGAGTATTCATTGACTTTTGGGGGATAATGTTAATGATGGCATCAGGCTATTACATAATAGCGAATGTCAAAATTTTGATAATATTGAAATAGCGTTAATTTGGAGGATTGCGCGAATGGTAAACTGTAGATCTGTAGATATGTCAACAAATCCAACAGACTCTACATGACTTTCGGGCCGAAAAGTTGTATGGTTTTTCTTTAAAAACTTTTTGTTGGGACAAAGCAAATGGGCAAACAGAGACACGGACACTTGGCGGCAAAAGTGAAGACCGCACGAAACAAACAAACACTGTGGCACAGACCACAAACATTACAACGATCATTAGTTAAATTAGAGGCAATGGCAGCGTCGCCAGCAATCACATTTTCAACTTGTGCTTCAGCTTTCGGCATCGCCGCCCATCTTCAGTATCTTCAGTTGAGGCAATGCAAACAATTGCCAACACAGCTACCGGGAGGCAGTCGATCATGCGCAAAAGGCGGCAAGCGGCGGCGCTGGACAACCTTTGAAAAAAATCGAAAAATCAAATGCAAATACAAGCAGTACTAGTATACCGAAAAGTGTCTTGGACTGCTCATTGTTTGTACTGGGCATTGCGACATGGAGTCAGGTGTTCAGGTGCTCAGTTGGGTGGGTTAGCAGGATGTGAGTATGCCGCACCACTTTGCTTGTGCTTGACTTCAGTATGAGCACGAGTTTCCCCACTTCAGCTGGAGAAGATTTGTGCCGACGGTATTTTTTTTTTTTTTATTTTTTTCTTTTGTGTCAAACAATTAAATTCCAATGGATTACGAACTTGTTCAGCACTGAGAGTAATAGTGAAAAATGAAGAAAACTATCCACTTCATTATGAAAATCAATATATTTATACTCTTTTCGAAGAAAATAGTATATTAAGTTTGTGCTGAAATTTATAACGAAGGAAGGAAGCGTCGGAGAAAAAGTTACCTTCAGTATGCTTAGAATTCAAAATAAATTGATCTAGTCATGTCCGTCTGTCTGTCTGTATGTATGTATGCAAACTAGTCCCTCAGTTTTTGAGCTATCGCACTAAAACTTTGCATAGAGACTTAGTATTCAAAGGGACAGCACATGGGTTGGAACCGGCCGGATCGGACCACTATATCTTATAGCTGCCATACAACTGGAAGTCGGTTTTGGCCATATTTTCGATCTTTTCAAAGCTATCACCTTAAATTATCTTGTACACTTGAACATCCTTATAACTCATCAATGTTTTAAATCGACTGAACTATAATTAGCAAAGATATGCGTCATTAAATATTTCGCTGGTGCAGTTGGCAGAGTGAAAATTGCCTAAAGGTTCGAAAAGAGTATAGAATCTTCGGCACACCGAAGATAATCCTTTCCCCCTTGTTATTTATATAATTGACTAGCATCCCTTATGATTTTGTTTTATATATATTGTAAGTTGAAGTTTACCTGGGTCCATTTCTAGATTGAAGAACTCCACAATTGTATCTGCTTTTAGCAATTCTCTTTCAACTCCAATTAAACTGCTTCAAATCCAATTTGAATACTTTCTCTGTGAGCTTCTTTCGCCTCTGGCGAATATATATGTATATATATATATATATTTATATTTAAATGTAATCGGAGCGAAGGGTGTTTGCGTTAACCGTTAAATAGTCGCACTTGACGGTATTGTTAGTTTCATTTAAGGCATGAAATTTGTACAAATTGATGGCGCTTGTTGCCGGCGCGACGCCAGTTGGATTGCCTGATTGGATTTGGATTGGGTTGGCGTTTCGCTATGTCGTTTTGTGAGTAGTTTTGGCCGCGCTACTTGCTGCTGTTTACCTGCTGCACAGGTGAGTTGTTGAACCACAACTGAAATCTGATTAGCACATTTTTGGCATTCGATCGATCGCTGGCTTTTGTGCAACAATTATCACGCACTTTTCACACCTGATTTCTGTGTGTGGCACTTTGGCCGTTGAATTTGCTTTTTTAATTTATTTTAATATAATAATATAATATATAAGCATTAAGCATAGTCGGTGGCCAGAAACTTGCCGTTATATACTTATGCTTGTTGGCATTAATCGGTATTGATTTTGTTCACACTATAAACACAAAGATCGCACTTTTTCTTGTCACTTGCAGTTGCTCATTAAAATCCAATTGCCCGTTGCTTTCAGCTACTGATCCGTGATCCGTGATCCGTGAGGGAGCAGCGCACGTTTCACTTGCACAGTCACAGCTCCAACTTGTTGTTCGTCACCCGTGTCTGCTTCGACTAACGGTCGCTTGCGTTCATCAATCCACAGCCACAAGCAAAAAGAACCCAACAGCCAAAACGAACAACAACGACGACAGCGACAGCGACGCAGCATCCCAAGATCTCACTCGCTCGCTCTCTCTCTCTCACTCTCCCTTCCTCTCTCTCTCTTTCTTCTTGTCTCTCTCTCGCTCTCTCTCTCTCTACCAATCTGTGTATGCGTGTGCATGTTTATGTGTTTCCTCTTTACACTCACATTCATATTGCACACACTCTCACTGAGGGCGGCGATCGCTTTGTATTTGTTGGTTTTAATGGCGCTGCTGTTGTGTGTTGGTATGCGTGTTTTAGTTGGCTGGCAAAATAACAAAAATGAAGAATGTCTTTCAGCGAACAGGAGCGCATGCGGTTGAGCGTGGGCCCAACTACTGAGAGATAGAGTTTTTATTTATTTATTTATTTATTGTCGACTATTGACAGTCGACACAAAAGAATTTATATAAAATTATAAAACATTTAAATGTATTTTCAAAATTTACATAAAATTTAAAATATTTAATATATTAAATTAAAGATATAAAGTTAAAATTACGTTAAGTTCTGGGGATAAATTAAATCATTGGTCCAACATTTGTTGCAAGGATTGGGAAAAGCCCAGAAAAACCCAATCAAACCAAAAAGGGAAAATAGATTTAACTAAACACGGGCAGAGGAGTCCCGTAAATACAAAAGAATATGCAATAATATGCATTGTTCATAAAACGCAAATACTAGTATAATCTGCAAAATGATCCAATGACTTGTTCTAATTTTTTAATGCCATTAAATGAAACTGCATACATTTCATGTATATTATTTACAAAAAGATTGCAAGCCAACTAACATGGAATGACATAAGTGTAAACGAACTTTGCGCCTTTCCATGCCCCTCGATGCGCTCTTGTGCTCCAACATATACATACATGCATTAATCACTGCGTATGTGTGTATCTTGTGGTTGTAGGTTCGTATCGTAGCTGCGCACGAGTAGTCTGCGCTTGTGACTCTGACTAACCATACGCAACCGGGCGGAGTTAATTTTTGAATGCTTGAATGGCCAATCTGAAGCAAGTAAGCGTATCCGCAGCGTTCCGCCGTGTGCCCGAGCGATGTCATGACTTTTTAGTATCACACACACTGAGGCCAGCTGAGAGACAGAGAGGCGGGGCCGAGGCAGACCGCCTAGTTCGACATCGCCTTTAGCTGATGATCGCGTGCATCTATTTTTGCTTCATTAACAAAATCATATCATTAGACCGATCGTTGTTGCTAATAAAGCGCCGCAGGGCCATATCCCTTTTAGCCAGCCGGTGGGGAGGGCTTGCTCAGTGGGTTGATGGTCTCTCCACCTTGTCCGCTGCTGCTGGCGGCGTTGTCTGAGATGCTGCATTTCGATTCTCGGCGAGGCGTTGCGTTTCGCATGGTTAGACTTAATTATAAGAAATCTTGTCGTCTTCATATTATTATTGTCACTAATATTTTATTTCGTCATTTAATGGCTGCTGCCAATTTTTGTTGTCGTTCGCTCATTAGAATATCACTTGTCTCACGCCGCTCTATTACATTCACATACATACATATGTACATATACATTTGCATGTCAATCTCAACGTGCCAGTCTGTGTGTGTGTGTGAGCGAGCGCCCACGTTGCGATTGTGTGCACTGCACTCACACACTCTCACCAGCGAGTTGGACACGCCTCCTTGAGTTCGCTTTAGCCTACCTGCGCATACCTTTTGTTGCGAATTCAATTCGCTGCTCTCTCGCTCTCTTGTGTCAAAGACTCGTTCTGATGATCGCCATAGTGAACGTTTGTTTTGTGAATGGTTTTGCTTAGCCTGAAAGTGCAATATTTTGCTTTGTTCTTCATTCATGGAGCGCATTTTAACAATAATCAAAACATGGTTCCATATTTTTTTTTTCTTTGGAAATCATGTTTACATTCTTATTTAAATTATTTATATTTAGCATCAAAGCCACCAAACCAATGCGAAAATATATGTAAAGGGACAAATTTTCGATTTTAAACAAGGTAAAAATATTTAAAATGCGTCGATTTTACGGTCCAAGATTAATTAACTTTAGGATTCCTATATCCCGCCCCTATATATACGTCACTGTATTTATTTACCTTAAAACTATATGTATATGTGAAAAAATACTTTTTCTTTATTTGCTCCAAACTTATAATGATTATAAAATACTGATTGTATGACCTTAGATTGTAATATATACAATATATTAATAACTTAATTAACTCAACTTATTAACTCAAATTATGCTTATTATAGTTGATATAATTTTATAATTTTCAGCGAAACTGAACATCTAAGGACTAGACCATTCAAGCTTGTTTTCCCGTTTACAATTGCTAAGTAAATGAATAAATTGTACACAAAGAAATAATAAATAAATAATAAATAAATAAATAAATAATAATAAAAAACCACAAAAAATTTCAGCCTAATCTAAACTAAAGTTTTGAAAAGGATGCGCTTGAAGGCGCTTTGGAATTGAATGATCTATAAGATATTTTTGTAGGACAGCTTCGTACCTTGGTGCTATAATGACAATCCATTATTCTATAGCTGTGAGCCATAGGTTCAAAAGGTCTTAATGGGGCTTTTGTACACCAGAATGTATTTTATCTTATAATTTTTCGGTCCCAATTCGGATACAACAAAATGTAAAAGAGTTTGTCAAGAAATATCCTTAAATCCTTAAAATATCTCAAAATTATTTTACTTTAAGGCTATTAATTAAATGAATGTAAAAAGAATGTTAAATGATTATGTTTATAATTATAATAAAGTGAAAAATAATTTAAATGATATTTCTTTTCTTAAAAATAAATTCAATTACAATACTATCCTTATCATTTGAAGAGTAATCATATATGGAAATACAAACTAATTTGTTTATAGCGCCTACTCATCTTCCGACTGATGTTACGAATCCAGAGAAAAGTCGAAAAAATAATGATTATAATTAGCCATATGCGAAAATTAAAAGCCCCATGCAGTAAATGCGATCCCAGATGGAGATGGAGACGAAATTATCTGTGTTTAACAAATTGGGTGACATGCTTTGAAGTTGCCGCCAGCAACGACAAATGACAAGCATAACAAATTAATATTATATGTTTTTTTTTTTGTTGTTGTCTTTCTTATTTCAGTGCCATAACAGCCAAGAAAAATAACATCGCGAAGCCGAACCAAATATGCGCGACACTTGAGAAAACAAAAGAGGCATCCGTGACAGAGGCGACACTGGCATCGGGCGCTGGAGAGGCTTCGAGTGTCGTAAAGTGGGCAAAATGTGCTATAAAATTGACACATTTGGAGCGGACGGACTCTTACGCAACACTACGGCAAAGGGTGTAAACGCTGGACGGAAGCGTCGAATTGTCTACGCCAGCTCCGAACAGGCACTTCAGTTTGGGCGGACCTCGTTAGACAGGATCAACTGGCAATTGATGAATATGTTATCGAATGGTTGGCAGGCCCTTGAGTGTTGCGTCCTTGTCGTGGACATAAAACGGCTGAGCACAACGGCAGTTAACGATGAATTATTGGAGTAAACGTGAAGCGGCTCACTTGAGAGGCAACGCACCGCAACTGTCACCTGATCCGAGAGGTTCGCACCCGCGCACGGCTAACTACCCGATGAAGTTGCTTGTAATATTGCGCGGTAGGCTGCTGGACAAGTCATCGATTTGGACACATGTTTCTACTTCTCGTCGGTTTCCATTTCACACACCAAATATCCTCCTCGCCCTTGTCTTAGTCTTGCCTTGCCTTGGAGCAGGGGCGGCAAATGGGAAATGGGAAGCGCATCTTTCACGCTTATTCGAGTTTTGTTGTTGCCGCCGCCTTCAGCGCTGTTAGTATTCTCATGCCCATTCCCATGCCCATTGTCTGGGGCCGTTATGGTTTATAAATTTCAAAAATGCATTTCAATATTTTTAAGAGTTTACTTTATCCGGCAACCATAGCGTCTGTTTTTGTTTGTATATCCAAACACAATCCCCAAATTCAATCATGTATGAGCTCGATATGAAAATACATAATACGTGAAAAATAATTATGTTTTGATTATAAACTGTGAGTTTTAATGGCGCCTTAGCAATTGCAATAAAGTTCGCGATTTATTTGTGCATATGCCACCTATAAAGAATACTTCCTCTGTCATAATTTAATAATAAGCGATCCATTGTTTTTCATTCGATTCGCTAAGGGACTACCAAATTGGTTAGTACTTTTAAATACTTTAGCAGCATGTATGTTTTAACCTAATGTGTATGAAAACACTTAAAGATGCATTAATAATGCGCACGTATTTGATGTTTTTCGTAAATTATATTGTTGGTGTTAATTAAAAACCTTCTTCGATGGTTTACTCAGGCCAGTTATACACAAGTCGGAAGCAGCGATAAAGCCACAAAGTTGCCGACCAAATGCAGCCAAATGTGTCAGTTTCAGTTTCAGTGGCATTTTCGGATGGGAGAGATGAGTCGTCCTCTAACCTGTGCCAGGGGCACGGCTTTGTGGTTTCAAACAATAATTAAAAGCAAATAAATAAACAAACAAACAGATTTGTTCAACGACTAATTGAAGCGCAAATAAATCAAAATTTAACTAAAAGCGTCGCTCAGTCGACCGACCACCCAGAAAGACCGTGCTCGATGCGGCGGTAAAAAGTTGAGTTGTAATCGAAGTGTTAATAGGCCAAACTGGTTTCGTTTTGGACATGTTAGACGTGCCTGGATCGATCGATCGATCGCATCGACACACGAAAATCGCTTGAAGGTTTTCAGTTGCCCGCCCGGTGGCAGTGAAGACCAGAACGACAAAAGACGAAACGTTGACGTTGCTCACTCAACGGCCGTTCATCTGAGAGTTGTCGAGATTTGCCGCAACGCAGCCGGAGACAGAGGCGGCAACAGCGGCAACAGCAACAGCGAGTTCGCTTCACGCCGGTTGCACTTGAATGCTTCAACGACATTCTGATTTGTGGTTGCGGCTGCTGCGACTGAGGCTGCTGCTGCTGCTGCTACCGCCAGAGGCATTGGCAACGACGACCACGGGCCTGGATCTGAGCGCGCGCCGTTTGCCCGGCAATAATTCACGTGAAAAGAAAACTACAAATTCATCTATGCCGCTGTATTCAAAACAAACACAACCAAACAGAAAAGGTGAAAGTTGTGATGCCATGCACTTGGGGTCTATGCACATATTAGGATCGGCATCTATTGGGGTCGCAATGGCGCTCTCGCTGACTTGACTCCATCTCGCTCTCGCACCCTACGCCAGTTAATTTCAATATGGCGTCGTTGGCGTTTCCGCATGGCGATGCTCAGATGCTGATGCTCCGATGCTGATGCCGCTGTTGATAGACGCGCTTTAAATGCATAAAATTGCTGACTATAAATAACATTTAATGAAACACATTTTTCGATTCTTGATTCTATACGCTACACGCTCCATTCCGCCCTTTTTTGTTTGCCCTTCTTCATATTGTTTTTGGCAAAGGATTGAAGCAAAACATTTAGCTTCGCATCTTCTATGCGTTTTGAGTTATTATTGTAATTTGGCTGTGGGCAGTCGTGTGGAACGACAGCCAGTCGCAGTTAGCCGGAGTTGGGCTCGCACCGATCATGATGATATTGCAGATCCCTTTCCAACTCCGTCCGTCTGTGGAGTCTTGTCATTTCCATTTGCACATCTATGTACATTTTTCACAGTCTATGAAATATAATAAGTTTGCGACAAGTGCACATAATGTCTATACCATGGCGTATGCGTTTAATTAATTAAGGAGAAATAGCAGATAGCCTTTCGCAGGCAATCAAGCAAATTCACAGAACTTCCATTTACAATGTACTCCCCAGAAGGGAGTAGCGATCGTCGCTACTCGTTCGACTAAGAACTAAACCACCTACACACATCCGCCCAAATATGTTAACGGTAAACTCGCGTTTCTTTTTATGCGCTTCGCGTGCACATCTCAAAATTTAAATGGGCCGTAACGGCAAATGAAATAGCCAAATAGTTCTTTCTTCGACTTATGTATTTCTCCCTCCCACAAACTGAAACATGCAAGTACGTGTAAATTGCACAGAAAACTCTTAAAACTGCTATAAGGCTTTTTCTCGTTGGTTTTCTTTTAATGCTTTAGTTTTATTTAAGTGTTTATGGAGAAATAACTAATGAAAACGCCTTAAATTGCACATTTCCCTCCATTTCTGTCCGTTTTGGCTTTGGATTTTTTTTTAGTTATTTATAAACATACAGCGTGGTGTTGCTGGTTGTGTGTGTGTGTGTGTGTGTGAGTGTGTGCTCGGCAATGTGTGTTAAAGCGCAGCATGATTCGCTCGATTTAATATACATTTCCATGCCAAAGGCAACGCGCCGAGTTGCCGCCCTTTGATTTATAAATCGGGCTCCTCGACACAACGGCGGCGATATTCATTTTGTCGCGCTGTTAATGCAATTCAAGTCTTTACTTGTGTGGGTGTTTGTGCATACCAACAGCAAAAGGCAAGTCAAATATTTAGCAAAATGTACAATGAATAATAACACAACATATGTCATAAGACCCAAGATCCCTTTGTAATTTTATATAGAAAAACTCCTTGTAGTTTTCTAACTTTGCAGCTAAGTTCTTATATTTCCACGCTTGAAATGCTTTTGCGAATGTTCAGTTACAGCTTAAGCCTAATTATTCTAACAGAAGCAAGAATCTAGGACGTTCTACACCAGGTTTGTGGGCTCGACTCTGTAAGAAATTATATGTAGATTAGGTCAATTAATTGATTATGCATACAATCTACTACTTACACTATCAAAACACAGAAATATAAGGTATCTACGCTGCAACAAATGTGCCGGGGATGGTTATTGCGGATTTGCTGGTAATTCCTTAGCTTAATAGGGTTGATTATACTGCTTGCGCCTTATTCCTGCTTCTGGGGCACACTAAGCTCATAGAAGAGCTTGCCCATGCCAGCGACGCCAACCAGGGCCAGCGCCATGGTGATGCGGTAGAGCACACTGTCGACGGCGGAACCCCTGAGGAACACGGGCTTGCCGTTCTTAACCTGGAAGTGCTCCTGCACCTTGCGGATTTCAAAGTAGCCCTTCTGGATCTGCTCCTTATTGGTTGCAGTGGCACGACGAGCACTGCTGGTGGCAAAGCTGCGCACAACGGCCTGCGATAACAAAATGTGCGGTTAGTTTGGGTGCTCCAGCAAACTTACGTAATTGATTCATAACAAAATGACTCCATGGAATTCGCACGAAGAATTTATATCAGCCAATATCGGCACGCAAAAATGACTCCAATTCCATACTCACTCTTGACAAGTTCAACATTTTGCTGGATATATTTTATTTTTAGCAACCGAAATGCAAATGGTTAGAGGTGCTCAAGCGAAAATTTCTCGGGCCTCAGATTATGACAGCTGTTTGACGTCTATGGAGAACGTAGTTGCCATATCGTTCAAAAATTACATTCTCATAAAATTGCCATTCGCACGTCTTCGTTGGCGGCATTCTCAAGGAAATAATTTGTTATAGTATTGCAGCAGCTGTCGAATATAGATTTATTTACTAGTTTTAAAATACAACAAACAGTAGAAAGACACCATGGGCTTTCTAACAGTATTAAAAAAGATGCGTCAGAAGGAAAAGGAGATGCGTATTCTCCTGCTGTAAGTGAATGTCAGCTAAAAACTTTTCAAGAATTATGATTCATATTGTACATACTTTCCCAGGGGTTTGGACAATGCAGGCAAAACGACGATTCTAAAACGTTTCAATGGAGAGCCCATTGACGAAATCTCTCCCACACTGGGCTTTAACATTAAGACACTGGAGCACAACGGCTACACACTGAACATGTGGGATGTGGGCGGCCAGAGATCGTTGCGTTCATATTGGCGCAACTACTTTGAGTGCACAGATGGTCTCGTCTGGGTGGTTGACAGTGCGGATCGTATGCGGGTGGATACCTGCAAGCAGGAGCTGCAAATACTACTGCAGGAGGAGCGCTTGGCCGGCGCAACGTTGCTTGTGCTGTGCAATAAACAGGATTTGCCTGGCGCTCTAAATTCCAATGAGATAAAAGAGGTATTGATTATATACTTTGCGGACTCCAAGATTTATTAACAATTTATGGCTTACAGATACTAAATTTAGATGAAATCACCACACATCACTGGTTGGTCGTTGGTGTTAGCGCCGTCACTGGCGAGAAGCTTTTAAGTTCAATGGATTGGCTTATAGATGATATTGCCAAGCGTATATTTACATTGGATTAAATAAACTAGCTTCAGCTATTTCTCAAGCAAATACATTTTGTATAACTTTGCATCCTTATCATTGGAGAACTGTGGCTTGAAATTTACTTTGTGAATCGTTGCGAAACCTTCCTCCAGAGTTGGTGCCTGGTACTTCTTCTTCATCATGTTGAAAACCATATCGTTGATTTTCGAGTGATTCGGGTCCAACAGCTCGCGAAAGGCAATATTATGTTTTGCCTGTGAAAACGTCACATTCATCACGAAACAACGACACGGTATTTTCATTTCCACAGCCAGAGCCACAAACTTTTTACGCGATGCCGCATCCACATTGGTGTTATCCACAACACAAGACTGACCAGCGGCCAAAGCATGCTTGCAAGCATTGAGGCACGCCTGTGTGCTGCCCAAGGTGTCCGCATTCGCTATTTTGTAGCCCTTACCACACAGCACCTCGGCACAGAAGTGACTCTTGCCCGAACCGGGCAGACCGACTACAATTATCATTTCACATTTGTCTGTGCTGAATTGCAGGTCATCTGGCTCGAATTGTGGAAGTTGATCGTGCACACTGCTCGGGTCGAAATCCGGTTTGTTCCACTGCTCCACTCGCTTGCCGAGAAAATGAACCTCAGGTGTGTAGAAGGAGACACCAATGTTGGTGGCGAAGAGTCGATCTGCCAGCGAATGATCCTTGCGTTGCTTGGTGACGCCCTTACCCGTCTCCGGCCTGCCAGCTGCGTCACCAACAAAAAAGCAGCGCTCCGATTTGATCGGCACGTTGTCATTCATTTCATTCAGCAGATGCTCCCACATACCGGGCAATGGCTTGCGATAGTAACCACTGCCCACAGCTATGAACACCTGCACGGGCACACCCAGTTGCCTAACGATGTTCTTTATTTTCACCTTAAAGTCATCGAGTTTGACTTTGCCACGCGCTATGCCGGCCTGATTTGTAAAGAAGCAGATCTTGAAGCCGTCCTTATGCAGGCGCTGCAGTTTCTCAGGCACCTCGGGATAGTTGATCTGCCAGTCGTCCGTGTTCTTGGGAAATACGTTGCCAGATTTCGTCTTAATAATGGTGCCATCCATGTCATAGGCGGCAATCTTGCTGGAGGCCGCCAAACCAGCGCTACAGTAGATCACCAATTTACCGTTCGCAGCCGCGTCCCATTTCTCCTCCTCACTAGCGTTGCCTATCATAAATGATTGCTGCTCGGAGTTGCCTGCATTCTCTGGTGCTGGAGTAAAGACTACTTCGTACGGATGCCGACCATAGACAATTTCCAGAAGATCGCCATGCTGCAGCTCGCATTCCGTGTGCTGCATGGCCATGACGCCATTGATGCCGCAAGGATTCAGGCCCAGCACCTTAAGCTGTATACTGCCACTCTTTAAGTTAACCTGCAGCTGCAGCTGATGCTTGGAACAGCGTGAATCACGTATGCCAGTTTCCCTGCTGCGTCCCACAACATTGTCGCCGCTGGCCAATTGTATGGCACAATGTTCGGCCTCCATGGGCTTCAGTGTACATATTCTTGAAGCGGCCTGTTTGCTGACTTTGCCAACGGAACGATTTAAATATTTAGTCAAAGACATTATGGTAATACATAAATATAAACAAATTGGCTGTATTAGCGACTGAGTCGTCGAGTGTTGTGTTTACATTTTACCGATATATAAATATTGCACTGCTTTATTTTGCATTGATATCTGTGATATCGATATTCTTGGCGATAACATTTTCAAAATGTAAAGGCTTTACGTTGTACAAAATAAGAATCAAATTTTTGTTTTTTTTTAAAATTATTTTTTATATTATTAAATTATACATCTAAAATTGGAAAATATGTCAAACTTCTCTAAACCATTCCAAATATCGGATTTTCTGTTAAGAATCAACACATGGAGCCTTATCATGTCTAAGAGTCTAGAAATGCCTTTTAAACATCTAAAACTCCCATAGCTTTGTCAAAACTGATCAGAGTTATGATCCTGGGGCAGTTTCGATCATTGTTTGGGTTCTATAGTATATCTGCATTTAAATCTAAAATAATTTCGAATAGATTTAGATTTAGGTTTTTTACTTTATTTCGAAAAAATTATGTACTCCGCCCTTTAAACTGTCAAAACTGGTCCGAATTTTGTTGCCGAGGCACTTTTAATCAGGATTTGGCTTGCATATCAGATTGTCATTTAACTACGATGAATGACAGTTTGACTTTCAAACAAAAGCTGTAAATGCTAAAAAAGTAGGCAATTGAATTACTTTCTCAATGAACGTCAACTTGGGTGGCTTGGGTGTATTCTCTGCCTCAGTCTGAAAAAATTCTACTTTGATTCGTAATAATTCCAACTCCCTGATTTTTAAAATTTTCTTCAAACAAAATGCAGAGAAATTTTGCTTCTAAATTTCGCGTAAGTATTGGAAGCCTCGATGTTTTCTACATTAGCTTATTCATTTTTTTTCCGCAGCCCCTGTTGCGCCAAGTCAATGGGCTGGGATCGATAGCACCTATGCTTGTGTTGAAACGTTCAATTCAGCCATCGACGGCTGCGATGAGTAAGTGCGGAGGAGGTCCTGGAAAGATTTCACCCAAGATGGCTAAGCTACAGAAGCTATTTCAGGAAAAGAATGACAAACCTGTGTTCCTCAAAGGAGGGGGCATGGATTCGATCCTATACAGACTCACACTAGTGCTGTGCCTTGTCGGCCTTCTTGGCGATGTGTGGCTATTCTTAGGCTACTTAATAGCCTAACCAATTAATTTACATAAGCAAACAATATTGTCCAAGTTCACGAAGCTCAACATGTGGTAATGTTACTGTTCAAGAATTCATACAATTTTCACGTTGATGATGAAACAATTACACAATTCATTGTTAATACTGCAGCATTTCATTCAAAATAAATAAATATGACAGCCTTATTAGTTCGTCTTTGATAACAAATTTTATTACAAATAACCAATAAAAATTATAGTTTTTGGGGCGGACTCAACGGAGTCCATAAGTTTTGTCATTTCGTTTTGATGCTCTCATCGTCTATTTTGTCTATAACCTGCTTTAGACAGTCCTTTGTCGATGTCTTTTCCAAGTCGCAGATGCGCGTCAAATCCATTGTAGCGATCTGTTCAATCATCTCCTTAATCTTCTCCTGCTTAATAATGGACTTGACCGATTGACGCACTCCAGTTTGACGCGTCCCGGTCGCTTTATGTTGCTCGGTGGAATCGTTTTCGATATGACGTCCCTTAGCTCTGTAGTGCTGTTCAATAATTTTTCGAATTTTCAGTTTGGTAGCAGCACGCGAATTACGCGTTGTCTGCTCCAGGGCAAGATTACGCAATTCCTGAAAGTTGATTTCCTTGGCGGCTTCAGCTACTTCTAAGGAAGTCTCCTCCACAGTGGCTACTATGCCATCGTCCTCGTCGACTTCCACGTCCATTTCACGCTTTAAATTAGGAACTTGTTCAGAAACATCAATCAACTCGGCGGCATTGTCAGATTTCTCTTGCATGAATGTCTTCAAGGATTCAGCCACTTTTGGCTTTAGTTTATCTGCTACAATTTTATCTTTCTTGCGTTTGGTTTTTGCACTGTCTATCGGGTTCTTATCATTTGACACCTTCTTTTCGGGAGCAGGAGTCTTCCCAGCACGCAATCGCTTCTTAAGAATGCCAATGCAAGGTTTTGTTTTGATTCGCACGGGCAAGATTGAGTTGTACTGTATGCCAATGCTGTTAAAGCATTCCACAAATTCCAATGGCTCGAAATCATCTTGCAGTGTTGTCCACAGCTCCGTGTTGTGTTTATTCTTTGCTTCCACCAGCAAGTGACTGTAACTGGCAATCTCTGCTTGACTATAGTTCATGGTTTCATCCTTGCTGTAGATCCAATTACTGTTTATTTCCATGAACCGCGATACACCGCTCTGCGCAGCCAAATTGGCTATGTGCACCGAAACATTCGGATTGGCCAGCTCCAGACGATGCAAACGGGAAAGTGCTGCGCCGCCAGGATAGTTGGTGCCCGAAACAACCAGCAGGAATATGGTTATGAGCACGTTGAGCAGCAAATGCGAGGCCGCAATGAGGGCCAGAAAGCTATGCCATGCTGATTTGGCACTGTTCATCCACCTGTAACCACATAAAGAAAATTAAACATAAATAGGGCACTCAAAACTCCTTCACTCACATGCGTTGACAAGCGCAGGCCGCTGCAATGTTGAGAACAGGAAATACGTAAATGATGAAGCGAAGTTCTTTGTGCGGCAACACTGAGTACAAAAGCACAAACACCAAGGACGATAGAGCCAACGGCCGCAGACGCGGCTCAAAATAAATGCCAATGGGCACAAACACCAGTGAGACGCCCATGGCACGCGGCAGTGCCGAGTAAAAGTACCACAGGAACGGCGATGTGCCCCAGTTGGAGCTCTTGTTGAGTATGGTGTTGTACCACAGCACTTCACCCTCGGGCCACAGCAGACGGCGCCAGAAGAACGAATCAACCAGCACAGTGGCTGCCAAAATACACACACCAGCAGGTAGAGCAATCTTCAGCAGTCTGTGGAAACAGCATTAGCATTCAGCAAAAACTGCATGTAGCTTCTAATCGATTATGGCCATACCCATCAATGGACAATTTTTGTTGCAATAAGTCCAGTGCCAGCAACAGACCCAAGAAAAGCGCCAGCTCGGAGCGAAACACAATTATGGCTATGCCCGAGCAGATGATAAAGGGCTTGCTTTGCCTACGCATCCAGTACGCAATGGCATAAAGCACTGCAAAGAGTTGATTGTTATTAACAAATGGTTTAACAAATCTAAGCTACCTACCCAGTGGCAGTGCAAATATGTTTGGTAGTGGACGTGTCATGTAAAAGATGAAATGAAATTGCGTTATGGTTATGGCCGTGAACCACAGACGCACATCAACACCGTATATCTTTGTGACCGCCTGACGCAGATTATTCCAGGCAACCGAAATGGCACCGGCTAAAACGAGGCGCACTAGAAAACAAATATATTAGCATGAGTGTCGAGTAGCCAAGATTAGTTTGTCCGTGTATTTTACCTACATATTGTGACCAGAACTTATTCATGCTCAACGTCTCGAAGAGCAGCACAGCAGGCGCGGACAATATCGACACAATGAGCGGGCCAACAAAGGTGCGCGGCACAACGCCCGGATACTCATGATGATCGTATGCCGTAAAGTTGTTGCGCAAATACAAAATATCGTGCATGGCCTGCAGATTGAAACTCTCTTCGACCTTCGTGAAGGGTGTATAGAAGAGATGGGCCGCAGCCGTCAGGAACACCAGCGCATCCATTTTGCACGTTTGTAGTCGGTGTGCGGGAATCAGAATCAGAATCAAGTTTACTGATTAGCTGGATATAGAATTGGCATGTTACATAATTGCCATGATTGGGGTGCCACCAAATGCTACGTATTTTGGTAAATGCACATATATTTCACTGCTGACGTATTTCTACCATCCAATAAATAACCGCTGCCGGCGTTAGCTATGCTTTGTCCTATCGCTCTAAACGATTTAAATGCTTAGCATTGCCAAGTGCTTCCAATTACTCGGTCGTCAAATATAAATTTGTTTTCCTTTGGAACAGAATTTACATTTCCAAAATAAAATTGAAATTTGTTTTAAAAATAGAACCGTTCCACGTTAAAGACAACAAAAATAAGTACAAGAACAACAACAGGTCTTTCTAACAGCTGCTCGTGACTCACGCACTTTCTCGATTGCATGCGCCGTGAGTGCCAAATCGTTGGCAACCCTACAGCAATTTCTGCTCATTCAATTTGAAATTTCAAGTCATCCTCATCTCTCCTGTCAGAAAAAAAATTGGTAAAAAATCCGCCATTATGGAAAATTTTACTCCAAAAATGCTGGATGAGAGTGACTTCTATGTGACTTACAAGCGTTTGCAACTGCAACTTGAGCTGCTGCAAGTGCAGGAAGATTACATTAAGGAAGAGCAGCGTAATCTGAAAAAGGAGTTCTTGCATGCCCAAGAGGAGGTGAAGCGCGCTAAGGCTGTGCCCCTGGTAATTGGTCAGTTTCTAGAGGCCGTTGACGAAAACACAGGCATAGTTGCCTCGACCACGGGCTCCAATTACTATGTGCGCGTGCTGTCCACCATTGATCGGGAGCAGCTTAAGCCGTCAACTTCGGTCGCCTTGCACAAGCAGAGCAACTGTTTGGTGGACTTGGTGCCACCAGAGGCAGACAGCACCATATCCATGCTGTCAGCCGACGAGAAGCCCGATGTGAGCTACGCTGACATTGGAGGACTCGATATGCAAAAGCAAGAAATACGCGAGGCTGTCGAGCTGCCATTGACTCACGCCCATTTGTACAAGCAGATTGGTAAGTAATCCCGCACTGGTTGAGCTTGAGTAAACCTGAACCTCCTTAGGCATTGATCCACCACGCGGAGTGCTGCTCTATGGCCCTCCTGGGTGCGGCAAGACTATGCTGGCTAAGGCGGTAGCCAATCAGACTACTGCAGCTTTTATTCGCGTCGTGGGCTCGGAGTTTGTGCAGAAATACCTGGGCGAAGGACCGCGCATGGTGCGGGACCTGTTCCGTCTGGCCAAGCAGAATGCGCCGTCGGTCATATTCATTGATGAGATCGATGCGATTGCAACTAAACGTTTTGATGCCCAGACGGGTGCCGATCGTGAAGTGCAGCGTATTTTGCTGGAGCTTTTAAATCAGATGGATGGCTTCGATGAGACCACAAACATTAAGGTTATCATGGCCACCAATCGCGCAGATACCTTGGATCCGGCTCTACTCCGTCCGGGACGCTTGGATCGTAAGATAGAATTCCCGTTACCGGATCGCCGTCAGAAGCGTTTGGTATTTACAACCATAACGGCCAAAATGAATCTCGCCGAAGATGTCGATCTGGAGGAGCTCATTGCTCGCCCAGACCGAATCACAAATGCTGACATTAATGCTATTTGCCAGGAAGCTGGCATGCATGCCGTTCGCGAAAATCGCTATATCGCTCACGCCAAGGACTTTGAAAAGGGCTACAAGGCTAGCGTTCGCAAGGATGAAACGCAGCACGAGTTTTACCAATAAAAAGCATGTAATTAAATTATATGGAAATACATAGTATTATCATCACTATGCAAAACTCCTTGTTTTGTATTTGTAATAGCCAGAAAAGCCGTTTCTTATTTTAACGTATTCTTGCAAGCGTTAGCACGTGACTGCCTCGCAGTAACGAAACGTGATTTTGGCATATGTGGTATTTTTGGTTTCAAGATTTGGTAGCGCTGTTTTAGTCTATTTTGATAAATCATGTCACTCCACTAAAAAAAACAGACGTTACATGTATTTATAATGAGGACAACGTTTAAAAAAGCCGTGTATCGGTTTAATAAAAATGAAAAGAGACAAATTAGAGGATACACATAGCACATTTTATACGCAACAACGGTATATTTTGGTATATTTTGTTGAGCAAATTGGTATATTTATGTTATCACGATTCGGTCACATAGAAAACATATTCTGCCTACATTTCCAGTTTTTTGTTCGAGGTATTTAAACTGTTTAGGAAAAATGTCATCGTTTGAGGCATACGTGCTGCGCATTAGGCCGGCAATTGATGCATTCCTCAAGCAGCCCGATAAAGCGGCCCTGGCGAAAGTGGAGCAGGAAATCAAAGACTTCGACTTCGGACAAATGAGCATCTTTCAAGTTCAAATTGTAGTGCCACTAGCGACCAAACTCAACGAAATTTCGGGGTAAGTTACGCTGTCAAATCAAATGTGACAATTCATCATCTACATATATCTGTGCATTTATCTGCAGGGAAACTCAGGAGCTTCGAACCAGTTTGCTGGAGTGCTTGGGGCACATTTTTTCCAAGATATATTTGAGCAATGAGACGGGCTTACGCTTCATACTGGTGGTGGTGCTGCAGCAGATACTTGAACCTGCTTCCCCCGTAATGCGACCCAATCTCTCCGAGGAAATCAAATTGGCGGCTGTGCAGTGCATTACGGCAGCATTGCGACGCTCCACGAGCGACGTGCTGGAAGCTTTTTATACCAAAGAAAGACTCGACGTCATTGGCCGCATACTGGTCACTCTAATGGAGTTTATAGCAAATGAAAAGTACCGCAAGTTGGTCAATGCATCGTTGGAGTGCTTGATGGTGCTATTCTACGTGCACGATGAGGCCGATGCAGGCGATGTCGTTCTGCGCAATCAGGTTGCCAATACCATTTTCGTATTCCTGCCCAAAACCGTCACTGTGCTGTTTAAAATATCTACAGGGGACGATAAGATTGGCGAAACTACCAAAGCCGTAAGTACCATTAAATTACAGTTTGAGCATTTTTAATGAAGTCCTTCATTTCCATCACATATTAGTTGAGTATTAAGGCACTGGGTCGCATCACTTGCACTTGCACCACAGATGAATTTCTTAAAGCTCGATATGACTTGAATGCATTTCAATCGCTTGTAAGCACTGCCCCGAAAGATGACAGTACGGATCAGCTGAATGACAAGAACATGTTTGCCAA
The DNA here is from genome assembly GCA_035042425.1 of Drosophila flavopinicola. Classification (NCBI taxonomy): domain Eukaryota; kingdom Metazoa; phylum Arthropoda; class Insecta; order Diptera; family Drosophilidae; genus Drosophila; species Drosophila flavopinicola. The sequence continues at coordinate 4,597,470 of JAWNLL010000459.1, read as the reverse complement.
CGTCAGTTTTGAGCAGAACATGGAGCGTCTTACGCGGCTACAAGCTGGTCCTCGTTCTTCACAGTGGATGGCAGCTACATCAACACATATGCATCCCATCTTTATGCAAACGAGCATTTTGCGCGCCCACAATGCGGTCGCAGTGCGAAAGATGTATGCGGAAATATGCTGCCTACTGCTTAAGAATGCCGCTCATAATCTTAGGAACAACTTCATACACTTGCTCGAGAGCGTGCTATCTTTGTCAGAGGATGAGGAGCCGGTCATAGCGAAATTGTGTCAAGCGACGCTTACTGATCTACAAAAGCGGCCAAGCTGTTCCCGCATCTTCGACGAGAGTGCTATGCTTCTGTTGGACTCGTATCTCAACAACTGGCCACGCATTCTACATCGTTGTGATGACTTCGAGCAGTTTGCCAAGCTGCTCTTTTTCAAAGGGTTCTTGCGTAATATCAGTGCTGATAGTCTACAGCTACTGCTGCTGGTACCCAAGACCCTGGAGAAGTTCGTCATGTGTCTACTGACATCACTCGATCAGCGGCCATCGCGAGAACTGCTCAATGAGGACGTCTCATTACGGCGCATTCAGGAAGGCAGTTCCAAGGAGTTGGCTTCACGGTGTGCCAAACTGTCTTGGCGGCAGTTTAAATATCTCAGCTCTGATCGCTGCGTAAATGCTCTATACGATATTGCGGCAATATTGGGAGCTGATTCGTGTTTGAATCGTCTAATCTTTGACTGCTGCCAGGAGCAGATCGAACGACGCAGCTCATCTATGAATGAGGCGATTTTGGAAGGGACAGCGCGCGAAAGCCGTTTGCTATTAGCAGAACTTCTTGTGGATCAGTTGCTTACCGATGACCACTGGCACTTGACACTGAAACCCGATGCAGCCTGGCGACTAAAGGTCGAGAAGGTTTGCATTTACATATATATTCTAATATATGAACGCCTACTAAAATAATATGCACTGCAGCCTAGTTCCTGGTTTAAAGACCACACGCCTGGCCTCTACTCATCTGCAATAGAGGTGCGCACGCAGGATTGCGACTCGGATGATGATGACAGCGAACCGGTCAATTGCCGCGTCAGCATTTTGGATGCACAGTTCAACGTACAACATACATGCATTGTGTTAGATGCTCTGGGCCATTGTGCCACATTTATTGGCGATACTTTCGATCGTCACATCTTTCGCAGTTTGCACAAAGTGTTGCTGAAATTGGGTAGGCCGTATTATTTAAACGCTTTCGTTTTTATTTTCACACGTGATCTTTGTATTTAAGCCAGCAGCAACACATTGGTGCATCAGGCAGCTACATTTGCATTCGTGTCCATACAGCTGTCGCTTAAATATGCAGCACCCTCACATTTCATTGAATGCTCCACAGACTACCTAGCCTTCCATCTCAATGCGTTGCTCAAGAAGGTGAGTACGATGCATTTTAGTTTAGTGCAACGATTGCATTTACAGCTTTCACTTTGTAGTCACCGGAGAGCAGAGCAGCCGTGGATATTCTCACAGTTGTGCTCCAGTACAGCACGCGTGGCAATGTGCCTCATCTGGACAGCATTTTCCAAACCATATGCGAGGAAGGCGCGAAGATGCATCAGACAGACAATATACATTCATATCTGAGGGTGTTTAATGCATTCCTAACGCACGTGGCCAGTTGGCAAAGTAACACTGCTGCAGAGATTGCCGACATTGAAATGCAAGTGGATGAGGAGCAGAATATTTTAAGCTCTTGGCTAAATGTGCTCAATATGCAGACCCCAGATAAGTCTGTTGATCTTGATAGTGCGTTGAATAAGGAGCCAAACACGCAATCGCTTCTTAAGAATGCCAATGCAAGGTTTTGTTTTGATTCGCACGGGCAAGATTGAGTTGTACTGTATGCCAATGCTGTTAAAGCATTCCACAAATTCCAATGGCTCGAAATCATCTTGCAGTGTTGTCCACAGCTCCGTGTTGTGTTTATTCTTTGCTTCCACCAGCAAGTGACTGTAACTGGCAATCTCTGCTTGACTATAGTTCATGGTTTCATCCTTGCTGTAGATCCAATTACTGTTTATTTCCATGAACCGCGATACACCGCTCTGCGCAGCCAAATTGGCTATGTGCACCGAAACATTCGGATTGGCCAGCTCCAGACGATGCAAACGGGAAAGTGCTGCGCCGCCAGGATAGTTGGTGCCCGAAACAACCAGCAGGAATATGGTTATGAGCACGTTGAGCAGCAAATGCGAGGCCGCAATGAGGGCCAGAAAGCTATGCCATGCTGATTTGGCACTGTTCATCCACCTGTAACCACAAAAAGAAAATTAAACATAAATAGGGCACTCAAAACTCTGCTTGACTCACATGCGTTGACAAGCGCAGGCCGCTGCAATGTTGAGAACAGGAAATACGTAAATGATGAAGCGAAGTTCTTTGTGCGGCAGCACTGAGTACAAAAGCACAAACACCAAGGACGATAGAGCCAACGGCCGCAGACGCGGCTCAAAATAAATGCCAATGGGCACAAACACCAGTGAGACGCCCATGGCACGCGGCAGTGCCGAGTAAAAGTACCACAGGAACGGCGATGTGCCCCAGTTGGAGCTCTTGTTGAGTATGGTGTTGTACCACAGCACTTCACCCTCGGGCCACAGCAGACGGCGCCAGAAGAACGAATCAACCAGCACAGTGGCTGCCAAAATACACACACCAGCAGGTAGAGCAATCTTCAGCAGTCTGTGGAAACAGCATTAGCATTCAGCAAAAACTGCATGTAGCTTCTAATCGATTATGGCCATACCCATCAATGGACAATTTTTGTTGCAATAAGTCCAGTGCCAGCAACAGACCCAAGAAAAGCGCCAGCTCGGAGCGAAACACAATTATGGCTATGCCCGAGCAGATGATAAAGGGCTTGCTTTGCCTACGCATCCAGTACGCAATGGCATAAAGCACTGCAAAGAGTTGATTGTTATTAACAAATGGTTTAACAAATCTAAGCTACCTACCCAGTGGCAGTGCAAATATGTTTGGTAGTGGACGTGTCATGTAAAAGATGAAATGAAATTGCGTTATGGTTATGGCCGTGAACCACAGACGCACATCAACACCGTATATCTTTGTGACCGCCTGACGCAGATTATTCCAGGCAACCGAAATGGCACCGGCTAAAACGAGGCGCACTAGAAAACAAATATATTAGCATGAGTGTCGAGTAGCCAAGATTAGTTTGTCCGTGTATTTTACCTACATATTGTGACCAGAACTTATTCATGCTCAACGTCTCGAAGAGCAGCACAGCAGGCGCGGACAATATCGACACAATGAGCGGGCCAACAAAGGTGCGCGGCACAACGCCCGGATACTCATGATGATCGTATGCCGTAAAGTTGTTGCGCAAATACAAAATATCGTGCATGGCCTGCAGATTGAAACTCTCTTCGACCTTCGTGAAGGGTGTATAGAAGAGATGGGCCGCAGCCGTCAGGAACACCAGCGCATCCATGTTGCACGTTTGTAGTCGGTGTGCGTGAATCAGAATCAGAATCAAGTTTACTGATTAGCTGGATATAGAATTGGCATGTTACATAATTGCCATGATTGGGGTGCCACCAAATGCTACGTATTTTGGTAAATGCACATATATTTCACTGCTGACGTATTTCTACCATCCAATAAATAACCGCTGCCGGCGTTAGCTATGCTTTGTCCTATCGCTCCAAACGATTTAAATGCTTAGCATTGCCAAGTGCTTCCAATTACTCGGTCGTCAAATATAAATTTGTTTTCCTTTGGAACAGAATTTACATTTCCAAAATAAAATCGAAATTTGTTTTAAAAATAGAACCGTTCCACGTTAAAGACAACAAAAATAAGTACAAGAACAACAACAGGTCTTTCTAACAGCTGCTCGTGACTCACGCACTTTCTCGATTGCATGCGCCGTGAGTGCCAAATCGTTGGCAACCCTACAGCAATTTCTGCTCATTCAATTTGAAATTTCAAGTCATCCTCATCTCTCCTGTCAGAAAAAAAAATTGGTAAAAAATCCGCCATTATGGAAAATTTTACTCCAAAAATGCTGGATGAGAGTGACTTCTATGTGACTTACAAGCGTTTGCAACTGAAACTTGAGCTGCTGCAAGTGCAGGAAGATTACATTAAGGAAGAGCAGCGTAATCTGAAAAAGGAGTTCTTGCATGCCCAAGAGGAGGTGAAGCGCGCTAAGGCTGTGCCCCTGGTAATTGGTCAGTTTCTAGAGGCCGTTGACGAAAACACAGGCATAGTTGCCTCGACCACGGGCTCCAATTACTATGTGCGCGTGCTGTCCACCATTGATCGGGAGCAGCTTAAGCCGTCGACTTCGGTCGCCTTGCACAAGCAGAGCAACTGTTTGGTGGACTTGGTGCCACCAGAGGCAGACAGCACCATATCCATGCTGTCAGCCGAAGAGAAGCCCGATGTGAGCTACGCTGACATCGGAGGACTCGATATGCAAAAGCAAGAAATACGCGAGGCTGTCGAGCTGCCATTGACTCACGCCCATTTGTACAAGCAGATTGGTAAGTAATCCCGCACTGGTTGAGCTTGAGTAAACCTGAACCTCCTTAGGCATTGATCCACCACGCGGAGTGCTGCTCTATGGCCCTCCTGGGTGCGGCAAGACTATGCTGGCTAAGGCGGTAGCCAATCAGACTACTGCAGCTTTTATTCGCGTCGTGGGCTCGGAGTTTGTGCAGAAATACCTGGGCGAAGGACCGCGCATGGTGCGGGACCTGTTCCGTCTGGCCAAGCAGAATGCGCCGTCGGTCATATTCATTGATGAGATCGATGCGATTGCAACTAAACGTTTTGATGCCCAGACGGGTGCCGATCGTGAAGTGCAGCGTATTTTGCTGGAGCTTTTAAATCAGATGGATGGCTTCGATGAGACCACAAACATTAAGGTTATCATGGCCACCAATCGCGCAGATACCTTGGATCCGGCTCTACTCCGTCCGGGACGCTTGGATCGTAAGATAGAATTCCCGTTACCGGATCGCCGTCAGAAGCGTTTGGTATTTACAACCATAACGGCCAAAATGAATCTCGCCGAAGATGTCGATCTGGAGGAGCTCATTGCTCGCCCAGACCGAATCACAAATGCTGACATTAATGCTATTTGCCAGGAAGCTGGCATGCATGCCGTTCGCGAAAATCGCTATATCGCTCACGCCAAGGACTTTGAAAAGGGCTACAAGGCTAGCGTTCGCAAGGATGAAACGCAGCACGAGTTTTACCAATAAAAAGCATGTAATTAAATTATATGGAAATACATAGTATTATCATCACTATGCAAAACTCCTTGATTTGTATTTGTAATAGCCAGAAAAGCGGTTTTTTATTTTAACGTATTCTTGCATGCGTTAGCACGTGACTGCCTCACAATAACGAAACGTGATTTTGGCATATGTGGTATTTTTGGTTTCAAGATTTGGTAGCGCTGTTTTAGTCTATTTTGATAAATCATGTCACTCCACTAAAAAAACAGACGTTACACGTATTTATAATGAGGACAACGTTTAAAAAAGCCGTGTATGGGTTTAATAAAAATGAAAAGAGACAAATTAGAGGATACACATAGCACATTTTATACGCAACAACGGTATATTTTGGTATATTTTGTTGAGCAAACTGGTATATTTATGTTATCACGATTCGGTCACATAGAAAACATATTCTGCCTACATTTCCAGTTTTTTCGAGGTATTTAAACTGTTTAGGAAAAATGTCATCGTTTGAGGCGTACGTGCTGCGCATTAGGCCGGCAATTGATGCATTCCTCAAGCAGCCCGATAAAGCGGCCCTGGCGAAAGTGGAGCAGGAAATCAAAGACTTCGACTTCGGACAAATGAGCATCTTTCAAGTTCAAATTGTAGTGCCACTAGCGACCAAACTCAACGAAATTTCGGGGTAAGTTACGCTGTCAAATCAAATGTGACAATTCATCATCTACATATATCTGTGCATTTATCTGCAGGGAAACTCAGGAGCTTCGCACCAGTTTGCTGGAGTGCTTGGGGCACATTTTTTCCAAGATATATTTGAGCAATGAGACGGGTTTACGCTTCATACTGGTGGTGGTGCTGCAGCAGATACTTGAACCTGCGTCCCCCGTAATGCGACCCAATCTCTCCGAGGAAATCAAATTGGCGGCTGTGCAGTGCATTACGGCAGCATTGCGACGCTCCACGAGCGACGTGCTGGAAGCTTTTTATACAAAAGATAGACTCGACGTCATTGGCCGCATACTGGTCACTCTAATGGAGTTTTTAGCAAATGAAAAGTACCGCAAGTTGGTCAATGCATCGTTGGAGTGCCTGATGGTGCTATTCTACGTGCACGATGAGGCCGATGCAGGCGATGTCGTTCTGCGCAATCAGGTTGCCAATACCATTTTCGTATTCCTGCCCAAAACCGTCACTGTGCTGTTTAAAATATCTACAGGGGACGATAAGATTGGCGAAACTACCAAAGCCGTAAGTACCATTAAACTACAGTTTGATCATTTTTATAGACGTCTTTCAATTCCATCACATATTAGATGAGTATTAAGGCACTGGGTCGCATCACTTGCATCATGTTTGAAGAAACCACAGATGAGTTTCTCAAAGCTCGATATGATTTGAATGCATTTCAATCGCTTGTAAGCACTGACCCGAAAGATGACAGCACGGATCAGCTGAATGACAAGAACATGTTTGCCAACGTCAGTTTCGAGCAGAACATGGAGCGTCTTACGCGGCTACAAGCTGGTCCTCGTTCTTCACAGTGGATGGCAGCTACATCAAAGCATATGCATCCCATCTTTATGCAAACGAGCATTTTGCGCGCCCACAATGCGGTCGCAGTGCGAAAGATGTATGCGGAAATATGCTGCCTACTGCTTAAGAATGCCGCTCATAATCTTAGGAACAACTTCATACACTTGCTCGAGAGCGTGCTATCTTTGTCAGAGGATGAGGAGCCGGTCATAGCGAAATTGTGTCAAGCGACGCTTGCTGATCTACAAAAGCGGCCAAGCTGTTCCCGCATCTTCGACGAGAGTGCTATGCTTCTGTTGGACTCGTATCTCAACAACTGGCCACGCATTCTACATCGTTGTGATGACTTCGAGCAGTTTGCCAAGCTGCTCTTTTTCAAAGGATTCTTGCGTAATATCAGTGCTGATAGTCTACAGCTACTGCTGCTGGTACCCAAGACCCTGGAGAAGTTCGTCATGTGTCTACTGACATCACTCGATCAGCGGCCATCGCGAGAACTGCTCAATGAGGACGTCTCATTACGGCGCATTCAGGAAGGCAGTTCCAAGGAGTTGGCTACACGGTGTGCCAAACTGTCTTGGCGGCAGTTTAAATATCTCAGCTCTGATCGCTGCGTAAATGCTCTATACGATATTGCGGCAATATTGGGAGCTGATTCGTGTTTGAATCGTCTAATCTTTGACTGCTGCCAGGAGCAGATCGAACGACGCAGCTCATCTATGAATGAGGCGATTTTGTTGCTGACGCTTATGGTTACGCCAAAGGAAGGGACAGCGCGCGAAAGCCGTTTGCTATTAGCAGAACTTCTTGTGGATCAGTTGCTTACCGATGACCACTGGCACTTGACACTGAAACCCGATGCAGCCTGGCGACTAAAGGTCGAGAAGGTTTGCATTTAATAATCTAATATATGAACGCCTATTAAAATAATATGCACTGCAGCCTAGTTCCTGGTTTAAAGACCACACGCCTGGCCTATACTCATCTGCAATAGAGGTGCGCACGCAGGATTGCGATTCGGATGATGATGACAGCGAACCGGTCAATTGCCGCGTCAGCATTTTGGATGCACAGTTCAACGTACAACATACATGCATTGTGTTAGATGCTCTGGGCCATTGTGCCACATTTATTGGCGATACTTTCGATCGTCACATCTTTCGCAGTTTGCACAAAGTGTTGCTGAAATTGGGTAGGCCGTATTATTTAAACGCTTTCGTTTTTATTTTCACACGTAATCTTTGTATTTAAGCCAGCAGCAACACATTGGTGCATCAGGCAGCTACATTTGCATTCGTGTCCATACAGCTGTCGCTTAAATATGCAGCACCCTCACATTTCATTGAATGCTCCACAGACTACCTAGCCTTCCATCTCAATGCGTTGCTTAAGAAGGTGAGTACGATGCATTTTAGTTTAGGGCAACGATTGAATTCTACACCTTTCACTTTGTAGTCACCGGAGAGCAGAGCAGCCGTGGATATTCTCACAGTTGTGCTCCAGTACAGCACGCGTGGCAATGTGCCTCATCTGGACAGCATTTTCCAAACCATATGCGAGGAAGGCGCGAAGATGCATCAGACAGACAATATACATTCATATCTGAGGGTGTTTAATGCATTCCTAACGCACGTGGCCGGTTGGCAAAGTAACACTGCGACAGAGATTGCCGACATTGAAATGCAAGTGGATGAGGAGCAGAATATTTTAAGCTCTTGGCTAAATGTGCTCAATATGCAGACCCCAGATAAGTCTGTTGATCTTGATAGTGCGTTGAATAAGGAGCCAAGCATAAATATGCCCGAAGCAGAGATTGAGGATAATTCAACAGAGCAGACTGAAGAAAAGCCCATTTTGCCGCGCCACATTGAAATGACAAAAGAGATTTTAGGTCAGACTATCAAGTTTCTATCCAATTCCGATCAGACACAGCAAATTCTTGCACTGGAATGCTTGGCCACTGGTGTGCCACTTTTGGCCGACTATGAGAACGAGCTTTTACCGCTGGTGCATCTGGTGTGGCAGCCGTTGGTCGAAAAGTTTCGTCAAAAGGACTCGCTGGTGCTGAACCGCTGCTTCAGTTTGCTGCACGTTCTCGCCCTGCATGCTAAGGAATTTATCCTAAAGCGCAGTCTCACCGATGTGATACCTCAGCTTAAACAGTTCCTTCAGCTAGCCAGCAAACAAAGCAGCGCGGAAACTTCAGGAGTGCCTACCCAGGAGTACAAACTGCAGGTAAAACTGCTGCAGCAATTGGCGGCATTCATACGTAGCCTGCAGCTGGAGGGCAAGCACCTGCACGACCTGCTGACGATTACGGCATTATACTTGTCTCAAGAGCAGCCTAAGGAAATGCAGAAACTGGCCGTGCAGCTTTTCGTGAATCTTGCTTCCTATAACGGGCCATTTGTGTATGTGACGCTGCTGCAACGTGCTCATCTCAAAAATTATAAGACCAATATCGATGAGATTTTTCGCAATGAATGTTTAGGCTTAGGAACGGAAGTCAATCTTGAGTTTGATTAATAAAATTCAATTTTGATTATTAATTGTTATACATTGCAAACTTTTATGGTTTTTAATGCAGTTTTAATGGAAGGGTCAGCATACATTGTTTGCTTATACATATGCCTTAATATATGCATGTTATCTAGCAATCTAGTTTGTCTCTCAACTTTTCAAAAATGATTTGGACTGCTGAGGTATATGTTTCTAATTTGCATAGTTTTATTAAAATTACTTTTATAATAAGTTTGTATAAACAAGGATTGAACAAAAAAATTAATTTATACAAAATTGGAGCCTTTGGAAATAAATGGTAAGGTAAAAGGGCTTGTAGTAGATAATGGGCGCTCACATTATTGCCAATTTCAAAATGCTATGTATAAACATAATACATTTGCTCACTGTTACGGATTTCCGCCTATTCAGTTATTGTTTTAGTTTTATATTAGCACAAAACACTGTACAGTGAATACTCAGATGCTTAGCACCGATAAAACTTAGCATCCGACTTCTAAAGCCATTTTATTATAATCATCTTGTATGCAACGTTTTTTGTATCAAATATAGCTGAATTTGTTGTAAAGTGATTGCTATTCTGCAGCCCTCAACGCTATATACCACAACTATAGTTAACTCTAACTTTAATCGTAGAATAACTGGCAAGCTGTGTGCATAAAGGTCTATTGAGCATTTTAGAATCCGTGTTTTTGTTCGTTATAATGCGATTGTGGTTTCTCAAAGCGTGGGCAGGGGTGTAGAGGGGAAGTTTATGGTGTGCTTAGCTATTGTTATATGCATAGGAAGCAGGCTGCTATGACTACGCCAGCCAGTTCATTAAACTATTGGCATATGCCATCGGCTTGACATCAGGATGCGGCTGTGAATATAAAACACATTATGATTAGCACATTAACTATTTGGAAGCGCAGCAATAAAACATACCACAGCTTCAAATGATCTGTAATTTGGTTTTAAATTGTTGCCAGTAATTGTTATAAATGCGCCCATGTTGCCCATAGTATCACTGTAAAAAACGCCAAGTATTAAGATAGTTTTAATGCTGTGAAACTTTTAGCACTTACCAATAGTTTGGCGCTGAGAAGACAGTTATGCATTGACCATTGTGGGCCACCTCATAGCCCATATCTTTAACCTCGTGGCTGCGAATGATATAGTCCAATTTGTTAAGGTTACAGAATGATTCAGTTACGTCCGGCCCAAACTGTATGCCTACGCCGCGCTTAGATGGGCCACGGCCCATCCATTGTTGCGGGTCGGACCAGAGAAGCTCGCACATGAGTCCCTCCTCTGGTGGCTGACAGTTGCGTTCAATGCGGCGTATGTTATCCAATGTTACATTGTCCGATGAGAAGAGGCCACCATGCATAACCAGAATCTTCTGATTAATGCAATGACATAACGGCAGCCAGTTGAATACTTGCGTAAATATATCCGCCATTGTGCTGGTATACTTGGCGGTCACCTCGCCCGTAAACCCGTACATTTGATTCATGTTAATGCTCTCGTGATTACCTATCAACATATACGGAAATTAGTTGTGCAGACAACAATTGGTGCACAGGTTTCAACTTACCACGCGATAAGAAGAAATGATTGGGATACAGCAGCTTGAAGCCCAACAGCGTGAATATGCATTCCACGGAGAATGAACCTCTATCGACAAAATCACCATTGAACAGATACGGATTCTTCTCTGACGGCAGTCCGTTTATTTCAAAGATGTTCATCAAGTCGTAGAACTGTCCATGTATATCGCCACAAATGGTAAACTTTTCCTCATCTGGCACCTTTATATCCACCAGGGATGGTTGTGCACGCATGTACACATCAATGTCACAGAGTATCTGCAAAAATACGCAATGTACATCTTATGGAACAACAGGTAAAGGTATTTGTTGTTAAGCTACCTTATAAGCAAATTTGCGATGCAGTCTCTTTTGTGCCTTATAGTGTTCCATAAGGTCTTTCATGAACTGTAAAGTAACCTTGCCATCCTCCAGTTGAGGGCCCTTGTAGTCGTCCTCAATGGCTAAATAAAAATGACATATGAATATATAATTCAGAATATATGCTTATATATAAGTAATTGTCCATTTATATATAAGTACATAGTTTAATTAATAACTACTTACTGATGTTCTCCAAATCCGTATACATCTCAGAGAGAGTCTTCTCGGGCTTATCTACAGCAATAGCACGCTCGAAGGCGCGCATTTTGATAATTTTACTGCACTCGGTAAATTTCATCTTTGCGTCCTTATCATTGGGCCTGCATTTGGCCACCTGAAACAGATAGCTTATCAGTAAACAATGCCAACCGACATTCTATACAGAAAATGCACTCACATATTCAAAATCAGATAGCGCCTGCTTGAACTTGCCAAGGGACATGTGCGCCGCCGCACGCCGATAGTAGCCCTTCAAGTAGTGGGGATCCGTTTTGACCGCAGAAACACCATCCTGCAGGGCCAGACCGAAGTTCTCCTGGCGCAAATGCGCTAACGCACGATTGGCATAGTAGATTGCACTGGTGGGATATAGGTCTATGGCTTTGGAATACATGTCAATGGCTTTCGAAAACTCCTTGGCTGTTAAAAGTGGTCAAGATGAGAGGAGGCATGTTATTTGTTGAAAATCCATAGTTCTATTAGCTAATCTTTTAAGCACAAAGAAAAACACAAATTATCTCACATAGCGCCAGTGTCAGTCCATTGGCTTTTAGGTTAGGTCGAATCAAGCGTACTGGAGACACGGAACGCGCTGAAGCTGATTGCAGACAGTTTCTGAGTGGGCCTCATGTGCTTTACAGGCCATATCACAATATCTAGTGGCTTGGGTAAGTAATGAATGACAACTTACTTTTGAGCAAATCATTTCCTTTATTTTTGCACTGCTCGGCCGCGGCAAAATCATGTTGGCCTTCTTCCGGCGCTGAATCATGTTTGGCGGCGTTAATATCTGCATTGGGCACTTGTTCCTGCTGACTATCCGAAGATTTCTGTTGGATTTCCAGTTCGGTCGACGACATATTTTGTTTTAATTGATGATTTTTTTCTGCCTAGTCGTGCTCTAATATTATTTACTGTCTGCAAATTTTCTAGAGTTGATAAACATCAAACTGATTAGTGCTGTGCAACAAGCGGGCAGGCGCAACTTATCGATATATTGAAAATTTTAAAATTTAGATCACTTTATACAGTTCTATGTAATTACCAGATCAAATATTGCACACACAAATATTTTACAAATATAAATTAAAGTTGGCAGAATGTAAAATTATTGACAGAAAATCTCAATAAATATATTTATACATTCTATTCATAAAACAGGTACAGGTGCTGTATAACGCCGCATATGCTGCTATCGATAGGCTCAAAAATCTGCAACAGCTGCTATGAGCTGAGCTTTGTAATCAAGCGGTGAAAGAATATAGAAACGGGTTGTTGTTGTATAGAAACGTTGCAGCGGATCGTAGCATTTAGAAACGGCAAAAAGAGGCTGGGTTCAGTTCACTACAGCTATAATTCCAATAAACATCAGTCGCGTTTAGAAACTGAGGTGCAAATTGACCATTTGAAAAGTGCATGTGCGGGGGAGTTTCTGTGTCAGTGTGAGAAAGTAAGAAACATAAATATAAGCAAAAATGTCGTCTATGAGCAATTTGTCAGTGGACGGTCAGTTCCGTTATATTATTCAATGGTTTAACGAGTGGAGTGAGCTGCAACGCGATGATTTCGTCTACATATTCGTGGAGTATCTCACAAAAGCGACGGACGTGAGCGCAGGCGAAGATGGGAGTGGAGCCAGCACCTATGTAAATGGCGTCGTCAACTCGCTGGCCACGTCGGGTGTGCAGGACAAGCCCATGAGTCTCTTTCAATGCCGCGTAACTATATGCAAATATGGCTATTTACTTGCAACTGCACTGACTTCAGGTTTTGGTTTTTTTTTTGTCTAACAGATTAAGCTGTTTCGTGAATGGAGCCCCAAATGGCCGATTGAGTTCAAATGCCAACTTCAAGAGAAAATCAACGAACTCGACCCAAAAGTGGGCGAAAAGATCATCAATGAACTGAAGACACCACATGCCATGCACAATGGTGACGTATCTGTGCATTTAAATGTAAATGGAACCAGCGGCAACGGGCACATTGAATTGGAGCAGTCGGCGGCAGACCCAGAAGCATTAGCAAGTACAATAGAAACGCAGGCAGCGGCAGCTGCAGCTGCTGTAGTTAATGATGTTGCTGACCAGACTTTGGAGACAGTTAATGATAACCATTTGGCAGCTGTATTGCGTCAAGAGACGCCAGTTGATGATGATGATGACGAACAGCTAACTGGCAATGAGTGCAATGCTGATACTAATTGCATTCCTGCGTCGACAGCAGCAGTGACAACGATTGCGGTGAATACGTCCCCATCAGATGAGCAAGAGCAAGAGCAGCAGCCGCAGTCGGAGTCGGAGTCGCAGCCGACAATCGAACCTGTAGAACAGGTTGAGAATAACGTTTCAGCCGGTGTCATTGTCTCTGTCACTGCTGCTGCGGCAGAGGTAGTGCCGGTAGCATAGATACACGACTTTTCAAGGTGCAAGCACGATATTTCCAGAAAAGGCTTACTGGAGCAGTAAGGCATCCCGTACGCCATCATAATCAATACATTCCATACAGACACATTTGTAGCAAGGTACGACCCTATATGTAAGATCAATTTCATTTCATGCAGTTATCAGACTTACTAAACATGTTAGTAATATGTAAGAAAAACACACGAACAAAATATACTTATATACAAGAACATTTAAGTGCCACTATGTATTTACTTATTAAGGATAAAAACGGTGTTTGCTCTCTTGCTGCTCTCACGCTTAGGCGAAATTGAAATGCTCTCAGAATACTATCTCGCTCAGCATCAAAACATGTTTTGTTTATTATTTGTGTGTGTCCGTGTGTGTGTTGCCTTTGTGTTGCCGGCAGTGCAACTTACGATGTTCCAGTGCCCATCGGATGTCTGTCGGGTCTATTATGAGCTCGCTCGCAGCCAACAAAACGTTCACGTGTTTGTTTGTGTGTGTATTTTTGTTTTTATGGACGCTTTTCATTCGATGTTGATAAACAAACAATTTAAATCCAAGACAACAAAGCAGCGCTCCGTAGTCAAAGTGGAATTTAAATGAACCAATTTAAATGAACGGCAAATGTTGGTTCGTGCTGACCTTTAATTATCAGTTAAGAGTTGTGTTCATATCTGAGATATAGTGCTTGTGTGTGTGGTCTAAAATGCATTTGCTGCTTTTTAAGTCAATGTACATTACAGTTATTTGCGCAATGGCGGTTTCTATGAGTACAAAACCAAAAAACTTTAGTTAGTCGTTTTGTGGGTTACCATATCTAATTGATAGCAGCAAAAGAACAGTCGACAATGCGGTGGCCGATTGGCATTGGGTCAAGCCTAGAAATTCCCCAAGTAAATGTGTTAACATCGTGCTTCAGAGTTTTGTTGAACCAAACATACCCTGAACTTGACTATTTGCTTAACTTTTTTTAATGTTTTTTTTAAATATATATATATTTTTTTTTTTAAAAATACCAAATTAAATTACGGAAGACGCAAGTAGTGAATTTACATTGCCACAACAAAAATGCCTTGTTTCGTTTATATTTTCCGAAATATTGGCTGTTGAGTTTGAAATAGAGGCAATTGTTTTTGTTGTGCTGTCGGTTTTTTGTCTTTCAATGTTTTACAACTGTTTTTATGATTTGCAAATATCGATGTATTTACGCAAAGCACTTTAAGTACTCGTACTCGAAAAGGCATTAGGGCATCTTTTCTTAAAATCGTCGTTCAAAGCCAACTTAACACATAAGCGCTGCCAGATAGCTGAAAAAACAAGCCAACCAATTCAAATACCAGTTTTATTCAAAGTGGCACCACGCTGTTCATTTCACGAAGGAATTATTATTTACCCAAATTCCAAGGTATATAAATGTTATAGAAATAAGTTTTGTTTCCAAACATGATTTCCGTATCCAATACAAAGTAAAACGACCATGTTATGCAGTTCCATTAGGATATGTACTCCAAATAATTAAACATAACGCATTAAGCATATTGAGCATTTATCTAAATTGTGCAGCCCGCTTTATCCTAATCTAAACCTTTACAACTATACCTGAGCAACTCAAACAGAGTTGGCGCTGCCGCCTCTAAGGATGCGTCTGCTTGCCCAGACGCAACGAGGGGCGGCGCATACCGATCGCAGGCACTGCCGTGGACAGACGGGGCAGACGCGGATTAACTGGAGGACCCATTAGGCGATCTGGTCCATCGGACGCGGCAACGAGCTCGCTGTGGCCCTCAATATGCGGCAATGGCGAGGCGGGAGACCATTCAGAGCTGGAACTGGAACCGGGCGAATCGGAGCTACAATAAAGTGCGAGGTTGATGGTTCGTAGATATTGCCTGGAGAAAGATTGTCAGCTAACCTACCCAGCTGTGTATATGGGCGGCAGCTTTTTTTCGTAGTTGCTTGTACTGGGCGTGACGACGCCGGCATGAATCTCCTGCTGATAGAGGCCGTAGAGCTCACGCAGCTCATCCGGCAGGTCAACGTTGCCCTCCTCGATGAGGCGTCGCTGTGAACTGATGATGTCTTCGCACAATCGACGTTGCCGCTCGGCCCGCAACAACTGCAGATCACGCCGTCGCAGCTCCGCCTGGCGCGCCAAGCGCTCCGCTTGCAACGATACCTTGTCCGCCTCTAGTTCGTGGACACGGCAGAGCAGAGCGAGCAGTTCCCGCTCCTCGTCGCTGCTAATGCGTTCTGGAAGCTCCTACAAATGGATTGAGTTTAATGAAATAGTCTCGCTCAAATTAAGCTGATCACTTACATCCTCCAGCTTGACACCTTTCTGGCGGCACAGCTCCAACTCGTGTTCCGTGTGCTCGCGTATTTCCTTATATCGTCGCGTCTCCTTCTCTATGGCCGCCAGTTCGCCCCAGGCGTTTTTCAAAGCCACTGAACCCTCGGATTCCTGGTCTGCCTCAGAGAATGAAAAGCAATTAGATATATTAAAGGAGAAGATAAAGACAATTATAAGTATATATGTACATACGTATATATAATAATACCCACCGTCATCCCCAGGTGCATCGTACAGTTTGCCGATGCGTCCCTGCCAGTGCGAAATGATCATATGCTGTCGCTCGGCATCCAGTTCCAGGCCCAGCAGATGACTCTCCGCCTCAAGGAGCTTGCGTCGCAGTTTCATCTGCTGCTTGAAGGTCAGCACAATCTGTTCACGCAGATAACGCAGCTCCGTTTTGCGCTGCTCGTTCGGCTCCTCGCTGGGCGGCTGTGTAGCTGGAGATGTCGCTGTCGCTGCAGCAGCAGCAGCTCCGCTGCGCGGACGTTCCGTTAGCATTTTGGTGCGCAGCCGGGTGACCTCGTCGCGCAGCTCCGAGACTAGACTTTGATAGTGCTTGGTGGGAAAGTTCTTGAACTCATCGATGTACACGGAGCTCTGGAGTTTCGTGGTGATGCTATTGGCGCGGTCGGCATACACCAGGGTGTTCTTGGTCTCATCCCGATGCTTGCTCTCGGGTGCGACGTGGGCAATCATGACTGTCTTGCAGCGCCCACTGAGCGCCTCCTTGAGCAGGCGCGTTAGCTTTGAATCGCGATAGTTGACGTATCGAGCACCACCCGACAGGGCATTGATGCAGTTGCCCAATGCCAGCAGGCTGCGATTGATGTGGGCGCCCTCCTGCAACCGCTTGCCCCGATTCTTGGTCTTCTTGGCACGCTCCGACCCAGCCAAATCTGTGAGAAAGAGCCGGCCCTGCTTGGTGCCCAGGGGCGTGCGCGTCTGCACCGTGATGCTGAGCAGGGCATGGCTGCGCGAGGATGTCTGATTGGCCGCCGTGGGCTCCATGGTGCGCGCCTTGTTGCCCTTGATTAGCAGGCTGACAACCTCCTTGCGACTGGATGTCGTTATCTCCGAGAGGCCGGCAACGGTGATGCGCTGGCCACGATGATCCTCACGCAACTCCAGCGGTCCGCCCGGATTCAGCAGATCCCGTATCAGCTCATTGTAAATCTCCAGATATGAAATAGACACCTTGCAGACGCTGTCCGGCCCAGCTGCCTCAATGTAGCCAAAGATATCCTCGATGGCACGCACCATCAAGCCAATATCCTGACTGCTGACATCCGGCTCGTTGCCGCCGGCTGTCATTGGTTTCTTGCGCGGCACAGGTCCGAGCATTGTGTGCGTTTTGCCGGACCCGGTGGCGCCATATGCGAACACCGCCGCATTGTATCCGTTCAGGACATCCCTCACCAGGGGCGCTGTGGTTGTTTTGTACACCTGCTCCTGTGTGTCGTTCTCCTTGAAGACATGATCGTAGGAGTATTTGCGTGGCCGACTCTTGCCGCCATCGTCGTACAGCAGAGAGCCGCCAGAGATGACCTCTATGCAGCGTTCGGTGGCCTCCAGACTGGGACGCACACGTACCGCCACCTGAAAAAACGCAAATCCTTGATGTGCAATTGTTTAAAGTGCCCAACGCTTTCGACTCACCACTAAACGCTCATCCTGGGCGGGTTGGGCTGTCGCCAGTTGGCGTCCTTGCGAGGAATTGCTGCCGCCGCTGCTGCCCGACCAGCTGCTGGCACCAGCGCTTGCCGCCATTCCTGATCAGTTAACTGGAATGTCCTTCGCTGGTCTGCCACGCGCCGATAGCCTAGCCAAAGCGACCACAACAAAAACAAACGATTACAAATGGTGTCAATTTGTTGTCAACAATCGTAAAACTGTCATTAACTGGGTGTTTCCCAAGCACCCACCTACGCCTTCAATGCACTGAACAACGAGTCTTAATGGATTGTAAACTTTCGCGCCAAGGTCTTCCTGGCATGTACATGACTTGGCCTAATCGATGCTGTTGTTAAGTTTCCTGCGGGCTTTGTTTACGAGTTGGCGTGCGCCATAAATCAAGCCGTGAACTTGAACACCTTCCATTGAACTGGGTGCCTCCACATGCAAATCAATGAGTCTAAGCTTTTGAAGAGTTCGTTGGCAGCTCAAGAAGTCATACACCTTTTGCAGGACACAGCTAGCTTACTTATGACTAACTAACCTAAACCAACAGAAAATGTATTTTTTGAATTTGAATTATATTCCTGCGTTTATCAATTGTTAATGGTCATAATTTTGTCAAATCCTGAGTATTCGCTCGCTATCATCTCCAAAAAAAATGATAATCCGTGATCAGAAGTTGCACTAGTACAAAACTGAACTTAAGAATATGGTATTTTGGTGTACAGCACAATACATATATATAAAAAGCCAGCTTAGATCCGGTTAAAAACAAGTATATTTATCTGACAAAGTTTGCGGCAAAAGCCAATTAAAAGCGAAAGCTTCCAATTTTCGAAGTAATTACACAAATGGCCTGATCTAGAAGTAGATTATATTTAATTTTAATTATGTGCATAGCTTTCCAAGGGAAATTATATGTTTATCTATAATTATCAGTAATCAATTGGCTTTGGACACGTCTTTTCACACCTCTTTGCATTTGGTGTGTCCAATGAAGGACGCTTGAAGTGCCCTTCTGGACACATCGTTAATTTTCTTAAAAGCGCATTAATTATAAATCGTGCGGCCAGGTAAAGTCGAATTTTTGGGCGTCAAAATGCATGAATTATTAAATACGTTTCCAGCCTACAGGTTGTAAATACGAGCGACACTTAAGTTACAAATAAACAAACAAACACATGTGTTCAAATTACAGGCTTTCAATGACAATATTACCAATCGGGAAGTGCACGGACACGCCCTATCGGAAAATCAGTCCATGGTTTCGTGGGGTTAATAGAAATTCTCAATCCTAGATTGCCTCAGGCCCTGGCTGACACTAGCAAATTTGATACTAAAATCGATTCGCATCGCGCCACTCAAACTAACTACTAAAATGCCACAATACATTTTCTACCTCTTTTCGCCAGCTTGTTTCGCATTCGGTTGTTTTTCAGCTTTGTGCTGTTTATTTAATTATACTCTTTTCGAAGAAAATAGTATATGAAGTTTGTGCTGAAGTTTGTAACGCATAGAAGGAAGCATCTGAGACCCCCACAAGTTACTGCCAGTATGCTTAGAATGACAAAAGAAATTGATCTAGCCATGTCCGTCTGTCTGTCTGTATGTATGCAAACTAGTCCCTCAGTTTTGGAGCTATCGTGATCAAAGTTTGCACAGAGACTTATTATTCAAGGGGACAGAACATTGGTCGGAACCGGCCGGATCGGACCACTATATCTTATAGCTGCCATACAACTGGAAGTCGGTTTTGATCATAAATTCCATGTTTTCAAAGCTATCGCGATAAAACTTTGCACATATACTTATTATTCAAACATACATCACATTAATCGGAGCCGGCCGGATCGGACCACTTTATCTTATAGCTGCCATTCAACTGGAAAGAAATTTAATATTTCACCAGAAAATTTAAATTCATAAGATATCAATTTTCACAGCTAATGAAAGTGCTGCAGTTGGCAGAGTGAAAATTGTCTAAAAGTTCAAAAAGAGTATAAAATCTGCGGCACGCCGAAGATAATCCTTTCCCCTTTGTTTTATTTTATTTTGTTGCCATTGTCGCTTATTGAATTTGTGTAAATTGCCCGTAGACACGACAACCAGTGGGACAAATGGACACGAGTTCGTTACTGTCTAGCTGAATGTTTCATAACGAGTGTGTTTGTGTGTGTCCTGTGGGTCCTGTGTCTTTGACTTTATTGTTTGAGCTTGTCGCACGCTCGTTGTTAATGCTTTAATATTTCGGAATGCCGCACTTTGATTTGATTTCGGCCAGGAGAGTTCCCGACAAACATAGCCTAGATTATGCCCCGCGATAGCCACAACGCAAACAGTCCAATATGATGAGGCAGCCGGGCATTATGTGGCTTTATACCCGTGCTCATTAGGTAGGGTGTGCACACTAAATAACTGGGGGTGTTTGCCCCAAAATGAGTGCTTCTATAAAGCGACATTTTTCATTTGCATTACTATGTGCATAGGCGGATCTCTTTCCCTCGACCACATGTTGACAAATGTCTGAGCGGTAAAAGTATTTTCTCTAAGTTTGGGGAAAATCAGTGACTCGAATCATTTCTCATTGTAACCAGTTCAATTGATGGGTTTGCGATGGATATAGTTGCAAACAAGTATGAAATTATTGCTCTATAAAATACATTTTAAAAATGGCAAAAATGTGTCGTTATCTGTGTTATCTATCCCATATCATTATGAGGGTTGGCCAATTTAGTGCTACATTTAAAAAGATCCTTAAAAGTATGCTGAAATTATGTATCACTAATTGATATATATTATGTATTTATTTAGAACATTTATATGCTTATATAATATTCAAGATAAGTACAGTAATTTGCTTGAACGCAGGGCGTTTAATTGTAATGGAAACTGTTAGTCCAATGAAATTTAATAATAGTGGTTTTCCCTTTGGGTTTAAATATGTCTAGTCGAAAGTCTACTGAATTTCATTCTCGTAAACTTATCGTCGGATCAGATGATTCTCATTCAAACTTACACGCTTTCAAATAGCTTCATTTAAGAACTGTTATTTATGTATAAAAATAAAGCAATTTGTCCTGAACATTAAATAAATAGAATAAAACCCGATTTGCCTTATTATTACTTTGTTTTGCTTTTAGTCAGAGCAAAAAGAAATATTTAGAAAAATCGCCTGGAATTGTGGTTGTTGCTTATCCTACTTTACATTAAGTTGTATACAAATCGGCAACTCATACACAATAATTATATCCTTACGTAGACCAGGACGCCTGCGATTGTGATTGATGGCCAGCATTTGTGGCGAACAGTTAATTACCTGGGCTTAGTCGGAGGTGCGTCTTATGGCTATTTATAGAATTCATCAAATGAAATGTGCCAGGCGTAATACACATTACCCAAAGTTTAGCTACAACGAGCAACGAGGACTTTTACCCAATTTTTTCGTTTCTTTTCTGACGGTTGAAGAACAAACTTTCAACCTTCAAGTTGGGCAATTAGCGGCGTTCGCAATTAAAAACTCCGGACGTTGAGGAAAGGTATACAAAAGAGGCGTGCGTGCCGCAATCTCAAGAACTTGGCCCGTCTCGAAGTGGGCCAACTTCTCCGCATTGCTTATAGTGGATACAAAACTTTCTGCATATTTCGCACATTTAAAAACAAAATGGCGCTGCTGGCCCCAATCTGAACATGAAATAATGTAATATTTTACAGTTGAGCTGAAAGTAAATCCAATGCGAACAGAGATGGCCGCGATAAGCGGCGCAGGCAATCGCCTCCAAGTAGGTCAATTATATGCGCAAGGAGCTAACCGTCAACCTCACAGCCTACTCATAACAATAGCCAAAAATGTATCATCGATTACGTGTAGAAAACAACGAACAACTTTCAGCCACTCGATAACAAAGTTTCAGTCAGCACCGCTGCAAAGTGCCGCACTTACAAATGTTGTTTGTTCACGAAACAATTCGAAAAAGTTGGGCTTTCAAAAAAAAGTATGTGCTAGGACACTTTCCGCTTGATAGTACTTGAGCAAGCCAAGCCGACTTGGCTAGTGAACCGTTCGCGTGGACTGACGAAAGTCAACTGAATGGCGAGCGACGCTATTGGACTATGGTCTGGCCCTATCTGGTCAGAACGAACGAAATTATAGGCATAGTGTACAGTGTATCCACCCATTGTTGGGCGTTGCGGGCGGTGTCGACTGCCGGCAACTATTTTGTTGTGCCGTGTACTAACCGGGCTGGGTCGCATAGCTCAATCAATTTCTCAGTTGTTGTTTTTACTCCACTCCACTCCACTCGTTTTTCCGAATTGTTGAAATGCTAATGCGCCATTTTGCATACATTTCTTTGACGTTGGCCAGTTCTGCGCTGGGATTCACGAATGTGTATGTATGTTTGTTGTTCTTGTTGCTCTTGTTGTTTTTGGGGTGCACTGGTATTACGGCAAGTGACGGTTACCCTTACCAGCCATACAATGCGGGCCAAAATATCAATAGAGAGTAAATACAAATTAAGGTCCTTGAGTGTACTTACTTAAGTATGTAAATCACTCGGAACATCTATTAGTTGTTTGCCTAATGACTTTCTTAACCAGGCCTATCTGGAACATAACGCAGTTTAAAATGGATTTTGGATTTGTAATATTAATATTTCATAAACATTTGTTTATAATAATGTTGTTCTAACTATACAGTCCCATAATATACCTAGTACATTTTTATGCAAATCACTTGAGGTTTAAGTTTTTGCTGCGACACTTTGGAGACCTCCTATTCGCCTGGCTAGCAATCAGCTACCCCCGGAAAGTGGCAACATTTCCGCTACGCCGATCTCATACTACGGCACTCGGCTCAATTTGAGCGGAATGGGCTTGATAATAAATGTTGCAAGTTAAAACTGCCACATATCAACATGAAAGTGTTAATTTCCGTGTCTTCTTGGCTTGAATTCACATTTTCTGTGCGCGACATTGAAATGCAAATTGTTCTCTGCACTCACAATTCACGTTTGATTGATTGATAGATTTGGGCGAGAGTGTTCGACGAGTGTTGGCATTTGTAAATATTTTATTGGGGGCAGCCGGGCAGACGAGCACCCACGACACCAGTTAAGCATGCGTCACTCACAGTCACTGAGCTGTGCACGCCAAGGACTCGCATTTGCATTTCCTCTCAATACTTTTACTCAAGTCCGGACTTTAATAAAAGATTTTCTTCGCGTACGGGCATCCGGCACGAAAAGGTCAAACAAAATAGTGCGCTGCGGGCAATGCCAAATTACACGGTCAAACAACAAGGGTTTTTTTTTCTGAAATTTGAAATTTTTATTAGCTAGTATTAGACCATATATAATGCATGTGGCTGTATAGTTTATAAATGTAATTTGATTTCTTCTTGCAATTTCATTTTAACTAAATCTTTAGTATGCATAAACGCAAATAATATTCATATGCATGTTGTATTGTTAATAATTATATATGTATGTGTGTGTATGTATAAAAAACGCAATACCAACTGGCCAATACTTAAGAGCTAACGGCTAACTGAAATTCGTATTAACTACGACACTGCGCGAGTTGTGGGTGCATCTGGGGGGTACTTTTGAAAACCAAGCGCAATGTAAACAAAAAACAAAACCGCTCCACGAAATAGTAGTAAGCGCTGGCAAATATTTAAACACTTCTTGACTGGGGGGCCGAATTCGTCTATATGAGTATATACTAAATAGGTCATATTTATATGTATTTAATTTTCTTTAAATTTGCATTCCCTTGGGCTATTTTCAGCTATTAGGTTATTCAATTAGTTTATAGTTTACGTTACGTACAAAATAGCGAGCACTCATATAAATGCTTTGACAATTGTTGCTGGAGCGTGTCTACTTATAGGACAGTGTGTATGTGTATATAGGTGTTTGTGTTTGGTGACAATTGCATTATTGATGAATGTAGCTTCTTGCCATTGAGTTTATGCTAGTGGAATACTTTTACGAGCGTGCGCTGTGGCTGTATTTGTATAATTATCATTATCAATATGCGCAAATGGTTATCGTCTTTGTCATAATGCATATTGTTATTGTTATTGTTAATTCCATTGGCAGTGCTTAGACACATGGCTCCACATAATTGCCAGGGAACAGACCTGTTACACCATCCATAACGCCCTCCCACCAGCCATCGTCGTTCTTTTTCAGCACATACAGCACTGAGCTCTCCTGGAAGCTTAGCTCATCATCCTTGTCGGCATAGTAATCATAAATTGCCACCACTGAAGCGATAGGAAAGGGTTTATTTATAGAATATATAGTATAAATCTCTTTTATTTACCTTTCTCAATGTAGTTTTTGGGCACCCAGCCGGGCAAGTTCTGATCCTCCGGCACAATGGGCGCCAATTGAGGGCCAGTCGAAGTGCGTGGACGCCCAAAGTCCTGATGCTCATCCTCCGGCGGCGGCGGTGGCGGCAACGGCGGCGATTGGGAGCCAGGACGCGCAAAGTTCAAGCTGAAATGATTTCTATTCAAAGAAAAGTGTTAAGAGTAAGTCACTCAAACAAATAGTAGAAGCATGCAATTTACCTATTGGGATTCCTGTGCGCAAGCAGATGGTATTAAAAGTACGACATGAGTTACATATATACACAGCAAAACATAATGAGGAATAGTTTAGGTTAGTTCAACTGCTTACCTGTTTATATTCCGGCCCAGGGTGTGCATGCCAATGTGGCTCTGCTCGGTCATCTCGTGCTGCGAGACGGTCAGCGGCGAGGGTGGCGCTGCTAAAGGGTCAGCAAGTGCTTTGTTATTTACAAAAATATCAACTATTGCAAATCGCTCTGCTTACGTGGCATGCTGCTCCTATCGTCATAAGTGGTGGGCGGCGGTGGTGGCAGCGATTGCATCATGCCCGCCGACGGCAGATTCACATGCGTTGCAATTTGCTGGCTGGGCGGCATGGGCAGCGCACTGTATCCGGCGGCACGTTCATTTCCCGCAGCACCGCCGCCAGTGGTGGTCGTGGTGGACGAGGCCGTCGACATGCGCTTGGGATGTCCAATTGGATAGTTGGGTGCATAGTGCGAAGGCACCTGCGGCGGATTGACTACCGGCGGCGTGCGATACTCTCGCGAACTCTTGCCTAATGTCCCGGTATTGCTGACCGATTTGCCCAGGGTGCCCGTGTTGCCTGCACGCGACATTTGCGGCGGAGTTGGCGGCTTGGTGGTGGGCGGCGGACCCACAGATGACGGCACCAGTGATTGCACAGATCCGTGACTCGAGCCGCGATGCTTCTGGCGCACAACATGCTGGGCCGACGAGTTGATGCCATGCCCAATCTCGTCCAGCATGGAATAGTCAATGGGCTTGCGCACGTACTTGATGGGCTTCTCGGGATTGATGGGTGCCACTATTTTGAACTGACGCGAACTCACCTTATTGGCCGTCAACACTCCAATCTCACTGCAGGTTTAAATTAAAAATGATTATATTTATTATTAAGGGAAGTACTCTGATCGCTCGGGAAATTGATCTTTAAGAAAATTCTAATTGGATGCTGATAGTGCTGACTTACCGCCTGGCCACCTTCTCCTTGTGTATATGGACCGTCTGGGCAATGTGATTCATTTGCGACTCCATCTCGCTGAGCTGCTGCGCCTGCAGATCGAGCAGCTGCATGTAGCTGTAGGCCAGGGTATTGATCTGATACGCTACGCTGGCCAGGGATTGGGTGGTGTAGTTCTTGGTGGCCTCGAGGGCCGCCTTCTTGTTGTCGGCGCGATAGTAGGTGTCCTCGCAGTAGTCGGCCACACGCTCCAAATTCGTGTAGCTGTCGCGCAGGCTCTGGCGGCCATCGGGAATTTCGGTGCGTATCAAAGATGCTAGTTCATCCATTATGTTGTCACTGGCCATGGGGGCTTCGGTTAACATGGGTATGGCTGCAATATTTACAAATACACAATATTAGCTTTTCACTTTTCACATAACATTTGTATATAAACAACAAGCGGAAGTAAACATTCGCAGCAGAGGGCGGGGACTGGCGCTGACGTAGACGTCGACGTCAGCAGCGATATCGACAGAGATTGGTAATTGGACCATGTCGCCGTTTTGCGCTTTGCACGCTAGCTGGCTGCCAGCTTTCATATTCACTCACTTGATTTACTACACGATTGCACGGGAAATACGTTTTTGGGCTGAACTGTGTCGCTTGAAATGCAATAAAATGCAGATTTTGTTTTACATTTTACAGACGTGAAAAGAACGCAGAGCAAGTCACAGTACTGTAAAACACACAATTAATGCGCGACCAGCCTGGTCACACTGTGAGTATGTAGTACTGCCAGATAGCAAACAGTTCACATGCAAAATGTAAACAACGCAGCATTGTTGCCAGACCTGCCATAAAAAAAGAGAGCACTGGCATCACTGTTTTTTTTTGTGAGTAATACATTTTTTTCGCCGATTAGAATTTAGCAATAAAGCACTAGATTTCAGTTTAAAATGTCGCATCAAACGGGCATTAAAGGTGAGGTTCAAACTACTGTAATCGTATATAATATATGTTTAATTAAATTTATTATGGCCAGCCAACGAGCAGCTGGCGAAAGTGTTTGGCAAGGCCAAAAATGGTAAATTACGAGTGGTAAAAGTGTCAATTGAGAACGGTGAGTGGCATACACGCACACACATATACACACAAAATAACGTTACTTCCGTTGACTGATTACAGAGCAGCTCAGCTGCAGCGCCACAGCTGATGTGAAGAAGGACTGGGAGCGGGACTATGATAAGCTGCTATCGCCACTGTTTGAGGAAAGTGTACCCTGTTATTTGCTGTACCGTCTGGATGCGAAGATACCGCTCGGTCACGGCTGGCTGCTTATCAGCTGGATACCAGACGGTGCCAGCATACGGCAGAAAATGGTCTACGCTTCGACAAAGGCGACGCTCAAGAGCGAATTCGGTTCAGCCTACATCACAGAGGAGCTGCACGCGACCACTCTAGAGGAGACCACACTGGAGGGCTACAGGAAGCATAAGCGGGAATTTTCGGCACCGGCGCCACTCACCACACGCGAGGAGGAGCTGAAGGAGCTGCAGAAATCAGAGGTGCGCACAGAGATATCCACGGAGACTCGCCACCAGACGCTGAGCGGGATCTCTTGTCCGCTGACAGATGCCACCGTTGCGGCCGTGCAGGACATGGTGCGGGGTACATACGATTATTTGCAGTTTCGCATTAGCCTAGAGGAGGAACGCATCCATGTCTCCAATGCTGCGAATGTGGAGTTGCATGACCTGCCGCGGCAGGTGCCCGAGGATCACGCACGCTACCATCTGTATCTGTTCAAGCACACTCACGAGGGCGACTATCTGGAGTCCTATGTATTCATATACTCGATGCCGGGCTATTCCTGTTCCGTGCGTGAACGAATGATGTACTCCAGCTGCAAGGCACCGTTCATTGAACAGCTCGCCGAACTCGGCCTGGTAGTGGATAAAAAGGTTAGCAAGCACCCTATGCAAAGCTCCGTTCAGCTAAGTAGTTCTCTTTGCAATTGCAGCTTGAAATTGATGTGGGGGCTGAACTCACCGAGGCGTACCTGCAGGACGAGCTGCACCCCAAGAAGATATTGCATCGGCCAGCATTTGCCAAACCGAAAGGACCACCGAATCGCGGAGCCAAACGCCTGACGCGTCCCTCCCACGAGGACGAAGTCTGAGCGCCACCGAGTTAAAATTCACATATTTCTTTTCTGTTCCTGGTTTCCTAGCAAAGCATTTAATTTATTGCATTTGAATTGTGTGCTCCATTTTCATGTACTTCAAATGTATCTGAGTCATATCTGTATCCATAGTTGCACTAGGCATCAACTGAAACAACGCATAGCAGCAGCCTCCTTGGGCTTCCTTAATCGTATTATCTGTACTACTTTTAAGGGACACTATTGCAATTTATTATTTAAATAAAAACGATCTAAAACTAAATTAACATCACTTGACAGAGTCCAATGTGACTGTCTCGCCAACACGAGTATCATGCGCGGTAAACAGTTCGGGCGCATCCTGTTGTGCCTGGTTCCTGAACGCCTGCTGAATATTATCATCCCGCTGTACGCGCCACTTGTACTGCCAGTAGCGCACTTCCTCCATTGAGGTGCCCGATGCCTTCATCAGCAGCAGCGAGGCAACGCCCGCCACGCCGCCCATAAATCCACCGATGATGCCTCCTGCAGCCATGCCACGCAGACCCAGA
Source organism: Drosophila flavopinicola (assembly GCA_035042425.1). NCBI lineage: Eukaryota > Metazoa > Arthropoda > Insecta > Diptera > Drosophilidae > Drosophila > Drosophila flavopinicola. The sequence continues at coordinate 4,569,281 of JAWNLL010000459.1, read as the reverse complement.
TTGAATTTATAGACGGCGCCCGTGAGCGATCCAGCTGCCAGGTACTCATAAATGGAGGACTTGTCCCGGTAAACGGAAATACAGGTTATGATGCCACTGTCGGAAGAGAGACAATGTTTAAGGAGCTAAGGCATTGCATTAAATCTCACTTACAAATAGGATGTGGTAAACAGGCCCACACGCCAGCCCCACTTGAAGCCGCCTTTGGCAAAATTCACGGTAAACTGATCTTGAAGTTTTTTCTGCAATATTAATTGTAAAACATAGTTTAAAGTTAATGGTATTACAAATAATTTGAAATACAGACGAACATCTCTAATTGGAACAACCATATACCAGGTAAATCTAAATGTTCAATTGTTGATGTTTGATGTTCATAACTTTTACCTTGGCATCGAAGTGCGATTTAAAGGCCGTAGCTTGATTGTTCTCCATGAAGTTCATGTAACTGATCCGCGATTGTGTAACACCGCCGTAGATGGCACCAACAAGAAACCCGAGGAAGCCTGCCTGGTATATAGAGTTCAGCTCTGAGGATATGCTACCGAATTCACTAGTAAAACATATTATTAGTCGCAGCGCAATCTCGTTTAATATTCATGCCACTTACTCCACGGTGAACATTTGCTTCAGTCGCTCCATGCCGGTTTCCTCGGGTCTCTTGCTAGCCAAGTAGGATTTGTAGGTTTTGTTTTCCTTGTCGACAACATCGTCGGCGTTGCGGTCAATGCCCAAGGGAATGCCCGCAATCAGGAACCGGCCACCTTTTGTAAAGAAACTCATTTGCAACACAATGTTAAATAACAAATAAAGAGAAACATGCGAGGAGACAAACAGCTGTTAATAGCAGCTAGTGATGTACTCGTAATATCGAATCTACTGAGATTTCGATATATATCGATCAATAGTAATAGGTATTTATTTTTCTTTTTGCTGTTTTATTCTCTACACAATGTACTTTATTTACGTGATTTTATTGTTATCTGATATTTTGTCTAAAAAATTGCCGTTGGTCTATATAACTAATTATAAGCATATAATATTATAATATTCTGTTGTCCAATCTGCCACCAAGCACGATGAGGTGGCGATAGAAAATCAATATATAGTTATACAGCACTGAACCGTATCGGTACATCGGCAACGCGTTTGTTTTGGCGCACATCACTATACCCAACAATAACGCCGCTACCTGCGGTGTTTGCAGAATTTTCATTAGTGTCAATTTCAATAATTTATTAAATATTTTAAAGCGCGCATATAAAAGAACTTGACTACGCACTACGTGCACTAAGGCTTTCCGGTCAAAATGATGTACGACAATGAAGAAGGTATGAAAAAAACTCAACAAAAATTACAACGCGTGTCGCTTGCGAAAAAGAAACATGGCGCTTGGAGCGCTAGCGTTCTTTAGGTGCACTAGTAACTTATGAATAATCTTGCAGAGAACTTCGATGAAGAGAATGTGGAGGAAATCTCTCACGAGCTGTGGCAAGAGGCCTGCTGGATCGTGATCAACGCGTACTTTGACGAGAAGGGTCTGGTACGGCAGCAGCTGGACAGTTTCGATGAGTTCATACAGATGTCCGTGCAGCGCATTGTGGAGGACTCGCCAGCCATTGAGCTGCAGGCCGAAGCGCAGCACACATCCGGTGAGGTGGAGACGCCCCCACGCTTCGCGCTCAAGTTCGAACAGATCTATCTGTCCAAGCCGACGCACTGGGAGAAGGATGGCTCACCCAGTCCGATGATGCCAAACGAGGCGCGTTTGCGCAATCTCACCTACTCTGCGCCGTTGTACGTGGATATCACAAAGACTAAGAACGTGGAGGGTCTGGAACCCGTGGAGACACAGCATCAGAAAACGTTCATTGGCAAAATTCCCATTATGCTGAGATCAACCTACTGCTTGCTATCCCAGCTATCTGATCGTGATTTGACGGAGCTGAACGAGTGTCCGCTGGATCCTGGTGGCTATTTCATCATTAACGGCTCGGAAAAGGTGCTCATTGCGCAGGAGAAGATGGCAACGAACACCGTCTATGTCTTCAGCATGAAGGACGGCAAGTATGCGTTCAAAACAGAAATACGTTCCTGCCTGGAGCACAGTTCGCGACCCACCTCAACACTCTGGGTGAACATGATGGCCCGTGGCTCGCAGAACATCAAAAAGTCGGCTATCGGACAGCGGATCATTGCGATTTTGCCGTACATCAAGCAGGAGATACCAATTATGATTGTGTTTCGCGCCCTGGGCTTTGTGGCCGATCGCGACATCCTAGAGCATATCATCTACGACTTTGATGATCCCGAAATGATGGAGATGGTGAAGCCTTCGTTGGACGAGGCCTTTGTCGTGCAGGAGCAAAATGTTGCACTGAACTTCATTGGCGCTCGTGGCGCACGGCCCGGCGTCACCAAGGATAAGCGTATCAAGTACGCCAAGGAGATTCTACAAAAGGAGATGCTGCCGCATGTGGGCGTTTCTGATTTCTGCGAAACGAAGAAGGCATATTTCTTAGGCTATATGGTGCATCGCCTGCTGCTGGCTTCGCTGGGCCGACGCGAGCTGGACGACCGCGATCACTATGGCAACAAACGCTTGGATCTGGCTGGCCCACTACTGGCCTTCCTGTTCCGCGGCCTCTTCAAGAATCTGATGAAAGAGGTGCGCATGTACACGCAGAAGTTCATTGATCGCGGCAAAGATTTCAATCTGGAGCTGGCCATCAAGACAAACATCATTACGGACGGTCTGCGCTACTCACTGGCCACCGGCAATTGGGGCGACCAGAAGAAGGCGCATCAGGCTCGCGCCGGGGTGTCGCAGGTGTTGAATCGTCTCACATTCGCCTCCACCCTATCCCATTTGCGGCGCGTCAACTCGCCCATCGGACGCGATGGTAAGCTGGCCAAGCCGCGTCAGCTGCACAACACGCTCTGGGGCATGTTGTGCCCGGCCGAGACACCGGAGGGCGCTGCGGTGGGTCTCGTCAAGAATTTGGCGCTTATGGCCTACATCTCGGTGGGCTCGCAGCCCTCACCGATTCTTGAGTTCTTGGAAGAATGGTCCATGGAGAATCTGGAGGAAATTGCGCCATCAGCCATTGCGGATGCTACCAAGATCTTTGTGAATGGCTGCTGGGTGGGCATACATCGGGATCCGGAGCAGCTGATGGCCACCCTGCGCAAACTGCGTCGCCAGATGGACATCATTGTGTCGGAGGTGTCTATGATTCGCGATATTCGCGATCGCGAGATCCGCATCTACACGGATGCTGGCCGCATCTGCCGGCCGTTGCTTATCGTGGAGAGTGGCACACTGCTGCTGAAGAAGACGCATGTGGAGATGTTGAAGGAGCGCGACTACAACAACTACAGCTGGCAGGTGCTGGTTGCCTCTGGTGTCGTCGAGTATATTGACACGCTTGAGGAGGAGACGGTCATGATTGCCATGTCGCCTTATGATCTCAAACAGGACAAGGACTACGCGTATTGTACCACTTACACACACTGTGAGATTCATCCGGCCATGATACTGGGCGTCTGCGCCTCCATCATACCTTTTCCCGATCACAATCAGAGTCCACGTAACACCTATCAAAGTGCTATGGGTAAGTTGATGAATCTCATGATCACATAATGAAGTGTTTGCCTTATCTTCATTGATTAACACTTCGTTTTGTCCTGATCCCTAGGTAAGCAAGCTATGGGCGTCTACATTACCAACTTCCATGTTCGTATGGACACGTTGGCGCACGTCCTGTACTATCCAATGAAACCGCTGGTGACCACACGCTCCATGGAGTATTTGCGTTTCCGAGAGCTGCCCGCGGGTATTAACTCAATTGTGGCCATTTTGTGCTACACCGGATACAACCAGGAGGATTCTGTCATTCTGAATGCGTCGGCTGTGGAGCGGGGATTCTTCCGGTCTGTGTTCTATCGGTCGTACAAGGATTCGGAGAACAAGCGCGTCGGAGATCAGGAGGAAAACTTTGAGAAACCGCATCGCGGCACCTGCCAGGGCATGAGGAACGCACATTACGACAAACTGGACGACGATGGCATCATTGCTCCGGGCATACGTGTCTCTGGAGATGATGTCGTCATTGGCAAGACAATAACGCTGCCCGAGAACGACGATGAGCTGGACAGCAATACGAAACGATTCGCCAAGCGTGATGCTTCCACATTTTTGCGTAACTCTGAGACGGGCATTGTGGATCAGGTGATGCTGACCCTGAACAGCGAAGGCTACAAGTTCTGCAAGATTCGTGTGCGATCCGTACGCATACCACAGATCGGGGATAAGTTTGCTTCGCGTCACGGGCAGAAGGGTACCTGCGGCATACAGTACCGGCAGGAAGATATGGCCTTCACATGCGAGGGCCTGGCGCCGGATATTATTATTAATCCGCACGCCATTCCGTCGCGTATGACAATTGGGCATTTGATCGAGTGCCTGCAGGGCAAACTTGGCTCTAATAAGGGCGAAATTGGCGATGCCACGCCCTTCAACGACGCGGTGAATGTGCAAAAGATATCCACATTCTTGCAGGAATACGGCTATCATCTGCGTGGCAATGAGGTCATGTATAACGGTCACACCGGACGCAAAATCAACGCCCAAGTGAGTCCAATGCATATCCGTGCAATGAGTTCTCGATTTAATCATTGTTGTTTTTCGTTTGCAGGTGTTCCTCGGCCCCACCTACTATCAGCGTCTCAAGCACATGGTCGACGACAAGATCCATTCGCGTGCCCGCGGACCCGTTCAGATACTTGTGCGCCAACCCATGGAGGGCAGAGCGCGTGACGGCGGCCTGCGTTTCGGTGAGATGGAGCGCGATTGCCAAATCTCTCACGGCGCCGCACAGTTCCTGCGCGAACGTCTGTTCGAGGTGTCCGATCCGTATCGCGTGCACATTTGCAACTTTTGCGGCCTGATCGCCATTGCCAATCTGCGCAATAATACGTTTGAGTGCAAGGGCTGCAAGAACAAGACGCAAATCTCGCAGGTGCGTCTGCCGTATGCGGCCAAGCTGCTCTTCCAGGAGCTCATGTCTATGAACATCGCGCCACGCCTGATGGTCACCTAAGCTATTATATTATAAGTTTAATTTTTGAAGCTAATTGTGCTCGTATTAGCAATTCATTAAATTGTCATAATTGTGACGACTCATTCGCTATGCACGAGTGTATTTTGTAATGCTATTTGTTTGTCAATGTCTTCTAAGTCCATCTCGCAAGTGGGACAAGTGAGTGTGCTGAATCGCTAAGATGGAGACGTGTCTTGAACCCCCAAATTAGTTGGCGAAAGTTTGGTTGGGAGTTCACATTGCGAACCAATTATTTCTCAATTGGGTTTTTCAGGCTTCTCACTAAGTTTGTAACGTGAACGTTATTTGGACTGCCTCAACAGTGTTATACGAATTGATATATTTTTGCATTTGATACAATTTTATTAGCTATTCTAGTTATTACATTTGTCAGGGCCCTGAATATTATTTTTTATGTCATTATGTTAGTTATTACATGCGAACTTCTCCAACTCAGACCTCTATCTGCCACCAAACAAAGTTAGAAAACAGCCACTAATAATAAATATATTTGGTAGATCAGTTAATTATTGTATATACAACTTTTTCCATTCTAAAATATACAAGCCAATTTACCAACATTAGTAAATATAGTCAGTAATTTTGTGTACAAAATCAAAGTTTGCAGTAATCATAAATACTATAATAACAAAAAAAATCGTCCTAATGTATGTTTCGAGTTATAGAAAATTGCGCGTTTTGGAGGCATGGTATAAAAACAATGCTCTAAACGTTAAAGCCACCTAATTGGGCTGGACTTACAGAGAGTTCGACTGCATATGTCACCTAAATATAAATCTATATAGAGTAAATTATCTTAAAGTGTATTTACACAACGGCTTGGAGATAACTTTCCATTCATGTTTCATGTTGCTATTTTTGCTTTCTATCAATTTGACGTAATGTTTGGCCCGCGGTCTGTGACGCCCAATGACAAAAGGGATTAGTTCTTTGTTGTGAAGCTGGAGCTTTGAGTCGGCTTTAGTTGTTGCCACCAATTGACTGACAGTTATTAATTGCCGCTTGACGTGAACCCGGTGCGAAGAGCGTGGAGTTGAAGTTGGGCGGGCAGCTGGGCTGTCGGAGGAGACTTGGTCGACGCCCATCATTCAGCGACAAACGGCGGCTGCTTTGTCATGGATAAATGAAATGACATGTAAATTGTCGCCCAAAGCTTGTCTGATAAGAGCCTTCTCAGCAACAAGTATAAACGTCAGCACTTAAACAACTTCTGAGGCATTTATTTATATCGGCTTATACATAACATTAAAACTTAATTGCTTGACTGCATCCACGGCATTCACTTCTCATCGTTGCGGAACACGCTGATGGCATAGAACTCTGGCAGTCGATAGACCTTTAGACGCTCGTGACTAAATTGGCCGTTGGCTCGCGCCTTCACAAAGAAGATATCCTTCATGCTCAGCTCCTTGCGGCGCTGCTCCTTCTCGACGAGGCGCTGCTGCTTGGGACGATAGCCGTCCGACTTGTCCTGCAGCAGCTTTACGAAGATAATGTCACGCTCTCCAGCGCCAGCCAGGGTGCGTGCCTGGTAGAGGAACTCCGCCGACTCTGGGTAGACTAACAGCGGCTCAATTGGCAGCACCTCCGTGGCAACGAGATTATCCTTGAAATGTGGAACTGGAGCTGCCAGTGCTGTATGGAAGCAGGTGCAGAGTAGCAGCAATAGTGAGTGCAGCTGGAGTGTTGAATAAATGGGCTTAAAAACAATAGCAATTATTTAGATATTTTGAAAATTTATCATATTGAATTTAGTTGATATTGCAAATGGAGCATTTATACGATTCTTCGAGTGTTCAAGGTCATATGAAATATTGAAATCTACATATCTGACTAATTTAACAATCTGTGCATAATTGAGACTAGTTTATTAGTTTTAGATGTTATCTGTTGTTTATATTTGCGTATTTTGGCAATGTATGCACAAGTCACATGATTTATACAATTGATTCTTGATTTTGCACTGGTTAAATTGGATCCCGTTTGACAATTACCGTTTTGAATTTGCACGGCGGCATTTTGAGTGATAAAACGCTGCACGCTTACTAAGCTTAAAACAAATTGGATTCTATAATTTAAGCCGCTTTTGTCGCGCGGCACTTTACGCTCGGCCAAAAATATAACAGCCAACAGAATGAGTATACAGTATACAGTATACGTCTGGTGACTGACGCGATCAAGATTGTGCGAGTACTATATAGTTGGAGGCAGCAGGTTCGACTGGCAAGCGCGGTGCGCAAATGTTAAGCGCAGACTGGCGCGCGACAAGGCCAGGCAACTTCATTTACCAAGTCCAAGTCCAAGCCGGAGTCAAAGCCGGCGATTCCGATGTCGACGATGCCGATGCCGATGTCGACGTCTGCGTCTGCGTAAGCGTCGACGTTTTGCGTGTAATTTATGAATTGTGAATTGAAGGTAAATACAGTCAGCTAAGTAAACGCTGGATACTTATGTGGGGTTGGGGTTGCTAAGGAGCTGCCGGTATCATCAAATAGTTTTGCTAATAATATTATTATTATTGCTATTAATTGATCGCTAGGTCGTTGCTGGTTAGCCGTGTCAAAAAGTTCAATGCTGTTGAGATTTAGCCAAGTTGCGCTTCAGCTGCTTACATTTATAAATAACAACATTGCTTTTACGCGCAATGATGTCAAATTTATTATTATTGCCCATGTACATATGTATATTAGGCAAAACAACAAAGAAAGAGCAAAAATCGCATAGAAATGTTTAATTAGCAAATATTTACGCGTCGTTGAAAGATTGGTTGGGTCTGTTTGCCTATTGTCTTTACGTAAATTATGATAACATTTCTAGGTTTTTTGGTATTATTAGCCAAATGAATGGCTACTGTGAATGACACTGATGAGTTTGGCTGATTGCAATTGAACATTGGTTACTGGACCTCACAAAGATTTTATGAATATAAATGATGTGCGAGCTCTTTCAATTTATGAAAAGTTTTTAAGAATCTACGATAAGTAGCATATAATTGATCATTATTGTAAATGAATGGATGAGTGCCAAATTTTAATATGATGGAGGGATGCGAACTATTGTTCGTCTTTTGTCTGGTACTTCGAGTAACCAGCGCGATAAGTTCAGCCAGAATATTAAGTATACTTTTCTAAAAAAATAAAAATGTGTTATTAAAAGGGGCTTTTTATTTGCACAGAGAAATGTTATGCTTAAAATGTCTCAAAAAAGGAATAATCACGATATGTTCATAAATATGAATATAAAATATGTATTAGGATATAAAAAAAGTGTTTTTTTTAATCTGTTCCTTGTTGTCCTTTGTTGTTTATATCATCATCCTTAAAACTGCACGTTTCCGTTGTACTGTTATACTGTATTACTGCGTAATCCATATTAAACTTGTCCCACACCTCTCAAATATCACCATACTTAAATCTCAATAAGTACTTGTTCAAATTGTTCAATTAATCATACGCACCATGGGTTACTGTGTTCAAATCACTGTAAATTACATTCCAGTAGCAAAGAGAAAAAAACTTGTTTAACAACATTATAGACACTATCTAATGATGTTTACCATGTTATGGGAGACCATTCATCAGCGAGCAAAGAGACGTGTTACAAAGTAAAAATCAAATCAAAATGAACCCAAGTAATTGAAGTAGCAAGACTAAAGCAAACACAACACTTTGAGGGGCACTAACGGACCAAGGCCACAAGCGAAATTTAATCGCTTTAAATGTGAAATTATTTGGAAATAAACAGCAAACACACAAATGAGGCACAACTTCAATGCGAAGCACATCACATAATCAAAACAGTTGTCGCTGTTGATTTCATTTTTTTGGCGTGCTTCGAGTAGCAAATCGTGAGTTTTTAATTGCAACGCATCTCTCACCTGTTTTGCCAACGGCTTACCTGTGGGTGCTCTTTTGCATACATTCAGACAAATTCACTTGTATTGGATTTGTGCTTTCGTTTTGAGCTAGTTTTTTCGTTCTATTCGCCCAGAAGCAGACGCACTTAATGAGCTCATTCGTATGCAAGCGGGGAGTCGTTTGAAAGGTGAATACTTATCGCATATTGGTCTGCCTCGGGCTCCAGCTCTGACTTTCTGGCGCTGCTACTGTTTTTGCAAATGGCACGAAAAGTGAAAGCCCCTCATTTGGTGGCATCTGTGGCGCCAGCATTAGCCACATATTGTGGTTTTGGTTTATGTGTCTCGCCAAGCGATTAGCCATTGGAGTCAACAGTTTGCAAGCAAAACGCTTGGCTTCACCTATAGAGACACTAGTGACTATTGTGAGTTTGCTGATTTTTAAATGCGAATTTATTATTTGTTTGTTTACTAATTGATTGATTACACAATCATTTTAATACTCAAAATATATAGATAAGTAAAATTGTATAGCCAGGTCTTTATCATTTGTATTCCTTGTCTGTGTTATGTTCATGATAAAATGAAATCTTAAGTTAAATATCTCAGATACCACAATTAGAAGCCCCATTAATGAATTCTGATAAACTCTGGGGCAACATTCATGCTTGAAGCCCAGCGATATCTTTAATAAATGGGGTTGAAAATTCCGCCCATTTGCAATAATGTGAGCCGCTGTTTTGCAGCTTATTTGCATTTTTAATTGTACAACAAGCAACAAAGTGAACAAAATGTATGCATTTTATGCATGCAAATTTCGAGCCTTTAAGCTAATGAGGTCATAATATCCTTAAAGGTGTTTCTTTTCACACCCAGTATGTGTGTCTGGTAAAAAAAGTAAGTTTTCCTGAACAACAGATCATTAAAGCATAATACCATAGCTTGGAACGTTATAAAAATATCTGATAACCGCTGATTTCCTTAAATTCCCAAATGCATTCAAAATACATAGTATTAACATACATAATTTGTGAAGCTGAAAATTCCATTTTCAATGTGTTCCGCACTGGGAGAAAAATTCAAATAACCCCAGCAAGCACCAACAAAGGTGCTTGACTATAAAATGCCAGAAAGGGAAGACAAGTCAGTGCTTTTTAATTACCATAATTACAGAGATTCACACACGCACTCACACACAATGATAATATTGCGGTTGCCTATAAGTATGCAGCACTTTCAGTCTGCTCGCTGGGGGCAATGTGAGTGCCGAGAAAAGACAGCAGAAATGGTTAGGGCCGAAGGGAGATCAAATGGGTGGGAAAGAGAAAAGCCTCCCCATTGCTGTTGCTGTGCTTTTATTGTTCTTATCGCATAAACTTAAATAGTTTTTACCAGCCACTTTGCGGCTTTTAAGTTATTTTGCGTGCAGCACTCTTAAGTCGCTTGCTCGAGCAGCAGGAGGTTATGTGCTGTACTCTGCTTCTTGCTATCCCCGATGTTTGGTGTCTGTTGTCTGGCAAATTAAAGCTGACTTTTATAGTGCGGGTCCTGTTGGGCAAGGTCTAAGAGTGCCAGGTACTTAGAGTTTGTGTGGGGCATATAGTTCGAATATTTAACTAGTTATCTGCCTAATTAAATTTGAAGCCCCGTTTTATATGCAAGCCACCTGCTCTCTCAGATTCGCTGCCAATGCAGTTTCTTTAAAACTATTAATTATTCCACATTAGATGGGGTCAGCTAAAGGTACATCCAGCCCGTCTGTGCCGCAATTTGCATGCCAGCCAGCCCGACTTTATGCTTCCTGTAGTATACCTTGCCATACCTTGGAGCTTGGCGTTCGCTTCTGCAAAACTTGGGTTAAATGTTTTTGCAATTAATTTTCATGCTACTCGGTTATTAACCTGCCATTGCGGTGCTAAGTTTCGAGAGTATCGGTGTAGTATGTTGAACTCATTATTTACCTGGCTTTGGATTTGCTTAGCTTTGAGGCGTGTTTGGTGGGCGTGTTTGCTGTAGTAAACCAAAGCTATAAGCCATTTTTATGCACACGCTCCTACATTTATAATTGCAAAATTACTAGTCTTGATCGAGTTTACATTTTTGGGCTAATGGGCTATTTTTTGCAAGGGAGAAAGCGTACAGATTTCGATTATTTTTTCAATTTCTATTAAAATAGGTAAACTGAAGTAAATAGTAATATCGATTTCGTTAATTCCTTTCCGTTTGCAACTTTTTTTGTTCATGTTTTTCACACGTGCTTTTGTCTATTATCTATATATATATATATATTATATATATTTGCTTCTGTGTCTAAAATATAAATAAAAACAAGTGGGGTAGGATTATCTTCGGCGTGCCGAAGATCTTATACTCTTTTCGAACCTTTAGGCCATTTTCGCACTGCCAAACTGCACCACCGAAATATTTAATGACGCATTTCTTTGCTAATTATAACTGAATCGATTTGAAATTTTAAACTTTGATGAGTTATAAGGATGTTCAAGTGTACAAGGAAATTTAAGGCGGTAGCTTTGAAAATATCGGATATATGGCAAAAACCGACATCCAGTTGTATGGCAGCTATAAGATACAGTTGTCCGATCCGGCTGGTTCCGACCAATGTGCTGTATATTTCAATAATAAGTGTTTGTGCAAAGTTTCATCGCGATAGCTCAAAAACTGAGGGACTAGATCCTATACATACAGACAGACAGACGGACATGGCCAGGTCAATTTGTTTTGCCATTCTAAGCATACTGGAGTTAACTTTTGTGGATCTCCGACGCTTCCTTCTATGCATTACACATTACAGCACAAAGGGAAAGAAAAGAGTATACAAATAGTGTCTCTTTATTTGATCGTAAACTTGTTTAACAGAAATTAAAATAATAATAATAATAATAAAATTATAATTTACTCTTTTTACAAATTTCTATTCTATACAAATTGAAATTGCTGCCATTCAGGCTGGCCTATTGTTTTATATATTATATATTCAGTGGTGAGAAGACTTAAATAGTACAATTCCTGTTAATATAGAGTAATTGTTCATTTACAAAGCGTTTAATGCGAATTGATTTCTGATCAGAGCTTTCATTGTCGGCATGGCAAAGAATGTAAATGTAAATAAATTGTGATAAATGCATTTATTGTAAAAACATGCGAACTTACACGTAGTATTTGTTTAGTACACAAATTGCACATTTGCACAGAATAGAATATTGAATTTATTGACTTGACGCCCAATCGAGTCAAATGGCCAAGTTACACGTGCGTGCCTCTGAAATTGGCTCTGCTGGCAATTTCAATTTCAATTTCATTTTGGCCACAAAGTCCATTGTCGAGCGGCCCAAATGCATTTGGCTTTCATAAATAAATAAGTCTGTTAAATTGTACACGGTCGACAGGCTCGGACCTATCCTTGGTCCTTAGCTTCCTTTCTGCTTGTTTGTCACTTTTTGCCATTGGATTTGAATGTTACTTTTCATGCTTATCACGTGCCCCGTTCCGTGTTCCAGTCCATTCTATGTCTAAGTTGAAATTGTCAAATGTTTGACGCTGTTATCCCCGCGGCTCAAGCGAATATTTAAGCAGCTTATAGAACATGAAATGGGATTGAAATCTCCCTGAATTTCATTTGCATACGCACAACATATTTACAGAGCATTAATCGATTTGCGATTTGCGATTTCTAGCTGTTGGCTTGCTGTTATCAATTAGCTACATTCTAAGGTTTTAAACTGCTTGCACATAATTGATTTACGTAACAATTTTGATTTTGAAAGGGAACAGGCGATAGTTTCCGGCAATGGTCGAAAAAATAGCTCAACTTTGATTGCAAAATTTGTTTGCCTCAACCAAAGTATTTTTTTTCTCTCTGAGTCCTGCTCGCTTATCCTTTTTTCTGTGCTGTATTGCATTGCCAGTTATTTTGCTGCTGGTTATTTATTTTTTTTTGAGTTGTTTTCGTTTTCGTTTTCCTTTTTTGCTTTTTTCCTTTTATGGTACATTTTTTCCATCTGCAGATTTGGTCAAAAAAAAAACCCCCACAGAAATTCACGTGATGCTTGCAAACAGTTTAGTTAGAGAGTAGATGCTATAAAACAAGTTGATGGCAAAATAAACAACTGCATATTCTGTGTATTCTGCTTAAATAGTTGAGCAGCAAATTGAAGCCGACATATTTGGGGCACAAGGCAATTTCTTTATCGAGTTTCGTCTTAATTGCTCTTGATGGTAATCGGAAATGTCTAAGGTAACCAAATTGCTCCTTCTGTTTTAAGCATTGCAACCGAATTATTCAAGACACTTCGAATTGCTTGTATTTATTTAAAAGTTTTAAAACACACTTTTTCTGATGATAACCACAATTGATATCAATTTGGGGTAAGTTATTTTCTTTGTTTAATATTGGTTTTAATGGGGCAAGTGGGACTTTTGTTTTTTTAATATTATTGGACACTCTTTAACGTTTTATAACATAGATTAATTTAAGGTCCAACAGTATTACTCTGGTTACTACTTGGCAGATGTTTCTGCTTTGGTAAAATTGATTAATTACAAATACCCTTCCAAGATTTTAAACTCTCATAACTTTATCAAAACTGATCAGATTTTCGTTATCTAGGCAGTTTTTATCAGGATTTAGCCTTCTATATTAGAACTGCATTTTAATTTGAAGCACTTTCGATATTTAGATTTTCTATGGAACACAAGCCACGATAAGGCCTAGATAGTCCCTAGAAATTTTTATAAAATACCTAAAATCCCCAAAAACATCTAAAACTGATCCGATTTTGGTTTCAGAGGCAGTATTAACATATTTAAATCTTATTTAAAAAAGATTTGAGCCCAGCTACAAAAATTGAAAGAACTACCAGCATGTTGTGCTTGTGACCGTGTGTGTGTGTGTGTGTGTGTGTGTGTGTGTGTGTGTGTGTGTGTGTGTGTGTGCACGTGTTAAAAGTTACAAGCACATTGACAGTAAGCATATAGTCTTGATGGTAGCTAAACGGTGGCAAAACTATAACATACATGTGTACAAACAGAAAACCGCAATGACGCTCGCTGTCGGACCGGTGATATATTGTGGTGGGCAATAGCCGGAATAGCCACAGCATAAAAGTTTGCTGACCAGCAGCCAAAAACTTGTCAGTCCTGGAGCGAAAGCAGATAAGATGTGCGTGCCGAGTTTTATTGATGGCCAGCCAAAAACTTGGCTTCCGTGGCAGGAGCGTCGCATAGTACACAAGACCTTATCCACTCCTGTCAACTGTCAACTGTCGACGACTGTCGATTGCGAATTAAATGTGTGTGCCGTAAGGCTGGCAGCTGTGTCTAAGCCTACTTGATTTGTATGAGCCAGCCTGCTGGATATCCTGCGGTTACTTAGTCCTGTCATACATGCATATATGTATTGTGGTCGCCTTATGTTAATAATGTAATTGCTTTGACATTTTTATTGCTGGCAACTAATAGCTTAATTGGAATATTTGATTGCACGTGTGTGATTTATGCGATGGTGTGTGTGTGTGTGTGTGTGTGTGAGCGTGTGTGTTGCGAAATTTACTCAATGGCCTATATAAAGGCCACAATTAAATGTTTGTGCTATGCTCTCACAAAATTCATATTTAAAATGGAAACATTTGCATAATTTCTCTATTTATGTAGTTGGTTGTGTAATTTTCTACGCTAAATTTTAAATGTGGCCATTTCAACTGTCTAAATATTTGTTATAAGTATGTAGGTATAAGTAATAGTCTGATGATGCTAATCTTGTGTGATAATATGTAGAATATCCACAAAGATGTTCACAATGTCCAAGTACAGATTGAGTGCTGCGAAAATGTATTCCTCGGGGCTTATGGAGTATTTGTGCCCGTCACCAATCATCAGTTGTGTATCGTAGATCAGATAGACAGAGAATAGAACAGCACCAAGGGAAGCGTATATCAGGTTCATAATACGGCCACCCATAAAGATGGCCGCAATGCCAAAAATCAAGAGGGCCACCAGACAGGCAACGAGTACGCCGCCCATCATTGTGAAATCATACTTGGTCTGCCAGGCAAAGATCGTCAGCGCAAGGCAAATGGCAGCCGTTATGCCTATGGCCAGCAGCACCTCATGGGCAGCAAAGCGACTGGCCGAGACGCCTAGCAGGAAGGATTCGGCCACTGTGAACAAGCCCAGGAATACGAAGTTCATTGGCGTCTCTCTTCGCACCTTCCTGCAGCAGGCAATGGACAACAGGGTCACCAGCATGACTCCTAGAGCGACCCAGGTGAGCCACGGATTGAGCACTGCAAAGATTCTAGCATCATCGCTGAACACGAACAAAGCGACAGCACCAAACGTGACCAACAGCTGTCCCATTAGTATCAAGTACACCTTGCGTATGAATCCATGGCGTATGCTTTGACTGCTGAAGTGAAAGTTCTTCAGCTGCCCTTCGGCATCGGGGGATCCATAATTAAAAGATGATCGTGGTTTCTGTCCTTCGCGATAGACAGCATATTGGTATTTCTGTTCGGGTTCCTTTGCTGCCATTATATTTATATAAAAGAAGGTATAAAGCACCGCTCTCAAATATTCGAATATATCGCTGGTAAAAGTACGAAATAATTGAGTTAGTTTTGATTGAAGTTAGGTTTACTTTATCGTCTACTGCTATGGCGACTGTGTTTTCAATGAAACTGTTTCCTTAGGGGAAAAAATTCGAAAAGGAAAACAAATTGAATCTATGTTAAATATAAAACATGAAAAAACCGTATTATTTTTTTTGATTATCTAAAAGGTATGAGAAAGCTATCAGTATAGTTAACAATACTAAGTCTATGCTTATCATAATTTTTTTGGAGTTTGTTTTCCGGCATTTGTACCTATTCCCAATGAGTCTGTTTTTTAGTGGATAGATATTACATGATAACGTTAGCGTTAATTTAAAGGATAACTATTCATTAAATGCAATTATAATGAGCTGCTGAACAAAATTAAATCAATCTAAAAATGGTTTCGTATATAATGTGCTTATAATTGGTCAATAACAATGTTTGCCATGCTCCGCCAGTTTGGTTTCTGTCCGCATATCATTTGTAGCAACTGATAAGTAGCTCGAGAACAACAACAGGTGTGCCTGTTCCCATTCAATATTTCCATTTCCATATGCTTTGCTCTCATTCGTGTGCCACTCTTTAGCTTCGTTTTTCTCCGTCTGTTTCTCTCGTTTCGCTTCTGCGCGTTTCGTTTATTCAGCAAAAGTTATTTTATGGACTCAAACCTTTTTGTTGTATTTGGTTTTGCGAAATGATTTTCAGTATTTTCAGCGCCTTTGTCGGTTTGAGTGGCCGAAGGACTTGAAAATTGGAGCAAGCAAGGAGTGCATTTGGCATTTCCTGATTGCCTGGCCACACAAATTGGCGTATTTTTTATTAAATGGTACAGGAGTTACTACAATTTTAACATTTTCAAGCACTATTTCTGCACTATTTTACAGCTTTGCCACATTATATTGCATGTTTAATGAAAATCCCAACTAGTGAAGCATAAAGGTTGAAAGTGCACGGCTTAGTTTAACCCTGTACCGCAGAACATTTGGTTTTCTATTTAAATATTACCGGATAGTCTTATGACATTATAATAATCGTATTATACGCACACATATTTGAATATTTAAATAAAAACTCGATGATCTTTCAGGCAAACGGACGGATTTGGCTAGATCAATCCGGATATGGTTTTGAACTTCTGTCCGAAACATTTATGCAACAGCTATGTATCTATTTATTTATGCTCACATTTATAATACCCCCACTGGCCACTTCCATGAGTACAGGGTATTCAAAACATTGTGATGGGCGAACGAATTCTCATATGCTGTCTGTCAATTGCCAGCCTTTTGTTTTGTGCCACACATCAATCAAAATGCCATTTAGCCTGGCATGCAATGCGACCCAACTTCCCAACATTAATTTTGCTAGGACCAAATCAAACTGGTTTCGTTAGTTGGCACGGCACGTGTTGCGCTTTAAAGTTAGCTTAAAGCCCAAATAGCCACACAGTCCCTGCCAGAGAAGCTATCAACAAGTTTTGTTATGGTTCCTTTCCTTTTATTTGTAGTAAGTTTTAAGAAGGTTGGTAAAATTTGGGTGTTAAATCGAGTACATACCCTGTAAGAAGCTTGTATGATGAGCAAAGTGAAAAAACCTTTAGTTTATCTCAGAGAAAGATGGCTGCATGAAGAGTTGATTTGTACTTACGATTTCCTCTGCCGATTATGCCAATATATATACCGCATTAGATATTCAACTACAGGATAGATGAACAAAAAAAAGTGCGTCACGTGTTGCCCTAATCCTCACGGCTGGCAAAACAGAACCCGAACCCACGAGACCAGCAGCAACAAAAGTTGTAGGGCTAAGCTCGCCCGCCCACAAGGGCGTGGCTGTCAGTCATTCAGCCAGCCAGTTAGGCGTCTATCAACAAAAACTACACTTTAAAACTTTAAATGAGTTTTTTTTTCGCCGCACAAAGTTTTCGCCGAAAATCACGGAAAACGAATGGGGGAGTGGAGACGTAGAGAATATGGGTAGAGTGAAGAAAAGAAAGGAAAATAAAATAAAAGAAAGGCCGCCACAACAAATCGTTGACATTTTATCGACCAAATCGAAGGCAAGGCGTTGACAGGCGGGCCCAAATTGAAAATGGTCTTAGCCAAAAGTTGTCGCGAGTCTTCGCCAGGGCCAGGGCCAGAGCCAGAGCCAAGACAAATACGAATACAAATACTAAGTGCACACTTTAAGAAGTTCGTGTACAACAGATTTGGCAAAAATAGAATGCGAACCGGCTTAACAAGTACCGAAAATTAAGTCTCTAGAAAAACGACATCATTCGAAACAACAATGACCACATCATTATGGTGAGCTGGCTGGCTGGCTGGATGGCTGGCTGGCCAAAAGCAAAACTTCATTCCAGCTTAATCTATGCAAATCCAGAAGAAAAACTTATTTTGCGGATTTCCTCTTAATATAAAACTGTGATGCAGCCTTTTCAGACGACAACAGCGGACTGCTAACAAAAACCTGACAGTTGAGGGCGTGCAAATTTTGCCAGTACTCCGTGGGTAAACTTGTTGACAAATGGCGACATTATTCTGAACTGCGACTTGTGGTCTTTATTTTACAACGCAGTAGAAAGTAATATAGTTATTAAATGAAATGTTTAGGTGTTTTTTATCTTCCTGAATGCAAACCTATTATAATTTGCAGGTGTCTCTGGGAGCGAAATCGAAATCGATTGTATCGAATAACTAAGATATCGATAGAAATGCAAATTTTGAATGAACAACTTGCTTGCTTCGTACATAACTAATACGAATATATATATATATTATGTGTACTTCATACCTGTATTTAATCTTTAATTTGTCAGATCTTACACAATTTTTTGTCTCAGAATCATATAGTTGCATAGAAACAATCAGGAGAAAATTTAAAAATTGTGTAAATATTATGCTATTTTTAAAGTTTATGAGGATGTCTGCAGGGTATTCAAGTTTCGGCATGCAATAGATATTAGTTGTTTCTTGTTACTGTTATGTCTTATCGTGGCATACATATTTTATTTGTCGATGCTGTTGGATTTAGCCTCTTCTCTTTTATGCTGCTTGTTGATTTTGGTGTTCATTGTTGTTTCGCAGGACTTCACAGGACTTGACTGCTGCGGCAAGGACTGAAGTCATTAAAATGTACAACATGGCGCCGGCAGAAAGTTCAATATCAACATCGGCAACAACAGTTTTCATTTGTTCTTCGCCGCACTCATTAAATGTTTTTTCTTCCATTTTACTTCAACATAAAGTGTTCTAGTTTTGCTTTCATTAATTATGTGTAAAGTGTCAATATTACTTTTACTGACAGTGAGTTGATTTATTATGGTCTTCCACAAGTTGAGGACTTACTTTACGGGCAGAGATAAAAATATGAACTTAAATTCTTGTAAAGCTAGTTAAAGTTTATTAATATTGTTAAATTGATATAAAATCATGGTGTATACTGTATAAAATGACAAAAATTAATAGATTTAGTTGATTGTAACAGACTTTATATTGTTGAAAGTTTATTTATTGAATATTTCATCAAACAAACTTGGAAAACAATAGCTTTTAAATGTGTTTATATTTAATAACATGAATTACGTCAATACAAATGTTAAAGGATTAAAAAATGATGACGCAAATTTTCGTTAAATTGTTGAAAATTTATTTAATGAATATTGCATCAAAAAAATTAGAAAACAATAGCTTTTAAAGGTGTCTATATACAATACAAATGTTGCAGGATTTAAAATCGATGATAGCTAGGGCGCTTACACTTGTTTCTCTTTTTATTGATATCACTTGTCAATAAATACATAGCTTTAAGCATTTTGCATGCAAATCGCCTTTCAGTTCATTGACTCAAAGTATGCAAATGTTTATAGACAGTCTGTTGTTAATGTGTTGCATTTTGCCAACAGCCAAGACATGTTGGCCATTTTGCACTCAATATATATTGAAAGACAGTTGTTACTTTTGCTGTGGCTATAGTAGAGCAAATATGTTTAAAGCAAGCAAAAACATTTGTCAAGTCATCGACATACTTTCAGACTTCAGAGTGCCCATAAAGTTCTCAGCTACTGGCATATCACACATACACATCTAGCCAATAAGTCTCACTGGCAAAATGAGTTTGTTTTTTTGTGGGTGATTTAGCTAGTTGTAGTGACTTGACAGAATTGTGTCTTTATATTTACGCATAGCACTACCAAAATATGCTTTCAATGTACATATTTTGCTTAAGATGAAATGTTTTGCATTGTATAAACTTGCTTTAATTGAATTTCCACTGCTGCTCAGCCTTGCAAAAGTCTGTGACCCACTTTTCTGATTTTTGTGGACACTTTTACGTTCGCCATTTGTGGCAAGCACAAAACAAACAAAAAAGACAAGAAAAAAACAAACAGTTTTGTAACTTATTTAATTATCTCTCATTCCTCAGCCTTCATCGGCTTGCATACAGTTCTAATTTTAAAAATATTGAAAAAGTTTGTTCTACATTTTTAAATAATTTTCAATTATACTATTATAAGGCACTACCAGTGGTATTATTATTTTTAAATCAAATAAATAACTGATAAGCTGAATACATTCAAAAGATTTTACACACAATTATGCTCATACTAAAAGCTCTTTATAAATTTGTTATTTAAGCTGTTGTTCGAAAACTAAATGCTTTGTGAACATTTCAGTCAGCAAATATAAAGCTTTTGTTTATATCCTCTGCAAATGGTTATGTTCTATTTTGATAAAACTCAAAAACGAAATGCAGGTATTTGTTTTATTCCATGTTATGTAAATATGTATGTATATATATATATATAAAGTAAAGTAAAGTATTTCGCGCGTTTGTTTGCATGCATATTATATTGCATACATCCCGGCGTGGATTGTCGTACGACCTCGCCTTCTTTCGGACGGATGCAGGTTGTATTACTGTCACGACCACCCATCGGTCTCAATGGGAATTCCTTTGCATTCAAAACGCATAATTAAAAAGTTTTATTTTCAGCAGTTTTCACGCCGGTGCGTAGCTCGCAGAGATCCCCTTCCCTTCCCTCCCCTCTACCATCATATACAACCAACCCATTAACACACTGCCGGCACTCTGGTTTCTCCTGGCTTATAATGCCGGGGACCTCTTCGGGCGCGAGTGCAGCTTTCTTCATTAAATGTGTCTCTCTGCAGCTGCTTTAGACTCAACCTGAATGTGTTAAAGTTTTCAGTTTTAAAACCCATTTTTGAGTCACATATAGGAATTGCATAGCTAGCCAATAAGCGCGTAATTTAAGCTACTATGTGTATTCTTCTAATCACAAAAAGATCAAAAGCAAAGTGCACTCCGCTAACAAAGTTACGCGAAAAACTGACGCTCAAATTGCCAAAACTGACCACTTTAATGCCTAAATCCGCTATTTTTTTTGCAACTCTGAGCTCTTGCGATACCACGTAGAAATATTTTCCCAAAGGCTATGCTGATTTTATAGGTTGTTGTAAATTTTTGCTAACTAAACTTATAGATATTTTAGATTTCATTCAAAAAGTATTTAGCATACGATCAGTTCAATTTCTAAACAAAATGTTATAGGATATACACAAATATTTCAATAAATTTTTACTTAAGCGTATTGCTTTACAAATAATGGATGTTTCAGCATCGACTACTGTACAATATCGGCTTAACAATTTTCAGTTTTTTTCACTTTCTGCTTTCGCCCTTTGCTTCGCGAAATCGTGAAGCGTTCGGTAACAAAATGACGGTTGGTCCTTTTTGCTGGCCCATAATTGTTGCACAACGCACACAGGCATACATACACGCACACACACACACACACATACGCACACATAAACACACATACAGAGGAATGCTTTGGTTACGCCGCGTAACCGTCGTTGATGATGTTTGTTGCTCATACGCAGCGTTGTCGCGTCTACCATTTCTGCATTAATTAGGCCAACGTTCGCGATGGGGTTGCATGCCAACATGCGAGGCATTCACAGCTTGCCGCTGGCCTGTCGCATGCCCTGGCTATTAAACTGTTCCAATCGAATTTTCAATTAAGAGCGGGCTAATTTCAAACCGCAAACGAACGAGTTTCTGGCCAAACGGCATTTGGCATTTTCAGACAGAACAATTTTCTGTTGCTAGCTGAAACCCAGCTGACCGAAAGCAAATATAAAATGAAACGAATGGACTATACAATACTCGAAGTCCTGGTGGGGGCGTGATGGCTAGCTCGGCAGGTGTCGCCAAGTTTGTGACTCTATTTCTCCTTTGTATTTGTTGCAGTTATCGTATTGCATTAAAGGCAGCGAGCTGACAAAGCTGAAACTGAAATCTGCGCCCTAAGAACTACCAACTGGCAACTGGCAACTGGCAGCTGGCAATTGCGACACGCGCTGCTGCGTTCAAATTACAAAAGCTGCCAGCAGCACAGAACAAAAGTTTTGCAAATGAGTTAGACGGGCAGCAATAGAAGGCATGATGGGAAGCTACCCGCTAACAAGTTGTGGAAACTTCAAAATGATTGGGCACATTTACAAAACTACTGTTATAATTATAATGAATTATGAAACAATAACTCTGCCTCTAATGGATACAGCCCCAGGCCACACACGAGCCCCTCCAGTTTCTTGGCACTCACGCAACTAATTGACAAATGATGATAAAGTGTCTTGGCCAGCACCCAAACGACTTTACTTTACTTCTCTACTCGACAACATTTCCTTAACGCGCCTCGACGTGCCGTTGTCGGTATCGCTATCGCTACCAGCTAACCAGAGTAAAGTACTCCGCGATTTTGGTGTCCGTGTTGCCGCATTTTATATGAAAATCTGATAAAAGCATTGTTTGTGCCGACGGAAACGGATGTTAACTGCCAGTCCGAATGGACACTGACATGACTGGCGTTAAATGCGCTCCAGAGTGGCGTTACTGGCAGGCTCATCAAGCCGCAACTGTTGGGCTGCCTTTTTCTCTCTCTCTCTGTTTGCAATATATGAACAAAGTTTTAAATTATATAATTTTGATGCGAAGGTTGTACAAGGTGAAAGTTTCGCAGCTAGTAGCATCAACATTAATGTAAAGCACAACAAAATGTAATTTAATAATAGTTTTAAAAGTTAGAAGTTGCGTTTTTAAGCAAAAGTCTACGCGTCTTTACTCAAATATTTTGCTTATTAAAGGTATTTGTGAATCAGGATTAAGTAATTGTCTAATTTGTTCTGATTTATGGCGCGTCGAAAAAGCTTTGCATACTTGTTTTAAAGCGTAATCTAACAAGTCTTATACATGAAATATTCAATAAAATGTGCCAGTGTCAGACCCTAAAATGTTGACCTTTTGCTTTATGGATGATTTCGTTCGAAAATCACATAACTTATGCAGCAGCTTACGGCTCATTGATATAATAAAACTTATCTCTCTACTTAATAATGTGGGCTAAGATATTTTAAATTAATATTTTATGTGCGTAATGCGCAAAGCAAACATTTAAGCTATAACCACAGCAGAAATCTCTGAGGCAGAGCTAAACATATTTATGGTGCCGACACCTGTAAAGCCTCCTATGATATAATTGCATGCAAAAATAGCCATTGCTGTCTAGCATAAAAATGTTGGGCGGCATTTTTACATATTTGCGCACAATAAATAAAGAAAGCGTATCTATATTCGTGTCAGACACTAAATGCTCGTGGATAAATTTTTTTTCAAAGGCATGTTTATTGTATGTATTGAACAAGTATTATATCAGCTAACAGCTTGGTCAATTCCGATCTTAACTGAACGAATAAATAAGATGTAGGCAAAGTTTTCAATATAATAAAATTATATTCCCATTAAAAGAAACTTTAACAATTAATGTGTCTCTTTAAATTTTAATGAATTAAATACTATTTTTATTCGACTGCGATCTGTAAAATTTGACTATTAGTAAATAAGTTTATTTATGCAATTTTTATTTTCCAACTTTGTTTTGTGTTTTTGAGTAGTAATATTTTTGTTTGTGGCTATTTCCCAATACATATTTTTGCCTGCATTTTCTTGCTGTTTGAATAAGTATCACAGTCTCGGCTTATAACTGGGCTACCACCCGTAAATAAAAATGACCGTTTTTTGTTCATTTTTCCTTGCAACTGTTTGCTAAATTTGCGTAATTTGTTTAATTAAAATTTTGCGTTTGTGTAACTTTGATACCTTTTTGTGTCGCTCCCTTTTTATCTCTTTTCGAAGAAAATAGTATATTAAGTTTGTCCTGAAGTTTGTAACGCATAGAAGGAAGCGTCGGAGACCCCCAAAAGTTACTGCCAGTATGCTTAGAATGACAATACAAATTGATCTAGCCATGTCCGTCTGTCTGTCTGTCTGTCTGTCTGTCTGTCTGTCTGTCTGTCTGTCTGTCTGTCTGTATGTATGCAAACTAGTCCCTCAGTTTTTGAGCTATCGCGATAAAACTTTGCACAGACACTTATTATTCCAGGGGACAGAACATTGGTCGGAGCCGGCCAGATCGGACCACTATATCTTATAGCTGCCATACAACTCGAAGTCGGTTTTGGCCATATATCCCATGTTTTTTAATCTATCGTGATGAAACATTGCACAGATACTTATTATTCAAAGAGACATCACATTGGTTGGAGCCGGCCGGATCGGATCACTATATCTTATAGCTGCTATACAACTGGCAATGAATTAAATATTTTTAGAACAAAAAAAAAATGTTACGCGACAAAACGATTTTTTACAGCTTATGAAATTTCAGTGGTGCAGTTGGCAGAGTGAAAATTGCCTATAGGTTCGAAAAGAGTATAAAATCTTCGGCAAGCCGAAGATAATCCTTCCACACTTGTTTTTTTTTAAATTTCTTTGCCGTATTAAATGGCAGCTCATTAAGGGGGTTTCATTGCTAGGTGAGTCCAATTTACACAACTAAATTCTTCCGAAGGGTTTTGAACGTTAACCCTTTCATTCCTTAAGTATCTGATGGATGGAGAGATGGAGACCTGCTAGCAAATTTATGTAGCCCTGTTGAAACTGAATGATTTGCAGTAGGGCAATAGTCAAGCCACAATCAACATCAACAACAACAGTTATGGTAACTACTTATATCAGACATGTTTCGGTATACTGATTATGCATAGCTGGATTGATTGACTGTTTATGAGTCAATAATTAAGTGCGTATTAAGCTGCTCAAGCAGCTGCATAGTTATCCATGCTTTATTGACAAGATTTGGTGTACGACTGTGTTTCCATCTGTTGTTCTAAAGTGACATAAGTGCCTGACATTACCCCACTTCAAATCTTCAGTAACCTCAGTGCCAGACTCAATATGTGCGTGCTTACCATTTAATTAACTGCACATTGCGCAACATTTGCAATATATGCAAATATACACACTGCACAAATGCGAGAGGCACATAAGGCTTAGCTACATACTATGTGATTTTAATTGTTAGTACAAATATATCGTCGAGTAACCCCCGTAAAACTGTCAAATGCTCTTATAATTTCGCAACCAATCTGCTGTACTTACAATTTAATCCAATGCAAATTGTAGAATGACGACAGTAGCTAACTCGCAGGCTACTATTTGTAGCAACTTTTAATGTCATTTACATATGTACGTATACGCAATATATGCATACGACTAATAGAGACCCTTGTGTTAGTCTATTTGATGCTCCCGAAAGTAAGCTTTAAAGAGGTTTGGATCAAAAGCGTGAGAAAATTGGCCACATAGAGTGATCTAGATTCCATAGAAACATACAAAATTGGTATTAGCTTGAATTTTCACAAAAAACTTTAATTGTATAGTGTCCAAAGTAAGAATGTATCGAATGTCATAGGTATAAAATTGCTAAAGATTTTATATTGCCAAATATTGGTGTACACAATCGTCGCTTTTAAGTTACACCACGGCCAGATGGTCCGGCATGTCACGTTCGGTTAGTTGCCGGCTTCTTAGAAACAGTAACAACATGGATAGCAACACTGGGGACAACATTGACAGGGATCGTAGCCCCTGCCCAGTCGGGGCATTGTGTCAAGAGGTGGTATGGGCATCTGGCGAAGCGCACAACGCTTGCGCTGTGCATCAGTAAGTCCATCTGCCCCCACCACGGGACCAGTACGCTCTTCTTTCTCTCCTTTCTCAACTTTTGGCTGAGGGTTATTGGGGTCCCATGGTGTTGGGACAGCGCCTTTCTTTTCTAAATACTTCATAGTGTCGACGCCCTTCTTCCTTTTAGCAATCTCTTGCTTAATAGCATCTTTTTTATCTTGAGCAGCCTTCTTGACACCTTCAATATAGCGTCTAGGCATTTTTACTGGTATATGCGGTTGTTTGCCAGCAGGTGGTTTCTTCGCCCCAGGGAACGACTTTCCGCCCAGGGCGCCTCCTAAGCCCCCTCGTGCACCAACACCACCTCCACCACCGCCTCCACCACCCCCTGCACCTCCTCCACCACCTATACCCCCTGGACCAACACGTCCCCCGCCGCGCATGGGCCCACCAGGACTCGCGCCCCATACTCCTGCTGGCTTGGGCCTACCTCCGGCAGCAGCTGATGGTCCGTGCGGTCCGCCCCCACTATATCCAAATATGCCATCCTCAAACACCGTTTCGCCGGGTATACCAAATGCTGTGCCCGTATAGCGATCTCCCGCAGCACAGTCATAGGAGCGCCAGTTGGGACCGTACTCAATTGGATATTTGTATGGTACTATTAGATCTTTCGCGTCCGTCTGTGTTCCGTCGTTAAACGTGTGTGGCTTCAACGGACATGGACGCTTCGCCATGGCCGCCGGCGGTGTAACGTCGAAGTCGAATTCCATTTCGCTGTCACTGGTGTCCGTAAGCACCAGATGATCCACGCAATTTTCCATACATCGACGCCTGCACTCTTTCTGCAGTGCGTGTTCGAGCTGCTTCTTTTCCATGTAGTTGCGGCAGACGCACATCATAACCGTATTGTGGCAGGTGCACTTACGGAAGCCCAGGTCCTTAAACTTTCTCTTGATCTCGCTTAGAGCCACAGCGAGATCGCTTTTGACCAGCTTGAACACAATGGGCTCCATTTGCACATGTGGATTGTCGATCGCTCGCAGTGTTATAAATATCTCTCCATTCTTCTTACACAGGTTGAGAATGGGCGGCTGGTTTTCCATTTTCTTCTCGGCTTCCTCTTTCTTGCATTTATTATAGGCATTCTCTTCTGGCAAGCCCAGCAAAAAGAATTTCATAAGCTTTAAAATGGGCTTCCGAATATAACCAGGTCGCCATCCGTTCTTGCGTGCTTGTTCAGAGATTGACCAATTCCAGCCGTGACGATGCGAGACTCGGGCTACCCGTCTTTCGAGACGTTTTTGTTTTTGGGTAATAAGTCGTACGTATTCATGGGACCTCTTCAGGGCATGATGAGGCTTTGCCTTTTGGGTCAGTTTTTGACACTCTTCTAATGTGGCAGTTTTTTTCTTACATTCGCATTGATCTTGACCTGATTTCAGACGCTTTCGCCTTACAGTCGATTTTTGTTCAAGTTCCCTTTTAAGATCCGCAGGTTTTATAATATCCTTGATGTTATTCATATCGCATACTTCGGAGAATACGCGTCCGAGAAATAACCGAGACTCCTCTTCTTTTACGTCCTGCTTTGCGATTAGCTCACAATAATTTACAGCCGGATGTTCCTCTTCGTTAGTTACCTCAAGCATCTGGCTATCAGGCCTCTGGTAAAAGTCCTCGCACTGCTTACGTACTCGACAGTTGGGACAGAGTATTGTGCCTTTGCAAGTGCACCGACATCTATTTTGTTCTTTCTTTATAGACTTCTTCGCACCTGTTTCTGGTTGCGGACAAAGATATTCTATAAGTATTTGATCCGCTGTGAGTTTCTTCTCTTCGCGACGTTCCTTAATGACCGGCATTGGTTTGATTCCGCAATTGGGACAGGCGGCAAGTTTCGGCATCCATGACATATTGGTCAGGCAGACAGGACAGAAGCGCTTTGAATTTTTCATTTCGTCAAATGGCAGTGTCATTGAGTGAGGAGGGTTGGCGAAATCTTTGCTCTCACCCTGGTTTCCTGGTAAGTATGAAAAACAAGGAAATGCGGGAGCACTTTTTTGGTATTCCTCGCGAGGACATTGAACGCGACCACTACAGGGGTTATTTAAGTCAACCGGTCTTCGGCAAGGCGGTTTGAAAGGATTCGGCTGACCAGATTGCTTGAATATGGAGTCAATAGCTTCCTCGCACTCCTTTGCCATATACTGTAAATAGAAAATGGTCCTATGAACATAGCTATTGAGAAAATACTTGATTCTCAAACACCTTTAAGTCACAAGTGACGGCATCGCCAAATGGGTTATGAATTAATGATTCGGCGAACTTGGGGGCAACAGCTTGGGAGCTCTGGAAACCAAATTTCAGGTCGCTATCGTCCTGGTCCGGCTCAAATGCATCTCGACAAGGATCGCAAAGATTCGGACTTTTCTGGGACTCGCTCATAATAAATAAGATGTCCTGCTTATTGATGCTTTTGTCCATGTCACGACGACAACTACTTTCCTCCGGCCTTGGCATTTTTTAACGTTGTCATTAAATTCTTATATAAAGCACTCTGAACCTTTACTTACTTTGGCTGATTTACGCATTTAACGAGCAGGCGGCAAAGCACTTCAAGTGCGCCAACATCTTCACCATTGCGCCCAAAACCACAGGTTTCCACATGGATCAGATTCGACATGTCCTCGGCTATGTTCTGAGTGATACTCTCGGGGAAGTTTATCTGACCCGTTCCGATAACAAGACCACTGTACCTAACCACTACAGGCATCCCACATTTCTCGAGCGTCTGCCGCAGATTTGTTGGGTCCACAGTGAGCTCAGTGCCGTAGCCAGGTTTGAATTCAGTTACATTGATTCGGCTCGCTGTAATAGGTATTATTGTGCCATTAATGGTGACGTCTACTTGCAGTTCCTTGGGGTCTTCAATCACAATTTTGGGTGACTCAATATGCGTCACAATAACGTCAAACATAAAGGTGCAGGTAGCCATTTCAGGAGATTATTCAGATTTTCGTATACTTTATTTATATATTAAAAATTTTGCACATCACTAAAACTTGTATAAAAAAACGAAATAAAAAATGCTTCCAAAGTTACTACTACAGTGTAGTAAAACAGTACAACTTTTTTGATGAATATAAAACTTCTATGGAAGTTATATATATCTAAGCAAAAGCTACTATGATGATTGAAATGGGCACATCAAGTTTAGCTCAGATTTTTTAGAGTTGTTAAACAAGTTTTTTTTTATAAGCATCTTTGCATCCTGCTAGCTGGAGTTGCTATACTGAAAAATTAGAAATCGGTAATAGTGGTAAAATAATTATGCGAACATTTCTGTAATATGCAGAAGGAAAATTTGGTATATTTGCTCAGACCTTAGAGTGGTATTTCACTGGATAGTTACTCTCGACACTTAAAGGATTCTCAGCAATAGAAAGAACATCGATTGCGCCAACCACTGCCACATGAATTGGAGCATTGGGTAGCACACCCGTTGGGACATTGAGCAGCACACGGATCAAACCCTCTACCGAGTCGGGGCATAAACTCAATGGATGGTGGGGGCATTAAATGCAGAGCACGTCGCCTGCGTTGGGCATCGGTTAGTCCGTCCGGGCCAACCACTGGCTTAGTCTTAGAGAAGGCACTGTGCTTAGTCAGATATTTCATCATGTTGATACCCTGCCTCCTCTTTGCTAATTCTTTCTCCATGGCTTCTTGTTTAGCTTTAGCTGCCATTTCGGCCATTCTCACTAAGCGATTAGGCAATCTTACGGTAATAGGTTTCTTGCTGCCACCTTGAGGTTTCTTTTTACCGCTAGTAGTGAATGCACCACCAAAACGCCCACCACCGCGCATGGGCCCACCGCAGGTGGCACTCCAAATATTTGCATTTTTGGGCTTGCCACATGGAGTTGCACATGCACCGTGCGGACCACCACCCCTATTGCCAAAGACGCCATCCTCAAACACAGCCTCTCCTGGTGCGCCGAAGGCTGCACCCGTGTATCGATCACCGGCGGCACAGTCATAGGCGCGCCAGTAGGGGCTCTGATTAATTGGATATTTGTCTGGCACTTTTGTGTCCTTGTTAGTCGATTGGGTGCCATGGTTAAAGAAGCGACGTTTTAGTGCCGGAGGAGGTTGTTTCACATTGCACGCCGGCGGTGTCACATCGAAATCGAATTCCATCTCGCTATCACTGGTGTCAGTGAGCACCAGATGATTGACACAGTTATCAATGCCGCGGCGCTTGCACTCCTTTTGCAGAGCACACTCGATATGCTTTTTCTCCACGCTGTTGCGACAGAT
Organism: Drosophila flavopinicola; assembly: GCA_035042425.1. NCBI lineage: Eukaryota > Metazoa > Arthropoda > Insecta > Diptera > Drosophilidae > Drosophila > Drosophila flavopinicola. The sequence continues at coordinate 4,539,318 of JAWNLL010000459.1, read as the reverse complement.
GCACATCATTAAGGTCCTGTGACAGGTGCACTTGCGATATCCCTGCTGCTTGAGCTTCCTTTTGATCTCTGAGAGTATTACTGCCAGATCGCTTTTCACTATCTTGAATTTAATCGGTTTCATCTGCGCATCGGGATTATTGACCGCATGCAATGTTATGAATATCTCGCCGTTCTTTTTGCGCACGTTTAGAGTAGGATGCTGACGTTCATTTTGTTTCTTTGCTTCTTCTGCCTTCATACAGTTGTTGAAAGCAGTGCTCTCTGGCAAGTATTGCAGGAAAAACTTCATTAGCTTTTTAATGGGCTTGCGAATGAAGCCTGGTCGCCAGCCGTGCTTGCGTGATTCCTTGCTAGAGGACCACGCCCATCCGTGGCGTCGAGATACGGTGCCCTGCTGATTAATGCATGACTTGTGTCCTGCTTTTATGATTGGCCGACTTGGCTCGGCGATTGTTTTTAAGGTCTTTTTAGCAGCGTTAGCTTTGATACCTTTTTCCCTATCTGTGGCTGAAAATCGATCTCGTGTCTTCCTTTTGACGCCTTCACCATCTTTACGGTTATTGAGTTTTACACTATCTGCGGCTGCAAATTTATCTCTTGTCTTCCCTTTGGCGCCCTCACCATCTTTACGGCTATTCGATTTTACACTATCTGTAGCTGATGATTGACCTCTTGTCTTCCCATTGGCGCCTTCATCATCTTTACGGTTACTAGGTTTGTAATTTCGATCGCATATCTTATGAAGAGTCGATTTGACCTTTAAGTCCTTGATGTTGTACAGTTCTCGCAGCTCGGAGAATACGCGCGCCAGATGTGGACGACACTCGTGTGAGTTGTTTACCACACAAAAGTCCTCGGAGGATTGAGGCTTTACTGATGGGCACACATCACCATTGTCATCGACCTTAAAGATATCAGCGCACAGCTGGCGTATTCGGCAGTGGGCGCAGAGTTTTCCGCTCGTGCAGGTGCATCGACATCCAGACGTTTGGTCTTCACTAAGCTCTCCCTTGCCGGCCTTAGCACAAGGTCTCGCACAATAATCGGAAACGGTCGCTGAGGGCTTACCCAGATAATCGGTGAGTATTTGATCTGCTGTTAGTTCCTTATCCTTATGCCGTGTCTCAATGACCGGCATGGGTTTGATTCCGCATTTAGGACAGGTGGCGAATTTCGGCAGCCATGACATATTCGTCAGGCAGACAGGACAGAAGCGGATGGGCTTGATGTGTGACTTTTTAACATCACTAATTGGCACAGGTATAAGCTGTGGTCTGCAAACCCCATTTTCCTTTGGCGGCATTGCTGGGAGGTACGAAAAGCAGGGAAGAGCCGGTGCGCTGGCTGGTCTTTCAATTGGATATTCCACTTCGCGATCACTGTTTGCATCTTCAGCTGTTCGGCACGGCGCTTTTAATTGCTTTGAGTGTCCTGTGCTCTTTAAAATTGAGTCAACCATTTGCTCACACTCCCTGGCCATATTCTGTAAATAGTAATAAGACTTTAGAACCAATGTTTAGAGAAGCCACCGCATTTCTATCAACCTTTATCACACAAGTCGTTGCATTGGCAGTTGGGTTATGCATCAGATGTTCTGCTGGCCAGTGGCGAACAGCGTTTGAGCTGCGAAAGCGCTGCAAGTCCACTTTCAGACGGTCGTCGCCCTCCTCTGGATCTAAAGTATCTGGACAGGCACCGCAGGGGTCAGGGCATCGTTGGTTTTCCCCCATTACAAACATGATATCTTGTATGTTAATGGTTTTATCCATGTTCTGGCGACATTCACTCCCTTCCTGCCTGAAAAAAATTTTAAAGGATAGCCCACTGAATCTGTCTTAACTTCACTTACTTTGTTTTCACATCACATTTCAGATATAGACAAAAGAGAATCTCCAATGTTCCAACAACTTCACCTCCCAGCTCAAATTGGCAATTGTCGGAATGCAGGAGCTCACTCATGCCCTCATCAATTTGATCAATAAAAGATACAGGAAAGCCTATTTTCCCGGTGCCGATCACTTTACCTTTATAAACAACTGACACGGGCATTCCACATCTCTCAACGTTTTGGCGAAGCCTGCCCGGTGAAGCATGGAGCTCACGAGCACATCCGGGTTTAAATTGGGTAACATTGATGCGACTTTCAGTTATATTCACTGGACAGTTACTAAAGCTCACATTAACTTCCAGTATTTTTGGATCCTCGATTTGTATTTTATTGGTCTTCAAATGAGTTACAACAACATCAAAGATAAAGTTACAGGTGTTCCCTGCATTGTCAGCTTTTTCAGGGGAGACTCGATTCATTTGCTTTTTCCCTGCTACTGTTCTTTCAATTTATATATGTAAAAATAAACAAGCCAAGAAATTATGAATTGACAACTAGAATTTATACACAAAAATATTTTAATATTTATTCAGAGTACACTTTAAACAACGAAAAATTCACTGAAATCTGAAAATTATATCTTGTCAATGTTGTCAAAAATCAAATGTTACTATGATTAATAAAATAGCTTAAAAAATAAATATAAAAATTTAAATATACATCATCTGCTGCTATGCTTTTGCATTAGGGTTCCATGGAGTAGGAATTACGCCGCTTTTCATCATATATTTCATCATGTCTGTGCCCTTAGTTTTTTGTTCCTTAAGTTTCTGCGCATCCACCGCTTTGGCTGCGACTTCGATAGCTTTGTTATAACGTTTGGGCATTCTGACAGGAATAAATTCACTTTTTCCACGCTTCTTTTCAGCACCGGGGAATGCGTTCCCCCCAGGCATGCCCATTGGAACAGTGCGTCCACCCCCACGCATAGGCCCACCAGACTTCGCGCCCCAAATGCCCTTGATCTTCGCCTTGCCACCAGGAGCAGCAGATACACCGTGCGGTCCGCCACCCCTATATCCAAAGACGCCATCCTCAAACACAGTTTCGCCGGGTATGCCAAATGCTGTGCCCGTATAGCGATCTCCCGCAGCACAGTCATAAGTGCGCCAGTTAGAGCTGTATTTGATTGGATATTTCGGCGGTACTTTTATATTGTTTGTAGCTGTCTGTGTGCTATGATTGACGGTACACGATTTTGGTGGTGTCCAGCTTTGCCGTACACCCGCCGGCGGTGTCACATCAATGTTAAACTCCACGTCACTCTCACTGGTGTCCGTCAGCACCAGTTTATCCACGCAATTTTCCATACCACGGCGCTTGCATTCTTTCTGCAATGCGTCCCCGAGATGTTTCTTCTCCAAACTATTCCGGCAGACGCACATCATAACAGTATTGTGGCAGGTGCACTTGCGAAAACCGAGATCTTTGAACTTTCTTTTAATCTCGCTTAGTGCCACAGCTAGATCGCTTTTAACTAGCTTGAACACAATGGGCTTCATCTCTACATTTGGGTTATGGACCTCTCGCAGCGTTATGAAGATTGCACCATTCCTCTTGCACATGCTTAGAATGGGAAGCTGGCGTTCCTTTTCCTTATCGGCTTCATTTTGTTTGCTGCATATACCGTATGCGCTATGCTCTGCCGAGTAATACAAAAAAAAGGTCATGAGCTTCTTCATGGGCTTGAGAATGGCCCCGGGTCTCCAGCCGTATATGCGTGCCTCTCGACTGGTACTCCAATCCCAGCCGTGTCGCCGGGAGACAGGACCCACTCGTTTCAAGCAATACTTGTGCGCTCCACTGATTTGTCGTTTTTGTTCGATAAGTTTTCTACGTTCATCGATTGTTGTGGCCGTTTTCATCTTACTTACAGCGGATTCACAATGTTCCTGAGTGGTTGACTTTTGTTGAATGGTTTTCTTAATATTCGACGATTGCTTAATGCACCTGAGATCATACAGATCTCTTAGCTCGGAGAAAACACGTGCTAGAAATGGGCGCGGCTCCCCTGACCCTGTCTTAATCACACAATAATCTTCTGAGGATCGTGGCTTTTCCCCAGAGACGTCGGACGGCTGTTTATCTGTGGGTAAAATGTCCGAGCACTGTTTCCGCACTCGACAGTAAGCGCAGAGTTGTTCGTTCTTACAAGAGCATCTGCATTGCTCCTTTTCAATCTTTTTTTCCTTATCACAAGGATCATCACAGTAGTCGTCAATGGTCGCGGGCGGCTTACCCAGATAGTCAATCAGTATCTGCTCCACTGCCAGTTCCTTCTCTTGTTGCTCAACAACCGGTGTGGGCTTGAGTCCACACTTGGGACAGGAAGCGAACTTGGGCATCCATGACATATTGGTCAGGCAGACAGGACAGAAACGAATGGGCTTAATCTGTGGGTTGTCCCTATCACTTATAGGCATCACAGAATGCATACTTTTGATCTTGGATCGACTTGATGGATTTTCCTTCTTAGGGTATTGACAGGGTTCTATACAGGGACTGTTCAATTCTTCAGCTTTACAACAAGGTGGTTTCAATTGCTCAGGCTGCCCAACACGCTTGACAACCGATTCAATCACCTGCTCATATTCCTCTGTCATTTTCTTAACCACGGGCGAATGGGAAAATAAGTTTTGGAAATTAAGCAATTAGGCATTTAAGTGTACCCACCCTTATCTCGCAACAGACATCTTTGCCCGCAGGACTCTCCGTGACTATTTCCTCGGCCTTGAGGGCACCAGCATTGAATTTGCGATAGCGTTCCAAATCTAATTTAAGGCGTTCATCGCCCTCTGCTGGCTCACATGCATCCAGACAAGGATCGCAAGGGATAGGGCACCGCTGGGATTCGCTCATGACAAACATTATATCTTGTGGGTTAATAGTCTTGACTATATTGCGATTACACTCGTTGTCCCAGAGGCTATAAAATAAGGTGAAAAGCTGAAATATTTTAGACTATAAAGCACTCTGAATCTGTACGTACCTTGGCTGATCATCGCATTTAATAAGCAGACGACAGAGCACTTCAAGCGTGCCACCAGCTACCCCGTCTCTCCCAAATTGGCAGGAGCCCACGTGTATCAGATCAGGCATGCCTTCGGCTATGCTATTAATGAAATTCTCAGGGAAGTTCATCTGACCGGTGCCGAGAAGGCGACCATCGAATTTAACTGAAATGGCCATTCCACATTCGTCTAAATTTTGTCGCAGCGTTTTTGGGTACACAATGAACTCGGTACCCGAACCAGGCTTGAAATCAGTCACATTAACACGGCTAGCTGTAATATCTACTGGTTTTTTATTAAACGTTAGCGTTATCTGCAGTTTTTTTGGATCTTTATTTTTCACGTATGTAGATTCAAATTTCGTCACTATTATATCGACCAAAAAGTTACAGGGTACCGCTCTCATGGAGCCTGATTTGGTGGACCGCGATTGCATTGTAGTTGGCCTAATTGAATTTTTATACATTCTGTGAATTTATGTTACACCGTTATTTGAAATTTATCTGGAATTTCGTCGGTATTTTTTTATATGCGAGAGATTAAACCCAACACATGGAAATTTAAAATTGAAGACAATTTTTATTCTGAAAATTTCGTAGTACTGTACACTAAAACATTACACTTAAAATAGTGATAATTTCCTTAAACCCGGTTACATATAGAAACAAAAGCATAAAATCAAAAGCTACTATGATGGAAAACTAAAACTGAAATTGGTTAAAGGCTTTATACATAAGTGCTATACTGAAGATGGTCATAAAACATGTAGGATACATTAATATTTTATTTATTTAATCCTACAGAGCTGTAATATCATAAAAAACATCTTAAAAATTCTGAACAAACATAGTACTGGTTCTTGAAATTTGTCTGAGTTACTTAAATATAGGAGCACAATCATCAAATATACTTTGTGCATCAGCTGATCACAACATACTTATGTCTGTATACAGTCTCTGGAATTTGTTTGATAATGTAAAAGCCCTTATGCTCGAATGTCGGCAAATGCTTAGCAATAATAAGCACAAGGATTGTATCCACATTGTACTCCACACGAGCCGTAGCATTGACCAGCACACGGATCAAAGCCCTTGCCAAGCCGGGGCATACACTCGATGGGTGGAATAGCCATAAGGTGCAGAGCACGACGCCTGCGTTGGGCATCAGTGAGCCCGTCCGGACCTACAGTGGGGCCTGGCTTGGGCTTGGGCTTTTGGCCAGAGCTGGCATCATTGGGATTCCATGGAGTTTTAATGTCGCCGCGATTCATTAAATATTTCATTAAGTCAGTGCCCTTATTTTTCTTGTTTTCCGCCTTCTTCACGGCTTCTTTTGCCGCTTTGGCTGCCTCTTCGGCTGGTTTCGTAAAACGTTTCGGCAGTCTCACTGGAATCGGTTCTTTTTTGCCTGTTCCCGGTTTCTTTTTAGCACCGGGGAATGAGTTCCCCCCCGGCATGCCCATTGGAACAGTGCGTCCACCTCCGCGCATAGGCCCACCAGGCTTCTTGCCACAAATGGCCTTGCTCTTAGGCTTGCCACCTGGAGTAGCAGATACACCATGCGGTCCGCCACCCCTATAACCAAAGACGCCATCCTCAAAAACCAGTTCTCCGGGTGCTCCAAATGCTGTACACGCATAGCGATCACCAGCAGCACAGTCATAAGCTTGGCTGTAGAAGCTATGCTTAGCTGGATATATTGGCCGCACCTTTAGATCAGTCTTGACTGTCTGTGTGCCATGATTGACGGTACACTGGGTTGGTGGTGTCCAAACTGGCGCTACGCCTGCCGGCGGTGTCACATCGAAGTCAAACTCCATCTCGCTGTCACTGGTGTCAGTGAGCACCAGGTCATCTACGCATGTTTCCATGCCGCGGCTATGACACTCCTCTTCGAGTGCTTGCTGAAGATTCTGTTTTTCCATGCCATTCCGACAAATGCACATCATTAACGTCTGGTGGCAGGTGCATTTGCGGAAACCCTTATCCTTCAGCTTCCTCTTAATCTGGCTTAAGATGATGGCGAGATCGCTTTTCACTAGCTTAAATACAATAGGCTTCATCTCCACATGTGGGCTACTGACGGCTCGTAGTGTTATAAAGAGCTCACCATTCTTCTTGCACATGTTGAGAATGGGCAACTGGCGTTTCTTATCCTCGGCCGCTTGTTCCTCTTTCTTGCATGTTTCAAATACACTATCCTTTGGCGAGCTATGCAAAAAAAACTTCATGATTTTTTTCATGGACTTCAGAACGGCGCCGGGTCGCCAGCCGTGCCTACGTGCCTCTCGGCTGGAAGACCAATCCCAGCCGTGACGACGTGAGACAGGACCGACTCGTTTCTTGCATTTCTTGTGTACTCCACGGGAATTATTTTGTGTGATGTGCTTTTTTAGATCCTGCCCAGCTGTGATTCTTTTGGTATGTGTGTTTTCATTAATATTTGTGATTTTAATCTTTTGTCCTATAAGCGACATGCCTGTTCGCCTAGTTTTCTTTGGTGTCATATTTTGATTGCATTGTTTCTCAAGCTCCGAGGGCCGCTTATCATCATCGATATTGTACAAATCACGAAGCTCGGAGAACACTCGTGTCAGAAATGGCCGAGATTCTTTTCGTTTTATGAAAGCCAGACACTTATCTTCGGATGTAGTCTCGTCCGCGTTAAAGACCTCAGGCTCCTGCTTTTTATCGGGCTTGTATATATCCGCTACCAGCTGCAGTATGCGGCAGTATGCACACAGCTTTCCGTACTTGCAGGTGCATCGGCACTTGGCTGCTTCCTCCATATCGAATGTTTTCTCAGCGCTCTTAGCACAGGCATCTCTGCAATAATCGTCAACGGTTGCTAGGGGCTGATCCAGATAATCCATCAGAATTTGATCTGCTGTTAATGTCATCTCCATCTGAGGTTCCTCAATGATCGGTGTTGGTTTGATTCCGCAGCTTGGACATGCAGCAAATTTGGGCAGCCATGACATATTCGTCAGGCAGACAGGACAACATTGCGTTGACTTGATCTGTGGCTTTTCCCCATTATTGTTTCGGACCGCTGTCAGTTTCGGTTTGAAAGAATCGATTTCCTTACCCTTGCTTGGTGGCAAGCACGAAAAGTGTGAAGTATCTGGTGGAATGGGGAGATTCTCCAGCTTAGGATATTGACAGGGTGCATCGCAGGGACTTCGCAGCTCATCGGCTGTACGGCAAGGCGGTTTCAATTTCTGACCACCGCGCTTTGGAATAGTGTCGATTATCCGTTCATAATACTGAGCCATTTGCTGTTTGTATAGACAAGGAACCAATCGGTTTCAAAAAGCTTAGGAAAAAACACAAGTACCAACCTGTAGCTCATTACGAATTGAGTCGCCTGTTGGGTCATGTTTGAAAGTTACCGGGGCCTTGAGGGCATCAGCATTATAGTTTTGATAGCGTTGCAAATCCAAATTAAGTAGCTCATCGAAACCCTCTGGCTCCCAAGCATCTAGACACGGATCGCAGGGGAAAGGGCACCGCTGGGACTCGCTCATAACAAACATAATATCCTGCTCGTTGATGCTTTTCTCCATATTTTGACGACAGTCACTCTCCCTCACCCTAAAAGATGGTGAAAATTGGAGGCATTACACTCAGAATCGTTTACTTACTTCGACTTCTCATCGCATTTCATAGTCAGGCGAAAGAGCACTTCAAGCGTGCCAGCAGCTACTCCGTCCCTCTCAAATTTACAGGAGTCCATGTGGATCAGATCAGGCATGCCTTCCTCGATGCCATCAATGATGCTTTGTGGAAAAGTGATCTGACTGGTGCCGAGAATGTGACCTTTGTACTTAACTGTAACGGGCATACCGCATTCCTGCAGGTTTTGACGCAGCTTTTTCGGCGTCACTAAAAGCTCAACGCTGGAGCCAGACTTAAATTCGGTTACATTGATGCGGCTGGCTGTTATGGGTACTGTTATATTATTAAATTTGACCTCTACTTTCAAATTTATGGGCTCTTCAATTTGTACGTTGAATGACTCAAATTTCGTCACAGCGGTGTCAAAGATAAATATACATGCTTCCATTTTATTTGTTATTACTTTTATAACTAATTAATGCTTTAAATTTGTATATGAACGTTATTGGTAATTCACTTCAAGTTTCTATGTTACTTGAAATAATCGAGATGAAAACCTAGCACAAATCTATTGAAATTTTTATGAATGCAGTATTTATTACAGTAAAATTTTGTAAGGCAACTATAGTTAAGGTCGCGTTGTATGTGAGTATATATAATATTAATACAAAACCTACTACGACGAATACAAAAATACAAAGCATTATTTTGAAAAATACCATGAAAGTCCCTTGAAATGAATAGAATATAATTTTGTCAAAACAGCCGATTTTCAAAAGCGGTTCCTGTCTTATCATGGTTTGGCCTCTTAATTTCTTATGCACAACTTTTTTTATTTTTCGAAAGATGTTATACTTTCAATTCTGTGGATAGATTTCACAAGCTTATGCATAAGGAAATTTGGTAACAGAGTGCGCAAATCGCCTATTTATTTTGTGATGTTCTCTAAGCTCGCTTAAGTTGATTTTTTGTGTCAATAAACTAATCCTATCTCTTTTAAATAATGGTTATTTTATAAAATAATTTATACATATATTTTGAGGATTTTTTGATCATAAAAATATAATTTCCTCAACGATTGCAATTGCAATTGCTTTAGCAGCAATAAAAATAAGGTTTGCAGCACTGCATGCCGTACGAGTTGTAGCAGTGAGGAGTACACGAATCAAATCCTCTACCGAGTCGGGGCATAAACTCAATGGCTGGAGGGGGCACTAAGTGCAGAGCACGTCGCCTGCGTTGGGCATCGGTTAGTCCATCCGGGCCAACCACTGGCTTACGTCTACAAAAGGCCTTGTGTTTCCTTAGATACCTTATCATGTTGATAGGCTGCTTCCTCTTTGCTATTTCTTTCACTACGGCTTCTTCTTTAGCTTTAGCTGCCATTTCGGCCATTCTTTCAAAGCGCTTAGGCAGTCTTACGGGAATAGGCTTCCTGCTGGCACTATCAGGTTTATTTTTACCGAAAGGAGTGAATGCACCATCAAAATGTCCACCGCGCATGGGCCCACCGCTGGTGGCACCCCAAATATTAGCATTTTTGGGCTTGCCGCCTGGAGCTGCACATGCACCGTGCGGACCACCACCCCTATATCCAAAGGCTCCATCCTCAAACACAGCCTCTCCTGGTGCGCCGAAGGCTGCACCCGTGTATCGATCACCGGCGGCACAGTCATAGGCGCGCCAGTAGGGGCTGTGATTGATTGGATATTTGGGCGGGATGTCAAGGATTCCCTTAAACGTTTGTGAGGCCTGGTTAGTGCAGGTCGGCTTCAATCGGGCCTTTGACGCAGTCGGCGGTGTCACATCGAAATCAAACTCCATTTCGCTGTCGCTGGTGTCCGTCAGCACCAGTTTATCCACGCAGTTTTCCATACCACGGCGCCTGCACTCTTTCTGCAATGCGTCCCCGAGATGTTTCTTTTCCCAACTATTCCGGCAGACGCACATCATAACCGTATTGTGGCAGGTGCACTTGCGGAAGCCCAGATCTTTGAACTTACTCTTGATCTCTCGCAGGGCCACAGAGAGATCGCTTTTAACTACCTTGAATGTAACTGGTTTCATTTGCACATGTGGATTATTGGCTGCTCGCAGTGTAATTAGAATTTCACCATTCTTCTTGCACATGTTAAGAATGGGAAGCTGACGTTCTCTTTCTAGTATTGATTGTTTTTGTTTAGTGCACGTTTGGTATGCGTTATCATTTGACAAGGGATTCAAAAAGAAATCCATGATTTTTTTAATGGGCTTTAGAATGGCACCAGGTCGCCAACCATACAAGCGTGCCTCTTCACTGGAGGACCAATCCCAGCCGTGCCGACGAGGGACACGATTCCGTCGCTTTACACAACACTTATGTCCTGCACCATATGGTCGCTTTTGTATGGTTGATTGCTTGGTCTGTGCTTTAGGCTCTTCTCTAGGTTTTTGTCTTAACACTGATGAACCGTCTGCATGCCAGTTTATCTTTTGTGCGAATCCTTCTTCGCATTGCTTTTTGAGCTTCGACTGTGGCTTCGTGCTCTTAATTGTATACGCATCGCGTAGCTCGGAGAAGACACGAGCCAGATAGGGGCGCGAGTCGCTTTCCTCGGGCATGCTAAAATCCTGTGAGGCGTGTTGCTCTTGTATAGTGACTGCCTGCTTTTCTTCGGGCTGGAAGATATCCGCGCACAGTTTGCGTATTCGGCAATGAGCACAGAGATTTTGATTGCAAGTGCACCGACATCTGCTCTGTCTCTCTTCACTAGTCCTACCCTTAGAAGAACATAACTTCGCACAGCCGTCATCCATAGTATTTGGGGGCTTGCCAAGATAATCGATCAGTATTTGATCTGCAGTTAGGGTTTGCTCCTTTTCCTCAAAGATCGGCATTGGCTTGACTCCGCATCTGACACAGGAGGCGAACTTGGGTAGCCATGACATATTGGCGAGGCACACGGGACAGAAGCGTGTGGGCTTTATCACTGTATTGTCCCTATCACTTAAGTGCAGCTGTATTTGTTTTGGGCAATAGTCATCGCTATTACGCTGTGGTTCAGGGTAGCACGAAGCGCAGTGAACCATTTTTGGGCTTGGTGAACTATTCTGATGTTGATAGCAGCTAAATTCTCTACAGGGACATGTCGACTCCACAGCTGTGCAAACTGGTGGCTTCAACGGCATTTTATGTCCAGTGCGCTTTGTAATGGAGTCAATAATCTGGTTATAGTCGTGCAGCAATTTCTGTGAATATAAACAGCATTAAGAATTCTCGGAAAGCTATGCAGCAGTGACTAGCACCTTTAGCTCACAACAGGCATCATTGCCTACTGGATTATGTGCACAAACTTCCACCGGCCTGGTGCCATCAATGTTTAAGCTTTTATATCGTTCCAAATCCAATTTCAGGCGCTCATCGCCCTCCTCTAATTCCCATGTATCCCGACAATTGTCGCAATGGCTGGGGCATCGCTGAGACTCACTCAATACAAACATGATGTCCTGTTTGTTTATGCTTTCGTTCATATTGAACCTACAACCATTTTCGTCTAACCTGTAAGAAATTGAGAGACTTGAGACTGGAGGGCAGACTATCTGAGAAATTTACTTACTTTGGCTGTTCCCCCTCGCATTTGATAACCAGACGGCAGAGCACTTCAAGTCTGCCAATGATTTCACCCCTACTCTGAATGCTGCAAGAGTCCATGTGTATCAGATCAGACATGCCTTCTTCAATGCTGTCAATGAAACTTTGAGGAAAGCTTATCTGACCGGTGCCGAGAAGGAAGCCATCGTACCTCAACTTAATGGGCATACCGCACCTCTCAAGGGTCTCGCGAAGTCTTTTTGGTGATTCACTGATCTCTATACCAGCCCCATTCTTGAAATCCGTAACATTGATATGACTCGCTGTTATAGTTATTTCTTTCCTATTCACTTGGACATAAACTTTAAATTTTTTGAGATCTTCAATTTGTTGTATATTGACTTTTGTCACAATAAAGTCAAAGACAAAGTTACATGTATCCATTTAATTGGTTCCTTATTTTAGAAATATTCTTTGGGTTCGTTGAATTTAAGCGCTATATAAAATGCGCAAGGAAAAGAAATGAACATAGGGAAATTAAAAATTCATAAAAGAAATTTTGTTAGTAAAATATATTCCTGTGTGTGATATTACTAAAAATTAATATACAATTTCAAATTGAAAAGTAAGGCATGGGCCTTATATATTTAAACCAAATGCCTAACATAGAATGTTTTTAGAAAATGAATTATTTTGATTACCATCAGCTGCTCTTATAAATAATTATGAGTGTATATATTTTTGGAAGCTGCTATACAACTGTACATCGCTTTTTGGCCAATTTTCCCATGTTTTTCGAACTATCGCCTTCAATTTCCTTGTGCACTTGAATATCCTTATGCTTGATATGCGTCATTTAATATTTGGAAATAACAGGTGTATAAGTGCAAATAAAGAGAATTGCAATATAATTTGGAGGTGACATTACTTCAATCGAGTTTGTCAGCGGTTTGCAGCGGTCGCGTAATCACAATGGTTGAGTGGGTTCGGGTTCAAGTCCCGCTCTCGCAGAAATTAATGAAACTTATTTTTACATTACAACTAAATATTTTATTCATTTATTTAGCTTAAATATAAATTCATTTACATTCCGATTGAGTCATAAATCGGGAGGTTTAGCTGTTTTGAAAGAAACAGGAGTACTGGGATAGATGCGCATTAGACGCTGACTATTGTATAGCATATGCATAAGCGAAAAATATTAGCTAGTAAAATCTATCCAAAGATTCCAAAAGAGTATAAAATCTGCTGCACTTTTTCAGCCTATTTCTATTTGATTTGCAATTTCACTAAAGCAGTGAATGACTATTCATTAAATACCAAAGCCCTGGAGCTTAGATTTAGATTTGTGTTTCTGATTATAGTACGACAACTGTCGACATAAATTTTAATCCTTTTTTTTTTAGCAACAGTAACAGCACGGATAGCAACATTGGGGGCTACATGAATTAAGGCATTGACATGGATCGTAGCCCTTGCCCAGTCGGGGCATGCTGTCCAGAGGTGGAATGGGCATCTGGCGAAGCGCACAACGCTTGCGCTGTGCATCTGTAAGTCCATCCGGCCCCACTACAGGACCAGAGCGCTGTCCTTTCCCTCCTTTCTGCTGAGGGCTGTTGGGGTCCCAGGGTGTGTCAACAGTGCCTTTTTCCATCAAATACTTCAACGTGTCAATGCCTTTCTTCTTTTTTTCAACTTCTTTCTTAATTGCATCTTTTTTTTCTTCAGCAGCCTTCTTGACTGCTTCGATATAGCGTTTAGGCATCTTCACAGGGATGGGTTTACTAGGGCCAGCTGGTTGTTTTTTATTTCCAGGAAACGATTTTCCGCCTGGGCCGCCCACTATTCCGCTTGGAGCACCACGCCCTGGTTTGACCTTGCCCAAGGGATTAGCTGACGCTCCATGCGGTCCGCCGCCACCATGTCCAAAGATGCCGTCCTCAATCACAGCTTCGCCGGGTTTACCGAACGCAGTACCCGTATAACGATCTCCCGCAGCACAGTCATAGGCTCGCCAGTAGGGATCGCGCTTGGTTGGATATATGTCTGGTACATTAAGATCTTTTTTGGCGAACTGTGTGCCATTGTTGACAGTGCGGCGTTTTGGTGAACACGGAGGCTCCGCCACGCCTGCCGGCGGTGTCACATCGAAATCAAACTCCATTTCGGTCTCACTGGTATCCGTGAGCACCAGATGATCCACGCAGTTCACCATGCCACGGAGCTTGCACTCCTTCTTCAGTGCGTGCTCTAGATGCTTCTTTTCCATGTAGTTGCGGCAGACGCACAACATAACCGATTTGTGGCAAGTGCACTTGGGAAAGCCCTTGTCCTTGAGCTGTCTTTTGATTTCTCGTAGGGCTACGGCTAGATCGCTTTTGACTACCCGGAAGACAATGGGCTTCATCGTCATATTTGAATTATTGACAGCTCGCAGCGTAACAAGTATTTCGCCATTCTTCTTGGACACGTTGAGAATGGGCTTTTGATATTCTGTATCCATTTCTGCTTCTTTCTGTTTCTTGCACTCATTAAAGGCATTGTTCTCCGGTGAGTATTGTAAGAAAAACTTCATCAGCCTTTTTACAGACTTTCGAACGGACCCTGGTCGCCAACCATTCTTGCTGGCCTCTTCTCTCAAAGACCAGTCCCAGCCGTGACGGGGGGAAACGCTGCCTGCCGCCTTACTTAAGCAAGTCTTGTGTCCGGCACCGAAAACTGGTCGTTTGGGTTCAAGGGGGATATGTGGCCTGTTAATTTTTTCACGCTTTTCAACTGCGATTTTTCTCACATTCTTATGATGATGGGATTTTCTTGGCGACTGCCTTTCAGTGCATTCTATATTATCCGGCGGCTGTTCGTTGTCCTTTATATCGTACATATCTCGCAGCTCTGAGAACACACGTGCCAAGTACGGCCGACACTCTTGTGTGCCGTCATCCCTCACACAAAAGTCCTCGCTCGGTTTTGGCTTCACCTTGGGGCATGCTTCTTGCGACGCTTTGAATATGTCTGCACAGAGTTGTCGTATGCGACAGTGGGCACATAGTTTTCCATGTTTGCAGGTGCAGCGACAAGGGTCAATCGCGTCCTTTTTTTTGCCTTTTCACAGGGATTCGCGCAGTAATCGCTGGTTAAGTCCGGTGATTTGCCCAGAAACTCAAGAATTATTTGATCAGGTGTGTGCTTTTTATTCTTGTGCCGCTCCTCAACGACCGGCATAGGCCTGACTCCACAACTGGGACAGGTGGCAAATTTTGGCAGCCATGACATACTAGTCAGGCAGACAGGACAGAAGCGAGTGGACTTGATCTCCGGTTTCTGCATATCGCTTATTGGCACGGGCAGCAGTGACGGATCGCAGAAATCCGGGTTATTACCCTGGCGTGCTGGCAGGTACGAAAAGCAGGGAAAATATGAGCCACTTGGCTGAACTTCCTCTTGTGTAAAATTTCCCGGATGAAAGCAAGGGCTGTTCAGATCATCTGGTCTCCGGCAAGGTGACTTTAATGGCTTAGGATGACCAACGCTCTTTGAAATAGAGTCAACAATCTGTTCACAATCGTGCATCATTTTCTGTAAATAGACAATCAAATCGAAGAGTATTACAAAACCAACAGATAAGTCATTCACATTGTACCTACCTTAAGCTGACAACACGCGGCATTTCCTGCTGGGTTATGTATGAGATTATCTGCTGGCCTGGAGCCACCAGCAGTAGAGCTGCGATAGCGTTGCAAATCTAAATTCAGGCGCTCATCGCCTTCCTCTGGCTCCCAAGCATTTAAACAAGGATCACAAGGACTGGGGCATCGTTGCGACTCGCTCACAACAAACATGATGTCCTGCTGGTTGATGCTTTTGTCCATATTGCGGCGACAATCGGTCTCGCCCGGTCTATAAGAAATTGTGAAACGTTATTCGCGCCCAAGATCAGACACTGTGGTTGCATCACTTACTTTGGGTTTTCATCACATTTAATAATTAGACGGTAGAGCGCCTCGAGCCGACCAATAACTTCACCTTCCTTCTCAAAATTGCAGGTGTCCACAAACATAATATCAGACATGCCTTCTTGAATTTGATCTATCGTCTTTTGGTTTAAAAATATTGTACCGTTGCCGATAACGCGAGAGTTGTATGATACCGCCATCGGGATACCGCAATCCTCCAGATTCTTGCGTAGCTTCTTTGGTGCCACAATCATTTCGATGCCAGCACCCGATTTGAACTCGGTTACATTAATACGACTCGCTGTCATAGGCACTTTAACGTTATTGAAATTGGCGACAACTTGCAATTTTTTAGGATCAGTAATTTTTACGATTGGACTCTCCAAATGTGTCACAATAACATCGAAGACAAAATTACAGTTGGCCATATTGATGGTTTTGTTTGTTTGTTAATTTTTGTGTAGGGGCTTAAAGCTTGGAATGGATTTTGTTTGCTCTGGTTAGTAGTAGACTTAATATTTTGGTACTGTACCTCCTGAATAGTACAAAAACAAAGTTATTAACTGGGAATTTAAAATTTGTTACATAGAGATAAGCAAACTACACTCTACTGCGTAACTACGCTACTATACAACATACAAATACAGCAAATCAAACGCTACTATGATGAGTATAAAGATGCAAATTTTCGGAGCTCGAAACTTGTTATATCTATTTGACAAATGGGTGTGGGCGTTTATAAAATATTCATATTTTCCAATTAACCTACAAAACTAATTAAGAAAAGACTTCAACAGATTTAATCTTCAAGTGGGAGTACCCAACAAAAATGAATTAAAAGACTACCATGAATACCATAAGCTAAAGTTTATTAAAGATTGTCCATCTATGTTTATACTCTTTTCGAAGAAAATAGTATATTAAGTTTGTCCTGAAGTTTGTAACGCATAGAAGGAAGCGTCTGAGACCCCCAAAAGTTACTGCCAATATGCTTATAAAAAAAAAACAAATTGATCTAGCCATGTCCGTCTGTCTGTCTGTCTGTCTGTCTGTCTGTCTGTCTGTCTGTCTGTCTGTCTGTCTGTCTGTATGTATGCAAACTAGTCCCTCAGTTTTTGAGCTATCGCGATGCAACTTTGCACAGACACTTATTATTCAAGGGGACAGCACATTGGTCGGAGCCGGCCGGATCGGACCACTATATCTTATAGCTGCCATACACCTCAAAGTCGGTTTTGGCCATAAATCCGATGTTTTCAAAGCAATTGCCTTAAATTTCCTTGTACACTTGAACATCCATATAACTCATCGATGGGTAAAATCGCAAATCGATTGAATTGAGTCATAAACAGCGAAGATATGCGTCATTAAATATTTTGAAAAAACAGGTGCATATGAGCAAACAAAGTCAAGCGCAAGAAAGCTTTTGATAGTCTGAGCAAACAAAGTCAAGCGCAAGAAAGCTTTTGATAGTCTGCTCTTCAAGGTATTTTGCCACCGATCATCAAAACGGTTTGTGGCGTATGGCGTAAAGAGCCGCGCTAACGAACGCATGTTTCGCAAGTTCAAGTTCGAGCCTCGGCGGCGACTGATTGTTAATTTAATACTTTTTTCTTTTTCTTCCTTCCAAATATATAACTGTAATCAAATTAATTTGCTTCCAATAGCTTAGAACAAAAACAATGCCACGCGAAAAAACAAATGCTGACAAACGCGAGTTGCAGGTTGCAGGAAAACAAAAGAAGGAAATTTGTAACAGTCGGCTCTTCAAGCAATTTTGTCAGCGATCATCGAAACGGCTTGTGGCGTAGTGGGTAAAGTTGCGAACTGGTGAGCGAGAGGACCCGGGTTCGAAACCAGCGGCGACTGGTCATTTATTTTCATTTTTCTTATTCTTTCTTCTTTTCAAATATATAATAACTGTAATCAAATTCATTTGCTTTCAATGGCTTAGAACAAAAACAATGCCACGCGAAAAAACAAAAGCTCAGTATAAATCGAGTTTGTTAGCGATTCTTAAAACTGCTTGGTGTAAGCAGTACAAAGCAAAACAAGAAAGCTTTTGACAGTCTGCTCTTCAAGGGATTTTGTCAGCGATCATCAAAACGGCTTGTGGCGTAGTGGGTAAAGTTGCGAACTGGTGAGCGAGAGGACCCGGGTTCGAAACCAGCGGCGACTGGTCATTTATTTTCATTTTTTCTTATTCTTCTTTTCAAATATATAATAGCTGTAGTCAAATTCATTTATTTTCAATTTCCTAAATTGTTTCTAATTTTTTTTTTCATACATAAAGTAGCTTTAATAGAATAATTCAAAAGAAAAATTTTAAATTCATTGGCAAAACCAATGACACGCGAAAAAAAAATATGGATCTCAAATTCTGAATATAAGCTCTCGTATGTTCAGATTAAGTTTTATGACAATTCAATTTCCGACAGCGGCCTTGAAAGGTAATAAGAGCAACAGGCACAAAATTTGGTATGTATATTGTAGTATACATATGTAATGTAGTTTTGACTTTTTGGAAAAACTGAAACTTGTATATTGTTCAATTCGGTAGCACTTATGAATGCTAAGGGACGCGTCCACGAGCTGCGGATAGTGAAACGTCCCTGTTTACATGAATACCTTTATATATTTTATTTTATATGTAGGGGTATATGTATGCGACATTAATATCTGCGAATTAAATAAGCAGTCACGGAAAAATAGTAAAAATTGCTTTAAGGTTCGAAAAGAGTATTTAATCTTCGGCACGCCGAAGATAATCCTTCTCCACTTGTTTTTAGTATATTCCAAATTTATCTTCTGTTTATCTACCCTCTCTGAAGTCTCATCAACTTGATTTCCTAGCCACAAGGATTACATCTTACGTCTTAGAGTGGTCTTCTGGCTTTGGCTCATTTGGGTTCCAGGGTGTGGCAACTGTGCCTTTTTTCATCAAATACTTCATCGTGTCAACGCCCTGCTTCTTTTTTTCAATCGCTTGCCTAACTGCAGCTTTTTCGGCATCATCAGCAGCCTGCTTGAGGCCCTCAATATAGCGCTTTGGCATTTTAACGGGGATAAACGGTTGCTTTTCAGCAGGTTCCTTAATAGGGCCAGGGAACGACTTATCGCCTATAGTTCGTACACCATCTCCTGCACCACTGCGTCCACCACCGCGCATAGGGCCACCAGGCTTTGAGCCCCAGATTCTTTTGGTCTTGGCCTTGCCACCGGATGTGGGTGACGGTCCGTGAGGCCCGCCGCCTCTATGTCCAAAGAGTCCGTCCTCAAACACATCTTCGCCGATTGCACCGAAAGCTGTGCCTGCGTATCGATCTCCCACAGCGCAGTCATAGGCGCGTTCGTAGAAATCATGTCTTATGGGATACTTATGCGGGACAGCTTGCTCTTTCTTATTGACCTGCGTACTCATGTTGACTGTGTGCGGCTTTATGGCTAGCAGGGGCCTTCTTGTGCCTGCTGGTGGTGTCACATCGAAGTTGAACTCCATCTCGCTGTCACTGGTATCTGTGAGCACCAGATGATCAACGCAATTTTGGATGCCACGGCGTTTGCACTTCCTTCCTCAGTGCGTACTCGAGATGTTTCTTTTGCATGTAATTACGGCAGACGCACAACATTACCGAATTGTGGCAGGTGCATTTGTCAAATCCTTGATTCTTGAGTATCCTCTTAATTTGTCTCAGGGCCACAGCTAAATCACTTTTCACCACCTTAAACACGATGGGCTTCATCTCAATCTGTGGGCTATTGACTGCTCGTAGTGTTATAAATAGTTCACCATTCTTCTTGCACAGGTTCAGAATGGGAAGCTGCTTTCGACTCTCTTCCTCTTCCACTCGCCGACAGGTATTGAATGCATTTCGCTCTGGAGAGTATTGCAGAAAGAAACGCATAATTGCTCCAGCATAGCGACAAATGGCGCCCGGTCGCCAGCCGTACTTGCGTGCTTTCCGGCTCGATGGCCACGCCCATCCGTGTCGCCGGGAGACCATGGTTGATTGCCTAAGGCAAGTCTTATGTCCGATCTTTGGGCCGTGCGGGATGCGATTAATAAGACCACCGACAGATTTTAGTGTGCCCGTAGGTGAACTCTTGGCCACTTCCATTGAGTGTGCTCTGAGTGTCTTCCGAATCGCAGTAGGGACTGGTTACATCGCTTGTTCAATGCAGCAATCTTCTTGGCGTCCCTTTTATCGTAAAGATCTCGCAGCTCCGCAAATACTTGTTCCAAATACGTTTGACAGTCATTGTTAGGCTCGGCTATGACACAGAAGTCCTCATTTGATTGGGGCTTCGCCTCAGGGCATGTCATGTGGGAAACGCGTGTTGGCTTAAAAGTGTCCGAGCAGAGACTGCGAATGCGACAATGAGCGCACATTTTGCCACATTTACAGGTACAGCGGGAGCGTCCTCTGGGCTTAACATTCTTCTGCTGATCACAGGGATCGTAGCAAAAGTCTGTGTCCGTCATGGGGGGCTGTCTAAGAACTTCTTGAACGATTTGGTCGGCAGTGGCCTTTTCCGAAGATCTGTCCTGAATTTGTGGCACGGGCTGGGCACAGCACTTGGGACAGGGAGAGTATTTCGGAAGCCAGGTCATTGGATTAAGGCAAACGGGACAGAAGCGAATGGGCTTTATATCCATCTCCTCCATGTCACTAACAGGAATAGGTATTGTGTGATCCATGCCTTTATTCCTGTATGTTTTCTGCTTGCCGCTCCAGTCAGTGAAAAGGAATTTGTCATCTGGCATCGGTGAAGGCAAGTTAGACACCTTCGTAACAACCGAATTGATGAATTCTTCGTATTGCCCTGTCAGAGTCTTTAACAGGCAGCAAGCATCCATTCCACATATATCCTGAGGCGGTTCCACAACCCGCTGGTTTAGCACGCTGCTATAGCGATCTAGATCCAGTTTGAGGCGCTCATCGCCTTCGGCTGGCTCCAGATGATCAAAGCAGGGATCACACGGCATTTCACAGGGCTCTGGACCACCAACTACAAACATTATGTCAGCCGGATTCAAAGCTTTGGATAAATTGGCACAGCTCTTGTTACATAGTCTATGGGAATATAGGAATAAAAAGAGGTGCAGCATAGATTGAAGGAGGCTAGCTTACTCTAAATTCTCATCTAGCTCATCGCATTTAATGATTAAAGTGCACAGTAGATCCACAGTGCCTACCACTTCATCGCGTTTCTTAATTTGGCATGTCGCCGCGTGGAGTAAGTCGCTCATTCCAGTATTAATGCGATCAATGAAGCTCTGGGGAAACGTGACCAGTCCGTCGCCTAAAGTGCTCCCATTGTAGCGCACAACTACGCTCATGCCAGCTCTCTCGAGAGTGTGGCGCAGTGCGGTTGCATCTGATGTAAATTCAGTGCGGCGTCCTGCTACGAAATCAGTCACATTAATGCGGCTCGCTGTGATGCTAATAGCTATATCGTTAAATTTGATGTTGACCAAGAGACTTTTCGGCTGATCGATTTTATTTTTGTACATCTGACAGCGGGTCACAATAATGTCGAAAAGAAAGTTCACTTTCGGACGGAACTGCGTCAATCGCGACACTGTGGACATTGTGCCTCAACAACAATTTTAAAATCTATAAATAAATTTATGTTTAAAATAAAAACGGGTGAAAATGTACTAAGACATACAAAATATGTAATAACACTGGAATCTGTGTGCTATCAGGGCTGGAAATAAAATGACGTAAAAAGCTGATCCATTTGGCTGCGACTAAACTTAATTTAAAACAAGTGGGGAAGGATATTTTATACTCTTTTCGAGTCTATGGATAGATTTCACTAGTTTTCACTTGCAATTTTCAACTTTGATGGGTTATGAAGATATTATCGTGTATAGGCGACAGACGGATATGGCTAGATCAATTTGTTTTGTCATTCTAAGTATTCTCTTGGAGGTCTCCGACGCTTCGTTCTCTGCATTACACACTTCAGCATAAATTGAATATACTATTTTCATCGAAAAGAATAAATATTAAATATAAAATATTAAATTACATTAATGCTGGACTTCAGCTTCAACACCCAATCTATTTAATATGAAGACTTTTGGCTTTAGCACATTGTTTAAGGGCATTACTCTGTAAGGTGACACCCACTTAGAAGGCTAATGCACTCTTGTGGCTACTCAAATTCGACTTGCTCAATTCGCAAACAATTGCAAGCCAAACCACAACATTCCATAGCGTTAAATTTATCGCATTAGCTGCCTTTGATTTGCTTATAAGCCGCTTAGCACGCAATCTGGCAGCGCACCCCGCATGCACCCTGGAAGTATGCTACATTATTTTCCTTCGTGCACTTATCTAAATTAAGTTCAATATTAATTAAATTTCGCGCATTAATTTGACGCTTATCGGTTTCGCTTGCTTACCTGCTGTAGTCGTGAATAACTAAACAAATTAAACAAATTTACGTTATTGGTTGAGTAGCCGATTAGTAGGTTACTTATTATTATTAATGTTTGCAAGTCAAATTACTTTATTTACAGATAACATATTAATTATAAGTATTGCATTGATAAACTAATTTCAATTTTGATAAAACCTTTCTTCAGCAACTTTAGTTTTCTTGAAGTATATTCCATTAAAAAAATTGTAATGTAATTGTAATAAATCAATCAAATTATATCAGTTCAAAATGTTTATATTTTCGATCTTGTGCTTAGCGCTTTTATAGTGTTACACAGGTTAGCACAGTGTTGATATCAATAGGGTATATCAAAACAGTGCTAATCTGTGAAATTCTTTGGACTTTGGTTAAAATTCATTTACATTTACAATAAATAGACATCACAACATTTATTTTGAATGCAGTTTAAGTGAGCCTCGCTCTTCTAACAATGGACGCGTGCAGTGATTGCTGAACTTTGTCATCTTTTTTGGACCCTTTTTATCGTAGAGAAGCTGTAGCTCGGAAAAGACGCGTTCTAGATATGTCCGACATCTTGTAGGCGGTATTCCCTCAGTCTTCGCTATGATGCGATAGTCATCATCGACAATTATCTCATTTTTTATCTCTGTAGGTAATGGAACTAAAACGCCACGGATCATTTGGCGAACGCGACAATGAGCACATAGTTTGCCATCCTTGCAGGCACAGCGCTTTGATTTCTTGACCTGCTCATTTTGTTCGTTTGTGGAAGCTCCGTTAATGGTTTGTTGAGCACCTTTGGCATACTGGTCAACGATTTGGTCGGCAGTTAGCGGTTTCGCAGGTTCATAATCAACCTGTGGCATAGGCTTAGCTGAGCACTTCGGACAGCAGGCATATTTCGAAAGCCAGGACATAGACGTCAGACAAAAAGGACAGAAGCGTATGGGCTTTATGCCCATCACTTCCATGTCTCCAACAGGAACAGGTATCGTGTGCTCCCTGCTTGGCTGTTGGTAGGTTTCCTGATGGCTGCTCGAGTATGGGAACAGAAGATCCCTATTTGGCATTGGTGCAGGTTTTAATTGAGAAACCTTTTTAATAACCGAGTCAATACAGTTTCCGTAATGCTCTACCATGGCCTTCAATTGACAGCAAGCTTTTACTCCACAGAACTCCTCAGGTGGATTGACAACAGGCTGGTTCATGCTGCGATAGCGATCTAGATCCAATCGGAGGCGCTCGTCGCCTTCTTCTGGGTGCAGTTCATCCAAACATGGGCCGCATGGTATGGCACAGGGCTGTGGCTCGCTCACAATGAACATAATATCACGCGGATTAATGACTTTGCCCAAGTTAGCACAACTCTTGTTACAGAGCCTGTGGAAGTCAAATGGAAAATGGAGTCATTTGCGTGCGATGGACAAATCTTTAGTGATGCTAGCTTACAATAACTCTGGCTCCTGCTCCTCCTCTTGCGGATCTATTTCATCCTCGCACTTAATGGTTATATAGCACATCAGCTCCAGAGTGCCCACCTCCTCGTCTTTCTGTATTATCGATGTTTTCTCTGTGTGTATTAAGTCAGACATGCCAATGTCAATTCGATCAACGAAGCTTGAGGGAAACGTGATCTGTGCGGTTCCCAAGACCATGCCACCGTACATCACAGACATGGGCATACCATTCTTATAGATAGATTTGCGCAAATTGCTGGGTTCCGCATTGTATTCGGTGCTGCGGCCATTTTGGAAGTCACTCACATTTATGCGGCTCGCTCCAATGTTAATAACATTACTGTAAAACTTGGCCTTAACATAGAGTTTCTCTGGCTTCTCGATTTCCTTCTTAGTCAGCTGTAAGCGAGTAACAATAATGTCGAAGATAAAGTTAACTTGCGTCATTGTAGGTCGAATTTGGTGCTATTAATGGCAATTTTACTCTTAACATCGAGTTCGTCAAAATTAAAATAGAAGAAACGATTATACAATAATAAAAAAAACACAAAAATTTTGTTCGAAATGATTTTAGTGTCGAAATGAGTGCTAAAGAAGTTACTACTTTCGACAGAGCTCACTTTAGAATGTTTCTCTTTATACCTAACTATCACTGGCACAAGTCAACTTCTCTTGTCCCTTCAAATTTCAAACCAAACTGGCTTGTATTTATTTTGTACACATTTAAAAACCAAATAGAAGATAATAAGATACTTTCAAATTAATAGTGGTAGGGTGCGCCATTTCATATATTTAGATATAGATTATTAAAGCGTTTGATATATTTAAGACTATCTTTCATATATAAGCGCAACTTTACTCAAATTGTTCAATACTTGCCCAACTTTCTTTCATTGGTTGATCCATTTAATTGAAGGCTATGTGCCATTCAACTCTTAACTAATAACCGTCTAACCAAATTGGTTCGATGACATTATTAAGGGGCATTGATATTTAGTCTGCTGCCTGCTAATGCATTTTGGCGGCTGCAAATCCCACAAGCCCAGTCAAACCCCAAAAACAATTTCAGCGCTTTCAATTTATCGCAACAGCTGCCTTTGATCTGATTACAATCGGCTTTGCACGCAAGCCACGCCCCCTGCCAGCATACGCCCACATACTTATGTTGGCTGCGTTTCAGCCTGCAAGTTTGATAAATTATTTCACCTCGTGCACTTATCTAAATTAAGTTCAATTTTAATTAAAATTCGCGCAATTATCTGACGAATATCAACGTGGCCTGCTGCATTTGCGACTAACTAAACGAATATTACTTCGGATCTCTGGAAAGGGCTGAGCCGAGTCCTTAGCAAACATAAATTAATTTTATATTCAGTCAAAAACAAGTGGGGAAGGATTATATTCGGCGTGCCGAAGATTCTATACTCTTTTCGAGTCTATGGATAGATTTCACAACCTTATATTTGAAAAGAATAAATTACTTTCTTATTTTTGGTACACTATAAATGCCCCTCGAAAACTTGAAACTGTCATATATTTTGAAAAATTCTAATTTTAGACTTTGTTTCGAAAAAAATTATGTACTGTTTTTGGTAAATTTTTTTTTTCAAAAAATATAATCGCGAAATTTTATTTTTAATCAGTTTTGGGTTACAATTAGTATAAAAATCCACTTGAAACCCGATTCTGGTATGGTTCGGAGGCAGTTTTGATCGTGGCTTGGGTTTTAATAGATCTGCATTTAAATTAGGGCGATTTCGAGTTTTCGATTTTTTTTTAAACACAAGCCAAGATAGGGCTACCAGTCTCTCTAAATGCCTTTTCAACACTGTCAGGGCTATGAGCTGACTGACAAATGTGCTGTCGCTTTGAATAATAAGTCTCTGTTTCATTGTGATAGCTCAAACTCTGATGGATAAGATTGTACTCATACAGACAGACTAACGGACATGGCCAGATTAATTCTTAGTTATCCTAGAGGTTACTTTTTTGGGGTCTCCGATGCTTCTATCTATGTATTACAAACTTCAGAGCAAAAGGAATGCTGCGGCCCAGCTAGCCGTGTGTGCACTTAAACTCAATACTGATACTCAATACTCCGCAATCAATTTTAGACTGAGTACTTTCTACCTCAATCAATAATCAATAATCAAATAATAAAAAAAGCTACTTTCATATGCCTTTTAACTGGCTTTAATGGTATCTTTGTGTTTGCTCATTTTGGGTCAGAGGGAGAGCAATAGAATCAAAAGCTATATTTAGTGTCCAGCATAATAACTGACTTGGCACTTAAGCTTTATGCAAAGCTGATTACAACATCGTCGAATGACTTATAAATTTTGATCTTGGATTTATGAAGCATTTAGTTAAATTTATTTGTGCACATTTAAGTTTGTTGTAAATAGTAGCTCATGTTAGACACTTTAATTGTTTTATCAGATTAATATCTGGCCATTTACCAATGCTAAAACACTTTGCTGTACACACATAGCTACGAGTCAAACCAAATTGCAAGCAATTAAAGAACTTTATTTCCAGTAGAAGCCACAAATATAAATGTATGTTGATATGTTTCTACATTTCGTACACAAAAACAATTAATAAATAAAAAGGCTTAGTAAATTCTTAATACGTATGCATGCAAATAAAGTGTAACTGAAGTTGTACTGAGAATAAATATATCACATTGTTTATACATATGTATAAAAGTTTAAGCTTAGCTGAGGCAAAGCACAATGGAACAAGAAAACATCTTCGCATAAAGAAACTTTGTCTTAACTTTGCAAATTATAATGGTGCCTATTAGTATCACACACATTAAACTTTAATGGTTTGTACTAAACATCAAAACATAACGGAAATATGTTTAGATAACATGTAGTATAAAACACAGGTGTTGTGTGAAGTAAGGAAAATATTTTAATACTAATCAGCAACTGAATTCTTTCACATGCGTACAATGTAAGATAACTAGTATAACTAGTTAAAAATCGCAGAATATTTATTAAGGCTAAAGTAAAGTGAATATATGTAGTATATTCATAGTGTAGCGAGAGAGTGATGTGAATAGTTGTGTCAAAGTGCAAGTGAAATTTGCACGTGCTATGTGTGTTTACACCACAAGTACAGACTGCACAAATGTTTTTCAATGTTGCCGCCTGCATCGTTATTCAAGGCTCTTTACTCTTTCATAGAGTCCTGTGCGATTGGCGAAGTGCAAGGATGCGGCTGTGGTTTTGGCAAACCGCAAACAGTTTCAGCTGCTGGTAGACAAATGAGCAATGCCATTAAATACGTCTGAAATATGCTGGCAAATCATTTACGGGAGCCACAGTCTTGCCTGCTGTTGGTTTTCCAATAAATCTGAAAATGCTGAAACTGACGTGGCTTGGAGCTGTCAACTAAATGGCAGCTGAACCGCACTCGGGCGCTTTTGGGATTCATCTAGCCCACAGGCAACAACGCGCCATTTTGCAAATATTTTTTGTGCCTTTGACCTACTCGACGACTCCATATACAAACACACAAATATGTACATACCAACCTGCCCATACATTTGATTTGGTTTTGGGCTAGAGCGACGCCATTATATGTTCTTTTCTCGCATTACCAATATTTTTTCAGCATTTGCACGTTTTATTGATTACAATTTCCAGCACATTGAGTTCCGATTAAAGATGTGTGAGCAACATGATTTCTGTCGTTTTATGTTACGGAAATTTGACCAGCTGATTGAGAATATTAAGAAAATTCATAAATATATACTTAATACTCTGGTATTTTGCTCTTCAAAATCTATTTTAATAACATGTTTTGATTGTGGATAAAGTGAAATGGATGTGAACTTAAGTGCATAAACTACATAGTAAGCGCACTGCGCTTAATTTGTTTTAGGAGTGATGATATCATTTTGGCACAATTTATAGAGCAAAACGAGTTTGTTTTAGTGAGGCTCCACTGTATTTTTCCAAGCCGTATACAGAAAGTAAGTGAATCTATTTTTGGAAATAAATGTTCAACATTCAACAAGACTCATGATACATTTCGGATTAGTCTTTTAGCAACCATTTCAATTTGCCAAATACCCCCAGATAAGCTCACTTTTTGGGAGCCATCATCTGTGGGATGGTTTTGTAGCTCATGTGGGTAATGTTTTTCATTAACATTTTTTGGCTCATTTTAATGTGCTGCGCTCTCGCATTGCCTTGAGGTTGTTTGTGCGTATTATTTGACTCCTGCTGTTGCCGTTGCCACAGTCGGCTTTAAAGCTGAATAACAGTACATTATCAACCTTGGGCAAGAGATGTGTATATGAACTTCTATACATATGCTTGTACGCATATATGCAGCACAAATGGCTGAAGCAACGTTACAGTGGGCCGTCTGAGCACATAATATTTGAAAAAATCAAATCGTTTGTCCATCTTTTTCTCTATAAAACAACAACAAAAACATACAGGAACATTTTAATTATACTATCTATAAAAGCAGATGAAATGGAAAATATAAATGAAACCCTTATATATGTTACTGGTATATGAACATTTTACTGGTTTTGCACTAACAAAAAAAAATACATTTTAATCGAGAAAAGTGGCCACTGTGCCTTGGCACATAACAAGAAATATAAGTTCATCTATTTTTTATTTGTATTTGCTTTTTCCATATGCCTCAAAGGCAGATGTGCATATGGCATGTACATATGTATATTTGCGTGTGCACACATTCCATTATGGTTTTAAAATTTTACTTTTGGCTTTGTGCGTCTGCTTGGCATTTGTGCATTATCAGGCAGACTATATTTCTCTACTTTAAGGCAACCCAATTCTATAAATTGAATATTTATTAGATTTTTGAACTTCATTATGTATTGA
Source organism: Drosophila flavopinicola (assembly GCA_035042425.1). Taxonomy (NCBI): domain Eukaryota; kingdom Metazoa; phylum Arthropoda; class Insecta; order Diptera; family Drosophilidae; genus Drosophila; species Drosophila flavopinicola. The sequence continues at coordinate 4,510,531 of JAWNLL010000459.1, read as the reverse complement.
GCGAGAGCTCTTATTATTGAAGTCATACCTGCTGACAATAGAATCTACATAAAAGGCCACCAAAATTACGTCCGCATTGCAAAAATACTCCCAACAACAATACCCAATAGCAACAGCTGAATGGCAGCTATATATAGAAGTCAAATTTCATTGCTTTCGACTTTATGCCGCAGAGCGGAAATTAAAACTGCTGCCCGTCAAAGTTCAGTGTGTGTCTGTGTCTGTGTATTGTGGTTGGTGCCATAGAACCCATAGATATTTGTTGTACATTTTGTGGTTTTTTATCCTGTATGCACTGAACGTGCTGTGTATCATTATTGATATTAAATTTCCCCGAACATTTTTTAATGAAGACGCATTTTCTTGAACATGTGGCACACGTTACTTATAATAGTCGTAGACCAAGCATTCTTTATTCAACAACATGGAACAGGAGAACAAAATACGTATACTTAATGTCAGCTATCACAAATATTTATGAACCATCGCTTCCATACAGACATGACACGCATCTGGCTTATAAACTTTATTTGACAACAACAACATATCTCAACTACAAAATAAATTTAATGTTGAGGTCGACAGGTACATTAAGCTGACCAAGAGTCAGTTTCATTTCATATATAGTAATTGTAAAACCCTCTGCAACAGTATAATAAAATATTGAAAAAGTTATGATGATAAACTACATTAATACTTACTTGGCGTCATGGGCTGGTATTGGTTTAGATACAATGAACATTACCGATTAGATTGCTTATTAATATATTCAGTATTTATTTAAGTAATTTTCAGTATGTCTTTAACTTAACAATTAGCTTGAAATGTACATTTGATAATTATGAATCATTTAATCCATCTTAGGAAGAGAACAGTTAAGGCCTATGCCAGTAGGGTGATCCAATTGCTGGGGAAACTTAGATAATATCATGCGAGTACACAAGTGTTCGGGATCTAGACATATAGACATATACATATACATACTGCTATACCTATTACAGTGTGTTGAACTATTTTTGTTGTATTTAACCGATTATACTGTATTTTCATATATATGCCTACTATGATTGAACGCACACACATATTACATAGATGTTATTTATTTAGACGGTTATAATTAACTACAACTTCTGGCTACTGTTCTATATACGAGTATGCATATTGTGATTTACTATGATTTGACGTGTCATTTAATTCAATAATTTACACTCAATTTGTATTTAATAAATACCATTATTACTATTTTAGTTTTGTGTTATATTATTATACTATTAAATGCTTTTAGCATAATTGTTTCTTATGATTAACCTGTGCATTGGTTAAAGTATTAAAATTCTTTGCTGTTCTCAGACATTTTCATTTATTTTATATAGTATATAGTAGTTGTTAATGCTTAGTTGTGTATAATTAATTTATTCTTAGCGCATGTAGTAATAGGGTTGTTCAATAAATTCGAAAGTGGGGAGCAAGAGGTACAAAAGAGCTTTTTTTTAGACAAGCTCATTTATGCTTAGGTTTACTATTATACATACATACATTTATTGTAACGAAAATACATACATACATCAAAGTATTGGGTTTATTTTTAGCAGTTTCTAGCAAATCGTTTCTGCAATTATATGTAGTCAATATCAGATTGAATAATATGTTCATAATATAATATCTCTGGTATTTTCTTATATTTCTAATTGCTTCTCCATTTTCTTATTAACTAGTTTCTTTGGATTTCAAGCCAACTACTGGGCTACACTTTTGCCTAAATTTTACTTATTTACACTTTCTGCTATTTATTTTGAGTTAACAGTTGCATTTGCAAGTGGTTTAAGGTACAAAACAGTAAAGAAAGGTACACGTATTTTTCCATAAAATAAATTGAGTATATGTGTGTGTATTCAGCATAATGTCATAATTAAAATGTAAAAGTGTTCTCATATGTTTCAAGTGCTGTTTTTTCTGACAAGCCAAAGCTGGTGGAATTTATGTATGTGTGTGCAAATGTATGTGTTGAAGAGTGTGTGCTGGCAAATGTGAGACGACAGTGTTCCGTATTGCCATTTCCGTATCCGGCATTCCTATTGACATTTGCACTAATGGCACTGACGCTTGCCTTGTGCATATGTCATGCAGTTCGCTATCTCTGATAAAGAACAAGAAACGCAACATTGCAATATCTATTCGTCTGTCTAGCTGTCTTTATGTCTTTCTGTCTGCTCGTCTGCCTGACTTTCTGACTGCAGATGAGTGTGTGCCTCTCAGACAATCTGCCTGTCTGTTTGCCAAGTCCGTTGTGCTTACGAATAATGCGATTGCGAATATTTCGCAAAATGCAGCTCAGCTCTGGGGGATATCCTTTAATACTTTGGCGCTTCGCTCGCATTGGTGGCGGTAAAAGAATAAAAAACCTGAACAAGAAACAATTTTTATTCTCTGCATAGAATGTGTCAACTTTGTGCCAATTGTATAACCATTAAACTATTGCGCTTCAGATGTGTTGCAGCAGCTTGCAGTACACACTGATCATAGAATCCGCTGGGATGCCTGCTGCTCCTGCTGCTGTCAATGTTGATAGGACTTTCGACATCCAGCGAGCTTTTTTGACATTAAACCATTTTGTGTTATCTTTGAATGCAGGCAGTCGCAGTCGCATCCTTCCAAAAACTGAATGCAAAAACGTGCCAACGGATGCCGGCCAATGTTTTTGCTCGCTAGCAGCAGGTCAACTGACCCAATCACAGATTAAACTGCCACTTGTGAAAAAAATCATTTGATTTGAAATTGACACTTTTGCCATTTTTGCTACTAGAGGCAAAGACTAGAGTGCATTAAATTCAATTTATCCTTAATGGGAAATGTTGAGTTGCTTTTCATTTAATTGTGTTAAATATTTGACTAAAATATATATATTTTCATTTGTAAGAAAACATCACTTACTATTGATTTTATATTTTTGGATAGAATTCCATTTTAAATTCTTGGTTTTTTAGAGTTTAATTCGGAATAAGTTTGTTAAAAGATATCAAAATCGGGAAACAATGGTAGCTTAGTCTAATTTTCCCCAAGTCCCCATACATATTTTTAAATGTAGGTATGATTCAACAAAGGGTTGCTATTTTCCCGCTGATTTAAACAAAGCAATTCAAACCTGTAAGGTTAAGTTTGGTATGAATAAGGTGTACGTTGTTCATTTGCATTCTCATACAGCATACGCTTTTTGAAAACATTTTGACAACAAACTGATTGTTGTATTTTCCAAAAAACAAATAAGAAAAGATGAGAAAAGGGGCACGCCTGTATTAATTTATGTACGAAAAACTGTTGGAAATGGGAATGCGGCCGCAGGTGGCACAAGCAGCACAAAAATCTCTGGGAGCTTTGTTTGGTGCTGCCCCACTTTCATTTTGTACTGCAACAAATGCAATAGCAACAGAAGCACAAACAATAGCGTAAAAAAGAACGGCGCATATATTAAACAAACACAAGCAAATGAAAAGTGTGGAAAATCGCCGAGCGTGGTGAGGCGTATAAACAAACATTCCATGAACCATACTTTTCCTGCTTTTTTTATTGCACGCCATCGTAAAATGAAAAGTAGTGCGAAATTTTTAAGCGAAATCTATGTCAGCACAGGTCATAAAGCCTGGCCAGTAGTCAGCATAAAATAGCAGCTAAGCTCGTCGAATTTTTATATGTGTGCATTAAACCCTCGAGCTCACTTGAATCGCTCAGTTGCATTTGACTTTAACATTTGCACTGAATAGTTAAAGTTCTCTCACATATTTTATGCCATTTCAATGGGTATTGCATTCTTAGAAGGAACTGAGAAATCTAATTTCTAGGAAATACTTTCGCTCGGATGAAATTTATGTGTCCGTATTAACTTATTCTGGAACTCGACGCTATAGTATTCACAGAGCTTTAAATGCTCTTGCAAATCCGATAAACAGTAAGTGTCAAACAATTTTAAGGTGTAATCTTAAAGTTTGATATGTTTTGTAATGTGTAAAGTCGCATCTTATCAAATGTGGAATATTTTCTTTTTATATCATATCAAGTAGATGTCAAGAGACTGTTTTGCCGGAGTATGTTTGAAAAAAGTTAGATTGTCCAATAAAACTTATCAGTAGTTGATGAAAAGCTATCACCAAGAAAAGAGAGATATTTTTAATTTCAACAAACGTATTTTATTTAAGTTCTGCTTAGTCACTCATCGTTTAGCTGCCACCAAAGTAAACTAATGCTTATGCTTCCAGAATATTTTATTTTCGGATTGATAAAACTAACTATTCTTAACTGCGCTAACTTCTTGCGTCTTTGAGTTCAATGTTTGAATGAACTTATTTATTTCATTTCGAGTGGAAAACTCTGGTTTGAAAAGTGCAAGTCAAAGTAGTGGAATAACTTTTTAATGACGCTTATTGATTAGTTTATTGCTGAGCAAAAGTAACCAAATCAAAACGAATAAAACAAAGTTTGCAGATAATCTCTTTTCAATTGGATAATGCATGTTGTGTGCAACAGAAATGTAATTTGCGGACAAATAATTGGTTTAGAATGACATTTAATTGGCTTTGGTTTGCTTGTTGGAATACATTAAGGTTTAGCCGTGCAAATACCTGAGAGTAAAATATAGGTAAGTGTCTTAATAATAAGTATTTTGCACTTTAAATAAATACGGCCATTATTTATGCAGCAGGCCAATCAAATTTGGCTTGCCTAATGGCCAATGAATGGAGCAAATCAACTTAAAGTTAATGCCTGGTCTCAGCAAAGGTCAAGCGAAATAAGAGACTTGAAGCATTGCTACTATTAGCCAGCTTGATTAATGATTGTTGCTGCCGAAGCAACAGGAATGAAATGGCAATGCCAGAACAGTCAGGACAACAGTTTCATGATTTATTTGTAGCAAATTGTTCGCCCGAACACACACACACACACACACACACACACACACATAGGCAGAAAGATAAGACTAGGTCGTTGTTATTGCTTTGCTGACCAGCAGCGAGCGAGGAGGCATGAAACAATTATCAGCGCGTCAATTTGCAGGACATGCCCAACATCTGGGACAGAAGAAGCCAGCACCCGCCCAGAGCCTAATGGAGAGTATTGTAAGATATTTTCTGAAATCTTGCGGCCTAATAGGCAATTAGGCAAAATAATAAAAGAGCACTGCGAGCGGTTTACATTTCAATAAAACTTCAATGGAAATACAGCGAGAACTGTGTCAAGGCATACTTTACAGACGCTCCATTGAGGGCCAGCTCGACGGCGCGTATAAATTACAATTAAAAGTAATTAATCATCCGCGAGGCTTGGCAAAGTGAGCCAAAGCCAGACGAGGTGGAGCGAGGCGGGGCCGTGGCCAAGTGCCGTGCTCCACTTGAGTCGATGTCTGCTGCTTGAGCCGCAGGCGCTTGTAATTTATTAGCAGCGCCACGGTCAAGACATCAACGTCAACATCAACATCCACCATCCACCATCCACAAGCACATCGATGTCGACATCGTTGCACAAGACGCAACATGCGGTCCAGCCGCACCTTGCTGCCTTATGCGGCGGGCACTGGCACTCGAGAGTGGTCAATCACATGGCCACTTAGCAACTTAGCAGAGCAACAGCAACAACAACTGCCGGGCCTTGCAGGTGACTTACAAGCGCTTTTAATAGGTGGACAAATGGATCCCTTTGCCTTGGGCCAGCACGTTGTCCTGTGCTAGTCGGCCATGGCAAAGGCAAAGGCAAAGGCACAGGCACTGGCAAATCAATGAATGGATATCCATTCAGAATAACGCATGGCCAAAGGGTTGCACGGACTCCTGCAAATCATACCAGACACTGTGGAGCAGCGTCACCACCGTCACCAGCACATCATCACAGCAGCAAATCGACTCCGCCAACAGTTCGTTCGGCTGGAAAACTTATTGCGCCAGAAGTAATTCTATAAAGAAAGCTCACTCTCTGTTTCTCTCTCGCTCTCTCTCTCTCTCGCTCTCTCTCTCTCTCTCTCTCTCTCTCTCTGTGTCGGCACATCATACCTCGTTTGCTTTCTCTAACACAATGGCTTATTTAGTTTTCCGGCTGAAAATGCTGTTGCTGTTGCTGCAAGCGCCACGCTATTTTGGTTGCAAATACACTTATTTGAAATATAGAATACGCCAGCTGCATATACATGTGAGCTATCGATTTTTCGGGACACTTGGGCTATTTACAGCTCGGCCAGCGAGCCAGCCCGATGGCAAGACTTGGTTTGGACTTGGGGCAGTAGAAGATTGACTAAAATATTCGATTACCAGCATCGAATTTTCGGTAATTTGCGTTGCCTGGCAACTGGCTCCGGTTGAATTTCATGGATTGGGTTGGGCTTTGGCGTTTAGCTGATTTCCAATTTGGGCGGGTGAACGTTTTTTAAAAATAAACTTAATTTGATTAGTTGGGTTCATTCACACGACACAAGCACACACACACACACACACACAACACACACACACACACACACACACACACACACACACACACACACACACACACACACACACACACACACACACACACACAAACACACACACTCACACACAGTGTTTGGACACAACCCGTTGGCCTGCTGTTGAACGAAATTGATTTTGCTTCTGCAGTTTCATTCGACGACATAATTTAATAATAAACTTTGGCACTTTTAGCCATTACAAAGTCCGGACAGCGGCATGCAACCCGAGTTGCGAAGCCAGAACCGAAGTTGAGTTGGGGCTCATTCAAGCCTGAAATTCACGTTCACGCCTGCATTGCTGGCCCACAGCCTGGCCAGGGCCGACACTCACTTTCTAACCCTCGTCCAGCTGCCTGTCAGCGGCATACTCCTGGCATCCTGGCATCCTGGCGTCCTGCCATCCTGGCATCCTGGCGTCCTGCCATCCTGGCGTTGGACTGTGGCTATGAATGTGCCTGTGGCTGAGTCTTAACTTGTATAGTTATGGCTCGTTTGGCATTTGTTTGGGAATTCAAATATTTCTGTGTGAGGCATAGAGCTCGCATTCGAAATTGTGTACTCAAATTGCATTCAGATTAGAGTCGTTCGAAATGTTTTTATGATGTGGTTGCTGTGTCGCAGCTGACGATTGTTATTGTTTAATTTGGAAATAACAGCAACTGCTGCGGCTCGGTGCAAATAGTCGGCGGTCAACGAAAATATTTATCAACTAATGAAACAGTAATGCGACCTTAGCATAAACATATTATACCAGCAATCAAGGTAATTATTGCAAGCTGTCACATCTAATTTATGCTCAATTTGGCACGCGCTAAACAAACGCAAATTAATTAGTTGTGAACATTTATTGGAAATTACAAATTTTAGCGGAAATATTTTGCAATTAAACCATTTAATTGTTTTGCCATACTAATTATCAATGCTCAATTGTATGCAAAATATTCATTTGATTTTCATATTGTTATTTTGCATATTTGGTTACTTTAATGTTTCAGCTTAATTTAATATGAAATGATTATATGCTGATGGTTGGTGGCATTTCAGGAAAAGTTCCATCTAATTAAAGACATTGTTTATAAACTATTCACGAACTATGAATATGTCAAGCTCAACGTGCCAACGTTCTGCTCTTATATTAGCGAATAACATACTGTGCAAGTGAACAAGGCGACATAAAATATGCCCAACGACAACTTTAACGTCTGACAGCGGAATTCCTCGAGGCACGAGACTGCAACACAAAACAAGCAATGCAAATGGCTCGACTAGCAGATACTCACTACACATTCGGCAGACAGGATAAGGGCCACTTGTGACATGCTGTGTCTTATAGACTATAGTTTATTGAAGTGTACTAAAAAATCGTTTCGTATTATGAAGATACTCAGGATTATACTTTAGCAGATCGCTGTTGCCTGTTACATAGTTATTCCATACTTTATTATGCCAATGCACATTTCATGGGCATAGGATATAAAAAGCGTGGCTGCACTCAACTTTGGCTGCGGTCGGACGACGATAACGCGGTAATTTAATTTGGGCTTAATATTGCAAACTATATGTAGCTGCATGTTAAGGCCACTGCCTTTCCAGAGGACTACATATATATATATATATATATTTATTCATATACATGGAGGGGAAGACAGTTGGTCCGCGGGTAGATACTCCGTGGCGTTCTTGTCACGGCTTTTTAATTAAAATGCGTGTCAGGCAAGTAGATCGCATGTACTCGTAAATCGATTGAGTGCAGTTTAAGTTAAGCAAGCAGCAAAGGGGTGTGGAACGAATGGCAAGCAAATGAAGGATTAATTAATCATTGTTATTTTTTGGGCAAGGAACATGTAAGAAGAAGAAGAAGCAACAGAGCCGTAAGTAAAGGCCACTTGCCTTTAATTGCACTTTGGCCTCGCTCAGCACAATTGAGTGCCTTTTCTTGTCGCTTTTGTCGTTCGGCCTGCGAAATTTTCAATTTGATGCGGCTCAGCAAAAGTTTGCTTGCGCAGGACAATCGAGCCCATGCCATTCATCATCAGTCACACAATTGTAGCGAAGCAACGAAAACTTTCTACCAAAAGTCAGCTAGCTCCCAAATTGAATTTATTTTTCAATTAAATTGCTATTACTGAAATGGCAAACAGCAAAACACTGAATGGCAACAGCAAAGAGCATCGCGAGCCAAAAATCGAGCAACGAGCATCGAGAATCCAGCCCAAATGTGCATTATGAAAATGTGCAGCAGCGTTGAAAAACTTTTTGCCTTAGGCAGGGCGTGGCCGGCTAGCCAGGTGGCTGAATAAGACTAAGCCAACTGCGCTGCAGTGTGGAGCGGTGTGGTGTGGAGTGGAGTGGAGTGGACTGGTGTCGAGTGGTGTGCGGGTGGTTGAGGCGAGTTGTTGTCAAAACTTTTCTGCAATGTTATTGTTGCAGTTGGAGAAAGTTTTTGCCGTCGCAACTTTGCCATTGCAGCAAATGGTAAAAAAAAGACACACGGCAAAAGTTTGTGCGGCAAATAGAAATTCGCAGCGGCAGCTTAAAGCGCTTTAAGTTTTGCCAAATGTCAGAGATTGCGCATACGCAGCATTGCCCTTGCGAAAAGTCAAAGTCGGTGCATTTGCCAGGTCAACGGGGCAGCTGCCACATCACTTTGCAACAAAATGCTGTAGACAAGGTCAAGGTGTAGGTCGAGCTTCCGTACACAATCTTTATCTAGTTTGGCCATGTATGCAAAATTTGCGAACATCCATCAAACGCCTTGCCAAAATCCTTGTGCATAAGCAAAAATTGTGATTAAAAGTGTGCTTTTATGAAGCATTGAGTCGTGACCCGGGGCATTAAACGAGACGCGGAGGCAACGTATAAATTAGCACGCCCCACAAACAGCGGCAATAAAACGTTTTGAGCTACGTATACGTAACGTATACGTAATGCGGACAACATAGGCAACGAAATGACACGCGCCAAGCGAATTTGCAGAAAGTCGTAAAGCGAAATAAACACTTTAAGGCGCAAAGTCATAAAAACACCAAAATAAATTCGGAGCCCAGAGCGTGTATGAAGCGAGAAGCGTTCCGGGGGAGTGGACCTCCGCGGGTCTGCGTGCCACTAAAGTTTCACTAAAAACAAACTAGAGCTCCTGGCGACATTTTGTGTGAGTTATTGGCCACAGCTGACAACTGTTGCGCGCTGTGCATGACTTGTCTTCATTTTGCTTATGCTGGCAAGGTGGGAAATTTGTGCTTGGCATCAGCTGCAAGGGTCCGTTCACGGTTCGTTCAGTTCAGTCGTTTTGCAAATGAAATGCCAATCTGTGCAGCCGGCTAGCCACTTAAAAACTCAGAAAACTCACGAAAAACCGTTTTAAATGTAACTGTCTGACTGATAGTCAGCACGTCAGCCCGCCAACCATTCAGCCATCTATCCATCAATCAATCAATCAGTGCTCTGGGAGCGCCTAAGCCTGATGGCCAAGTCCTTTGGCGCCTTGGCAATCGACATGCAATTTATGCGAAATGTTGACATTTATCGCCTGACACTTTGAACACTTTTCGCTTGTGCTATTTGCTTTTTAGTTTTGCCCAAATGGCACGATGAGCGGCGTGAAGTGGAAATGTAAATGTAAATGTAAATAAATTGTACACAAACATTTAAGGGGGCTCAAAGGATTTAGCATATGCATAAATATATACATGTACGTCAAAGGGCTGTTGACTTGTTGACTTTTCTGATTATGAGGGCGTCCTTAGATGCAGCATTTAATGATTGCCAACATTTAAGTCTGAAGCCCTGTTGCCCTGAATCTAATAGAAGTAAAGTGTTGAAGCATCTTAATCCCGATTAAATACAAATACTGCCTCATTTATTTGCCATTTTGTGTGTTGTGTTGTGACTTTTCGAATTTATTCAAAGCACAGCTGTAAATGCGTCAACAAATTGTATTTCAAGTGCAGCTACTTTTTAAGTGCGGCTTTAATTTCAGGTAAATGTTTATTCAACAACCATTTGTGCTCTTTTCTTTTTATTGAACACGCGCTGAAACTGAATTGTGTATTGTATATTTGTATTTGCATTTGATTTTTTTATTTGCATTGAAAATTTAATTGTTTGCTTTCGCTGTTGACATTGATGGTTGTAAATGTTGTCGTTTCATTTTTTCTGGCTTTTTCTTTGAGTCTTTGTGGCAAATAATTGAATTGCGAAAGCAATTACAAGAAACCTGTTTGTTTAAGCAGCACGTGCAATGGTGCGTATGAGTAATGCAGCTAGTGGGTCTTCAGCTCGAGTCGACAGACTTAAGCATGACCAATCTTTGTTAAACGATTATGCTAATGAAAGGGCATCTTTGGTTTGTTTTACGCAACGCTGCGCTGATTTAGGTCCTGGATCCGCTCAGCTGAACTGCCAGGGATTCATTCGATTGTTATTATTCACGGCACGTAGCCGACTAAATATATAGCCTGGAACTGGCTAATATAATTAGAGAGAACGCAAACAGAAATTGGCCGACTTCCTGGCTAACAAATGGTACAAATCCAAACGACAAATGTTTCAATTAAAACTCACAGCACAGACAATGCCCGGAATCCGTAACGCTTTTAAAGTCTAAGACTAAAAGCGCCCTCAGTAAAATGCAATGCAATGAAAAAAAGGTTCAGTAACTGCAGAAAAATGGAAACAGACCGAAATTGAGGTGATGGGAATTGGCCCGGCAAAAAGTGGCAGAAAGAGGCGATACCTTGAAGGTGATTGACACGCCCTCGAGCCCCCCAATGTCAAATACATAAATAAAGGCTTGACAACGACAAAAATCGAGCGAAAGCAAAACTCTGCCTGTATCGCCAAATATCCGATGGGTGCACAAGCATTTGGATATGAGCGCAATGCAACCTTGTATCGAATTGTGTAACCAGACCAGAAATGAACACAGCACGGCGGCTCCTAAATATAGCCACATATTATCGGCGCGTGGCGTTAGCTTGGCATATTTATCATGCCATTTGGCATTTGGGCGGGCTGCGAATACCAAAGTCAATGCCAATCGCAATGACAATGGTGTCGGCCACAACTCCTTCCGCCTCCTGGTGCGTGCCGAGCACATTTCAAGCCTTTCAGTGACTTATAGCCACAGCCAGCAGCCAACAGCTCCGACTCTAACTCTGACTCTGAGTCTGACTCTGACTCCGACCCGGAATCCGACTGCGATGGCGGCAAAGTTGGCACGTGCGATCAGCAAGCGTGCGGGGCAAAGAAAAGTGGAATTGATTGCGTGGCAGATGCCAAAAGGAAATGAGGCAAAGAGCTTTGCCAAACCTTGGCATATGCACAATGGGCGGTGGGCGTGGACAAATGTTGAATTCCTTGGCAGTGAGAGGCAGTATAAATAAGTATATTGTAATTAAAATGACGACAGCAGCTGCTTTTAATAAACTGCCAAAATAAATACAAAACAAAACAAAAGTAATAATGCTTTATCGCAGTCGACTGCAAAATACCCTGTTATGTACATAAACGCTGCGATTATGTCAAAGTTATTTAGCATTAAAAATTATATTGTTTGAAACACCAATTGCGTAAGGCTTATAAAGCAAAAAAAGGAATGATCTTTAGAATAGAAAATGTATTTTCGTTCTTGAAAACTAAATTTTTTCGCAGAAAATTGTCTAAATTATTAAGAAAACGTTATTAGTAAATTAGTGATTTCACTCAAAATAGAAAACAGAAAAGATGAGTCTGTCACAACCGTTTGCATTTATATGCGTACTGGGTATTAAAAGAAGACATAAGCTTGATTGCGAATATCTGAGCGGATTGTCAGGGACTACACATAATTAACAGCGCAAAGAGTTGAGTTGATGCTGAGAAAAAGAGGCTGCTGACGGCAGCCGCAAGGGATTCCAGCATACACAAATACTTAAGTGAAAATGTATCTGAAGCCTTAACCGAAAGCAAAACAAAAGAGAAATGTCGAGCTTAAGCAACGTAATTTTTCATTATATGTGTACAAGTAGGAGCCGTCTGAGTTGTTTGGCATGAAAAGCAAACTGTTTACATTTATTTCACTTCAGCCGAGCAATCGGGCCGAGGGCAGCTTGGGCCAGGGCGGGGTGCACATGTTCATTATCTTCTGGCTGACAGGCAGACAGTGGGGGGCAGCGAGTGGGGCAGCCAAGGTGCTATCGCCGACAAGAGAGCGAATCCTCTTTGGTGCGCTTCAGGTGCGGCTCATTAAATCATTCGGTAATCAGAAGCCAACGCTTTGGTTAACCTTTCCGACGACCGCCAAAGCAGTTTGGCTTTGTTATTACGCCTAAAATTTCGCGCCTGTCAATCACAGTTGGATGCTAATTCAAATTTCAAGATGGCAATAAAGACGAGAGGATATGCGAGCTGTCTTTTCAATAGATAAGCAGCTTAAGCATATCAATTGATTCAATTTGCTGACATTCGTAGTTTTTAATTACACAACATATGTTTATATTTTCCACAAAATTTGAAGACGTAAGTAAGCATACTGAAATGAATAGATATAAAACTTAAAGACTTTTAGTTTTGCAGCACTTTTATATATAAATATGAGGTGACACTATTCCAGCAATGCACGCGATATATGAATTTGCATAAATATAAATCAGATTGTCAAATTTGAAGCGAACATGAGCCAAAAAGGAAACTTTGCATTGTGTATTTTATCATTTCACTAATAATGGTCGTAAATCGTCATAATTTTGAATAATTTATGACTGCAGTTGACAGTTTTATGCCACGTCGACTGCTTCGACTGCTATGACGTTGCTCTCTGACACATAAATTCTCATCAATAATTCAAAGCAACCGCTTTGTATGCCACTCATAACTATTGCCAATGCGAGCGAATGCTGAGTTGTATGCAACGTTTTGTTGCCACTACAAAAAGGGAAGTGTGCCAATTCGCTTGTGTGTGTGTGTGTGTGTGTGTGTGTGTGTTGAGGCTTATGGGTATGTGCATATGACGTGTGCCAATATTTGGCTTAGCAGTAATAATCATAAGTTCGGATCCTTGTTAAGGGGTCAAAGAAACACGTAATCGGTTCGAACTTTGGCCACATGCAAATTGTGCTGTGCTCGTAGCTTGCTTAGCTTCTTCTAGCTGTTAACGGTTATTTATAGCTGCCATATCATTCATGTCTAAATCGTAACAAAAACATAACAGTTAAACTATTCAGAAGCTCTTTGGTGAGTGGATCTTAGACCTAATCACGACTTGGTTGTTAGTTAGTAAGTAGTTTCATACACACATTATACACTATAAAGTTGTCTTATAGCTACGATTAAGTATAAACACTATAAACATTGCCATTAGTTAGATGCGCTGATAATACTTACTGGTTTTGCATTTGCTTCGGTATTAGTTAATTGTGCCTGGGCTGGGATTGTTACGCATTGCTTAATGCGTGTAGGAACCCAATTTCTGATCAACCTTAGACCAGCTCCGTTTCCATTTGTGCGGCCTCCACGGTCTCCACGATAGTTGTTGTGGCCGCCGCGACCGAATCTCATGGAACGTATCTAGTGGTCAATGCTCCACCGTCATCATCATCGACACTTAGCCCACTGCCGGGGCAGCAGCAGCTGCACAATAGCCAACTGGTTGCATTGCCACAGCGTTTTGGTCAAATCGCAGAAACCTGCTCCAGCTCGGCGCTGGAGCGGCCCGAGTTCATGACCACCACGTTCTTGGCGGCATAGTCCGTGATGAAGCGATCGCTATTGCGCGGATGAATGTTGCCCACGTCCTGGGCGCAGCACCACGGATTACGCATTGTCAGTATACGCTTGAAGGCGTCCCGGAACTCCTTGTTGAAAATCGAGTAAATGATCGGATTGAAAGCCGAGTTCGAGTAGCCCAGCCAGGTGAGTATCTTGAAGGTCTGGCCGCCAATGCACGTCTTGCAGAAGGCAGCCGTAATGTTCACACAGAAGAACGGCACCCAGCATATAAGGAATACGCCCATGATGACGCCCACAGTGACCGCAGCCTTGTGGTCGGAAACGTGATATGGCGAGCTGTGATGCAGATTGCGCACCTTGAACTTCTTTGGCGTGTTCTTGGGTCGACGAATGCTCTTGTAGCGTTGCTTTTCGGCCACCTCGCCAGGTCGAGTGACTGCCTTGATAGACTTGACATGTTTCTGGGCATAGCAGTAGAGCCTGTGTCGTTGAGTTGGGGAGAGAGAAATCCAAATACGGATTGAAACAACTTCATAAATCATCTTTAATATAATTGAATACAATTAAATGATTAGTTAATTAATTTGAAATGATTGTGTGAGATTTGTATTTGTAGAATTTCATTAGTTTAATCTTTGATTTTATTTCTTTGTTAATTTATTTCCCCATAAGCAGAATATTTATAAACTCTTCCACACCATTGATTGAATGTCGGCCTTTATTGTTGGCCATTAATATTAATACAATGGAATCAGTGCAATTTATTTTGGATTGATTGGAAATAATGTGAAATAATCGTGAAATCAAAATCAAAAATCAATTTATATACTGTTGATTTCGTTTAACTATCCATTGGGTCACACAAATTAACTTTTAAATTAGTAATTAGATTAGATAGTGATTTTCACTAAGAGCTATCACTGTATTCCGCCTAATCAATATAAGTTTGTAGCAGCTTGAGATGTTCTCTATATTGATAAGCTGAAGTGCAGCGAATTTAATACAATTTAATTGTTCCCTAATTGCACATGAACTGAGTGCTTATATCTGTCTGCTGTGGTTGTAACTAATATCATAATTATTGACTTGTCTTGGCATGCCAATTTAAGAGCCCGTCCCAGGGAAGTGCTGCATTAGCTGCGTTCTTCAACCCCAACAGGCAGCTAGACACTGCGTATACTTAATATTTGATGAGTATGTTCGTCTTGGACTCGCATACGCTTGGCACGTTCTCATTGGGTCGCTTACTGACCAGCAGTTACGAGGATACCCCACATGAAAAGGATAACAAGGCCGTGCACAAATTATGACGATAAGAGTATATTTATTCTGCAATTTAACCGAAATTTGATAGAACATTCCAATGACAGCAACCAGACACTCTAGTCGATGCCCTGGGGCGGAAAATGTGCGTGTAGCGAGCAGTGAGCTGCGAGCAGCTTTTGTCTATTTATTGCGTTTGCCCATCGGCTGCAAATCTCGTTAAGCTAAAATGGCAACGTGCCACTCGCAGCCGGATATAATGCTGATGAGCGGCTGGCTATATGTCTGTCCTGTTGTTGCTGTTAGTGTTGATGCTGTTGGCATCCTGTTGCCGTTCTTGGCCATATTGTCTAGCCCTTTTTGCACACGCCCCAGTCTTTGCCAGCCGGTCCGCCTGCGGCTCTGCTAAGGGATTACTTAACAGGACACCAATGCGTTCGCTTATTTGTTTGCTTCTATACTTGATAGTCAGTGCCCTTATGCCCCAAGCAGCCAGCTCGCAACACCCAAACTCCCAGGACACAACTCCCTGTTATCCCATTGCTACAGGTCTCGTGCCTGAGCGCCATCAACGCCAAAGTCGTTGTGGTCTTTCAGCATTGCGACAGTAATTGCAAAAGTGTTTACTACATTTTATTATTTACGTTTCACTACTATCGCCAAACACATAAAAATATGGAAATTCTCTTCGGTTTTTTATTTGGGTAATCGGCAAAAGTCCGGTTAATCTATAAATATGCCTATAAATATATTTAATAAGGCTAATGTGCCATATTTATAGCTGATCGAGTTCAACCAATTTATTATCAGTTGAGCTATAGATTATTCTTGTAAATGAATATTTTTAAATAATTAAACGATGTGAAGTAAGGAAATAATGGGTAATCAATTTTTCCTCAGTGGCTTTTCTTGTGGATTGTGGATTTTGACCAGTTGTAAATATTTTTATGTGTAAATGGCTGAATGCATTTTATACATTTTGTGCAATAAATGTTATGCCCCCTTCATATTGATCCATACTTACCGACAGTAGATGCCAATCATGACCACGCAGGGAAAGTAGAAACTGATACAGCTGGAGACGACTGCATATGTGGGCGTCAGATCCAGTGCGCATGTTGGATACTTCTTGCCATTATCCTCGAAAATCAGCGGCTGGTCGGGTCGATGGATGCCCAGCGAGATGGGCACAAACGAGACGAAGGCGGCCAGCAGCCAAATGGCTGCTATGGTAATCACGGCCACCCGTCGCGTCACCCAGCGGCCGTATCTATTATGAAAACAAGTGAGAGAGAGAGAGAGCAGCACATCAATTTGGAGTAAAGGAAGTGGTTGTGTTTGCCTCCTGCGGTTGCCAGCAGCAAAGGGTAAACAACAATAACAAGAGTTGGGCATTGGTAGCAGAACAAGCAACAGCAACAGAAACAGCAGCAGCAGTAACAAGAAAATGGGCCATGTTGTGATTGCGGCTTTGCGTGTTGGAGGCATTGGGCGACACCAATTGTGTGTGGGTTGGAGAGCGACAAGTGTTGGAATACGACACAGTTGGGCCAAGGTGTGCATAGGGACAGTGTAGCATCCATGCACTACACTCGGTGGCACGGTGGCCTTGCTGCATGTCATTAATTAGCCGCATAAAACAGGAACAGCCCCGAACAGGCTGCGGCAAATCGACCTAAACCGAAAACCAGCCGCAGAAGCCATCGAACATTACGCATACGCAGTGTGCTGCTGTGTGATTGTGGTGCTGCTGATGACGTGTGCAAATCATCGTGTATGGATATTCGTAGCACTTTCGATGCCGACAGCGGACGCACAATTTGCTTTTACAGCGGATATGAGCAGGCAGCAACCTTAGGCTGTTGGTATTTTAAGTGTCTGTGTGTGTGTGTGTGTGTGTGCACTGTGTGTGTTGTACAGCTTGTATGTATGTATGTATGTTGGCATATGCCGCAGCATTTTGGCTTGTACAAATGTAACCGCTGGCTGTGTGCGGCAGACATGGGCAGGAAATCAAACAGAATAATTCAATTTCAATACAAAGACGCACTCATCGAATGCGCCAGCCCGAAAATACAACAGTTGACAACAGGCGACGACGGAACGGACGGAACGGAAAAGGAAGTTGAGGTAATTGTATTCACAAGCAAATTCGATTTCATGTGGCACCCAAATTGATTTCCTTTCGATCGGCAACAGCACCCCGCAGCGGTCGCCATTTAGTTGGCACCTATTCCAAAAGTCTGTGCCGTCTCTTAGTGCACATCAATAAGTACTCGCCCACCTCCAACGAACAATTCACTCTGGAATACGTAGTAGCAAGTGGCGCCATACACATCTATCGATAGAGTAAGCAATCATGCCTCAAAGAGCTAATTGAAAACGTGTGTGCGTTTCTGAGGAGTTTCTATGTAAGTCTGTCGATGCCATTGCCCATTTGCATTTAATGCCACTTTGGGCTCTGTGTGTGTGTGTGTGTGTGTGTGTGTGTGTGTGTGTGTGTGTTCGTTGTGCCACACTCACTCAAGAAATTACAGCCAGGCACGCACAATGAGAGTGTGTGCGGTGTGGTTGAGTCTGGCGTTTATTTTGTTTGCTTGTTGTCATGCGATGCTTTATGAGCTTTTATGGCACTTTTTGCTCAGTGCTTAAATGTTGCAAACACATGTTGTAGTTGCTGTTGTTGCTGATGTTGTTGTTGTTGTTCTCAAGTCTTGCAGGCATGTGACAGTGCGCTTAACCCAAAAACAAACTCCAAGCCCCAATACCGAATACCCAAAGCCCAAACCCAAGCAACACAAAAAACACAATTACAAACATTCCCCAAAGCACCATTCTCGTTAGCTTTTGTCGCTTAACCGCTTTACCTCTCTCTCTATCTGTCTCTCTCTCACTTTCTGTCGCAAACACATTCCAGCTCACTGCGTCTCTTTCTGTGGCCGCCGTAAAAGTTCGCGTCAGTTTTTATTGCAGTTTAAAGTGAATTTTATGCATGATACGAGCATGCACTCATATGCTTGCTCTGGCTCTGGCTCTGGTTCTGGCTCTGACAGTTACGATGATGACAGGCGATGCCAGCAACAATTTTATCGCATAAGCAATTTTTTCTTTTATTTCCTTTTCTTAATTCTGCCATAATTTTAACTTTGTCAGCGGCTGTTTCTAATTAGATTTGAGCACGCATTTCATTCAAATTGTTTCTCTTTCCCGTCTTTTTCGCCAATTTTCGCTGGCTGGGCGCAAATCTTCGCTGGCGCAATTAAATTAAACGCTTGCAATTATTCTAAGACGCTAAGAAAATTCAACGCATTTCTCAGCGTCAGAGGTGACCATCCTAATAAGACAGCGACGCTTAAGTTCGCGAACTTTGACACGACGGGCAGCATCAAGTATCAAAACTGAAGAGCTCAGATGCCTGCCCCACTTTGACATGCAAATAAATCAGATTTGCATAAAGAGCAGCGCCAGTCTGCAGCCCCCAGCCGATGTTTGGGACAACACTAATAACGCTAGACACGCCGCAGCATCCAGAATCAGAATCAGAATCACACCCACATCCAAACAGTAAGACAAACAAAAAATGCAGACACTTCTCTGAGCCGAATATTCAATACCTTGCCAAGGTCGATTTTATTTATTGGAAAGGCTTTGAAGTTGAGTGAAGTAATGAGTAGGTGTATTTACCCAAAAGATCTTCACGCACCTGTAGAATAGTTTAATTTTCACGTTTTTTAATTGACATTTGTAAAGAGTCGACATGTACCATATAGATTTCTTGATCGTCCTAGCTTAAGGAATATATATGTGCATGCTAAATAGGATCTCAAAGTTCTCTTTCAAAGTGTTACACAAAGTTAAATTACATTATTCAAGAGTATAGGAAATAGGTGGAGTTAAGACTGTTTTCCGTAGCGTGGGATTTTCGCTGTCAGTGCAAATCTCTATGGAATCGGGTCTGGCACACTTCTAGAAGTGCTAGACGGCATTTTCAAGCTTTAAGTGTAGGCGGCAGGCAGACACACTCAGGACACAACATAATGAACCACAGCGCAGGAAAGTGCGTCGGCAACAGTGGCCAAACTCAATTTAAAAGTGTTTAAGTTGACCCACAGGTTACATGCAAATTTGTCAAACAGTAATCCCATTACTTTCTGCTTAGGGTTTCGCCATCAGTCTTCATTGTCACATGTTTGACTTGTTTAAATTTTCAATTTTAAAGTGCATGAACAAAGAAATAATGTTAAAATAATATTTGTCAATAAAAAGAGAGTGAAGCCACTTTGAGAAGTTATGCAGTTATGCAATGGTTTTCGCCAACAGCTGCTTAAAAAGCTTAATTAATTTGCAGTCAGTATATGAAAAACTTTTGATGGTTTCATTATAAACAGCCACTGTGCCAGCTGTGAATCACAGCAAATTAGCAAACTGTTGAAAACTTTTCGCATTAAATTGCTTGAGTCGCAAAAAATGCGTAGTTTATGGCAACTCAACTTTGGCATGTCGATGAAGTGCGATGCCGTTTCAACTCGTTATGTTTGAAGAGCGGTTCCAAATAAAAACCTGACCCGATTCACGCACACGCACACGCACAGAAAGTGAATGGCACTTCAATACAAATGTCGTGTAACATTTTCCATAAACGAATAAGCTTTAGCTGGGGGCCAGCACAGGTGGCAGATGGCAGGTGGCAGGTGCAAGTGGCACAACAAATGCCAGTAAGCTAGAAAGTGAGCGCATAAAATATAGACACGATGGACAAGTGGTTGTGCGGCATGCTGGTGAAGAGAAAATATTTTTCTACTTTTGGCTTGTGATGAAAATAGCATCAAAGGATTTATTATGGTTCTTTGCAACAGAAGCAACAGCAGCAGCAGCCAGCGGGGGCAGCCACAGCCATAAGTGTCTCGTTGTCATATGCGGACAGCAGCTCTTTTTTTTCAAGCACCACACACACATTTCCACATTCCCACATCCCCCATTTACCAGTCCTCGCAGTCAGTCCTTTAACAGCCGTTGGGCCACATTAATTTCGTTGTGCAGCTGCTGTGACTTTGTCTTTAGCTGTCAGCGCCATTTTGAACAATAAACACACGCGCACGGGAAAAAAAACAGTGACTGAGACATGTGTGTGTGTGTGTGGGCAGCCATTTTGTTGCGGTCCTTTTTGGCTACTGTTTGGCGCTGACATGTCATAAATTTTTGTTTGACTTTTCCCACAAACGTAATACTTGTGCACTCGAATTTGTTGGTTGGCATCTCGCTCTTTGCGGTTGCGGCATCGTTAAAAATTTAATTAACACACAATTGTTTTGGTCAATGCTAATGTTATTTCCGGCTCTGCCTCTGTTCTGCCCTTTGTCCGCCTTTCTTGCCTTGGCAGTCAATTACGACCATTGCGGACAGGGGGTCAACTGGCACAAAGCAAACAGACACGCAACTAGTATTCTTCTCGCAGTCGACTAACTGGCAAAATGCAATACAAGCAGCCGAACAAGACATTGTGTCACACACAGACAATAGAGGAATAGGCAAAGCAATACAGGAGGCCAGCAGAGTTGGCTGAATTCCATTGTGTTTGTCAGACGCACATACACACACACACACACATATATAACAGTTAAGACTTAAGAGTTCGAGTTTCAGTTGATGACAGCAGGTGAAATTCGTGCGCCTTTAAGAAATACCATAAATCGGAGAGAGCTGTTGATGGCTTATGCTAGCGAAAGTCATCAATATTGACTAGCAATTTTTTTTAAAATACCTTTATTTTGCTAATATTTCAATGAAGTAATTGAATTGAAATCAATTTAGGCCAAATTTGACAAACAAAAAGCTATTAGGATTGTCGGTTAGTTCTTGGCAATGACTTGCTGAATAACTTTCAGTACATGCTTCGACAACTAAAGCCGCAAATCAAAGGCTGGTGATGCAGCAAAGGTGCTTAGCAACATTTAACACACCACGCATAAAAATGAAGTCCTGGTATCAGGCCGAAAAACGCCGTTAATGCCAAATAAATCTGTTACTAATGAAACAATTATGTGCTGCGATTAATGAGGAGCGGCGCCATAAACAAGTCGAGTGCCTGTAGCGTCACAAAGTGAACGACCAACGAACAGCTGCCAATGAGAAACGTGATGTGCATGACAACACGGCGGATGAGTAATATGCATGAGGGCGGATGTTGTCGAATGGGGGCAGGAGTGTAGGCGGGACTATATCACTTGGCAAGTCTGTTTTTAATAAATCGATATTTAATCGGGCGTCAATGTCGCATCAATAATATTTTCCACTCACTTGCTGACAGACAACAAATGAGAATAGCTTTCGGCTCTAAAAACGTATTATTTACGGCTAAATCAGTAGGCAGCAGGCAGGCAGATTGCTCCACCTTTCTGATATTCTATATGATATTCTACTGCCCGACACTCGATGAACAATTAATTTGGACAGACTCATGTGAAGCACGCGATGACAGGCAGCTGTAGCTGAAGCTGAAGCTGTATTCTATTGATAAATTGTATAATTCATGCATGCGACAGTGTCATCAATGTCATCATCATCATCATCATGTTGATTAGTTACGGCACTCACCTGAGCGGATCCTTGATGTGTATGTAACGGTCCATGGATATGGCGCACAGATTTAAAATCGATGCCGTCGAGCACATGACATCAAAGGCCACCCAAGTATCACAAAACTCTGCACCAAAGATCCAATAGCCTGCAATAGATAGAGGAATAGTTAAGCTGTTGATTGCTTGATTGATTGAGCGAATGATTGACTAACTACTTGATTGATTGCTTGTTAAAATCCTTAATAACTTCTTGCACACAAATGACCCCAAGTGTGTATGCAATGTAAGTGACAAAGTACTCGCAGTATGAACGGAAATTACCATGTTGCATCTTCTTAATTTTCACGGCAACAGCAGAAAATGTGACAGCAAACAAGTGCAACAAGCAAAATAATGTCCTTTTTTCTGTCATAACAGAGTATATTTAGCCAGTGCAAATATTATAATCAAATATCGAGACCATTGGATGTTTAACAAGCATATCAACATGCTTTGCCTGTCTTCCTTATGGCTGAACCCAACTCAGAAAATAAATGACAAGCTTTTTCTATACAGTAGTTTCAGAGCATTTGCCTTAACAACTTCAGGTAACTTACGTATTTTGTTGTAATAAGGATGATACTTATACTTGTATGTAGGTAGTGCTAGTCGCAAACTTGATATATACAAAAATATACAGTATTCGGATGTCGATCATGCAGTCTGCATATCTGCATCTGTCTGACGAGCATGAGTATGTGCATATTTACGTATTCACAGAGCAAATTGAGTTTAAACGATTTCATAAATTAATTTCCGTTTCCTGTCCGCTCCAGTCTCCGGACTTCAGTCTGTGCATGCTTGTCATACATTATTTACATTTAATTTGTGTTGGCAAAAATAAAACGATCCCTTTTTATGGCATTTTTATAAGTGCGTTGCAATTATGGCAAAGGACTCGACAGCAGCCAGCCTGCAAAAGTCCATTCAAGCTCTGTGCGTGTCCCAAACTCGCACCCGAACCCAGCGGGTAAAGCGGACGTCCGATGCTGTGTCCATCTGAGTACGTGTAGGAAATCACCGCCACATACACACGGATATATACATAAATGTGGCATCATGATAAATTTTCATATCACATCTGGAAACCAACACAGTTACTTACTATTGATGTGGTTGTGCGCTGATTTCGTGATATTTGATGATGCGCATATATCTTCCTGGTTTTGGCCTTTATGCCCGTTGTGTCAGCCTTGTCACAGGATATAGCTCTTTAGCTCACAGGATGTGACGCATCAGCAAAAAGGCTCAGCCAGCGCCACAGCCAACTTCGAATTGTAATCTGCCACAGCATTTTGCACTGAATGCAAGGTATCGATTTCTCAATGGTTTCTTTGGCTGATTGGGTCAGTGCCAATAACTCTGACTACACAGCCATAAATCCATCTTGTGCACTCTAGCTCTGATCGGCTATTAAATTCCCTTACAAGCATAAAAATGTGCTCATGACCTTCAAAATGCTGTGAGTTCTTTATTACATCATCATAATGCATGTAAAGTAAGTGACAAGACGCTTTTGGCTCTTTAAAGTATACTTAAAAGTATGATGAAAACGATCAGCCTCGAATAAGTGAGAGCTATTGTTCAGGGCAATACAGTTTGTACTGTCGAAAGATAAAGAACTTACTTTTACATATTGCAGGCAATTTTAGTAGGCGTGGAATATTGCCAAGGATAAGTAAAGAAATGTAATTGTTTCATGGAAATGCGATTTATTGCTCTTAGATATAGCATTTTTCAATCATTCACTTGTCAAGCGTCGTCGCGAAGCTTCCACAAATAAATCTAGCCGTAAAATGGCAGCAATTACGTATAATACGTACCCTTTTGCCAATTTTGCACTCATCACAAATATTGTGACATGTGCTTTCAGGCAGTGTCAAAATGTATAAATTATTGAGTCAACGATGATTCGCGAATGCGCCTCTACTCTTGTATATATATATAAACATACAGGGCGTAGTACTTCAGTGCGAACACAGAGCTATATATTTTCGATAAAGGTCCTGTTCTGGACTAAATTTCGAGTTGCTTTCATATTTATATTTATATTTATAAATACTTATGGCCTGTGCCCAATCTGCTTTATATGAGTGTGTTGAGTGTGACTTTGTTGTGTATTTTTGTGAGCTGGCGCAGCTGTTGCCATCTCTTAGTGTCCCTGTGGCCTGTTGTTGCTCAAATTTGTATAAATATGCTGGTGCTTGTTCGTTTATTTGCTGATTTGCCAGCCTTGGAGCGTGCCAAATGTTGTTTTACTGGCACCCACCCACACAGGTTCAAGTTTGCCGGCACTTCGTCGAAAATAATTTGCGTGAACAGCTCTCAATCCACATATGTAGTAGTACTGCATATACATATACGTCTACACATCTATATACATGTGTGCTTATATTTTGGTCCTGCGGCACCTCAGCTGGTACTCCGGCTGCTGTTTGCCTTCAACACTCGGCAAGCAGAGCATTTTTATTTATTTTTTCACACTTTCTGCTTGCGAAGCAGCAGCAGAGAGTGCCAGGAGCGACTTCGTTCGTCCTGCTTCCATCTTCAAGTGGCAAAGTCGTTTATTATTTTCACGCACAGACTGGCAAACGGAATGACAAACGTACAGCTACACATATACCACATATATAGAAGAAGAATGTATCTCTGTTATTTTCTGCCCTGTTCTGCCCTGTTCTGCCTGTTCTGTTACTGAGGTAACGCATCACTTCACTTTCGCACATTTCCTCATACAATATATATATATGGCTGGCCCGCTGTTTTCTCAGTACTTGTTTGTGTTTTGCCTTCTCATTGGGCACTTGCTGAACACGCATTGATGTCAGCAGCATGTTGTCTCAGCCGGAACATGTCGTCGACGAAAGCTGCCATAGTATCTCCCAGTAGCTGCCAGCAAGTCTTCAAAGCGTTTCATCTTATAAAAACGCTAACTCAGCGCCTAATTTGTCAGTTATTTACTTAGTCGCTACTACCTATTTGTGCGCTTTAATGTACAGCTAAGGTTTACGATACTCCAATGGCAACTGTCTTGGAAAGGTGAGCTCAACCTTTAATGGTACTGCTTCTGAGTTGCCAACTTTGTCAACGTCAACGTTAAATTTCAAAAGGCAAATTATTCCCGGATTTGCGCGGCAGCAGCTGCAGCTGCCACTCACTTGGAACTTGGAACTTGCTGTTATGCCTGACTGAGGTCAAAGAATAAAAACTTGAACATAAAGGATGTATGCATGTGCGGCTGCAGGTGAATTCTGTATACTGGCCAGGAGCAGTGAGACTGCGGCTTAGTTTCACCTAATGCTGGCGGCATATGTATTGTGCACTAGTTGACGGGACATGCAAGTACTCAATGTGTTTTGCAACCACTCAACTGGGTCGTCAGTGCAGCTGACACTTTAAAAGGCATTGTACAAAGCCACACAAGATCCCCACTTTAAGCGCTGCCAGGCATGTCAAATGGGCACCCCCGTCATCCCATCAACTGGTGCCCGTGCCACAACCAACTGCTGCCATTAGCCCCATGGAGCTCATGGAGCAGTTTTGCATGTTGTCGAGTCGTTTGTTTGCGCGACAGCCTGCAGCATTTTACATAAATTTATTGCGCGACAATTTCAATTGCAAATTTCCATTACGGCCGCAGCGCATGATATTCGTACTTACCGAGCAAATCGTTGACACCAGCGAATGTCATCACCAGAGAGGCCACAAACAGATCCGCAATCGCTAATGAGGCCAAAAACAGATTGCCAATGCGGCGCAGGCTCCGCTCGGTGTAGATGGCCAGGCAGACGAGGATGTTGCCGGCAACCGAAAGGAATATCAGCAGCGACAAAAAGATGCCTGCGGCAGGGCAGAGAGCGCAAGATTAGGCCGTGTGTATTATGAAAGAAATGTGAACACTCATAAACATAGCATACTTATGGGGGGCGGCTCGAACCAATGACAAATACATATATGCATGTGGGCGTGGACGTGGGCGTGTGTGTGTGCATGTCTGAGTGTGTCTGTGTAGCAAGTCACATGCGTGCTTATTGAACAGCAAATAGTTTGTTGTGTACAGTGAAAAGTGGACAAATGCTCGTGCTGTTGGTGGTGCTCGGGATGGTGCTGGTGTCTGTTTCACTTGTTACACATTTACTTTACCAACAACTACAATTGACACAAGTGAGAGCAGTTCCGGTTCCTCACCAACTATTGTATCCATTTCGGAGGCATTTGTCCAGCTCGTCTCATTGTAGTACGATGTCAGCTGCAACGAGATGAGAAGATGAGGATTACAATTATGAGTGTCTTTCAGTCAAACCACAACTAAGCGAATAAAACTTTCCCCACTTCCCAACTTCTTTATTATATTGGCAGCACATGCCAACCCATGCCGCCACATTAGCCTTTGTCTCTATGCAAATGCTCTTAATTACATGGCATTTAAGTTGCCACATGGAAAACACGAGGCAACAACGCGGCTTTTTAACTATAGCGGCAGAAAGGGAGCAACGAGCAAGGGAGCCAACGACAAGTTTTAATTAACATCAAAGGCTCTCACTTTGTCCTTACGCTAAACTAATTAAATATATAAGTTGTGTATATGACACTAACTGCTCAAGAATGAAACATTTTACACTAATTAAACTACAGGCATGAGTTTTCGCTGCCGTCCGTTGTGTTCAATTACGATAAGTTTGAGTCTGAGTCTGAGTCCTGGCTGAGCTGGCTGCTCGACAAACCAGTCAAGCGGGCCGTGTTCTCTGTGGTTCACATGTCTTGCCGTGGTTGGCTGGGCTCTCACTATCAATCATTTGGCGTATGCGGTTGCCCAGGAGCGACGCACTGGGTCGGGGCCAAGGCATGAGGCACTAGGCACCAGGCACCAGGCACAAGCCACATTATTCATAATTAAAATCGACTAAATTGTGCGCCTCGATGCTATTGCTTTTAAAACAGTAAAATGCTGGGCCATAATATAATTAATTTGCAAAACTAGGAGTGGATCGTTCAAGCCCCAGCTGCCGCATCCGCTGCGATGTGTGTCTGTCAGCTCGAATTTGCCTTGCGGTTTTGCCAGTCAGCTTTGCCTGTGTATTCTGTGTGTCTGTGTGTTTGTGTGCTTGGTATTTGGATTATGTATTTCCATGTTGGCATTTCGGTGGTTCGCCCATCTTCGCCTTTGGGTAACTGGATAACTGACCAAAGCTGTGCACGCTTCAATATAATTCGACTGCCAACCACAACTCAACGTTTCATGTATGAAGCCAGGCCAACTGTGCGAATGAATTTATCAATTGTGAGTCCTTCAGACAAACAACAAGCACAAATATTCAATTAAACGTTGCATATAGTTGATGGCATGCCAGCCAGCTTCAAGCCAAACCGAATGCGTAGGCTATCCAGCTCTGAGCACTCTACGGCATTAATATGCAAGCCAGTCAATCCTGGTCAATAATGCTTCCCTCACTTTATGCGGCAGCTCATCGTACAATAGCTTGGCTTGAAGCTTTACGCTTTATTACGCTTTAATTGTGTTAACAGTCTACTATTTTTAATTTCGAAACTGAAAAACCATTTGATATATTTTTGAAAGTCTTGAAAAAAAAACTAATCAAACAACGATAAACATGCAAATAAAAACTGTGGATATACAAATTTAATGAAATTATATTAGCTTATTTAAAATTGTAAATCAGAATCAAACTTAATGCTTAAACAACTTTCGGTTATTTGTCTATACACTAATAAATAATTTTTAAACTAAAATTAAAATAGTTGTCCTTCGTCTATCATGAGCTGCTTAAAGCTACCTTCTTGAAAGAGTATTCAAGTTTCTCTGCATAAAAGCGCAGTCAGAACTTTTTATGTGCATTTCGGTGCGACCCACTCTGCGTATGTGAAATATTTATTTACCGCAGGAATGTTCAGCCATATACGAGACATAAGCAACAAAAATGCAAATGAGAATGCTAAAAAGCAGCCTCAAAACCGCTGACACATGCAATTAATTAATTTAAACATAAAATTGCCGCGGCTGCAAAAGTATATTTAACTTGCGGCGGAGGTGAGTTTCGTGGAAGTGTATCTGTACCTGCTCTTTTCAACTCTCTTTTCATTTTATTGAATTAATTTCGCTGCCTGTCCTTCAGTTCCTACGAATATATTTTTTAAGCGGCTTAAAAGTTGCTAATTGTTGAAATACGCAGCTTTAATCATACAAAGGGAGGGCTTACCCCATATATTAAGCCAAAGGCTGTGGACTGATACGTAACAGCCCCAGCACACATTAAGTGGCCGCGTTGCGTATACGTAATATGCATTCATTAAATTCAATAAATAACAGGACGTCAAGATCTCAGATAAGTGTAACGGATATGCCAATTAGGCGTCAAAACTGACCGAATTTGACAATGAACGCACTTTGTAATAATTAGACATTTAGTAATTATTATTTTCTAATAGTAAATAAATTATTAAGACTGTTGAATTTTCAGACTTGTTCTTGTGAAGTCCATTTGAATATTTGATGGCTTTAATTTCAATTTCAATATTAACATAAGCTTCTTGAGTCAACATTTGCCAGTATTCGCTTTCACAATCTTCAAGCCACTTGCATAATTTAATAATTACACTTAAGTAATTGACCAGCTCACTGTGTACCCAAAGGCATTTCAACTTCGACTTCGTGTCGCTGCTTTGCATACCAACAGCATAAATTATTCATTTAACATCATTGATTGCCAGGCAATCAACGCTTTGAGCAACTAAACCCGCTCCAGGACATGACCAATAGTAATGGTGGATGGATTTAAGGATTACGCATAATGTACCATGAATTTACAATAAACAAACTTAATTGGCGCTCAGTGATTCAGTGGCTTATTCTCTTGATCGTTCAGCCATCATGTGTATAATAAGAGGCACTTAAGATTATAAAAATGACATTAAATGCTTTTGCGTGTCACGCGACTGGCAGAAACATATTCATTAAATGTACAGATTTAAATGATGTCAGACATTACGACATATTATACCCTGTATCCATAAACTGAGTAAAAGCACGTAACATCGCCGGCCTTTTAATGCTTGTGTGGGGTTAGATGTGTACTTATGCCAATAAACATTTAAAACCTTCTAATGCTATGTTTACAGTAAGCAGCGTGAATCATCAGCTAAATACGTTTTTTTTCTTTTTCAATTTACGGCAGAAGGAATAGAAATCGTGGAAAGAAATGTGCACTCTGGTTTTCTGCTCATCTGAATTAAATGCGATATCAGTATTCTGCAACTATCTAAAGTATCGTCCGGACGATAATTAATGTCTGGCTGGGAGTATCTAATAGCCGATCATTGTTTTATGATTGTTATTGTGCGGTATATTTCACACCATTCATATTACTTTCACAATCCCCGGTGCACAGCATTGAAATTTATGTATTACATTCAATAGCCTTGCGCATACTCAATCAAAGTTCACTATTTAATAATTTAACTATTTAATTTGAAGTCTGCTTTACAATGGAAACAATTAACAGCGAAAGAATTAAAGCAGCTTCACAGTCGACACAGCATTTTGCGAAAGAGTGTGTAATATGAAAAGAAACAGTAAGTGGAAAAGCAGCTGCTGCATTTAATTGGCAATAAAAGTGGACAACAAATGTTAAAAGGCAGCTACAGAGGGTGACCTTATAAGTTTTTAATTTTGGCACCAAAGTAAATGAAATTGTGCCGAGTTAAGCAGTTCACACAAAAAGTGGAGTGTTTGATAATGAGTTTAGGATGAGCACTTTGAGCTCTGATTGCATTAGTGATAGTTATAAGTAAGTATTTTATATATCTATATATAGAATCAAAGTTGTACCGCTTACATAATAAAAAAACCTCATATTGCTCCATCCTTACACATTAGTTATTCAAATTACCAATTCAATTAGCAAAAAGCAAATCACAACTTCTGCCCACACAATTCACAGAAAAAGATGTATAATTTTCCAATTTATAATTCAGGTTAATGGATTCACCTTTCCTACATTCCTTCTTGACTTTACTTTCATACATACATAAACGATATTCAAGTTTGTTGTAATCTCTTGCGAAAAGCTTTGTACCCTATGCATTTTTAAGCAACTTCAATTTGAACAATGAAAACCCATTTTGACTGCAATATAGGCTGTTCCTAATGTCAGTTAGCCTTCGGTGACCAATCGTCATACATTTTTAAAGAGCGCTTCAAAGTAATGGCACATGTACCCGGAATGTTATTAAACTGCTCCGGATAAGGCAGTCATATATATATGTATGAGGGTAAGGCGGAGACACAATAACCAAACCGGAGCAGGATCTCTTGTTAGTATGTGTGTGTGTGTGTGTGTGTGTGTGGCGTGTGTAGGCGCTTAGGCTCTGTTTGTAAAGTTAAATGGCACAGTGCGTTGATTAAACGTCCAAACACCCACACTTACACACGCACACAGGCAGCCAGGACATGGAATCTCACACGAACAAATTGCCAGCCGGCGGCGACCAAGTGAGCAACGCAACAAAGTCAACTACAATAATATTGCGCAAAAAGGCAAAGTTACAAAACCTGTGCACAAACAACTACGATGACAAAAGCAACAACAGTAATAACAACAACAGCAGCAGCAGCAATTGCTGAAAACTGTTGCCAACGGCAGCGCGCCTCCTTTGTCTGTCTGCCCAGTTGTCTGTCTGTCTGTCTGTCGGTTTGTCCGATTGCCCGACTGCCCGACTGACTGGCTGTCTGCCTGTGCGCTTACTTGTAAATATAAGCGCCTGCTGGAAGCAGTGTGATTTACAAGCAAACCAACAGCAACACAAACACCAAAGGCGACAGTCGCATCGAGCAGTTCCTTCATTTTCGTTTCACTCGCCAGCTTAACGGCCGAATGGAGCCTGTTTATTTTACTCGCTTTACAGTGTCATTTGAGCAGTTCCGCCACTTGAGCTCCTGTTATTTCATTGTCAGTGCAAACAGCACGAATAACTGGAGACTAGTTGCTATTTGTTTGCCGTAGCCGCTTATAAGTATTTCAATATAATACACCTATTCAACTATGAAATTACTTTGTTCCCAGCTCGTAAAAGAGGCAACAATGATTACGATCGTCTGATTGATTGATTTATATAATGCTAGGCCGAATTCCACAGAAGCAAATATTCAAGCACGTGACACTCAAATGTTATGAATCTTTCGTGGACAAACTCCTGACAGCAGTGTGATACCCCCAATCCCGATTGTGTGACCGCACAGGAAATGACACGGTATATTTAAACACACTCACATCACGCATATCAATTCAAACACCTATACACCTATTTGCATACATATATCCTGTGCATTCGCTCACTCTGCCTTGTAAATACTCTCCGGAGTGCATTAGAGCTTTGAATTGTCATCTGATTATTATTTTCACTGCTTTCATTGTCATGAATCAGAATTAGATTAGCTTGTTATACACATGTTTCTGAAATAGTAAGTGCTTAACGATTTTTAGTTGTTTACCCATGAAAGCTGCATCGCTTACCAAAATGGAAGTACAGATTATCCTCATATATGCTTGCGAACATAAAATAATCATTTTTAGCAAGATTCACAGATATTTATTAAAAAACTTTTTCCAAATTGTTGTATATTGTAATACTTTTAATAACGAGTTTCACTGTTAAAAAAAAAAAAGTGGATTATAATCTATAGATATATATGTTTTATAAATTTCTGCAAATATTCGTATTAAATATTTAAGCTTTAAATTTAATTTATTCAGAGACAAATAGCAAAGAATTTTTCTTTATTTAAAGATCCGCTATGTTTATAAAAATGCACATTGTAAATTCATGAGTGTTCATAATACCCAACTTAGTATGGTTCTGACATCATTGGATCCAGTAATCCACATTCAATATCTGAAGACTGCCGCAGCTTTCCGTTGATTTTTATTTGATTTTCTTTGCCCTTTCGCTTCATTCAGCAGCAGTTAAGCTCGTTATTAAATTGACTGCTTTGACTTGACAGTTTTATTCGCCTTGGCTTCACTAAAATTTCATTGACACATTTCTACAGTGCATAAGCAATTTATTCAGTTGGCTGACTGCACTGAGCTAAATAGAAATCAGCTAATAAAAGTTTGCAGTCGTCATGGTAGTTTTTCCAAATCTTTAAGCTCAAAGCATAACTTTGACGACAACTGAATAATACAGCTTCCATGTGAAAACTTTCTGCGACGTACAAATAACACACGTATAGAAATAAGTGCTGACAACAACAAGTACAACACACATACATACATACATACTCAATATGCATTCAATCTTAAAGTCACAAGAACTGGCAGTTAGTTATTTTGACTGGCTTTGGTAAACTGTGTAATGGTTAGCTTGCACTTTGCGATCAGACAAGCCACAGTAATGATTAGCATAAATTTAAATTCGCATAATAAACAAGAGATTTCGTAGGCGTTTCCTGCTTGGCTCCGAGCTCTATTTACAAAATATACATACATACACATACTTGCACATATTTAGTTTGAACTTGCAGGAAATTGGGCAGAAGGAAGTGGCGGTAAGTATAAGTATATATAGTCAGCATGGTGTGGTTTGGTTTGGTTTGGTTTGGTCTGCCTCGGCTTGGCTTGCTCATAGACACGATAATAACAGTGCTAACATGCTGATTTATGCGTAGCGCAAATATTTGTTGAGGCTGCCCCCAACTCTAAAGTCAGTCCTAAAAGTTTCTTTCACAATTTAAAGTCATTCCTTTGCTATGCATATTTTGAACGAGCATAAAAATGTTAAAGGGAAATATTTGAAGGTATATTCGACTGTTAGACACTCTGTATGAAAGCTAGACATTGGTATATATTGATGTGATATTGGATTGGACATCAAAACATAAATAAACACGTAAATGAAATGGTAAGTAAACTTTTTTTTAAAACAATTAGTATAATATAGACATGTTTATTGGATCAAGTTTCCAAATGCTGTAGTGTATCCGATTCACATACTGTGTAAAATGTATCGCATAAGAGCTCGAATCACACGAAGGATGTTTTATACAGACAAGAAGAGGCTTATTAAAAATGCAAATGATAAAACACATACTCAGTAATTTTTTAAGATGAAATGTTTTTATAAAGTTCTTAGTACATAGGCAGCTAGCCAGTTGCAGACATACATATTACATCTCACACATATCAACTTTTATACCTGGTCACCAGCTCACATCTAAATGGAACATATGTGCCACTAGTACGCCCAAGGTGTCTGCCACGCCCCCCTCATTTGAGGCAGATGTGTAAACTGTAATGACAATTGTCAAAGTGTTTTTCTTCTGCCATTGTTGGAGCTGTCAATGCTTGTGTGCCAGTTGACAATTGCACAAAGTTGTTTCATCCTGCAGCACCTAACCACTGTCTGAGTTGAGTTGAGTTCAGTTGTTTCTGTTTGCATTTGTCTATGATTGCCAAGTAAGAAGTTGGGTGCACAAATGTTTGTCTGGCACGGGCTGTGTTTGTGTTCACTGTTGGCATTCGGCATAATTAAACACAGCTGTGCAAGTCATGTCAACATGGCTTCACACACACACACTCACAGGCACAATGTAGCAGTTGTAATTACGCAAATAGACACTGCAACACTTTGGCACTCGAGCACGCCTAAAAGTATGCAGTCGCCAAACACATGTGTTGCCTGTACAATTTAGCAAATCGTCATAATTGAAGCAAAGCAACTATGAAATTGTCAAAAGGTTAATGCGTATGCTTAACGAGTCTATGCATAAATGCAAATGACCCCTTAATGGATAGACGGCAATGACGAAAACCCGATAAGGACCTCTCTAGATTAGATTCTTGGTAAGAAAAACCGGCAAGCCTGACGAGTGCCTGATGGCATTTTCAATTATTAAAGCATTAATTAGATTTGTGGGCGCCTCCACTTGAGCACGCAAAATGAACATTTAATGCCCCTGGGCTAAGATTCACACGTGCGGTGTGTGCTGGGCTCTGATTTGATCTTGGACTGGCCCCAACCTGCCACGTGGTAAGTGGCAAGCGCCGCACCCTTAAAACTCCAGTTGGGCTCTCCTTGCCACCATGTGCGCACACTAGATAAATAATTAAAAAGACTGTCAGCACCTGACATGCCCCATGTACCCCAAAAAATGCTTGTTAATGCGAAAAAGTTATTAAAATTTCTCATGCCTCAATTCACTTTGAGCAGGAGCATGTGCACTGGACAGCTGTCCCAAGTGACCCAATTTGCAGCTTATCTACCGAATAGACAAACTGTGAGCTTAGCCATAAAGAACATGTTTTAAATTGACTGCTAGCCTCAGTTATCCATGTTAATGGTCTTTGTGCTTATAATTGAGAAACGTGCTCGCTGCAACTACATTTCCATATATACATATGCATGTTTGCTGCACAATCAAACAACAATAACAATAACAACTACAGCTACAGCCGAGGAGCTCGACTAATTTTGCAATGTCCTGTGCTGTGGTTGCTGCGGCTGTGTGTCTGACGGATGTGCACTTCTGCACTGCCAATTGCCAGTGGAATTGTGGAATTGTGTGGTTTGTGAGCATCACCTGGTCTCAGATTGAGACATCGATTCGCCCGTTAATTAGCTGGCTGCATCAGTAGTTGTTCTTTGGGCTCTCTACTTGAAATGGCAGTTGACTTAAGCTGATTGCGAATGGCAAACTGTCAGTCGACGAGTCGTTTGCCGATTTCAATCATCATCACCTGGTGCGACTCCTGCTTGCTGCCTGTTGTTGCTGCCTCACCGTACTTTAACTGGAAGTGAAAGCCAATCGATTTTATGGCATGTGCCGTTTTTTATTTATGCACTTTCCATGCAAACGATTTTGAGTGAAAACTTGTAAAACGAGGGGCAAACGCTATAGGTGCCGTAGCCGTAGCCCGTTGTATGCTTGACAAACATGCAGCAAGCTTCTTAAACCACCACAACTGCAGTCGGCAGATACACTTACATACACACATATACAATTTTGCACAGCTGCACTTGTTTTGTGGCACTAAAGTAGAATAGGACTCATTCAGCCATCCTTTTTGCTCACCTAATGGCTGAGCTCTTCGTATTGTTGCACTCAGCCAAGTACACACACACACACAGACACACACAAATCGAACGTACGTTGTCCTTGGGGGTGCAAAAGTTTTAAAATCGTTACGATGAACATCACTTCAGGCGGAAAAGTAGTAAATCATAAATAGATATTGACTTATTTTCGAAATCAAGTGTGTACAAATTGTAAAGGCCATCAAACACTCAAGCAGCAGTTGTATTGCAACCTTTGCTACAAGTGACATGAGCATCAGTGTCGTCTATCCTCTAATGCAATCACTCATTGTTGTATCGCAATTACATGCTCAACTTGCAAGGCTTGTGCTTACACAGTCCGGCTGCAGTTATCGATCCCGACTTGAATAGAGCAATGGCTGCAAATCCAAGAGCGCTCACAGCCGAGCACGACCATAAAAAATGTAATGAAAGTAGCAAAAAATGGGCTCACGTTTTATGGTCAATAAAACGGAAGCCTTTTCGGTTTATTGAAACCCTTATACTGCGCATTGGAAAATCTTTAGCTGCCATCTGACCCTCGTCAAAAGGGGGCACGACATATCAGTGAAAACTGAAATGCAGACATCATAAAAATCAGAAATTACCTGCGATTTTCATTTGCTACTTTCGTCCCACACAACTTGACCGACTCACGCTCAGAGGCAAAGACCCACATACACATACATGGAGCGCTAAAGGACATCATGCTCTGCACAATTATAGGGCAACACCTCCGCTAACATATTGCGGCTATTGTGGTTGAGCTTAATGGGCAAGTCGAGGTGTGAAAAGACCAGACTCGTTTCCCCTAAGCGGCTAAATAGCACAGACATATACCCACACACACACGCACCCACACACACACGCACCCACACACACACACACACACACACACACACACACATTCACAGAGAGCTGCATCTGGCTGTGGCCTCTGTTTGCATTCCCTTTTGCGGTTTATATTTGTGACCCAATTTATGGTCAGGATACCATGGGGTACTTTCCTTCCCAAGCGTCGCGCTCATTTGTTTTGCGGCTGTTCCCATAATAATGGCAGGCAACTGCCAACGACACACACACACACACACACACACACAGCCAGACAAAAACACACACATACACAAATTGCTGCTGGTCGTATTTAATTCCAGATAATTAAATTCAATTGCTGGGATTTTGTCAAGTGCACAGTTTGGCTTAATACCATTAGTTAAATATATGTGATATATTTATACTCTTTTCGACAAAAATGGTGTTTTAACTTTGTGCTAGATCTAGACATGTCCGTCTGTCTGTCTATATGTATCAAAACTCGTCCCTCAGTTTTTAAGCTATCGCGATTCTATATTTTTATCAATTTTTTTTCCAAAAACAAGGAGTACATCCTTTTTTTCGGAAAAAAGTAAAAATAGGTGATTTTCAAAACTGGATAAACCTTAAATGTATAATATAAGTAGAGGAAGAACCATTAAAAAATGGCTTGGAACTTCAAAATCGGTTCAGTTTTGACAAAGTTATGACAGTTTAAAGTCTTCAAAGGATAACAGTGAAATCCATAGACTCGAAAAGAGTATAAAGTCTTCGGCACGCCGAAGATAATCCTTCCCCACTTGTTTTTGGATTCCTTGGTGGTTAAGCTAAGGATTTTCGAAAGGCAAATCTAAGACTTGAAACAGTATGAAGATCTCTTAATTTAAATTAACTTAATATAACAACAAATACCTTTTGAATGAAACGAAATTAAATATTTCTAATTATAGACCACCCAAGAGTGTGGGAGCTGAAAGCTACTTCTAAATAAATGCATCATCAATTAAAGATACAGAATAGGATGATCTCTTACTATGCGACTAATAACTTTTGGCTGAAATTAATCAAATAAGAACGTGGGAACTAAAAGGCACATGTAAAGAAATATAGCATCAATGAAAGCCACTCGACTAATAGGTCATAAATTGCTTGTCAACAATTACACATATACATATAATCATAATGCGCTGCTCTCTTCGCAGACACATTCCGATTGGCCGAGTAATCGATATCCTTTGTGGTGAGACCCACTGGCAGTGATGTAATCCTAAACGAATTCAACAAATTATTGGCGGAAATGTTAGCACATTTCAATTGCTTCGATTGCTTTGTGTATTTATATATATGTGTGTGTCTGTGTGTGTGTGGCTGAGTGTGTGTGGGTGAGTGTGTGTGTATGTTTGTATTGTGTGTGGGCAACAATGGTCAACGGTATATTGGCATAGCAGTTGCAAATGTGGAGCAATCAGTGCGATGGTATGCCAAAAAACAACAATACCTAATGCTATTAATATTTTATTATTATTACTTGGCTGTGCAAAGATGCCGTACAATGGGTAAAGCTCAACTTTTTATGCAGCTACTTCCGGGTAATAGAAAATATGGAATTAATTCCAAACACAAACACAGACAACAATAGCCAGCTTGTGTGTGTGGGTGGGTGGTTGGGTGTTGGGGATACGGAGGTGGGGGTGGGATTTATACTCGCCAAAGGCAATGGCAAAATGTCGGTCGTGTGGATTAATAATTCAATTGGATTGCACAATGCGTCGCATGCGTTTTTGTGCTTAATATGCAAAATGCCTGCCGGCGAGCTAGTTTAGATGGAAACGTTTGGATCAGTGGGAATATTATGTGAGCGCAGTGTGTTCTTTAGAGAGAGATTATGACAATTGGAAAATGTTGCGTTGTGACAGCGCCAGTGCCAGTGTCAATGGCAGCGAAATGCAATTTTCCATTAGAATGAGGACAGATTTTGGCACTGAAACGCATCTAATCAATGTGCTGCACTCCATCTATGTTGACGAAAAAGCTTTAACTGCAATTAGCCTATTTAAGTTGGAAAAATTGACACCATTTTGGGTTTAAGCGTTAGCATTCCAAAAGTGGAGAGCAGACTTATCGGTTTAAGTGATGCCGGTTTACCCGGCTCCAAGATCATTGATCAGTCTTCCAAAATAGCCAAGCTTCAAACAGAGTCAAACATATTCAAAACATACCGCACTCCGATAGAACCTTCAAAACACGTCCGCCAAAGCTATTCAGATATCGCTTTTCAACTCAGCAGATGATATAACTGATGTACATTAGCTTTAAACCTTTTCAACGACTTTGTTGCCAATCGCATGCCAAATATTGCCAGTTACCCTGTTGACTGTTTAGACAGATGCGAGTGTGTGCCTGTGTGCCAGGAGCAGTCGCAGGATACTCTAAGCACTGCACGTCAAGCTACGTGAAGGTCACTATTTACATTCGATTGAAAGTTAAACGTGCGAACAGCTCGGCAATGGGCAAACTTTATCGCAGAGCAAGTGAATAGTTACCACGGATATGCCTTCTATATAGCGCATGCTGAAGTCGTATCTGTGTGCCTGGAAGTGTCTCTGTATTTTTCATATCCCTTATGTAGCACGTAAATTGTTCGTTTGCCAAAAGTTTGGCACACCTGAGCGCCGCGCATCCCGCAGTCGGAGCTCTGTGTACCCTTTTCAAAAGTGGATTATGCATCGATATATGCAGATGTACCCACATTTGGGCGTCCGTCTGTATGCATGTTGTAGCTCAGCTTGTGGGAAAAGTTTCACATGTGCGTGCTCTACTAATGAGTCCCGCATTCATATTCATTTAGCACCTGTTTACTGAGAAATTAAATAAGACACACATTCATATGTATAAAACGGAATTAAAACTTTGTCCACCTATGCGCCATATTTTATAATTATGTCTATTAAATACGTCGTGGGTAAATATTGTAAATGAGTTTTTCTGTGCGCTGATTGTCCGCAAATGGCATGAAATCTATCTGTGGATTTAAGAATATTGCAATCAAATGTTTCGCCCTTTTTACTTTTCCATTATTGTTTTCTTTTAATTAAAACTCAAACAATTGAATGGAAATAGTTTTAGTCAGAAATTGCATGTGTATGCATCAGGAACTTTAAAATATGCACGGATTAAAATAGGTAACTGATTTTTAAAAGAATATTTTGTTCTGTTGTTGTGAATTTGGACTTATCAGACTATAATAATTCGAGTTTCAATTAGTATTAAAGTCGCCCATCGGTAATAATATTTAGGTATATTTGTACTTTTGAAGACCCAAAACAAAATTCTCAAACTATTAATTTAATATGCAACACTTATATCATTCATACTTTGCTAACTATCTTTTATGTAAAGTATGTTTTGACTGTTTGATGCTGCAATAAATCGAAAATAACTGGATATGCTTAAGCTTTAAGAAACTTGTGTGCTAGTTGAAATAATTATACAATGAAAGCATTGTTTCATAAATTGATAAACAGAAATGTCCTCTTTTGTCGGAGCATCCATAAATTTCTTGTCGACTTGCAAAGTTAGTTTCAATAAAATCGGAAGAGGGAAGTTTCGCCCAAAATCCGAATGACATCAAAATGTGCGGGCTTTATGTATGCTCTTTTGTTTGCCAAGACTCGTTAGGCATTCGGGGTTAAAGACTAGTGCAGCTATTTATTTCGTATACGCGCCATAAACCGCATGCAATCAACCTACAATGTTTAAGCATATGCGCGCGTGTAATAAAAATAAAGTTCATAAAATCGGACGGCTGACGACTTTTGGCTATTTGCCAGTATATAAAAGGAGCATCTAAGGCAACAGCAATTACAGCAACGGGTGTACCTGAATCACTTTTCCGCCATGCGATAGTTTAACGAGCACGCCATGAACAATAGCCCAACAGCCCAATGCAATATCGATGGCCAATAAAAGGACATAAATTCACATTGACAATTGACAAACCCATTGCCCCCACTCACCGTGGTGCCGTCATAGCCATTTGTCAGCAGTTGAATGTCGATTTCAAATTCCAGATCCACTTCGGCGGTTGTCAGCTGCAGCGGCAGATGATCGGCGGCCATCAGCAGCACGCTGTGGTTGCGACGGCTGCCATTGTCACTGTTGCCGATGCCGCTGATGCCGCTAATGCCGCCACTGCCGCTGTCGCTGCTGGACAGTAGACTGCTATGGCTGACGCTTTTGTTGCTGCTGCCGTGAGTTGTTGCTGCTGCTGCTGCTGCCGCTGCTGCGGCCAGTGCGGCAATGGCCGTTGCGGCGCTCACCGCATTTGTCATGTTGTGCTGCTCGGGTCAGGGGAGGTAGTTAAGTGAGTTGGGATGGGGGATTCAGGATTGGGGGACAATAACTTGGCAGTTACTTTCGCAGTCGCTGCCTGTGGTTAGGTGCGCTCGAGTTTGATTCTCAGAATGAACTGCATATAGCCAGGCGACTGTGGCGTGGCATTTTGGCTTCGATTGTGATTTTCGGATGCTCCGTCTGTCGACTGTCTGCCTCTGCTTCAGTATCAGTTTATTGTTTTAATGCATTTCGTGTCGAAAAGCATTTGATGGGACTGTTGCGGCTGTTTGGATTCGGTGTTCTCATCAGCTGTATGCTGCTATGCATTTTCCATCTGCTTTTCAATCTGGCCAGTTGCAACACACACACACACACACTCACTGAATAGGAACGGAATGCAAATAAACATCGACTAGGCTTATGTTGGGCGGTGCCTAGCCATCGTCATGCCACATTTCCCAAACGGAAATTGCATATTTTCAACAGTGTTCAGAGTCATTTACTATTCGCCAGGACTACAACATGGCCAAGACGTGACCATTCACTGGCAGTCGTGCGCCTGCAAATAACAGTTTAGTGGCTAACTGCATGCAGCAGG
Source organism: Drosophila flavopinicola (assembly GCA_035042425.1). Classification (NCBI taxonomy): domain Eukaryota; kingdom Metazoa; phylum Arthropoda; class Insecta; order Diptera; family Drosophilidae; genus Drosophila; species Drosophila flavopinicola. Next base: position 4,469,625 of record JAWNLL010000459.1, on the reverse strand, counting down.
ACGATAGACGATTACTGCCCCTGCCACGCCTTGCAGCAATCAAGCAAATTATCAAATTGCTGCCAATTTCACTGTGAACTGTTTGCGTTGCTCAAAAAGAATTGCACTTCTTCAATTAGTCACTCGTATTCGATATGCGATATGCGATATTGCTGTGCATACGCATTCGCGCACGCGATAACAGCGATTGGCAATTGATCGACAATTGAGAAACGCACACACACACGTAGGCACTCCAATCACTCACGCACACACGCACACACACACGGGAGGACTTTTGCGTCGGCTACTATTGTGACGGAGCTGCTGGAGCTGGCTGCCGCGCCGAACTGTGTGATTTGAAAGCTGAACGTCGACTGTCCATTGATAGACAGGCACGCACGAGCGAGCGAACGAAGGGACGGAGTGGAGGGGGCGGGGTCGGGGTCGGTGTCGGGGTCGGTGTCGTGGTCGGGGCGAAGCGCTGGCGAATGCCGTGCGTTCATTTGCCAGCGCCGCACAGTATGCAACATATTCGAACGATTTGAGACGCGACTAACTGCGAAGGCGCCGACGATGCAACAGGAGCAGTATGCCAATTGGTTCGTGTCACAGGCGGACAATCTGCGCAGCGCAGCTCAGAGCGAGCTTTGCCGAGTCACACAGAGAGAGCGAGAGAGAGAGAGAGAGAGAAGGAACGAGTGAGTGGGAGAGAGGTATACAGAGAGCCAACTCAGTGCTCTTATCGGATAAGCACCTGTTGTACCGCCAGTTGGCGCGTTTTGCTAGCGTTTCCCCCTCGCGCCCTCAATTTAGCCTCATTACTGAGTGACAGCGTGAAGTGCATGTAATGAAACTAAATTGCGAGCACTGACAAATTGCACAGCACTTGCACAGCAATTTTTCAATTTCATTTAAGCTTAGGCTAGCATTTATTTTGGCACACAATTTGAAAGCTCTATTTTCCTATCACAAGTTAACTAAGTCTCATTCTTCAAAAGAAACGACACGACTCAGAACCAGATGTGCTGGCGCAGCCAGCTAATATGCCTGGCCAGATCAGTGTAGATGACGGGCTGCGTCAAATCGCAGCGATTGGTGTACACCTGTCCGGCCGATACAACACCCCGCAGCAGCCACACATTGTTCTCCTGCAGCATTAGACCGCCGCCGGAGTCGCCGCTGCAAGGGCCGGCAGCCTGTTTGTTGCCAGCACAGATCGTATTCGGGGTGACGAGTCGGATGCCCTCCTGCGATCTCAGGTTGCGCAGACAGTCTGACTCGGTCACAATGTCCGTGTCCGTCATTTTGGCCACTCGTGTATTCACATTGCCCCGCTCATCGGATCCCCAGCCAGCCACATACGACTTATAGCCCGAAGGCAGCTGCAGCAGAAAGTTCTCGTTCCACAGGCAAATGGGCTTAATGTATTCACCAAAGCTGCAAGAGGATATGTTATGTGTATTCATGGATTAGTTAGACTCAGGCAAGACCCTCACCTCACTGGACGCGCCAGTTTGAGCAGCGCAATGTCCGCATCCGTGTAGTTCTTGGGTGTGTACTCCTCGTGTATGACCCGCTCCGAGACTTGCAGCAGTTCACCCTCCGACACCAGATCTAACGTAATGCGGCCCAGCGAAACGGCGGCACCGCTGGCCGGCAGATCGCGATCCGTGTAGAGGAAGCAGTGCGCCGCCGACAGGACGGTAGAGGCCGAGATGAGTGTGCCGCCACAGAAGAAGCGCAGACCGTCCACACCACGCTCGTACAGTGCCACCATCCACGGCAGCTGGCCGCGGCTCACCTGGGTGCCATGATGGATTAGCGGCGATGTGATGGGCCCCTCTCGACCACAGATGCCGCCCAGCTGGCTGAGCCCCGAACCACCACTGTTGACTGCTGCTGGTTGCCTCGAACCTGGCGTGGGGCGTTGGGTTGGTCTCGGCGTGGCCGCCGGGGTAGGTTGCTGGGTAGGTCTCTGAGCGGGTCGCCTAGCGGGTCGCTGGGCAGGTTGCTGGACAGGCGTTTGTTGAACGGGTCTTTCTTCCTGCCATGTTGGAATCTGCGGCCGTTGAACTTGCTCTTGAACCGGACCAGCTTCAGGCACAAAGTTAGTGAATAACGGCGCCGATGACGAACGCAGCATATGGGACAAAGAGAGCGTAACACTGCTGGGTGGATCTGCAAGATAAGTGTAATGACTTAGTGGCCTGCAAACGTAGGTGCAAATCCGTTCGGCTTACATGGCGATGCTCTGCATAGGACCACATCGTTGATCATCATGTGCGTCAGCTTGGGCAGCACTCCGGGTGTGGGAAAGTCAACGCGATACTGAATCGGGCGGCCATTGCGCAGATTGTACTTGGTTGTTTCCTCATCATCCCAAAGTGTCAGGCTACCAACGTAGTTCTGAAAGAATAGGCAAAACCGAAGATTGCATTAAAGAGATGCACAAAAATCCCTTTGCCGACATTTACATCAGTTAGTCACCTCAATCTGGCTGGCCAGAGGACCGCTGGAATTCCCTGTCAACTCAGTTGGTTAATGCCTTTTTTATGTTATTCATTAAATAATACGAAAAAAAGTTGTGATATATATATATAAATAAATCAACCTGGTAAAACCAACACTGTTGTGGTTTTTTAATACAACAACAAGCAAGATTAATAGCAGCAGTGTAAACTTAATAAGCCAAACAGATGAGAAGAAACCGGTCCCACAACTTCTGAAACTAACGCTCAAAGCCGGAGAGCTGCGTAGAATCATCTACAAGTATTCGTATTATTTAATCTATAATAATAACTGAACAACGCGTGGACTTGACAATGATTTAGAAACCTTCACATATTCCAATATAATATAAATATCTAAATATTTGTAAGCCAACGATTACATTTACAAAATATTCGTGTTAATGAAAGAAATTCTAGTTTTATTGAGTTTATAAGTTCATAAAAGCAACAATATTTATATTATTTGGTCTTAGAAATGTTTTATTGACTGATTAGTTGTAAAAGCCTTCGAATGTGATTTTTGATATTGTATTTTCAAAGCCAACTGTCAAAGCTATGGGAAAGTCACAAGTCTTATCAATTGTTGGGGTCAATGCGTGATAAGAGCACAGAACAAGTTACTACGCATGATGCTACAACTGAGGGAAATATGAAAATTGTTTCCCCGATGACAGTTGCAATGTGTTTTTGTTTTCCTTTTTATAATCAATTTACCGAACTGAGTAAGCCGCGCTGCGAGAACTGAAGTCTGAGCGTATTCTCCTGATACTGTGGATCATGCCGTATTGAAATCCGACCCACGAACTCCTGATTGTATGACAAGTACTCAAAGTATTCCGGGCAGGCCACAGGCGGCACTTGCTGAGCTGCACTGGACCAAGTCAACAGCGACAGTGTCAGAAAGATGCCGGGCAGTATTTGTAGCTGTTCCATATTCCTTATACGCGAAGCTCTTATTTATAACACACTGAATTGAGAAACACGCGAAACCAATTAAGTAATCGCACTCACAGCCCAGACCGCATTCGCAGAGCGCCAAGTGATGACTATTTTCTGCAGTCTGCTCAACGATTAAGCGATCGATGAGATTCGATGATCTGAGTCAAAACCTGATGTCTCTCATTTATTTTAGCAGAAATACTCTCTCGCTTCATTGGCATCAACTACTTTGTTTAATATACGTTTCATTCGTCTCTTGGGAGAGTCTCTCAGAAGACTTATAAATATTAAGCAATTTTTAAATACGGTTCTTAAGGTGAAAAAGAGTATATTCGACTGGTGCTACTTCCGTCAAAACATACTTAGACTGGGGTTTTTTCACACCTTTAACTTCTACTATCTAACAAGTGAATTGTCTCGACTTGGAGAATGCTGGTAAGTTGCAGTATTGAATATAATCTGTAAACATTTGGACTAAGTTGGAAGGGAAGCGATTTTGAGTCACAATCCCTTTAGTCAAGACATCACTGGCAACACACAGAGTATTGAGCAGTTGGGAGACTCTATTTTCAAAGTTTTTATGTGTATTTTATCATTAGTCTACACAGTCGGCATATTGTTAAGCGTGTGACTCTGACAAATGATTTGCATATAAATTACCCGCTGATGACGTCGATAATTACGACTCGTTACTAAACCAGTGGATCTTCCGTGAGTTTATCAAACGCATATGCATATTAATATTTGATTTGATTTATTTATAAATTATGCAGAGGAAGAGGAATTTCACTTATAACTATGTAAATAACTAAATCACTACTCTCTTTTTGGCACTGTGGTGAAGGCGCAGTTTATTTCAATTATTTATGGGCAGCTATTCCCACATGCTCTGACGCACCCAGGCAATATGCTTGGCCACATCGGTGTAGAGAGCCGGCTTGGTCAGATCACACGTATTATCCTTGTGCAGCCCCAGCGAGATGACACCCCGCAGCAGCCAGACATTGTTCTCCCTGAGCATCAGGCCGCCGCCTCCGTCGCTGGCGCAAGGACCTGCGTTCACTCGCTTCGCACAGATCGTCTTGGGCTGCACCAGACCCTTGGGCAGCTCGCGCAGGCAGTCGGCTTCTGTTACAATGTTCGTGTCCGTGATTTTCGAGAATTTCGTGTTGACATTGCCATTCTCATCGGCACCCCAACCAGCGACGTAGGTCTTGTAGCCGGACGGCAGCTGTAGCACGTAGTTCTCGCTCCACAGGCAAATGGGAACGATGAAATCGTCGAAGCTATCGGGGGAATGAATCATATAAGCCAATCAAAGTTTTGGGATCTCATTTGCCGACTTACGTGACTTGCTTGGCCAGTCTGATGAGCACCATATCCGCCTGAGCGCTGAATTGCACGTAATCCTCATGAAACAGCAGCTGCGTTACGTCACGCAACTCGCCATCCGACACAATATCGATGGTATTGCGACCCAGGGAAACGACTGTACGGCTCGCCGGCAGATCGCGGCCAGGGAAGCGGAAGCAGTGTGCCGCCGACATAACTGTCCAGGACGAGAGCAGCGTGCCGCCACAGAAGAAGATCAGGCCATTGTCCACCGCCCGCTCGAATAGACCGACCAACCAGGGCAGCTGACCGCGCTGCAGCTGCTCGCCCTGGAAGATGAGCGGCGTTGTGATGGCCCTTTCCCGCCCGCAAATGTCACTCAGTGACTGTGGCATTAGCGCTGGCCTTGGTGTCACTCTACTTCTCAAGTCAGTTGGCGGCGGTTGGGTCACTGGACGTCGCCTGGGAGTTGCCACCGCAGGCCCTTGTATCTCCTCGATAATGTAATCCGTCTGCGGCACTATACTGCTTAAGTTGGTTTGCGGTTGAGCTTCTTTACGCCCAACGGATATCACCAACCCAGGTCCTTGTGCCTCCCCGGAAACATAATCGGACTGTTGCGCTTTGGACTGCCACTGCGGGTTGACCCCAGCCGGAATACGATTTGGGCCAACGTAGCCGAGCGGCGATGCAGAGGAAGTCAGCGAATGCGTAAGTGAGATTGCTGTTCGTGGTCGCTGATCTGCAAGAGAACTCGAATGTGTTAATAAGCCGGTCATGTGAAATCCACTTGTGGGATACTTACACTGTGCTGCACTGCAGAGCACCACATTGTTGAGCCTGATTTGTGTCAATTTAGGTGGACTGCTCGGAATGGGAAAGTCTACGCGGTAGTTAATGGGATTGCCATCACGCAAATTGGATTTCGTTGTCTCCTGATCGTCTAGAAGCGATAAGCTGCCCACATAGCTCTGAGTGGAGGGAAAAAGTAATAATAAAATAATAAATACATTGAAATCGGACAATATATTTTTGGATTTAAGTGTGTTAACACAGCGAATTTAAGATTTTATTGAATGCTTATAGTGCCGGGGATATACAGTTGAGTTGGTAAAACCATTAAAATCTTTCTTTAAACTGGTTGAATTGTTTGCGCATCCAGTTAGCCATAAAATAAACACACCCATAATTATGATAAACAAATAAACCAAAACAAACTGCAAGCTCATGAGTAACATCAGTTCAGTTTGTAGTAGCTGTTAACTGTTCTCTTGGGGTTCTCTTAAAATCACAAATTGTTCTCATATAGACACAACATTTATTGCCTCCGCATTGTATAGAACTCAAAAAACAATTTGCACATTTGTTCTTGTACTCTGTTTTCCAAGGTATAAATTGGTATATTGGGTTTGTGCACTGTGTGATGCACAGGATGTATGTAGTGTTTATCAATTGTTCTGGTAATCCGGGATATTCCTTTGAGCTTTTTGGCCGTGTTTGGTATGTAAGATAACTGATAGTGTCATTGAAAGATGACCTTAAAAAGTATTTCCCAACTATTTGGGAACAGAATATCGCGAAGTCGGGATCAAAATGCCTGCTATAGAACATGCATGTATTTCCGTTTGCGTTTGCAAAAACAAAGCTGTGATTGCAGTGGGAAAAAACGCTAGGGTCAATGTGTGATAAGAGATGCAAAAACAAAGTAGCATGCAGCTACTGAAATATGCCGATGTATATTATAAAAGTGTCTCGGTACCTACCCAATCATATGCTCCGCGCTGTGAGAACTCCGCAACGAGCTGGTTATTTTCAAAATACGGATCATGGCGTACAGAAATGTGGCCTATAAACTGCTGTCCGAATGACAGATACTCAAAAAACTGCGGACAGGTAATGGGCGGAAAATGCTGGGCTACGCTCGGTGATATCAGCCAAATCAGTGATAGCAAGATGCCGGGTACTATCATCACCTTTTCCATATTAGCAATCACTCAAAAAGAATCCACACTCGTAAACTACACTCGCGAAATCAGTGAGTATCTATCTAGAGCACCGACGAACCTCGCGCTCTGAACAACGACTAACGAATGATTTGTTTTCGCTTCTGGTCATTTAATCTCAATCTCATCCAAATGAGTATCGATCGGTTCACTCTGAGCTCTCGGGAGAAACCGGATAGCTTCACAAGTGAGCACCAATATATGTATATATACTTATTACTTGGGTCTACCAACTTGACGATGACGTTTGCTATTATAATTAATGCATTTACTACTCGTATATGGAAACAAATTTTACATTTGACGCATTCAATTAGCACTCAGCTAATCTAAACTTTATTTAAAAATTCATTCAGCAATTTTACGATGTGTTATTATTAATTTTAAATTCAAGCTATCAACTTCAAATAAATAGCAATGTCAAGTACAGTCTAAGTATACATTATCCTAATTATAAATGAATTTAAATTCCAGGCTAGAAAACAAATACTTTTTATGTTTTGTAGTATTATTACTATTAATTTCGATTTCATGCTTTGCAATATAGTAGAAATGAACATAGTAGAAGTGAAGTTCGGCATAGCCTCTTTTAGTATTTATTAAGATTGTATGTAATCCATATAATTTCCTAATGACTAACTTATGTTCTGACTAATCCAAGACAGATGCTTGGCAACATCGCAGTACAGCACATACTGATTGTTGTTGCAGGACGAAACCATGCTCCTTTCGCCTTGCGACACAATGCCCCTTAGTAGCCAGCGATTGTTGCGTTTTATCATCAGACCCCCGCCGGAATCCCCTAGACAGGGACCGGAGCCATCCAGATTGCCGGCGCAGATCGTGCGGTGTAGGTCCCGCTGCACCTGCCACTTGCGGGCGCACTCCGCTTCGGAGGCAATCTTCGCCTGGACAACACGCGGATAACGTGTCATTGAATTGCCGTTCTCATCCGTTCCCCAGCCGGCAATGCTGCCGAATTCAGCTAGAATTTCGCTCTCTGCGGCCTCCCACAAGCAGATGGGACTGATGATGTCATTGAAGCTGCAAAGCAAGTGAGAAGATTAAGTGCCAGACAACGGATTATAATAAAAGAAACAAGTAAGTAAAGCTAATAGGTTCAACCCACGTGACTGGCCGATCCAGTGTAATCAGCGCAATATCCGCATCGGGTTGTAGCTGTAGACGCGAGGTGAACTCTGGATGCATGCTGATGCGCATTACCTCGCGGTTCTCAGCGCCATCCTCGCTGTAGTTATCCAGATCGTATCGACCCAGGGCCACGTGCACTCGATCCTCTTTCATCTTGTAGACGCAGTGGGCAGCCGTGATAACAAAGCTGGTCGAAATGAGCGAGCCACCACACTTGAAGGCAAGCGTAAAGGACTCCTTGTGATAGACGGCTGTCAGCCATGGATACCTACCACGTGGAAACTCCTCACCCCTTTGTATGAAGGGAACCGATGTGCCCTCTTGGCCACACACAAATAATGATGGAATATTTCGCTGCGGAATAATCCGATTGACACCCGGATTGAACGGCGTCGCAGTCGCAACTGGGGGCCAAGGAGCGGGAGCAGGTGTTACTCTTGTTGGCGAGAGCCAGTCCTGCCAGGACCTAGAAGATGGAGTGGTGGTTGTCGGTGCTGCTACCGGTTGCCAGGCAGGTCGAGAAGCAGCAGAGGTAGAGGGCTGATCCTTCAGAATTTCGGATATAATGTGAGTAATTGAATCTTGGCTTCCATCGAAGATCACTGTCTTAACCTCAAGAGCAGACTGCCCTTCCGTAAATGTTCTAATAACAGGGGTCGTAGCCAAAGGTCGAGGCGACCGTGGGCCATTTATTTGAAGCGTGTAGAAGCGATTGAAGAAACTTGTTGGCGGATTATCTGGAAGTGCAGGGTCAATGCAACGAAAGTCCCACGAAAGCACTTTAAGGCTTACTCACATTCGCTTGAAGTGCACAGACTGATCCCATTGAATGCTAAGTGCGTTAACTTGGGCAGGACACCCGACGCATCCGGCCAGAGGCTGAGCCGAAACTTGGCGGCACCCAAACTGGAGCGCACAGTGGCGTCATCGGGATACGGTTGCAGAGGGCCAACAACAGCTTGCTATGGGAGTACATATCGTAATCACAACAAGTCAATGGCATTTGTTGGGTACATACATCTTGAGCGCCGCGCTGTGAGAATCGAACGTCGATGCGGTTGTGGCCATTTTGTAAGGGAAGCGTCAGTTCGCCCTGGAAGCCGCCAATGCCAGACTGCGTATATTGGAAATAATTTCCACACGCGTTCTCCGGCAATCGCTGAGCCACGCAAATCGTCAACAACAAGACCGACAGCAGCAGCAGCGGCATCGCTAGCTTCAATGGAAGTTGCGGAAAACGAAAGGAAAACCGCAAGTTCTAGTTGAAATATGTAGTTGTCTTGTTGTTTAATGCACACGCGACAAGCGTCAATTGGCGAATATAACTGCAGTCGACATGAGCTGCTCAATTGCGCTCAGTGTCTCTGTCTCGGTGAGCTAGTATGCTAAGCAAACTGGAAATTCCGCATCGTGCTAATCTCTGATTGTCATATTGGAGCGTTGAGTGAAAACTGAAAACTGAAAACAGAAAGATGCTAGCGGCAAGCGGCAACCCGCCCGGAGAGACATACACGTGGGTGCTACTATATAGCTATACAGGCAGCGATTTGTTTATTTTAGCTAATTGGTGAGCGCTCATCTCACAGTGTTCCGCTCGATCCAGCTGAGATGCCTGGCCACATCACAGTAGATGACGAAGCGCGACAAATCGCAGCCATTGCCGGCCCGCTGAGCTAGCGAAACGATTCCGCGCACGAACCAGCGATTATTACGGAGCACCATCAATCCGCCGCCTGAGTCACCCAGACAGGGGCCATGCCCCTGGCTATTGCCCGCGCAGATGGTGCGAGGCGTCAGGAAATCCTTGGCGGTTAGCATGGCATTCAGGCACTCCTCCCGGGACACTGTCCGTACGTTGACTGTTGAGGGAAAGCGCGTCGGCCTAAAGTTGCCATCGATGCCCCAGCCGGCGACGGAGGTCTCCTCGCTGTCATCGATGCCCAGCGATGTGCTGCTGCTCCACATGCAAATGGGACGCACATAGGTTGAGTATTGCACCTGCTCCTTGAGCACCAATAGACCCACATCCGAATCCGGCACCAGATTGCCCACAAAGTCCGGATGCGTGCGCACATCCTCCACAGCCATCAAAGTGGCATGGGTCTCCGGGTGCATGGTTATGTCGTGACGTCCCACGTACACCCTCAGCTGAGCCGGAGTAAGGCCGTAGACGCAATGGGCTGCCGTTATCACTGTGCGTGCCGAGATCAGCGTCGTCACGCACTTGTAGGACAGCTCAATTTTATTGGGGTCAACATTGCTGTCGTGATAGAGCGCGGCCAGCCAGGGGAAACGGCCTCGGGGCAGCGTTTCGCCGCCAATCTGTAAGCCAACAAGACCCTCCACGCCGCACTCATCTTGCGCGGGACTCACGCGCGTATTCACTGTGACAACAGGATTCTTTCTAGTGCCTGTTGGCAGAAAGGGATTCCCACCAAACAGATTCGTATTCGGAACATAAGCAGCTGGCTTTTTCGTAACAAAGTGTGGTGGCCTGGTTGGGACTGCGGGCCTGGGTGCTGCTGCCTCATACGTAGTCGTAGTCGTCGAAACCGCCATGTGTAGCTGTCGCGTTGCTGTCCTTGATGGCGCATCATCTATGATTGAAGAACAGAAAAAACACAGTTAGTTTCGTGGCGCCGAAGATTAAATATCCTTGAAGTCTTGGGCCGCACATATGTAACTGTGTTTCAAATAACAGAATTGTCGACCCAGAAACAGTAAGGATTGTTGATGAGCAAAAACAAAAAGTTGCTTATAAGGGAAACTAGTTTACCGATCTTTCATAGACGAACTTCTATCCCAAATTGTCTCTTGATGTTGTTGAGTATAGTTCCTATGCCTTTTAAGACAGCAGAAATTGTCAAACATGAATTTAACTAAATGTATTCGTAAAGTCCGAAGGAAGAAGAGTATCCACATCATACTCTATCAAAATAGCTTTCAAACTGAGATACTACGTTGTTCTTTATATAAATAGAAAGTCGAATATGGCTATATTGCCTTCATTGCTGATGTCTTAAGAGGAAAAAAAATACTAATATTAATATGCAAAGGCATCTTGAAAGTAAATAAACAGCGAGAATAAGCAATTCATTTTAATACTACCCCATTATTGACCCCTTCAACTATAAAGCGATAATTAGCTTTGTCGAAACCGTGGCTTGTAATGTAATGTCTATAATTGTATATTACTATATGCTCAGAGATTGGGATTAACACAACAATTTTGACTGCGTCATTCGATTGAATCAAACCCTAACAATCGATTACTCACATTCGCTGGCCGAGCACAGCACTTGACCATTCAGTTCGATGCCGATTATCTTGGGCAGCTCATCCCGGTAGTCATCGAAGCGTACATAGGTATCAGCATGTCCGCCGTCGTGCATGTTTTGAAGAGCGGTCTTCTTATTCGGATATGGTGCCAATTCGCTCACAGTGCCCGGCTGTGTGGGTGTAGAGAAAAGAAGAAAGTCAAGATTTGGCCTGAATGATGATCGTTTGATGTACCTACGATGTACATACCTGGTCGACGCCATGCGACGCAAAGCGCAGCTTCCAGTCGACACTCTTGAGGCCATCCTGTGTGGGTGTTACGTGGCCAATCCACTGATCGCCCAGCCGCTGATAGTGGAAGATGCTGCTGCAGGCATTCGGTGGCAGACGTTGTGTCAAAACAACGCTCAAGCAAAGGCTGAGCAGCGATAGCTTGAAAGATGTGCTGATTGCCATCAGAACTGTTGCTGATTGCAGTTAGGCGAGAACTGAGCTAGTTGAGTGCCAATCTGCCTGCTAGCATCAAGTGCTCTCATCATACTGTGAAATACCCGAGCGCAAGAGACATCGAGTGCTCACTTCAATCTGTAGACGGGTTTGCGGGCTTTGCCCAGCCCCCTGCGGTCTTACGCAAGTGGGACGAAGTGGCCGGTTCATGGGTCAGTATCAGAAATATATAAATATTTGTAGGTATGAATTTATTAAGCTGCTGCTGCTGCTGCTGCTGCTGCTTGAATGAAGCGTGCTTGCGCAGTAATCAGCTTGTGCTGGCGCTTTGTTTATGTTTTGATTTCGATTTAAAAATAAAACGCTTCTCCCTCTTTCTCTCGGCTGTCTTAAAACTGGTTTGAACAATACTTATCTCTCAGTTTCCCTCTCCGTCTCTGTGTATATTTGCCATTTATTCGCTCTTGGCTACAGAATAAGCTAAACGAGTTTGGCGATAGACGCAAACATTTTATATGTAGATACATATCCGGGATATTTTCCCAACGGGCATATTTATCAAATTTACACAAATATTCCCACCTTCTAAATATATATTTAGGAATTGAAAATAAAAAAAAAGCTTTCTTATTGGATGAAATGTTAAAGATCCTATCACCAGATAAGGCAACTTTTAATAGTAATAATAACGCAATGTTTGTATGCAAATATAATTTTGAAAATTACGTTATATAAGTGTGTTCGTTCGTATATACTTGCTTAAGTAGCAACGCATTGGCAAAACTTTGAACAACAATAAACGCACCCAATCGCGATGTTTGCTGCGAAGGAATGGCTGCTCCCACAGTGGGACATGGTAGGACGGCATTGTTGTTATGGCTTAGAGGGTTTCCTTTTTTTTCGCAGCAACTTTTATAATCAGCTCAAGTTTGTTAAGCTTTTGTGGTAATTTGTTTGGATTTCGCGTAAATTTCATTCGTTTTGCCAAATAAATGAAATGAAATATGCTTCAAGTTCCCAGCAAGTTACGGGGCTAATGGCCGACAAAGTTGGCGCTGCTGGCACTCCTGACAGCTCCTACGGCACAATGAGACATCTATATCCGACCAATTTGACTGCTTCTCAAGGTGAATTGCTTCCGCAACAAGCAGCCTAGCAGCCAAGCAGCCAGGCAGGCAAACAGGCAAACAGTCAATGGCACCTGCCTATTACTAGCTGAAGGAAGTGCCTGCGCCTTATAAATTGTGCGCACTTGATTGCGTTAATTGGAGCTCTAGGCAGGCACTACCTGAGTACCTATACATAAGTTTAAGGCGATAAGCCGTTGCAAGGCTTCCACAATTTACGACCCATTGAAGCAGTGCATACTGTTGACTTTAGGCTATTTTACTAATTTAAAAGTATTTACTTTATAATATTAATTAACAATGTTCAGAAATAAGCGTTATTAAAATTGAACAGATAGATTTTCATACACCATCGTTATTGGACCCACTGAGCGGCAAACTGGAACTAAATATGTATACTTTTTGGTCCTGCGCTGCCAACAATTAAGTGCGGCGCAGGATTTTGTATGTATCGCAGGTGCAGAGACCGCGATAGCGTGAGAAAATAAAAACGAATGCATCGGCACAGTTGGTAAACAGCTCAAGTCTATTTGCCTCCCTCAGGCCAGTGCGGATGGAGCAGCGCAGCTCCTCATGCCAAGTGTTCTTGACGTCCTCCTCTATGACCAGCGTATGGAAGGCATTGAGCAGCTGCAAATGCCGCTCGACACGGGGACAGCGAACGAGAGCTAACAGTTGGGCATATGGCCGGAACTTGACCCATCGTTGGAAGTCGTCTGCGCAGACATCAAAGCTCGCATCAATCAAAATCAACTTGCAGTTATAGTGATATATGCCGTCCAGGATGCGGCCCTCCATGGGGCAGAGGAACTGGGAGCGCTGCTCCTGTGTGAGTGCAGAGCCCACTTCGTAAATGCCTGTTTGCATTGTCCACGGATACTTGCGATTAGCAAAGTCATAGGCCAACTTCTGACGACGCTCCTGTTTTTCCCGAAGATTTTTAACTTCCTTATCCACAGGCGTGATGGCCTGCGAGCCAGCTGCTTTATAATCGCCAAGTGCCGCAGCACTCTGATGCTCAGCGGCTAGATTTGCCGCAAATTCTGCCTCGTGCTCGAGCTCATCCTGGCGTTGAGCGGCCTTGCAGCAGCGAAGATCGTGCGGCTTCTCATAGTCCTGGTAACCCACCTTCGCCAGCAGAGTATGCCAATGCAGCTGATCAAATTGCTGGCGCGGCACAAAATAATCAACACTTTCGCTCTGCACACGACACTGATTATCATCCAGTATCAATGGCCACAGACTCTCGAAAAATGAACTATCCAGAGATTGGCTCTCCTCATGCTTTTTGCTGTCGTCTGCGTCGCTGTCCATGTTGTGGCCTATTTTGTGTACTTGGAATTTCTATGATTGTAATTTGGTGCTTTGTACTAGCATGTACTCGAATTCTCTATCTGACAGCAATTGCCAGTATGCGCTAAGCTACATAGTTTAGCATTCTGTAGTCAAATATATATATATATATCACATGTTTCGTTCTTGCTCAACGAGGCGTATGCGCAACAATTTCGTTTTATTATCAGCGCATAAATCAGCTGCTGACTCGCATGCTCTGGACATTTGTTTGTATTTGTCTCAATTTATGCACGCTCATAGCAATACCAACATCCACAGCATCAACAACAGCAGCAACAGCAGCAACAACAACGATTTGCGTATATTTAATGCCATTTCCGTTGTAGGTAGCCGCCGATCGCCGTCATTTTATGAGCTTGCCTGAGCTGTCCTTGATTTTATGAAGCAATATGCCCACGATTTTCATTATGTGATGGAGGCTGCGATGGGCGTGGTTGCTCTAACAGCAGCGACGAAATTGTGTTTGTTTTCTTTTTTGGGCTCATTAGCTTTTATGCCTCGGATTTTATTGCCGCACACACACAGAGCGATGTTTGAGCCATGACGCCAAAACATGCGATTTGAATCACAAAAAGACAACAACAGGTTAAAGCATTCATATGAAGATGCAGATGGATGGCAGACATGGGTATATCAGTTCGGCACGTGATAATGTCGATGCTTTGAAAACTTATTCCGCTATGCCTCTACATAACGATAAAAACAATTTTTAATGGGCATATGTACATATATGCAAGTCTAAATACACCACATGACATTGCTGAGCTTTTAATTGAGAATGTTGGATTGTCTTAGCCCGCACATACTTTATCCTTTGATGCTTAGAGACAAATCTGTACCGGTTAATTATCCTGTTGGCTCACCATGTCGTGATGTGCATATTTATATCCTCTGCAAGGATATAACAACATGTGCAGCATGACACAATGCGGCAGCCCTGACAAGCATTGCGTATACGCCACATGTGCACAATAAATTTTCATAAATCAATTGTGCGTGCCACTTTTAACGCGCCTGGCTGACTAACTGGCACGCCCACCTACTGCCCACCAAATCGAATTGAAAATCAAATCCAAAAGCCCCTTTGTTTTGTTATTGCCTCTCTCTTTTTGTTGTGTTTTTTTTCTTTTTTGGGCTTAAATTTATGTGCACACAATTATTTCAAGTTCGCCGCCGCAGCCAAATGTAAAAAGTAAAATTTAGTGACGAATGCTTATTTTACGCTTCAGTTTTCGACAACTTATTGCAAATGTGATTTTCGTTCCTTTTTTTCCTTTTTAGCGCCACGGTGTGAAAATTTGATTTGTGAGCTGAAGCAGAAGCTGCCGTTTTAATTTAATTCTGTTTGGATTCGCCTTGCCTTATACATGTGCTATGGAAGATTTATGGCAGACCGTTTACCGACTCCGGCTGAGCTCGCCGGTTGGGAAGGGACAGAGGAGCAGAGTGGAAAATGTATGGTGGAAATCGAAATGTGTTTTTAATGTATAATCTGAATTTTAATGAAAAAGCTTAGCACAATATAAGCTTGTTACTGAACCTCCACATAAGAGCGGGCATTCATGCAGTGGCCAAGGTTTAAGTTTCAAGAAAATATGCTCCATTAAAGCTGAGTAGCAGACCCATGTTAAATTACTTGGTCCAACATTACTGAGCGCTATTAAAATGCGACAAAAACATTTCGCGACATTCGCCTGCAGGAGAAAGGACACAAAAAAAAGCATAAAAATTTATTTGTATATTTATTGTGTTTTATTGGGGCACTCAAAATTCAAACAGTAAGCGAATGCCGCAGCAGCGAAAGAAAGAAAATAAAAAGTACTGCAGTGAAAATAAAAAACGACGCCAAAGCGAGCACAACAAAAAGCAAAGACAAGACAGATCCATATTGACATAAAAGCCAATCATTTTAAAATAGCTTTAAGCAGAGGCGGCTAGGACTCAACGACCAGCAAGAAAAACATCAAAAGGTCCTTGCTAGAGCGCAAAAAAGAAGAACACAGCAAATTTAAGACCACTATGGATAGCTGTGTAGCAGTGTGTCGAAAAAGTTTATTTGGTTATGCCTTTGAGTAACAAAAACCACTGCAACACTGGCACCACTGATACCACTGCCCGAATTTCAGATGCAGTCAGCCACAGTCGTATGCACTTTGGCCCAACAAGAGTCCTTGGGCGTTGCTCGTTTTTGCGGCGACCAACTTGAATTGCATACGAAATCACAAGACAATTTTTGCAAGTTTAATTCACAACTCCCATAGAGCACACACAACTAGTTCTCGAGAAGTTATTGCTCCCTTATACGAGCGGTGGCAAATCAATCAAATTATCGCTGAAGCGTAATGCTTGATGATTGATGTGCCCGACGCCCACATCAATCATCAAAGGACTCAAGTGCAATGTTCTGTGGCGAGCTGATAAATCAAAATCAATGCGTTAATCAAGTGCTGCTGCAGCTATACAAATGCTGTCATCCAAATATTTATTCATATGCATATAATAGAAAAACAAATATGTCTCTCAATTGAATTGAATTTTATAAACAAATGACAACGCTATTTGTTGGCATTGAAATTTAGCCTCAGCAATCAACGGAGCTGGTTCTGACTTTTAAGATATTCGCAACTATATGTATGTCTTTTTTCGAGTTTTATCCATGCATTTTTTAACTTGAAATAAATACAATACTAATCTAATTAAAACAATTCTGTCATTCACCATTTGGACACTTTAATAACATCAAAATACAAAAGAAATATTAGAAAACTTTTTTGGAATTTAGAAGCATATAATTTGTGTGCTTGAGCTTTTACTTTTCCCATATGTTGATTTTATTTTGATGATATATTGGACAATCTCTAGAATAGTTAAAGATTAAAAGCTTTTCAAGCATTTATCTGCAATTTCTTGCACAAATATACGAAATGACTTTACAAGGTTAAATGGCATCCGAATTGCTGCAATATTCAAAGGTAAATATTTGATGTTTGTTTGCTTGTGCATAAAAATAGCTGGGATTTTACAGCATAAAATGCATTCAACCCAAACAGCAGCTAGATATAAAAAGAGACTTCACGAAATTGTGAAGTAGCTGCTCTGAACGATGTGTAGCTGGAATAACCAACACAAGTACAAGGCTTTGCAGACCAAAATTGGTTTTTTGGTTCAAGTGTTTGATAAATGCATTTGATGCCTGACCCATTACTAAAGATGGTTCCAATTAAACAATTTGCTACACTTTCGAGTTAAATGTTTAACATACGTCAAGTGCAGCATGAGGCAAGCAGTTGGCGGCAGCTTGCATCAAATTCCGCCACCGTAAAGTTTGGGTTTTCGTAGCACCAGTTTAACGCATGCTTTGGCACAAAAAAGCAATTTCAACATTTTGTCTGCATGATTGAAGACAGGTGGAAAGCTTGACTGGCTGCTGCCAGTTTTGGTAGATACAAAATGTGCTGCATACTTGCAGGCACTTTGTGGCTTAAGGTTTTATTGATTCTGAGCCATCCACCTGGCAATCAATTTTCGGCTTCTGTGCACTTTTGCAGCATTTAAGGCTGCAAATAATTCATTAGCCGGCGAATTGCTTTTCACCTTGCAACGATAATTACCGTCTACCCTTGAGAGTGCCAGGCTGTCGATTGTCTTTAAAAGTTTGCAGTTGCGTTTGCAGTTTGGCTTTTAAGTCCTTTGGCATTTAAGGACTGATCAGCTGCATTGGCCACATGCTCATGTTAAGTTGCAGGCAGCTGCCAAACAGTCATTGCCACAGGCATCTTGCCTCAATGAGCCTCATTATCGTCTGTTTGGCTTTGGCTGGCAACCTCGAGAGGCCCACAGTTGCCATTGGGAGATGATTGCACAAACAGGTTGAGGTCTTGTTGAGTACAGCCATTACGAGTACAGCCCAAGGCAATGGAAATTGTGGGCGGTTGCTAAACGCTTAACTCACAAGCTTTATTTGTTCAACTGTTGTTAGTTGCTTCTTGCTGTCTACAAATTATTACCGATATTAATTCTGATTCACTGCAGAAATAAAGTTAATTTTATTTTCCATTTCATTCACCCACCTTTTTATTTATATATGTATGTATCTCGGCAATTATTTTATTGATTGCATGCATGCATATGTTATTAAAAACTCCATTTTTCTCTCTTATGAAATTGTCAATTGAATCGAAAATTCACGCCCATCGGTAATTTAACACGTTAGCAGTAATCGAGAGAGTTTCACTATGTGATACCCTGTACTGCGCACTAGTCTATGAATTATAATATAATTGTACTTTATGCATATCATATCATACAAAACAAGTTCTCCAAAAAATCAAAGACTTGCCCTTCTTACTCAAAAAAACAATCATGATTGTTAAGTTTCATTCAAACTCAGAAAGATAAAAGCTATTTCATAAAGTATATGAAAATATTCGAATAGAATATTTATATATTATAAATAGTTATTCCAAAAAACGCTAAAATAATATAATAATTATATGTTTAAAAATACAACCTATATTATTGCGGTCATTGATTCAAAAATATGCCTTAAAATACATACGAGCCTATTTTCATTTGCTGCTTTTCAAGTTTCTAATATACTTGTTATCCGTATCTTATGGACACAGGGTATAAAAACAATTTCAATTGCCACTTTTTTGTATGTCTTTTCTTTGCAGTGCTTGTTGTCAATTTGTGCGGTCGCCACTCAATGCTACTGAATTTGGATATTTGAGTGTACGCTTTCATGTGTGTGTGTGTGTGTGTGCCTGCGTGTGCGTGTGTGTGCGTGTGTGTGTGTGTATGTGTTTGTCGCTACTCGGAAATCAATATTTAAACAGCGTACGCTCGCTTAGTCCCTGTTGCGTTTGCTTGCTTCAGTCAGTGAGCGTTTAAAAATAAAATCCGAACTCATTCAACTCGTTCAACGACTCAATAAATGTTGCAAATACGCTCGTTGTCGCTGTGGTTGCTTAATAGTGTTGTTGTTGTTGTTATAACTGCCGTCTCCTCCTGTATGCTCCACCATTTATTTATATAGAGAGATAGCGAGAAAGAGAACGAGACCGAGCAGGAAAGAAGAAGCGAAAGAGAACATGTCTGCATTCTACGCTTCAGTCGAGTGTGTAACAAATTTTGTTTCAGTTGAAAAGCAACAGCAACATTTCAAACGCTATTTATCTTGATTTCTCGGGCTCTGTCTCTGGCTCTGGCTCGCACTGATGTTTGTTATTTGCTAACCGAAATGATATATACATTGCTGGCCACAGCTATCATTAATCATGCTTTGTTTCCACACACACACACACACAAAGTCCATACGGACGTTTTAGCCAGCGGTGCGCATACTTGATATAGCCTAGCAATTGCTTTTGCTTTTGCCCTGCCTAGCTCCATGTATCGATTGGTTAAAACTTTTGCATAAGCTTATGCACAATTCAAACATATTTTGAACTTTATGCTGTAGTCTATTAAAGTCCTGCCCGGTCGAGCAGGCTGGCAGCAAACGTTTGCGTTAATTACCCGAAATTACAGTTGTTCAAGTGCTTTAGCAAAATTAGCAACAACTTTTCAAATATCGACAGCAGCAAAGTTTTGTCCATAGGAGGCAACCCAGCAGCGTTAAGCGTTTTATTACCAAGAACCTGCTGATGGGAGCCATGCGCAAATTTCGCTCTTAATAGCAATTCAGCGTCCTTCAAAGTGCACTCGACGAAGGCTCAAAAATTTTGAAATTTTCCACCACACAAATGTCAAGCGGCGGCAACAGCCTGTCGGGCTATAATCACAATCCATTAACGTCAGTCGAGTCGAATCGAGCGCCAGCCACTCAAAGGGCATATTGACACAAATCGGGCCTGAGCGTGCATATTAACGCACCTAATCAATATAGTCACAAGGAGCTAAGTGAATCAACTGTTTGGTGCTCGCACTGCCTGTAACTGTTCATAAATAATTAAGGACCTAATGAACTAAGCAGCACGCAATAGTATGGTAGTTATGGTAGCAAAGGTTTACGGATAACAGTTGCGAAACACGTTCGAATTGGCAGATTGTTCCCTATTCAAGGTCTTGCCAATATTGACAGGGCGATTGGAAGCTTGATGGACAGATTGGCAGCTCAGCTCACAGATGTGTTAAAAAACCGCAGACAGCAGAAAACAATCAACAGAAAAGTCACAGAAGCCTTAACAAAAGAAGCAGTTCTATATTTGTACATATAAAATACATATTTATTCAAAAAGCATTTCAGAGTACAATAAATTAATAATGATAAGGGCATTGGTAGATTGACGACTGTGAGACTATTCGCGATTATTCAACGAACTGAATACCGATTTGAAAATTTATAAATTACTTTAATATTAGCAACTGTTGAATAAATTACTACTACTAAAGTTGAATTCGATTACTTATTTAGTTTCGCGTTTGATTTAAATATTTATCAGCTATAGTTCATAGTTCCGACTAGATTCAGCATTTAAAACTTACCCACAAACAATACACAAACCAATTTGAAATGCATTTGAAGGATTTACTATTTGTTGTACACATATAGTTATTACGCCACAATACAACAAAAACGGAAAACGGAAAAAACAATGACTGTTATGAACACAATTCGCTCTCGACGGACTCTTATATTTTAATGGAAGAGCGAACAAGTACAAAACATAACACGGCCCAAAGCTGCCCAAATGCTCGCATGGCAAAATAAATATACAAGTTTAATGCAACATTCAACATGTTAGGCAACACAGTTTTTACAATTTGAAAATGGTTGTATGCCAGCCTGGGGGCCGCTTTAACAGATTGTAACAATAAACCGAAATCGGGCCCACAAAAGGGTCGAGAGCTAAGAACTGAGAGCTTTGAGTTTAGATGAGTCGAGTTTAGGTATCTGCTTTAGGTTGAGCCGATAACTTTATGGGCACAATTCCATTTGATTGATGAGATTTATATTCGCTACGCCCTCTCAGATTTGTATTTTATTGTTATACTTATTTTGATGTAGTTCTGCCGCCAAATGTAGCTACAAATTCAGTCTGTTGCTTTTGTCTTTTGTCTTCTTTTGCTTTCCCGGCGCCCAAAACAGAGCAAAACAAACAAAAACAAAAAAAAACATTTAAAGCGGCTCAGCGCCAACTGTTGAGGGGCAAGTCCTTTATGCCTTATTCCTTTCACGTGAAAGTCGACAGTCTGTTGAGCCGTATGAGAGGGAAATCAAGTGGCTTTATTGTCGCAAGACGTATTTAAGCTTTGGCTCTTTATGTCATTGTCATTTTTAATTGGCTCCATTGTGCGCTTTGAAATGAAACTTCTTCTTCTGGACCAGGTTGAGTGGTATTAATTAATCGCTGCAGCAACACAGCTCTCAGGCCCAGGACATTTTGTACGTCAATGAAGGCATCTGACAGTGATGCCTGAAATGCAGCACATCTTACTCATTCACTCATGTCAAATGCCATGGCAACTGCCTACCAAGTAAGTATTCTTTACTCTTGTGCAAAATGACCTCTCAATATCTTCTCTGTTTCTTCCTGCCGCTCTTTATATCCCTTCAGCCGTATTCAACTCAATCTGACAGCTGTGCATTTGGCTGCAGTAATTATACATTTATACGATTGATACATTCATAACATTAAACTAACATAACTCTAAACGTTTCGATGCTAATATCTTAACTAATAGCTGTTAAATATCAGCCGGCATAACCTTGACATCAGCCAGATACAAGAAAATATACACACGCTTTTAGAGGCACAGCTGCAGTTGAAATTAATTTCCTTGCGCTCATTTGTCGGCTGTCGCCGCCTTTGTCCTTGTCGTCCTGCCAGTCTTGAGCTCAAGCTCGAGCTCTTGTTGGCCCCCACTTCAAATTACAATTTTGCATTTTGTTGCCTCGCTCCAGCTCCTCTGCTCATATTTATTGCATTGTCATGCGCGCAAGTCAACAAACAAAAACACAAAAAATACAACCTGGAAATTAATTCTCCCCACTTCATCATCGGGGGCACTATGATGGTCTTTGTCTTGTATATGTTGTCTAAGTTTGTAAGACACTCTGACTGCAACGAAAAGTCAGCGCACAAGTTACAAGCTCGTTGAAATAATTTATGACGAAACAAATTTGCAAATGTGAGTTAAAGTTTTTAATCGCTCAGCTCTTGGAGAAAACAAGAGCAAAAGCTGAGTGCCCCTTTTTGTCCGATAGTCACTGGTCTAAAATGTGAATAAATTGCGTAAATAAATAATAAGGCACTGACAGCCAACATCTAAGTCGCATTTAATATGATAAGAAAACTAATACCAGCAAGCGCAATACTCGGATAACACAGGCAAACAGACACTCTCTCCAGCATGAGGTTAATAAAAGTTCTACGACATTTTGACCTAAAAAAATATTATAAAATATATAAAAAGGCTGCCAGTCTGTTGCCTTCGCAGTGTTGTTGCCGTTGCTGTTGCCGTTGCTGTTGTGCACCCTCCAGCTGTGGCAGCCGGCTTCAAATAGTGGCATAGTAAAATATTTACTTTGCCAACGGCTGCAACGGCAAGGGGGCCAAACCTGGGTGTGGGCAGAGGCAGAGGCAGATGCAGAGGCAGCGGCAAAGTAGGGTTGCCGTAGCGTAACTGAAAAGCAAGAGCCGGGCAGGCACAAAAAATTCATTAAAAGGGATAATGACTCACATAGTTTGTAGCGGTCGCTGATGCCGATGTATCCGTGTTCGTGCTCGTGTGTGTCTCTATGCTAAAGGATTAAGGATTTTGGTAACATTTTTTAGTGAAATTTAATTACAAATTAAGTGAAGCGGCAAATCAGTTAGACAGTGGACGATGCGGCTTTATGTAGGCCACCAGCCTTTGAGCTGACATCTGCCTGGTCCAAAAAAAAGCAGCTTATCGTGACATTGTGGCACACTTGAAATTGCCAAAGTTGGATATAAATTAAAGCATCATTGCCCACACAAATCTGCGCTAATTAACGAGCTTATCTAAGTGAAAGCCAAATATTTTCATTTTCTTTACTATTTTATTTACATATTTTATTGGCTAATGTGTAAATTAAATAACCAGTGGCTTTTGACCCTAATTCCAACCACAATTTATAGCACTTTAACCACATACAATGTGTTTGCTGTTTTTGTTAAATTATTCACACTGAAATTACGCATTCATTCATTACACATTTAAGTTAGAATACTCTTTTAATAGCACAGACGTATTTGCACACTAAATATGCAATTTAAAAGCGTTTGCCAGAGGTGTTACATTAAAGTTATTATTAATGTTATAAATTGTGAAAAGTGTTGACAAAGCAAGTCCGTATTGATTGTTTGAATCGTTAGTTAAACGAGTAGCTACAATCAACATTTGCGGTCCTTGGCTCCTATAGTCAACTAGATCGACGGTATCTATAATAAATAAGTAAAGAGGTTTATATAGTTCATAGCTGCACGGTATCGAGATGATGATTATTGCCTAAGTCTATAAGAATTCATTTTGGAAATTGAACTCAGCTCATAATGGACACGCTTGGTGGCATGCTTAAGTCGTGACTTGCCACTTGCGCCGCATGCAGCACATGCAGTTGCTCAACTTGCCACATCACTCACTTGAACTGCAGCCAGAGCGTGGCCCAGAATGCTGACTAAGCAGACCAACAGGAGCACTAGGAACAGCAGGAATAGCAAGAGCAGCGATGCCACAACAACAATGTAGCTTAAATCGCAAGCAGCAGAGCGAAAATTAAAGCGCACGAGAAGCTGTCGGATTTTTAATCAGAGCGCAATACACTTTTGAATATTAAAGAAGGACACTTGAACAGAACAGGCAACGGACTACTTAAATCAAAGCAATCAACGCTGCACAGCTCAAGTGCCGCCTCCTGCAGCCGCTGCTGCTTCTACTCCTGAATCCGCATCAGCAACTGCTTGAGCAGCTAGTCTACAAGTTGATTGTGTGCACACCATTCGAGTGGAGCACGTGAAATTTTTTGGCATTTGCAAGCGCATGCAACACACAAAAGCTGAAGGATGCCAATGTCAGTTGGCTGCATCCTTGCTCAGCGAACGAAATCAATTTTCGCTGTGCTGCCCCATGCCAGTTCATTTCTGTCTGCGATTGAAGCAACACTGACGCCTCAAGCGCCTCAGACTCTGCCGCTGCACAGCTGTCAAGACCAAACTAATTCATTTATAATATTGCGTATACGCCCGGTAACGCCAGCATGCAATGAAATTATGCATTGCAATCAAAGGCAACAGGCGCGTAACCAGCAGCCACATGCATATTCTCGAATGCAATTAATCATAGAGCAGCTTTAACAATGTCCTTAATGTCCTCCTTAATGTCCGTGCTCGAGTTTAAGCAGCATAAAAGTTCAATCATTAACCATATTATCTTATGCAGCCAGCGCCAATCTTTGACCTCTCTGTCTGTTCATTTCCACCCGCTTACCTCTTGCATAATTAAATTTATTATGCAAAGGCAACAAGACAATCATTTTGTTGATGCATTTTGAACGTGGCAGCCACTTTAAACTGTTCTTTTTTATGTTTTTCACAAGTTTCTTGCACATCATATATTGGCCAGACGCCTTGTGCGTACGATGAAACCATTTGACTCACCTATAATAGAATTGTTTATTATATTTATATATTCATATATATGTTCAAATTTGTAAGTCAACTGATTCATTACCAATTGTAATCCCTTCTAAGTTTTAGTGATGGTAGATAACTTTAAATTCTGACCGTTTTACATAATTTACTGAATTACTTGATAGCACATCGCGTATTTGTATTACGAAATGCGCTTTAAAACAGATTTGGCCAGCTGTAAATGCAGCTTGGCGGATGCCACAGCACAAAGAACTTCAGAAACAACACACAAATCAAGAAGGATGCGCGTGCACGTATACATATACATATACATATGAATGTGCATGAGCGAGCGCACAAGTCCTTTGTCGGCCTCGTATCTGTCTGTTTCGCTAATTAGACTCGCTTCAAATGTGTTTACGTAAATATGCGGCAAGCTGTTGCCTGCACGTGAATGCAAACAAATGTGAAAGTTGCCAGAGCCCTTAAATTGTTGGCACACCATGCAGGTGGGCTGCCACTGGCAGGATCAACACACACAATTGCTGGCATGAGAGCGAAATGTGCACCCGCTACTCTCAAAAGTGTGTTCACTAATTGGCAGGCGGCACTTTTGGCCAGTAACGGGCTTGGCCAAATGGAACACTATCAGCAGCAACTAGCAACAAATGCACCAACACTTTAAAGTTGCCCACAGCTAGAGCATGCGTATACGCAATATACGGTAGCTCCTGTGCTCGACTTGAGTTAATCGGCATTGGCAGCTTGTTATTTGCTGCTGCAGCAACGTCTTGAGCAACTCTCTTTCTTACCCACTCACACTGATTGCCTCGAGTATCAATTTGTTCTTTTTTGGCGCATCATTCTCGTTAGTTATTTTCAGTTTGCTTGAGTACATTGGCATATTAAATGGAATTAGCATCGCCGGCCAGCTAGCTAGCTAGCCCAGTTGCTTGGGGACTAATTATAAGCGTTTTTCTATGGCTCACATTATTATATAGTAAATACTCGAAAGGCATCGCAGCTGTTTTGTCTCTTGGCAAACTGCTCGTAAATTACGTGCGAGCACCTGAACGAATCTCAATTATGTGCAATAAATAACAAAATATGCCCGCTTGTGCGGTACAGATCCTACACAGGACTACACTGTTCCCCTGCCTTCACATAATTAAGTGGTTTTTAATGAGCGTCGGGGCCCAGCGGCGCCCCTAGGCAAGCCCAGTCGCGTGCTGCTTGCATTTCGATTTGTGGCCACTTGGGTTGGCTATTTAGATTAAGCATACGCAGCGTGCCACAAAATCACAATTCATAAATGTCACAAATGAATATATTCAGTGGAGAGTTACGAGCTGAGTAACTACTCCAGTTTGGGTACAGTTTATTACAGTTACGTGCCGAGCCGAGCGGTCTCAAGCCACTCGCGTTGCTGTCTTTCGCTCCTTTTTTGATTTACTGCGCTTGGCTTGCGCCTCAGGCGCTTGATGCTGCTGCTCTGTCGATTTGTCCTGCGGCTCCACAATGCGTTGAAATAGCAGTGCACTGGTCTGCTCATCCAGCTGGCGAATGTTGTGCTCCGCCGTGCTGTCAGTGCTGCCGGCGGCGAAGCTCTCGTTCAAATGACACCAGCTGCGCCTGGCGTTGGCCACGTTTAGCTTATCAAGCAGGCGGCAGGTCAGCTGTGGCATCATTGGCTGCAGCACAATGCCGCAAAGCCGCAACGCGTCCATTGTCATCGCGATTATTGTCTGCAAGCGTAGGGCATTGGGTGTGCGGCCGCCAGCCTTCAGCTCCCAGGGCTTGGCGCACTCAAAGAAATTGTTGGCCGCATGCAACGCGGCAATGGCCGTGTCGGCCACCAAGTGGAAGTGATTGAGCTCATAGTGCTGCTCGCAGCGTTCTGCAAATGGATATGGAAATGGAAATGGAAATGGAGGGCATTACTTTTCTGCTTTCGAGCTACTTTCTAGCTGGCCGCACTCGCAGTGAGTGCACTTGTCGCATAGTTATTGGCCGGAAATGTGCATGCCAGCGACATCGAGGTAACAAACTCCACTCAGCCTGCACTTCGCAGCGGGCTGCTGAAATATTAAAATGACTTACCCGCTAGCTGGAGCAGCGCCTCCTGCAGCCGCTTGGCGGCATCCAATTCGTGCAGCAGCTGGGGCAAGTGCTCGGCATGCGGCTCGGGATATACTTGATGTGGATTCAGCGCTTTGGCACAGGCTCGCGACAACAAGTTGCCCAAAGTGTCCGCCAGCTCCGAGTTAAGTATGCGCAGCGCCTTCACGTGACTGAAGTCTGCAACGACCGAAACATGTTAGCCGGGCTAGAAAACTTGACAACAACTATTAGCAAACGGGCTTTTGAACGCCTGCGGCTGGCACTTTTATGCTGCTCATTACTGCTTGGGGGTAAACAGGGCGTATGAGCGATGCTACTCTACTGTCAGCTACCTAAGCTCTGGTGGCAAGCATTCAGCTCTTAACTACCTCCAGTATGGTCCAACTGGTTGTCCATTAAGCGGATTAGCCCCAGCACAAATGTCGAAGGAAACAAGAGCGTTGCAGTCGCACGAAACCGACTGCGTAATATTCTGATAACATTGCACGAAAAGCTGAGAACAGACGAACAAAAGCTCTTTTGCTCTGTTGTCCGTACGGACAGACAGACAGCTAGACGGGCATTGCACAAAACCAATACACTCTTTTGCCTACGGCATCAGAGTATCAAATCAGAGTCTGCTACGTTTAAAGGTTGTTCCCTAGTTAAACTGCCGTAAAAGTAAATGGGAAAACGGAAGCAAATACGAATACGACTCCGGTTTCGAATCACTAAATGAAAGGGTGGCCACTACAAACATACAAATGTAGCTGAGAGCAGCAACGGGTTTATATCTATACAAGTAAATCGCATTTTAAAAATCTGCAACAAATATTTTAAGTCGATTAATGTAATGGACTTAGAAAGCGTAAACATTTTGCACTCTGTTCTTCCGAAATACCGGTGGGTACTACATACCTACCATAATCGCATTTATTTGCTAAATACGAAATAGCAAGAGCATGAAAGAAAAGTTCTGGTGCATTTTCACAGGTGCATTTAAATAATTTGAAGTACGCTATTCAAAGGATAATTCAAAGATGATGATTGAAATGTGGGCTCTTAAATTTTGAAGCATTTTAAATGACCAAATATTTTACTCATATCCATTTGATGTAAGAAAAACTAAGGGTAATAGTTAGATCATGTTTCTGACCAAGAATTTAAATACTCTTTTTATAGTGATGTGTAAAGGGTATCAGCAGTTTGAGAAACATGTCGCTTAATGCTTGAATGCAGCTAATACGATTTGACCTTTGAAGCGCGCTCAAAGCAATATTAAATAAATAAATGGACAGCAATTAGCGATGTGTGTGTTTGTGCACTATTTAGCTAGCGATAACATTAGTAACGGATCATTGCTAATTGGCGTTAGCCATAATTATCGCCGCCATTATCTGGACAAATGCAACCAAATCGCGTATGCCGTCCGCTTTTCATTTAACTGCGTGCGGGGAAATTTAAAGGAGCCCAGAGCTATTGGCAACAATTACGAATTGGGTCAAACTCACAAATTTCAATTTGGCATGCAACGTTAATTAAAATACATTCTATGAAATTTGATTTCCATTCAACCGGACAGGACAGTCCACAGGATGCACAGCCCCAACACTGGCCCCAACAACAATTGCCGATAATCAAGCTTAGCCGTTGCACAGCTGTGGCTCTTGTGTGTGTGCAACAATTGCGCTGCTGTCATTGTTGCTGGCTCGATTTGTCAGCTGTTGTTATAGGTAATTACAAATTTGGCGCATTGGCCGCAGCTGCTGGGCAAATTGCACCTGACAGGCAATCACTCTCACACCCATTTCGACACCGACTCCGACACTTTCAGATTGGCGGCTGCTCTTTCGAATTTTAGTAAATTTGCGTGCCAAGTAGTTTTGGACGTTGAAAATCATCGCATCGATTCATTGAGCCAACTCAACTGCACGAATGAATGCACCGCACGCACTACAACAACAACAACAGCAACAACAATTGCACTTGTTATTCAAATATGCATAAAACTTGATGTCGAGCCGCAGCAGCAGTGGGAATTGCGTTTCCATGCTAAAAACTTGAGCACAGCACCGGAAGGCAAGCAGATGTTGTGTGATCAAAAAGAAAAGAAAAGAAAAAACAAACAAATGAATATGCATGTGCATTACACCTATGCAAATGCATGTGTGTGCGTGTGTGCGTGTGTCCTCTGTCGTAACCTGAGGTTTGGCAACGACACGAGTTTTGGCCACGCTGCTGCAGCTACCAAAAGTGTGTTGCCTGCTTCCGTGCGCTCCACATCATTAATGCAATTGTATTGTCGCAGCTCGTGCTCAACTTTTTGCAGCACAACTCTGCTGCAAAGTCAAGTTGCCAACCTACTGCATTTGAATGCCAGCACACACAAACACACACACACACACACACACACACACATGTGTGCATACACTTGTTTAAGTGTATGTGCAACAAGCTTCTAGTTGTGAAACAAATTAAAAGTCCAGAATATAATCAGCTCGAAAATGAGTATACCCTGTAAAAAGTAATGTGCTAAGAAAAAAAGCCAAGACAAATTCTAAATTTATTTAGTTTTGATACAAACAGTTTTCTATTTGTTTCTACCTCACTCGCTAATAGTATATACTCATTCAATCTGGACTTCCATTTTTGTGTGAAATCTTTAACTGATATGTGCAAAACATACTTGTGAAATGTATATCATTGATTTATCAGTCAACATTCTACTGGCATCGCTGCTGCTGCTGAAAATGCGTATTGCAATTTGTTATAGCTGCATAGTCTTAAGCGAGTCGCATATACCCATTTGGAGTGCGCGTAGTGCCGCAAATTTATGCAATTTGCTTAAAAAGAGTGAATTGCATTTCCAGCTGAGCGTCATTTGATTTTCAATGCATCGCATTTTGAGTGCGTTGGCATTTCGGGTATGTAACTTACATTTGGCTAAAATCAATTGCAATTGCAATTGCAAATGCAAGTAGGAAATGCGCAATCCGAAATGCAAAACACCAAATGCAAAATGCAAAAGGCACTTCAACAACAGTTGGCCCACTGCGCCGCCATTTGGCTGCAATTATGCCGAGGCGCGTTAGTTTTTAGTGCAATCGCGAATCGCAAATAAGGAGACCCGCAACACGTGTCGGAATCGCAATCGTAAACGCAATCACAATCGTAGTCACAATACTGCGAATTCTGCTGGTCGGACCAAGTTACCTCTAAACTGCATACGTGTACAGCAACAAATTGCTAAATCGGCACCGGCACCGACTCCAGTCGTGGCTGCAACTTGCAGGCACTTAAGCCCTTGGGGGGCACACATGCTGTGGCATGTGCAACAGAATTCGGCGCTACAATCGTAATTTCAACAAAGTTTGGCACAGGTGCACGTTACTGCCGCAGAAAATGGCAGCCACGCGGCCGTAGACAAATGTTCTTACATTTATTTGCCACACAAGAAACATAAATCATATTTTCAACGTTGCCCATTCGCTTTTTTGCCGACTCCTGCAACTTAAATTGCTTAAATGACTTGTCGCACTTGTCCCATGTTTTTCTTTTCTTCTCATTTTTGTTTTTTGCCTGTCGCCCACAAGACTTCAGGCACAGTTTGTAGCTGCATGTGTCTCTCTTGTAAATTGTTGTACAGACAAAAGTGCAGCAACACTCTGAGACTCGAAAGGGGTTGACGCTTCAAGGGGGCTGAAGGGGCGTGGCTGACATGTGTCAAATATTTGAGATGCACAGAGAAAAAAAATGTATCTCTATACCTAACTCAGTTTGGGTTCATTTGAGATTTAGCTGAAATAACAAATTACAAACCAATATAAAATGGTTGAATCAAACTTTTGGTAAATTAGCTCAGTTTTATCATCATCAAATATTTTGCAAATCATTATATCGTACACCTAATGGAAATAAGTGACTAAAAAACAAGTGGGAAAGGATTATCTTCGGCGTACCGAAGATTTCATACTCTTTTCGAACCTTAAGACAATTTTCACTCTGCCAACTGCACCACCGAAATATTTAATGACGCATATCTTTGCTAATTATAACTCAATCGATTTGAAATTTTAAACATTGATGAGTTATAAGGATGTTCAAGTGTACAAGGAAATTTAAGGCGATAACTTTAAAAACATGAGATATATGGCAAAAACAGACTTCGAGTTGTATGGCAGCTATAAGATATAGTGGTCCGATCCGGCTGGTTCCGACCAATGTGCTGTACATTTGAATAATAAGTGTCTGTGTAAAGTTGCATCGCGATAGCTCAAAAACTGAGGGTCTAGATCCCATACATACAGACAGACAGACGGACATAGCTAGATCAATTTGTTTTGTCATTGTAAGCATACTGGCAGTAAATTTTGGGGGGCTACAAACTTAACACAAACTTAATATACTATTTTCTTCGAAAAGAGTATAATAATTCTTTCTTTAGTTTATTTAAACAATTTTTTGACTAACTTTACCAAATTTATTTTCTGTGTAGTTTAGTCCGACATTTCGCCCTTAAGCATTCAGAGATGCGGTGTCTTAAAGCTGGGTGGAATTTGCAAGGACATAGCTACTGGATATTGGTTATCTTCTTAATGTTTAGCTTTATAAAGTCGTAACTGTTGAATGTAAACATTATCTTCAGAATGCAAAAGATTTTGTAAATTCTTCGAGTCTTTGGACAGATTTCCCTAAGCTATTATATGATTACGCTACTAAATTCGCAGCTTTTTATACTCTGATACCGAAGGTACTCATAGTATATTGGTTTTGTCGAATGTCCGTCAGGCCGTCCGTCTGTCCGTCTGTCCGTCCGTCCGTCTGTCTGTCTG
Organism: Drosophila flavopinicola; assembly: GCA_035042425.1. Classification (NCBI taxonomy): domain Eukaryota; kingdom Metazoa; phylum Arthropoda; class Insecta; order Diptera; family Drosophilidae; genus Drosophila; species Drosophila flavopinicola. Next base: position 4,437,965 of record JAWNLL010000459.1, on the reverse strand, counting down.
GATGAACGCGCGTATTTCCGAAACGATATTAGATAGACTCTTGAAATCTTTTGCGTTATGATTATAGCTATCTGCTTCAGATCAAGTTTATTCCAAATTTATGCCACGCCCACTGGGAGGCTGGCAAATCGATAACATGTCGATACACCTCAAATCACAAATCGATTAAACGTGAATAACTCCCACAATTTTGAAGCTAGAGTAATCAAATTTGGTAGGTATATTGCTGGTGACCTCCCGAAAAAATTGGATCCTAGGTTAATCGGCCACGCCCATTATTACGCCCACCAGCCCCCCTCCAAAATTAATTTGAAATGCTTATATCTCCCGCAGTTTTAGAGCTAAAGTCACCATATTTGGAATATATTACTGGTGACGTCCTCTACAGATTACAGAAACAAAATTTCGACCACGCCCACTCCCGCCCCCGAATCGCGAAAATCGATATACATGAATGCACAATTCGATAACACGTGTATATTTCCCGCAATTTTGAAGCTAGAGTCCCCAAATTTGGAATTTAGACTAGGGCTGACCAGCCCAAAAGATTGCGTCCTGGATTTTCCGGCCACGCCCACTGGAACGCCCCCAGCCACCCCGCCCCCACGAAACACGGAAGCCTATATCTCGCACAGTTTAAGAGCTAGGGCCACCAAAATTGGAAGATAGACTTATTGTCAGCCCCCCTAAAGATCGGCAAAAAATTTTGGGGCCCCGCCCCCTCCCGCCCCAAAAATCGCGAAAATGTATATCTTCCACAGTTTTAGAGCTAGAGTCACCAAAATTGGAGGATAGACTTATTGTCAGCCCCCCTAAAGATCAGCAAAAAATTTTGGGGCCCCGCCCCCTCCGCCCCCAAAAATCGCGAAAATTTATATCTTCCACAGTTTCAGAGCTAGAGTCATTAAACTTGGAAGATAGAATTCTGGTCAGCCCCTCTAAATATCGGTAAAAAAATTTGGGGCCACGCCCCCTCCCGCCCCAAAAATCGCGAAAATAGTATATCTTCCACAGTTTGAGCTAGAGTCAAGAAATTTGTAAAATAGACTTCTTGTCACTCCCTCTAAAGATCGGCCAAATTTTTTGGGGCCACGCCCCTTCCCGCCCCAAAAATCGCGAAAGCTTATATCTTCCACAGTTTTAGAGCTAGAGTCACCAAAATTGGTAGATAGACTTCTGGTCACCCCCTCTTAAGATCGACCAAAAATTTTCTGTTCACTTGCTTTCAGCTGTTCTTAAAATGGTATCAGAGTATTACGCAGTCGGCTCCGCCCGACTGCAACGTTCTCACTTGTTCTATATACCTTTTAAGATAGTTTATGACGTGTAAAAGTCGGTTAAAGGCGGGGTGTTGTACAGTGTTGTACCTCTATTTTTCAAGACATGTTAAGGCTCCCAAGTCCCTCAAATTGTCGTTCAAACACGTAAAACTCCCATTACTTTGTCAAAATTCATCCGATTTCCGTTCCCGAGGCAGTTTTGGTCATGGTTGGGCATCCATAATTCTGCATTTAAGTTTTAAGCAATTGCGAGTTTTCGATTATCTACTAGCCCATAGTCCATTGCAATGACAAAAACTGACGAAAACTCCCATAACTTTGTCAAAAGTAATCCGATTTTCGTTTCCGAGGCAGTTTTTTATATATAATCATGCATTTCAGTCTGAAGCACTCACTTTTAATTTATCGTATTTGCTTGGCTTGAAGTTAGAATTATAGCTGCAAAATAAATTTAAAGTTATACGCACATATGATATTCATTTATAAGCTACTGCTGGCAAGCTCAAAGTCTTAATCCCAGTCCAAGCACAACTGGTTAAATTCAAAGTAGCTAATATTTAAAAAGACAGACGCCTTTGGGGAATTGCATCAGCTCAGCTCAGCTCAGTTCAGTTCAGTTCAGTGCAATTGAGTTGAGCTCCCTTCAGTCGCACGTTTTCTCTTTGCCGTCCTGTAAAAGTTTGTGCGCTTTTTAAACATGCCCTGTGCCAGGACACTTTCGCCAAATGCAGTTCCAGTGTCACATCAGCCGCCCAGCTAAGCTGTGACAGTGCTGTGCGGAAGTATGCCTCCGGCGACTGCAGCGACCGCGGTGGCACAATTTCCAAATTAAATTGTTGGTAATGAAAAGTTGCTGCTGCCTTAATGATGTCGCCCCTAATGCCGATAATGGCACTACTGCTGACGGTTGCAGCCGTCATAAAAACGCGCTCAAATGCTGTTAGCTGATGGAAGCGGATGCTGCCAATCAGCGCCGTCGGGAGAAAGCGAGTGCAATGCAAAACTTATTGAAATTAATATTGAAATGTGGCGAAATTGTTTGCATCACTGCCTGCAGCCAGGCTGGCTGGAGTGTGTATGATGTTATGCGATTATAAACATGCAAACTGAATCTTAAATCAAATCAAAATGAAATGAAATATCGAATCAATTTTAAAAGCCCGCTGAAAAGTTGCCTAATTGAATATTGCACGCACTACGCAGTTGGCAATTTTTCGCAAAATTTTCCATTTGTATTTGGTTTATAAGCGCAATATTAACGAAACGCGCGCAAAATGCAATAAAAATGCAATTAAATTAGCCGCAAGGCAGCAGACCATAAAAACAAGATTGAGCAGCTGCCCCCCCAGTCCACCAACCAAAAACTGTAGAGGCAAATTGAATGAAGGTGAGGGCGTGGCCGGGCATAAACGAAAGGCAGCGGCTAAAGTCGGTAATAATTGAAATTTGCAAATTAAATTTAGATTCCACACAAACAAAGCAGTCGCAAAGCTATTAAGACTGAGCCTCAGCAGCGGCCATTTATGCAAATTGAATGCCGAAAAGGTTATGGAATCAATCAAATCGCATCAAACGTGGGTGTGACCAGGAACAGCAACAACAACAACAACAACAGCAACAGCAGCCATATTGAAGTTGATTTTGACGTCTTCTGCAAGTGCGTCGAGGCGTGTTAATTGCTTTTGGCAAAATTCTGTGAGTGTGTCTGACGGCCCCAGGGTCCTTGTAAGCAAAACAATTAAAGTTATTTCATTGTTAATGGCCAGGGTGTGACGGTGAATGCATGCATGAGTTGCTCACAAGCCGATAATAGATTAAAGATCAGCGCCAGTCGCTAAGCTGTTTGAAACAATAGAGCTGCTCTCAAATGTCTGTTACAGCTAACAGAAAACCAGCAATTAAAGTGTGGCCTAAGTAGCTAAGCAACTGATGCAGCCAGCGTCGCTTGTCCACGACAAACTAATCGTAATTGACAGAAACTTGCAAAAGCTTTAAGACTTTGGTCAGAATAGTGCTGCCGCAGAGCCTCAAGGCTCCAGCCGGCAGCACTCTTATGCAAATGCGCAAATCTCAAGCCAAGTTCAAGATACAAAAACTTTGCAACCAAATAAACAAAAGTCGGCTTGGCAGTAGGAGCAGCTCCTGCTTCTGCTCCTACCAAGCGAAAACTTTCTTGTTGAAATTGAAATGCAAATTTAGCTAAGGTACAAGCAAAACTAACGAAATCAGTAAAGTGACGAAGACGGTTCATTCTTACAGACAAATTTGCATACAGTTTTACATAGGTGTGTGTGTTGGCTACCAGACATGGCAGAGATGAACTGCCTTTCCGCCTGACATTCAATCCCCTGGGTAGTAATACTTACTGCCATCGCTGTGTGCGACGCCCTCGCGCAGTAGAAAGTAACGCAATCCTTCCATCGTGTACTGTTCGGCTGCTTGCACGGGATCAACAACATTGTGCTTACTCTTCGACATCTTCTGGCCGTCCACCGTCCAGTGCGAGTGCACGTGCAGCTGTTGCGGCGGCGCCAGGCCAGCAGCCAACAGGAAGGCGGGCCAATATATGCCATGGAACTTAAGTATGTCCTTGCCAATGATTTGCTGAGCTGGCGGCCATTGAGATAGGTGCTGCGAAAGAGAAGTGTTAGCATTGCACAAAGGATTGACCCACAAATAATGTCTACCTGTTCATTGGGATAGCCCACAGAGCTAAGATAGTTGACTAGAGCATCCAGCCATACGTAGACTGTTTGGGTATCATCATTCGGGACGGGTATGGCCCAATGTACACGATTCGCAGGACGGGAGACGGACACATCGGGCAGTGGCTCGCTCAGCGTGTCTAGCAGGATCTTCTCAAACTTGGCTGGCCGAATGCGCGCTTCCTGCTTAATCCAGTGGCGGACATCGTCCTGAAAGTGTGATAAGCGAAACATGTAGTTCGTCTCCTCGGTCCACTCCACGGGATGGCCAGACTCCAAAGAGTAGCGTGTACCACTGCTCTCGTCCAGACGCAGCTGTGAGTCCGTTAGGAAGGTCTCATCCGATACGCAATACCAGCCGCTGTAGGCCGCCGAATAGATGTGACCACGCGACTGCAAACTGTCCTGTGGTTATACACCGGTTTCAAATCAGAATCAAATCGAGCATTCACAGTTATTTTTTATTTAAACAAACCCAAAAGTGTGCCACCGCCAGTTTGTGTCGCTGCTCGGTGGTGCGTATGAAGTCATCGTGCTGTATGCTTGCTGCTTGGAACACTTCGCGATAACACGCCGATATTTCATCGCAGTATTGTCCCACGGAAACCTTGTGTGCCGCTGCCGCCTGCTGAATCTTCGTGCCGTGCTCATCCGTGCCGGTGCAGAGACGCACTGTGCTTTCCGGATAGCGCAGTCGCTGGTATCGACAATGCGCATCCGCTATGACTGCCGAGTAGAGATGACCAATGTGTGGAGCTATCCAAATAGTTGAGTTCGTAAATTCTGATTGTTATTCAATGCTTGCATGCTCACCTGCATTTACGTAGAATATTGGTGTTGTCACATAGTGAGTGCTGGTGAATCGCACTCCCAGATCTTTTACATACCTTATTTTACTAATTAACATTATAATGAAACTTTTAACTAATAATTTTTCGAAACCTGTAGTAGTAGCAATTTGCCGGCTAGTTTCGCCGTGCACAGCTGTTCGGGCAATGTTGGCCCAAAACTGGACCAATCAGCTGCTGCGCTTACTTCACTTATGGGTTGCACTGTCGCCAGAACTTTAATTATCAGTTGTTAGCGCATTAATTCAACACAGATCGAATGAAAGACATTTATTTCTTGATTATTTTATGTTAACCAGCTCGAAACAGACAATAGATTTGTATCAAAGTTAACTGCAGCGGTATTTACCTCTCAAAGTATCGATGGCACCATCGATAGATTTTGTGGACTGTTATCATCGTTTTGCTTTTCACGAATATTTTTCGATAAGGAACACAATTAAACCAGTAAAGAATACAATAGCCGCAATTATGATTGCGTAGCCGAATTTCATATTTATTCAACTGGTAAATTAGAATTTGAAAAAAAATACGTTAAAGCTACAGCCTACGTTTTACGGGTTTTGCCAGGCATGTCGATAAGTTTGCGCTTAAACCGTTTGGGAATTTTATGTGGCAATTTAAAATTGATTGTCTGTCAAATTTTATGTATGTGTCCGTTATTTGTCCTTACTCTTTTTAAATTTCATACTTTTGCGCGGTTATCAATAAACTGGCTATATGATATATTTATATATATATTAATAAAATAGATGATGAAGACACAGCCCAAAACCACAAGAGCTACCAAGCTGAATTTTAGTCAGTAATAATAATTTTACGACGAAAGTAACTATAATTATATTATATATATATTATCAAATCATGGCATTTAATTAGTATTTTAAGTGTCGCTGCTCGGTGGTGCGTATGAAGTCATCGTGCTGTATGCTTGCTGCTTGGAACACTTCGCGATAACACGCCGATATTTCATCACGGAAACCTTGTGCCGCTGCCGCCTGCTGAATCTTCGTGCCGTGCTCATCCGTGCCGGTGCAGAGACGCACTGTGCTTTCCGGATAGCGCAGTCGCTGGTATCCGCTATGACTGCCGAGTAGAGATGACAAATGTGTGGAGCTAACGAAATCGTTGAATTCGGCTCAATTCGGATTGTTATTCAATGCTTGCATGCTCACCTGCATTTACGTAGAATATTGGTGTTGTCACATAGGGAGTGCTGGTGCATAGCACTCCCATTCTCTTACCACCCTTATTTTACTAATTAACATTATACTGAAGCTTTTAACTAATAATTTTTCGAAACCTGAAGTAGTAACAGTTTGCCGGCTAGTTTCGCCGCGCACAGCTGTTCGGGCAATGTTGGCTCAAAACTGGACCAATCAGCTGCTGCGCTTACTTCACTTATGGGTTGCACTGTCGCCAGAACTTTAATTATCAGTTGTTAGCGCATTTATTCAACACAGATCGCATAAAAGACATTTATTTATTGATTATTTGGCTTAACCAGCTCGAAACAGACAATAGATTTGTATCAGAGTTAATTGCAGCGGCATTTACCTCTCAAAGTATCGATGGCACCATCGATAGATTTTGTGGACTGTTATCATCGATTTGCTTTTCACGAATATTTTTGGAAAAGGTAAATAATAGTAACTATAAAGGATAAAAGAGTAGCAATGATGATTGCGAGGCACAAATTCATATTTATTCACTAGGTAAATTAGAATTTGAAATAAATACGTTAAAGCTACAGCCTACGTTATACGGATTTTGCCAGGCATGTCGATAAGTTTGCGCTTGAACCGTTTGGGTTGTATGTGGCAATTTAAAATTGATTGTCTTACTGTTTTTAAATTTCATACTTTTGCGCGCTTATCAACAAACTGGCTATATGATATATTTATATATATATTAATAAAATAGATGATGAAGACACAGCCCAAAAACACAAGAGCTACCAAGCTGAATTTTAATCAGTAAGAATATATTTACGACGAAACTAGCTATAATTCATACTTATTGTTAATCAAATATTAGCAAATAAAGGCATTTAATTAGTATTTTAAGTGTCGCTGCTCGATGGAGCGTATGAAGTCATAATTTTTCGAAACCTGTAGTAGTAACAATTTGCCGGCTAGTTTCGCCGTGCACAGCTGTTCGGGCAATGTTGGCCCAAAACTGGACCAATCAGCTGCTGCGCTTACTTCACTTATGGGTTGCACTGTCGCCAGAACTTTAATTATCAGTTGTTAGCGCATTTATTCAACACAGATCGCATAAAAGACATTTATTTATTGATTATTTGGCTTAACCAGCTCGAAACAGACAATAGATTTGTATCAGTTAACTGCAGCGGCATTTAAATCTCAAAATATCGATAGCACCATCGATAGATTTTGTGGACTGGTATCATCGATTTGATTTTCAAATTTTTAGCGCCTCGCATCACTGGTATTTTCAAACATGTAATTTAAAAATTTTCTTCCAAGAAATTGAAGTTAAAAAAAAAAGTTTGAGAGTTGAGCATTGGTCGTAGAAGTGTGTTGAGGAGAGTGTACAAGGAGACCATGTTCGAAAAAATAGGAAATGTATTTCATTTAAGATATACTGTAGTAAATATTACCAATACTTCTGTTTTACTGTTTTCTACAATACAAAAAAAAAAGATAAGAAAGAACAATGGCCCATCCCCATCTCATTCTCATCTACCAAAGTTGGGAAAGAAAATATGCATTACAACAATTAGAGCAACCACAGCAACAGTAATGATGATTGCGTAGCCAGTTTTCATATTTATTCACCAGGCAACTCAGAAATTGAAAAAAAAGTCGTTAAAGCTACAGCCTACGTTATCCGACTTTTGCCAGGCATATCGATAAGTTTGCACTTAAACCGTTTGGGAATTTTATGGGGCAATTTAAAAATTGATGGTCTGTCAAACTTTACGTATGTGTCTGTTGTTTGTCCAGAGCTTTTTCAACAAACTGGAAGCAAGATGTATTCAACTGACTTAATGAGATATCTATATGAAATATATGTAAATATATGAATTTTAAACAGTAATAATAATTTTACGACGGAAGTAAATATATATCAAACTTATTGTTAATCAAATATTAGCAGATCAAGGCATTTAATTAGTATTTTAATTATTTAATTTGTTATTCGCATGTGTACAGTGAAAATGCAATTGCTCGAAACGGAGTTTCAAATTTTTGGATAGCTTTAGTCATTGCAAATAAAAAAACGTTTTTTAAAAAATATAACAAACATTAGAAGTCTCACATTTTGGCGCTACGTGCATATTTGGCCAGTTTCTTAGGTTGATGCCAGTGTTGATGCGCCATGCGACGCGTTCTGGCCGCCTTCTGCTTGGCCTCGACTGCAGCACAGGCTGCTTTGTAGGCGGCCTTCTTGGTCTTCTCGAAGTCCTGCTTGGCCTCCAAGAGCTGTCGACTCAGGCCTTCCACGCGATTCTTGGCTGCCTCCAGCAGCTGCGTCTTCTCGGCCAGCTCCTGCTGCGCACCAGTCGCCACATTCTCAATGGTGGCCAGGTTTGCCGTTACAGTGGCCACCAGGCGCTTCAGCTGGGCGAGCTGCGCCTGCGACTCGGTGGCAGCGTGAGTGGCGGCATTGGCATTGGCCTGTGTGTTCTGCAGCGAAGCTGTAATGTCGGTGACGACAGCATCCGCCTCGCACATTTCCTGCTGCAGCTGCTCCACAATTTGCTGTTTGCCAGCCAGCGCTGCCTCGGCGGCACGAGCCGACTGCGCCGCTTTATCGGCCAGCTCAGTTTTGACCTGCGTGGCGGCGGCCTCCGCGGCGGCCATTTGGGCATCGCTGGCGGCCCTCGCCTCCTCCGCCGCCTTCTGTGCAATGTTCGAGGCTTTTGTTTTGGGGTCGCTTCTGTCCAGCATATTGGACTGCTGGGAGCAGCCCTCTTCGCCAGAACCGCCCGAATCCGCGTACGAACTGGACGGGCTTTGCCTGCCCATGGCCCTGGCGCCAGATTCGCCATAGCTGTAGCTATCCAACCGAGAAATCGACTGCAGCAATACGAGTAATAGTAGCAGCACAGTTCGATAAAGCATATTCCAGCCAATTCAGTATTCACTCTATTTAAGTTCATTTGTGACACTTGTTGCTGCGCATAGTATGTTCTCAGATCCAGTGTGAAAGTATGTATATACAGCAGGGGAAATGTGTCCTATCCATGTGTCATATGTATATAAGATCCTTCTTGAGCAACATTAAATTAGATATTAGTTGTAAGAGTATATAGGTAAGGCTCAGAGATCGCATATATTAAACCTGGATTCCAGTTCAGTTTATTTTTGCCGATAATGCTTCTCGAAGTTCCAAGCTAAAAAACACAGATATTAATAAATCCAATAAATGTCGCATGCAATTATAGATTTTGATATTTATATTTTCAGATTTTTATTTTGTAAGGAACAGATTGCAAGCAAATCTGTAAAAGTTAAAAACGTACATTATTTTCTAGAAGCAATAAATTATGAATTTAAAGTGCATAGATATAACAGATTTGCGCCTAAAAAGCCAGCTTAATTTAAGTAAAAGACATTGTGTCATCTAACATATATAAAATATACATATGAGCTCATCATTATTGTGCAAATTTTCGAACAGAAAATAATTAACGAGAACCCAATTCGTGGCGAACGGTTCGCCGTCGATTCCTTTGCGCTTTCTGCTTCGCCTCGACTGCCGAACAAGCCGCTTTGTAGGCGGCCTTCTTGGTCTTCTCGAAGTCCTGCTTGGCTAATAGGAGCTGGTGGCCCAAGTTCTCCACACGATTCTTGGCCGCCTCCAGCAGCTGCGTCTTCTCGGCCAGCTCCTGCTGCGCTCCATTTGAGACATTCTCGATGTTGGCCAGATTCGCGATGGATGCCTGCATCAGTTGCTTGAGCTTGCCAAGCTGAGTCCTTGCATCGACGGCTGCATCGTTGGCCGCCGCCGCATTCGCCTGTGTATTCTGTAGTGAGTTACTAACATCCTGAACGACAGCCTCCGCCTCGCGGTGTTCCGTCTCCAGTTGCTCCATGATCTGCTGTTTGCCCGCCAGAGCCGCTTCTGCAGCACGGGCGGACTGGAGTGCCTTCTCCGCCAGCTGTATTTTCACCTGTGATGCGGCTGCATCGGCGGCTGCCATTTGGGCGTCATTCGCCGCTTTCGCCTCCTGCGCCGCTTTCTGTGCTATGTTCGAAGCTTTGGTCTTGGGATCGCTCATGCCCACACTTGGACCGCCAGCGTTGGTGCCGCACGACTTGCTGGATCCACAATTTTGTTCGTTACCACCTTCTGTCCTGCCAGCCTCCTCGTCCAGACGAGCCAGATCTGGATAGATGTCCCGTTTGCTGTAAGCCTGGCAGTATACGTTATACTTGAGAATATGCACATTAGGGAGTTCTACTGACCTTCCCGCGCTGCCTTATGATATAGCTCTGAGTTATGCAGCCGATGTTGAGGATCATAAATATGGAAATGTAGAGCATCATGCCAGCCGTTTGGAATACATTGTTATAGTCGGCATATGTCTAGACATCTGAAAGATAAAACTTTTTGAGAATAATTAAAATGATATATTTTCAAATCGATTTGCCTGATATCCCTGAGGGCTTGAGCAACACTTGGATGGACATCGATAAGAAGTAAGAATAATATGTTCTCCGTCTTTATTCTATCTCCTTTGAAATGTGGTCTATTTCTAGTACATATTACACATATATATAATTATATACCTAAGCAAGTACATATTTACAATGTACATATATACAATATTTTGTTTTTCTCAGAAAAAAAATACATTTTTTAGATACCCCTTTAACCGCTAACATTTTCATAATTTACACTGATCCCAATTAGCTGTCGCTATAAAGAACAACTGTTAATTCCTTTTTAAGGTCTAAATTCTGAGTAAGACAACTTTAGCGGCTGACATATGAAGACATATGCTAGAAATCTGAATTGCATAGAAAACATAGGAATTATTCGAGAATATTATTAGAAGAACATCAAAGTCTGCATCGAACTCTTATAATTGGACGTTGAGGGTAAATCCAATTGCTATTTATAAATAGAAGGCGTATCGTCTTGTAAATTTAAGTATATTCAAAATATATAAATGCGTCATAAATGCAAAAACCATAACTAACAGCAATGTAAATAAAAATAATCCAATACACATTCTTGCCAGTCGACTGTTCAATAGGTCTTGCGCCGATTCCTTTGTGCTTTCTGCTTAGCCTCGACTGCAGCACAGGCTGCTTTGTAGGCGGCCTTCTTGGTCTTCTCAAAGTCCTGCCTGGCCCCTAAGAGCTGGTGGCCCAAGTTCTCCACACGATTCTTGGCCGCCTCCAGCAGCTGCGTCTTCTCGGCCAGCTCCGATTGTGCACCATTTGAGACATTCTCAATGTTGGCCAGATTAGAGGTGGAGGCCTGCACCACCTGCTTGAGGTGATTGAGCTGCTTTCTCGCCTCAACGGCTGCATCATTGGCCGCCGCTGCATTCACCTGCGTATTCTGTAGAGAGCTATTTACCTCCAGGACTACAGCTTGAGCCTCGCGGTGCTCCAACTCCAGTTGCTCCACGATCTGCTGCTTGCCGGCCAGGGCTGCCTCGGCTGCACGGGCGGACTGGAGCGCCTTGTCGGCAAGCTCCACTTTCACCTGGGAGGCGGCTGCGTCTGCTGCAGCCATTTGAGCGTCATTGGCCGCCTTGGCCTCCAGCGCTGCTTTTTGGGCAATATTCGAGGCTTTAGATTTGGGATCGGAGTTGCTTAGCGGATTACCGCAGCTCTTGCTTTCCCCACAGCCATTTGCACCATCTTTTTTTGAGTCTTCCTCGTCCAACTGCACCAGATCGGGGTAGATGTCGAGGTTGCGTTTGCTGTAAACCTAACAGACTAAGGGTTATTCAAGCATGATAGAGGCTATAGGCTCAACTGACCTTCTCACGGGGCCTAATGACATAGCTTTTGGATACACAGGCGATGTTAAGCAGCAGAAATATGGAAATATAGAGCATTGTGCTGATCCCTTGGAATACATTGTTGTATATCCGCAGCTGTCAAGCAGTTGAATGTGTTACAACTCTGAAAGTTAAATCTTTATATGAATACGGAAAATGAGACTGTACTTTCACATCATGTGCTTCATCATAATGTCGTCTGTTACACAAATAGCCTTCGCCTCGGACTACTCATCCCGCCGAGATCTTCAAAGAGCGGCGCGACAGACACGCGTCAAGCGACTGCTATCCCTATCCAACGACTGTGATGATGATGGCGAGAAGAACAAGTCCTCTTCTGGGGAGGATTGCGGGGCACCACAGGCGCGACCCCAGAGCATGAATACCAACTCAAAATCACGCAGCACCGGTATCGCGATGCAAGCGGCCCAGGAAGCAAAGCAGGCCAACGATGACATGGCCAATGCGGTAAAGGTGGCATCGGATCGCATTAAGCTCGAGTACGCGGAAAAGGCGTCCGCAGCCGCCAAGGCCGCCGAGGCAGTGCTATCTGGTAAGCAGCAGGTGCTGGAACAGCTGGAGATGGAGGTGCGGGAGGCTGAGATCATCGTGCAGGAGGAGTCGCAAGAGCTAAGCTCGGCCGAAGCCAACAGTCAGCTGGCACTGAAGTCACACCAACAGGCCCAGGAGGAGCTGAAGCTGCTCATCACTGGCCTCAAGCTGGCCAGGGAGAATCTCGCCAGCGCCGAGCAGGTGTCAGCCGCATGCCAGCAGTCCATGTCGGTTAAAACCAGCCTCCTGGACGCGGCCCAGAAGCGCGTTGGCATTCTGCTGCGGCAACTGAGCGAAGCTCGCAACGACTTTGCCAAGACTAAGAAAGCGGCCTACAGAGCACTTTCGGCGGCCAACGAGGCCAAGCAGCGGATTAATCGCACCCAACGCTGATGGAAAGGAAAACTACAAAACTATTTCAATATTATTGTTAATTTCTGAATGTACTTTTTTTTGTACATATGCACGTATATTTGTTTACCAATCCCTTTTTTGAATAAGAATCGAGACCTAATCAAAACTATTTCATTTCGAGAGCTTAGAAATATATAGCCATTTTAGAGTTACTTTTAAAAAGTACTTAATGTTCTTTAATTAAGTGCTTCTACGCACTCTCTCAATTCATCACAAATCTTCAATATTGAGTGAAAACTATTGTTCTTTTAACCCGTTAGTTACAACTCTCAGCTGTAAGGTCGTCTGCTAGAAATAAAAACAAACAACGTTTAAAATAATTTATTCTGTAGTTTATTAACTTTTTTCTTTAGGGAATAAAAATATAAAATTCCTTGACATCGGGCAAAAAGTGCCCGCGTCTGAATGGCTGCCAAAAATGCTGTGGAACTTTGCCTGTACATTCGTATGCTTGCTAGCTTTCGTATGATTCCGAACCGAACTATGTAAGTATATAGATAATGGTTGATTTATCCAACCAATTTTGACAAATACAAATATATAAAACGAGCTAACTTTTGGGTTAACTGAATCAAAATATAGTAGTTAAACTAATAGAATACAAGGGAGCTGCTTAATAAATAAGGATTACTTTAAAAAGCCGGCAATAAGAGGCTGACGTTACGAAAAAAAAAAACAATTGTACATATTTAAGTTAATTATAAATTTAGAACACAATGTTGAAGCAATTATAAACGAATTATACAATTTACATGGACACATTTCAAAGCATTACAAATTATTAAAATATATGTAGATATAGTGCACGAATACGTACATTATTAAAAAACTAAAAATATGCATTTGTTTTTTTGTTTTGTTTTACAATTAAATTGGTGTTGTCTGTTCATACAATAATTTCAAATGTGATGCTTAGTTACTTGTTGGTTACCCAATACTTACATACATACGTATGCTTGTGTGTGTGTGTGTGTGTGTGTGTGTGTGTGTGTGTGTGTGTGTGTGTGTATGTGTGTATATATGTTTGAATATATTAGGTTAGGCCCGTGGATTATTATTTGTAATAGTTAGTTAGTTCAATTGCAACAAACGTAAATACTCAATTTGCATGTGTGCATAATTCTACATAAAATAGTTTCATCTGTTTTGTTAATATATATTTAGAGATTTGTTGCACCTTATAAATTAATAATTAATTATCTATCGCTTTTATTGTTAAGCCATCTAAATATTTACAATCTAACACAAGCCCCTGTAAATAATCATTAAATGGTTGCCCATCGATTTGGCCATAAATGGGTTGATAAACTGACCAAACCGCTAACGCTATTAGTTACATTCAATAATATATATATATATATATATATATATATATTTGTATGTATGTATGTATCTGATCTTGATCATGTGATTTGCAACATACTCACGCCTAGATTAATTATGTTAATATAGAATCTGTCAAGCCTTAATATACTGAATTTCATATATGGTAGCTAATACATATGTGTATAATGCATAATTTAAACATATTTCATATACAGTTAACCATCTTCGCTGAATACTGAAATCATCGAGTTTCCCATGTTTTTGTGTAAGAGTGTGTGTATCTATGTCTGTGTGTGTGTTTGTGTGTGTTTGTATGTGTAAATATGCATGTTAATATATATCGTACAGATTATATGAATGGGTTTGCCATATATGGGAATCCTATATGAGCACGTTGCGTAATATTGTAATGAATGTATATATACATATATAGATATATACGTATATGTATGTATAGGATATATAGTTTATAATATCAACGTTTTAACTCTTACATTTACAACTGTTGTATCTAGTGCCTACTTAAAATGTATGCTATCAAATGAAAATGTATCACGATTGACCAAAAAATAGATCGAAATAACCGTTAACTACACATGTTTCTTTTAGCTTTCGTTTTCGCCTGTGTTTTCACATTGAGTATATTCTGAGATAGCGCACTGCGCCATCCAATATTTGATGGACTATATTTGTATATGTTTATGCTCCGTCTAGTTTAAGTACTTGCGGCAGCGCTTCGAGCCGCACGAGCAGGGAATTTTCTCATCCTCGAATGGAAACTTGTAGTCATATGTCAGCTCCTCGCCCTGCACGATGCGCCGCAAGGCAAAGATGATTATGTGCTTGTGACCAAGAATGTCGACAACCTTCGAATAGCAGTTAGGCTGAGAAAGACAATTACAACTTTAATCTGAGATTCTCGCAAATATTTTATTGTTCTCTACTCACCTCACAGGAGTGATTGATAAATCGCGCCGCATTGCCACGCATAGTGGCATCCACCACCAGATTGTCGTCAATCTTGAACATATAGCAGCCAATGCCGCGGCTATCGTAATAGCGCTCACGCTTGTCCGTCAGCGTAGAGCGTATCAGTTCGCCAGCGTACTCAATAACCATTTCGCCTGTGTGCAAAAATGAGGTTATTAAACATTGTTTAAGACTAAGAAGGGAGAAAGCAAGATCTAGCCTCGAAGTGTCAAGGATTAGGTACATTTGCTAATCTGATCTTAGCATCATAGAATTATAGTTAAAGTCGGACAGATGTAGGTGGCTATATCAAGATGGAGACACATACCAGCTTCGATGTCCTTAGTGCAGTAGAGACCGCGACCATGGATGTGAGAGCGGAAGACGCCAACGTAATCCTTGTAGGTCTCCTTCAGCGTACGGTACTTCATTGCCATGGGCAGATTGCTGCCAGTTCCGCGTCTGCAAAGCAAAAAGCATGCATGAGTAAAGTAAAACGGCAAAAAAGGAAGTTGGATCTCACCTGGGCACCAGTTCGTTGTCGGAGGGCTGCACAAACACCTGAATGGGCTGCTTGCGATGCCTGGACGCCAGCCAGCTGAACATGTCGTAGTCGGAGCGACTGGTGTACGGTTCGCAGCGTGCGCACTCATACGCGTTCTCCTGCAGATCCTCCTGATCCGAGCCATAGTCCATTAGCGCCTGTGCATCAGCGCCAGCGCCGAGTGCTGCCGCATTGCTGTTGGCACCGTTGACCGCATGGCCAGCACAGGCAGCTGTGGAGCCGCCGTTGCCATTGCGTTTGTGATATTTGGGCGTGTATTTGGCGCACTTCTCCACGCCGGGCAGCTGCTCGATGAGGTACTTGAGGGCGTTCGTCTTCAGGCCAATCATCTGCACGCCACTCATATCGGCCAGGGGTCCCTCGGGCAGGGGTGTGAGGCCGTGGGCGCGCCGCGCCACCTGCACCGCCTCGAACACCTTCTCCCAGATCTCCGAAATGGAGCTGGACTTGTACGTGAAACCGTCCTCGCTCTGTATCTCGTACAGCAGATGCGGCCCGCTTACCTTCTTTGGATCGCGCATCAACGGCGGCGGCTGTTGTGGAGCAGCTGCTGACGGCACCACATTGGCCGCAACTGTCTCCGGCTGCTGTATCGCATCTAGCTTGGGTTTCTTCAGCTTCAGCTCTAGCTCGACGCCCGCCTGCAGCTGCTTCAGCTGCAGCTCGTGTGCCTCGGCCATTTCATTGATGTAGCTGGCGGCCGCCTCCACGGCAGCCGTCTCCTCTGCCGTCGCTGCAAACGCCTCATCGTCCGTGGGCACTGTACCGGCTGCTGTCGTCGCCAGCACATCCTCCACCATCTGTTGATAGCCGGCGCTGGCCTCGACCGTTGTCGCCGTGGCTATGGAGTCAGCGCAGTCATCGTTCGTCAGGTTGTCGAGTATTTTGCTGATCTTCTCTTTGACCGCCGGCTCCTCGCTGTCGGACATTTCGTGATCGTTGCATGCGGATGTGGCCATTTTTAGGCTGAAATCGTCATCATCCTCCTCATCCTCATCGACATCGTCTGGCTCATTGCTGCCGTTCTTGAGACTGGCATAGTGATCCTCGGTGTCCATGGCCACTGCATCCACGTGAAAGCTGTGCTTCTCCAATAGACAATTTCCGTTAGAGCTTAGCTGAAAGCCATTATCCACCAGCTGCATATGCGACTGCTGCTGTTGCTGCTGCTGATGGCATGTGGTGGCCTCGATGAGCATTATATCGTTGCCTTTGGGCTTCTCCTGCAGCTGCAGCTGTGCCTCCGACTGCTTTTCATACATATTCTCGCCGTAGATGGGCTCCTGTGTCACTTGTTGCACCTGCAAGTTAGGTAATGCGTTCGCCTGCACCAGATTGTCCAGCTTCAGCTCCGTCTCGTAGCCGGGTGACTTTTGCTCCAGCTGCGCATAGCATTTGACGACAGCTTTTTGTGTGGAGGCGCCTGCCAAGGCTACCGGCTCCTCGATGGGCTTTGGCGGCGTTGCCGACTGTACCACCACATCGCTGTCCAGTGGTGCCGGCTCCTGGCGCTGCTGCATGGGCAGCACCCGGTTTGTCGGCCGACTGTTGATCGTAATACTACTCGGCGGCGGCACAGCTGCGCTGTTGTTGTTGGCTCCAGCCACCAGCGGCTGCTGCTGCAACGGATTAACTACATTGGTGGGCAGCGAATTGCTCGCATAGTGCTGCAATCGAGTTGCATTGCCATTGATGAGCAGCTCCGCCGACTGCTGCTGCTGCTGTTGATGTTGTTGCTGCTGCTGTTGCTGCTGCTGCTGGAGGTGGTGCTGCTGCGACTGTTGCTCCAGCAACTGCACCGCTTGTGCCTGCACCGCTGGCGTCATTACAAACTGAGTGGTTGCCGGTGGCTCAGCAGTATTTACAATGCTGATAATTGGCTGCTGCTGTGCAGCCACAGGCAGCAGTTGTGGCACCGGCAACTGTTGTTGCTGTTGTGTCTGCAGCTGTTGTTGTTGCAGTTGTTGCTGCTGTTGAAGTTGCTGCAGCTGCAGCTGCTGCTGTTGTTGCTGTTGTGGCGCAGGCAATCGCTGCTGCAGCAGCGCCACCTTGGGCACTTGGCTAACCACAGTGGGTTGCTGCTGCTGCTGCTGCGCTTGTTGCTGCTGCTGCTGTTGCTGATGTTGTTGCTGCAAGTTTGCTGCCTGCGTTGGCAGCTTGGGCGCCGGCTTCATCACTTTCGGCTTCACCTCCACTTTGTGTATGGGCCTTATGAGATTGGTCTTCTTCTGTAGCGGCTTGGAGGCAATGCTCGGTGGTGCACCACATGTGGTGCCCGTTTGCTGCACATGTGATTGCTGCAGCGACGCCTGTTTGCTCTTCAGCTCGTTTGACTGCTGCTGGCGCTGGAACTGTGCTGTCATCTTCAGATTGTTGTTTAGCTGTTGCTTTGCATGGAATTGTTGTTGTTGTTGCTGCTGCTGCTGTTGTTGTTGCTGCTGCTGCTGCTGTTGTTGCTGGTGGGTGGGCAGAACCTTGTTGATCACCTGCGAGTGCTGTGGTTGCGGCTGCACCTTGCTCAGCACAGAGATGGGCGCCTTGGTGGCACCTCCATTTCGTTTGAGCTGCGACACCGGCGGTATTTTCGCCGTAACCACCAGTGGTGCCCCATAATCCGACATGGTCTGCTGCGCCGAGGAGACGGGCGTCGTTTGAAACTGAAAGCTGGCATTCTGCAGCAGCTGTGTGGTGGCATCATCCGCCGCCTGCGTCTGACTCTGCTGCAGCACACTGGCGGCACTCAAAAAGCTGTTCGCATTGCCGCCTGCATCGACCGTGTTGTTGAGCACCACATAGCCGGCGGGCAGGTCGACCATTGGTTCGATCTTACTCGCCTGGAACACCTGCGTTGTGGTCGCCGAGAAGCTGGCGTTCTGGCTGAGCACGCCGGGCATGGCCGTAGACACGAATTGCTGTGACGACATGACCGTATTTTGAACTATCGTCTCCAGGCCATAGTACATGGGCTGCGTAGCGAGAATGACCTGCGGCGTGGCTGTGGCAAACTCCAGGCCGGTTGCACCACCGCCACCGGCACCGCCCAAAATGAGTGGCTGCTGCGTTGTGGCGCTTTGCGTGCCATCCGCTCCCGTTGTCAACTGCAGCGTCTGCGGCTGGATGAGTGTGCCAATGACTTGGGGCTGCGTCTGCAGCTGCCCAGTCAACATCTGCAGGCCGGAGTTGTTCGGCGCGGTGGTCAGCACGAGATTGCCACTGGCATCCGTTTGCAGGTATGTGGCACCAGCGCCGGGCGCTGTGAGGAACGTCGGCGTCTGCGTCTGCTGCGGCTTGTAGTCGTTCGTTGTGGGTATCGAGATGTACTGCAGCTGATTCTGGCCGCCGTCGCCGGTGACGAACGAGATGATGTTCTGCGCCTGCGCCTGTGGCAGCAGCAGCTGCTGCGTTTGCGGCTGTGCGTTGCTCTGGAAGAGCAGCTGCGGCTGCAGCAGATTCTGGCCAAGCAGCTGCGTCGCACCATTGGTGGCAACCGTTATGGGATTGTGGTGTTGTTGGTGTTGTTGTTGTTGCTGTTGGTGGTGGTGATGGTGGTGCTGCTGCTGCTGATGCTGCTGTTGTGGGTGTGGCTGCAACTTAGCCTGAATGGGCTTAACACCATGCGCCGACTTCAGCTGCTTCTGCTTGGCCGCTGCCGTTGCCTGCTGCGCCGCCTTGGTGGCCACCGTCTTGAGCGGCTTGCCCGCACCGCGCAGTGGAAGCACAATCTTCTTGTCGCTGTTGGTCGCCTGCAGCGTCTGGTATGTGGTCGTCGTCAGCGTGGGCGCCGCTGACTGCAGCAGCTGCGTTGTTGTCGCGTTGCCCTGCGGCAACTGGATGAACTGCTGTGTTCCGTCCGGATTTGTGGACAGCGCAATTAGATGGGGCTGCGCCTGCGCGGGCTGCGTCAGCGTAAAGCCGCCACCCAGATTGGCCGCCAGGCTCTGCAGCGAGTTGGCATACAGCTGCAGTTCGTCGTTGCCGTTGCTGGTCGCCTGGGCGGCACTTGGCTGGGACAGAAAGAAGCCGTTGCCCAATGATTGCGGCTGCAGCTGTAGCGCCTGCAAGCCCTGCAGTCCCTGCACCCCGAACTGACCCAGTGTGGCCAGATTCTGCACCTGCGGAAACGATGTCTGCAGATAGTTGAGACCGCCGCCGTTGCTCATGGTGGCGGCGGCCAGTGCTTGCTTCTGCAGCTCGTTGAGGCTCTCGGCGCTGAGTTGACCTGCGCCCGTTGTCGTCGTCTCCGAATCAGATTCGCTGGTGGACATGGGCTCGCAGCTGGGCAGATGCCGCTGGAAGGAGTCGTAGTTGCGATACGTGCACTGACAGCGCTCGCACTTCACCTGCCCGGTGAACTGAGGCGCGGACAACAAGTTGGATCCATCGCCGCCAATGATGCGATACTCGGTAATGGAGTCGTCCACGCCATCCATTTGCATGATCTTCAGCTTGGCGGGCTCGTCGCGCGTTTCGCTCTTCTCAAAGTAACGCTTCGCCGCACTCCAGGTGAAGCTCTTGGTGCGCATGCCGGCACTCCCCTCCGCCGGCAGCTCGCTGCTGCTGCTGCAAACGGACTGACGCCGCGTGATGCCGGCCACGGTGGCCATTTCCTTCTTGCTGCGCTGATTGAGGCTGAGGAGCACGCCCTCGGCCAGATTCTTGGAGAGCTTGCGCCGCTTAAAGGCCGCCACGCTGCTGCCATCCAGTTTGGGCCAGGGTCGCGTCTGCGCTGCTGTTTTATTCTTAAGCGCCTCGCCGCGCTGCTTGGCTTGGGTGGAACTGCGTGCCGCGGAGAGCATGGCATCCTCGACGGGATTACTGGCAGGCCAGCAATTGCTCAGCTCCAGCTGTTTGCTCAGGCTGTTGGAAGTGCGCGTGTCCTCGTCGCAGATGCCAGCCGCTTGAGTTGTGGCCGTGGTGCCATCCTTGGACTGCTCGCTCATGGCAAAGAGTTCGGTCTTGTCGCCCAGATCCTCGTACATGAATATGTCCAGCATGGAGATGCCGTCGAGCAGCTCATGCGGCAAATCCTCGAATATGGCATCCTTTATCTCCGGTGGCAATAGGTCCGCATTCTGCTGCGGCTCCTCCTCCGTGTTCTCGTCGGCCGGCACATACGAGTTGGGAAACTCGGCCCAATCCGTCTCGAGCAGATCGCTGCGCGCCAGGCTGCCATGCCAGCGCGCTATCTGCGCCAGTCCCAGCTGCACCAGCGAGCAATTGGGATTGCTGTGATCCACGGTGAAATTGCGACCGGCATCGAGGGTCAGCGTGCTGGAATAGCTGTTCTGTATGGTGGTGCGTACCGTATACTCGACTATCTTCCAGGGCTCCTTCGATGACCAGTAAAGGCGACTGCACAGAAAGTTAATGGGCACAATTGCCTCAAAGGAGTCCGAGAAGCGGGGCACTATCGCACCCAGCTGGCGCACCTCCAGCGACCCAATATGAAACTGCACCTTGGCCGGCTCAATCAGCTTCTTCCGCTTGCGGTCGAGCTCCACGTAGACGGGACGCGACACCTCAAAGTTCGATTCGTATGTGACGCTGGGCGAACCGTTCGCTTTGAGGGCGTTGCGGGCATGAGCCGGGCAATACATTGACTTGTCGGTGAGGAAGGCACAGTCGATGCTGCGCGCACATGGATAGTGATAGTGTTCGCCGCAGGACTTGACGTTGCAGCCCACGGTGGCGCCGCGATTGCCGCAAACGGTGCACTTGATCATGCGGCCACGCGCCACAGCGCTATGCACGTTCTGCAGCGAGCCATCGATCTCCTCGAACACCTCGGCGGACCACATGGCACAGTTGGTGTGCACCCAGCAGTCGTGGCCGCAGTAGAGCAGGCGTGCTTCCTCGCTGGACAGACCCTCGCCGCTCTTGCGACAGAAGAGACAGAGGCGCGAATCGATACGCGTTTTCAGAGCACACCCGTTGCCCAGATCATCGACATCGACATCGTCGAGCGGTATGTCCAGGATGCCGGTACGTGGCGCCTGCAGCGCAGCCTGATGTTCGGTGTAGGTGGCGGGCGACTCTTGCAGCTCCTCGTAGCCGCACGACTCGAACATGTCCTCCTCGAGCGCATCGGTGCACGCCTTTGTCTCGTTCTGGAACCAGGGAAACTGTTCGCTCAGCAGCTCCTTGTACGCAATGTCCAGCTCATCGCAGTTGCTCTGCTGGATCACTTGGCTCATGTCATAGTTGAACTCCGCCAGCGAAACGTACGCATTGCCTGCGATCTTCTGCTTGATGTCCACCAGGCTGAAGGATTGCGGCTGACTCAGTGGCTGCTGTAGGCAACTGCATGGAACTGGCGTCGCAGGCTTTGGATTGGAACTGTGCTGCTGCTCCTTGAACTCGTAGACGTCGTCGCTGTTCTGCGATTCCCCATCGCTGCCCAGACCATTGTAGCTGAACTGCAGCGCCTTCGGCTGCAGCTTGCCCTGGCTGTGAGCCTTGCCAGCAGCTGTTCCAGCTCCAGCGGCACAACTGCAGCGCAGCTTCTTGCGCGGACTGAGCTTGAGCAGGGCACACGCCTGCCGCGATTTGCTGAGCAGCTTGAGTACACTGTACAAGCTCGACTTAAACTCCTCCATGACCGCCTGACGCCACTCGTCCGCCTTGCGGCGGGAGACATCGCATCGGCGGGCGCACTTCTTGCATATGAACTCAATGGACTCGGGCAGGGTGCTGAGCAGATTGTACTGCTCGTCGCTGAGGCCTTCACACTTGGAGTGCACCCACTGGCTGCAGTCGCCGCACTCCATCATCTTCAGATCAAAGTCGTTGTCGTCGTAGCACTTCTGGCAGATGGGGCAAAAGTTGCCCTTCTTGCGCAGCTTGAAGCAGGCGGTGCACATGGGCAGATTGCCAACGAACTTGGACACCTTGGTGGTGGCGCACGACTTGCACTTGAGACAGTTGACACAGATGAGCGGCCGATCGGCGCCGAGCAGACGTTTGCTAGTGCCCAGACAGGTGCTGTGATAGTTCTTCTGACACTTTTGGCACTTCACCTTCGAGCCGGACGACATGTTGCACGTGTAGCAGACGGTGCAGCGCGGACACAGCCAGTTGAGTCGCTGCGTCAGCTGATTCAGCGCCGAGTTCGTTGCCGCCGAGATGGCGCACGCATTGTGCGATGTCTCCAGCATACTGCTCATCAGCGTGTCCTCAAACGAACTGTGCTTCAGATTGTACTCGTCCAGCACACAATACTGATGGTAGGGCTCGCAGCAGCAGGCACAGAATATTAGTGGATCCAGGCCCGTGGAGCCGCACAGAAAGCAGAGCGCACGTTGCGCCACCGTCTCCGTGACAATCAGGCCAAAGCCCGTTTGGCATACCTCGGCCGGATCGTAGTTCTCCCAGAAATCTATCGAGATCAACGCCTTCAGTCGGTTCACCTCCTTGGCCAGAGCACGACGACTTTGCGTCGCTGTCGGCTGGCTGCTTGTATGGCTGATGACCTCGATGTTTCGCTGCTTCTTGGTGGCCACCAAGCCGCTGGCAGCTGACGTCACTGTTGCCGTCGCATTGCGAGTGCTCACCTTGCCCTTAGATGCGCCGTTGGCTGCCGCTGCCTTTTTAGCCTCTGTTTGATTTGATTTGCTGCTCCTTGGTTCCAGTACGCTCTTAACCACTGGCTGCGTCTCGGCTGCCACTTCAGTTGGCGCCGGTTTGCATGTTTCGCAATTGTCGTTCTCATCGGTCACCAATTCCACGGGCTTCTTGATGCTGACCTCTGGAGACGCAATAGTTGTTGCTGTGGTCACCGACTCAGTCGACTCAACCAGCTCATCTTCTGCTCCTCCGTCCTCATCGCCAAAGGTGGCCAGCGGTTGACCCAGCACTATAGATGCACTGCGGCAAACGTGTTTCACCCGCGGACCCTTCAAATCAATGCGTTGCCGCTTCAAGTTGTCGGGCGCTGTCGATGTGCCAGCCATCTCAGCAGCTTCACTGCTGCCAGCTGCCGTTGGGCTAATCCGTGGGGCAGCAGGCGCTGCAGTTGCCGTTAATGGTTCATCCTTTTGAATATCTTGGGTAGTCGCCTCAATTGCTTTTTTGGCACTGGGACTGAGAGGCTTTTCGCTTTCCTGCTCCCTCGTTGCTTTCTCCTTGTCCTGTTTGGCTTTGCGCGTAATCTTAGCGGGCGCAGCGGCTTCACTGGTGTTTGGCACGGGACTGAGGCCAACAGCGTCCACCTTTGACTCTTTGGCTTTTTTCGTATCGCTGGCATTGCCGATTTTCAAGAACAGCGGCTTTTCGAGTATGGCTGGCCGCAGTAGCGGAGTGCTGCCAAAGGTAACATTATTCTCGGCCAGAGGATTCGATTTGATGGAGTTCACTGTTGCCTCCGCACTGGACTTCCACTTGATGCTCGCGCTGGAACCCACTGAGGATGCAGCTCCAGTTGGTGCTGCAAAACGCAAGCTAGCTGTTGGCGACAGCAGTTCCGGGCATCCTTTGTCGTCCTTCGGCACGACCTCATCACGCATACTGACAGGCAGTATGGCACTAATGCGGCTCCTATGCCCAGTGGGCAGCTGGAAGGCAGCCAGGCATTTCTTCAGCCAACACGCGGTGCAGCGCTCCTTGTACAGCTTCTTGTAGTTCTTCAGTTGGCTCTTCAGCAATAGTATGTTACAGCTGCCACCTGTACGTTTAAATAAGATATTATGAGTCTAAAGAATCGAACTGAACTGAATATTACAATAGCTACTTACCATCGGTGCCTTTGCACTGCACCTGCTGGCTGGACTGCGCAGTATTTGCGCTGGAGCTGGAGCTCGAGGGCATGGGCGTTGATAATTTCGATATTTTGGTCATCCTGGAGATGAACTTGCGACAAACCTCACAGGCAATGACGCCGAACTTGCGCGCCAGTGGCGCGTCCTTGCTATTAACAGGCGTAGCGCAAACGGCGCAGGACACACCAGCAACTACAAGTGCATGGGAAAAGCATGTGAATTGTGATCACTTTGAATAAATTGCAATTGCTTAACTAACCTGGATTCACATTGTTGAGCGAGCCAAAGGATATACTTGCTGGCGCAATGGCACTTGTGGCTGTGGGCGGGGCCGCTGCGAACGAGCTGCTCTTGTCCGTTTGGAATTGAAGGCGCGGCTGGCGCAGCACAAAGCTGCTGTTGAGCTTAGCGGTGCCAAAGCTGGCAAATGTTTCTTTGCCCAGCTTTGGGCTCAACGCCGACGCGGCGACTGTCTCACTGGCAAATTCACCCAGCCCAAAGTAGTTCTTAGGCTTTGCTTTGGCACCAGCATCGCTGACATTTTTCTTGCTACTAATGCTGCCCAGCTCCATCAGCCGCTTGTTGGGCTTGATGATGCGCGATGAACGCGTACTGCGTTTCGGCAGCACAAAGTGCTTATCCATTACCAGCTGCCTATCGTCGATGTCCTTTTCGTCAAGGCTTGCGGCAGGCTCAGTGCTTTTCTCGGACACTGCCTCTTCGTTGTCATCGAAATGGTCATCATCCAGATCATCGTCGTCCTCAATTTCATCGCTGCTAGCCGATCTGGAATTTCAAATTAGTTTTAGTATTTTAAACATAGTTTGAGCAATACAATTGTAATTACTAATTTAATGAACCTCTCATTTGGGTTATAAAGTAGTTAGAAACTAATTACAGCTGATTAAAAGTAAGTGGGAGTTGATAAATATTTAACTGAGGCAAACGTTCAAAAAGTTAGGCCTCATTTAGGGCTGACATTTAAACTGGATTTCAACCGACAACTGAATATTCAACGATTATTTCAAAATCTCACCCATTGTCATCGTTGTCTTCAGGTGCTTTGTGCTGCGGCTCATGCTTGCGAAATGTGACACCGCCAGAAACGGCGTCCTCATCGTCCAGTGGAGCGCCAAAGGCGCGCGATAAACCGGAGCCAAAGAGACTGGTGGAGCTGGCATCCTGTGTGGAGGCTGACGGCGCCGGCACTGAGCGAAACTTCAGCGCGTTCAGTTTGTCGATGTTGGAGTTCTTATTGAGTATCTTGGACAGTATGGAGGGACGCACAATGAACTCGCTGCCCCTGCAGTAGTTGAGCGCTCGATTCATGCTGTCCTTCTTCATGATGGAGACGATCGGCATCCGATTATCCGGGTTGTAGAAGCGCTTGACTACCGACTTGTCATCACTGGTCTCGAGTATGTTCTTGAAGGTGACCGTTTTCTTTTGTTTGGTCGTCGTCGTCGTCGTCGCCGCTGGCGCCGCTGCTCCAGCGGCAACATTCGTAGCGGGCACAGCATTTGGATTGGGACTGGAGCCACTTGCTTTAACGGCAGCAGCGGCAGCAAGCGCTTCCGTTGCGGCCTCATTGGCCATTTCGCTCGAAGAAGACTTTAGCTGCAAAAATGTAAACACGACACGGTGTTAGTCATAAAAACGTTCGAGTCGCGTTGTGTCTTGTGGTGCCAATCAATAATACATACCAAGCAGTAACTAACTGAACTACATGCATGCTCGTAAAAGTATAACCAAGAAGCATACAAAGCAAATGAAAGCAAAGCAAACCATACCAAAGCAGGGCATGGGATACAGGCAAATGGGCAAAGGAGCAAGTGCAAGTTTTGGGGGTAACAAAAACGAGTTATGGTGCAAGGCGGGCAAACAGAGGCAAAGCGCGAAAACGTCATAAGAGCCAATTAACCAGGTAAACGAGCGAGCAGTGGCAATAGGCAGGGTTAGTTAGTTAGCAGGCAGGCAAAGCCGGGGCGCATAATTTAGCGCCCGACCTGACGGGGTTCTTATTTACATTGGCTAAAACATACACACATATTAAAAAATACGAGAAGAAAATAAATGCGCTGACATGGGGCAGAGGAGAGTAAGCAAATAACACGCAACACAAAAGCCCGCAGAGACACACAAAATTCACTGAGGAAAATCGGCTTTAACTTATTTATATATATATATGTATATACACATGGCTTGGTTTTTTGTTGTTTTTGTTTTTGTTTTTTGCGTAAAGCGTTCGCGAAGCGTGTGTACAGTACAGAACATGAGCTAAAGAAATCCACTTACCATTGCAGCGTCTTCGCCAGCGCCTGCTGCTGCTGCTGCTGCTGCCTGCTCGCCAGCATTTGGCTCGACGTTGGCAAAGGGGTTCGTTGTCAGCGGGCCAACAACAACAGCAGTGGCAGCGGCAGCGGCAGCAGCTGCGCCGCCTCCCCCGCCCCCAGCAGCAGCAGCAGTTGCTGACGACACTGGCGTTACAGGCAGCGACGTCGCTGTCAGCGTCGCACTCGCACTCACTGTCGTTGTTATTGTAGCTGCTGCTGCTGCTGTTGTTATTGCTGCTGCTGCTGCTGCTGCTGTTGTTGTTGCTGCTGTGGCTGCTGCTGCTGTTGTTGTTGTGGTCGTAGGAGCAGCAGTTGACGATGATGATGAAGGGCAATTAAGTTGCAATTGTTGTTGCTGCTGCTGCTTGAGTTTGGACGTCGAGGGCAACATCACCTCCGCTCTGGCCAGATTCAAGTTTTTGAATTTTTTATTGCCCCCTTTGCGTGCACGCTGCAACGCACTGAGACCGGGCACAAAGGCGAGAGCTGTTGCTGCTGCTGCTGTTTTCTTGTCATTGCTGCTGCTGTCATCGTCGTCATCGTTGTTTGTGTCGTCCTCGGCATCATCGGCGGCACTGCAGTTGTTAAGCTCGATATTGTTGCCTTGATTTTTGCATTCCTTGACCTCAGTTGGGGCGCTCTTATGGTGCCTGCCACCATTTACACTGCCGCCATTTGTCGTACTGCCACCTCCACCACCGCCTCCGCCTGATCCTCCGGCTCCTGTGCCAGCGTTGCCGTCATTGGCAACGTTGCTGGCCGCACCACTGTTGCCAGTTGTCGCCGCGCCACTCGACGCATTATCATCGTCATCGTTATCACAATTGTTGCCCTTCTCCCGCGACGCTGAGCCGGCGCTCTGTTCGCCCGGCTGATGCTGCTCCGTTGTGGCCGTCGCCGCCGCCGCCGCCGCCGCATCATCCTCCAGCTGTAGGACACTTATCCGTTTACGATTAATCGACTTGGATGGTTTCCCGGGGAACTTGGAGCGGCCCATAATATACGCACTTGCTGATCTTTGATTTTTCGCATTTGCATTTGCATTTGCATTGGCAAATCGTTTGTTTGTCGTCTCTGAGTGCGCTACAACTTAACTTTCCTTGCAACGGCTGCTGCTGAAAAATAATAAAAGCGAAGCAACAACAACGTTCACGTGAGCCCAAAAGACCGGTATTAGCAATAACGCGACACGACACAATAGCAACAAAAGCGTCAGCGTCAGCGGCAGCAACAACAAGAAGCCTGCAACCGAACCACGTTTGGAATGCGTCAATTTCCCCCTTGACTGATGTTGTTGTTGTTGTTGCTGTTTCTGTTGCAGTTGTAGTTGCTGTGGTTACCGATTCCACTCGACTCCACTACACCCCAATCCAATCCAATCCACTCAACGCTTCGCGACTCGTTTCGTTTCGTTTCGTTTAGTTCGTTCCTGTTTTTCTTTTCTTTCTTTCTTTTTTTTTGTGTTTTTCGTTTAGCTCGTTTTCGCGCGCGTTCCTCGCTCCTTGCTTTGCAAATTACAACTACTAAAGCCGAATGGCCGAAGGTGACGTCGCAACCCGCGTTCGTTCGCTTCGTTGTTTTTGCTTGCGCTCTCGCGCTCTCTTACTCTCTCAACACACACACACACAGAGACACAGCGACTGTCGCTCTCTGGACGCTCCTGTCGCGCTGCTCGCTACTAAAGGTGCAATTGCAGCTGCCTTTGTCTCGCTGTTATTATTGGTTCGGCTCCTGCAGACGATTGCCACGTCTTGCGTGACCACCAGCACACACACACACACCACCTTTTTCACGCAGCTACCACTAAATATGCATACACTGAGAAAAATAAATGCATGCAAAAAAAAATAAACAATTTAAAAACGTATTCTCAAAACTAAGAATAAATAATCTTATTGTAAGTTTGAGTCTGTAAATCAAACGAAAATAGTTCGCTGTTTAAACTAAGCGTTTTTAAAAAAAAATTGTAATTGAAAAATAGCGGTATAAGAGAGCCCATGAAGCGACAGAGTACAATTGAATATTTGAAGAACAACGCATTGCTCTTCAAGGCACATAATTAAAGAAGTTCAAATTCATAAACTGTTGAAAAGTAGTATGTTCCAATTCCCAAATCGTTTTATTAAAGGCTTGAATCGTGCTGCTAAATAACACACCACCTAAAAGTAAGATGACAATCTAAAATTAGGATTGCTTTTTTGCCTCAGTGTGTAGTTTCAAAAATAGTCGCAACGATACAAAAACAACTGCTGCTCCTTGGCTCCTTAGCACGCGCTCGTATTCGTTTGCAGACTCCTGTCGCGCTCTCACTCCCCTTTCTCTTAACAACTATCGCCTATTATTTTAGCTCTCGCTCTCTCTCTCTCCCGCTCTGTATCTCTCGTTCGCTCTTGCGCTAATCGCACCGTCAACGTTTCATCGACATTTTAAGTGGTTTTTCTACTTCAGACTTGAACTTTTTATGCTTCGCAGGATTTTCGTGTTACTCATTGTTGTTGCTAACGCTGCTGTTGCTGTTGTTGTTGTTGCTGCTGTTTCTTCTTCTAGAAATTGAAATTCTTACTGTTATTGCTGCTGTTGTTGTTGTTGTTGTAGCCCACTACCCTGTTAAGTGGTGGGTTTTCCTTTATGACTGCCTTTTTACGACAGTTTTCCTTTCTTTACGACGGTCTTATGGTGACGCGAGTTTGAAAATTCTTCTTTTTGCGCGTTTAGTTTTTCTGCGTTTTGAGTTTTTGCTCGCTGTATTTACAATTTTCCACATTGCTGTACGTACTCTTCGTGAAACGTTGTGTAGCTCAACTATGGTTGCAGTTCGGCTGCGGCTGCCTCATCAACAACATCATCATCTGCATTATTGTCGCTATCATCATTATCAGCGTTGTGCTCATCATCATTACATATCACTACACTCACAGTCACCGCACTTACACAAGCACACTTTTTGCGCATTGGCTGCGTGCGTGTGCGTGTGTGTGTGTGTGTGTTTGTGTGCGCGCGCGAATTTTTGTCTTAGCGCGATTTCTTGAATCTGGAAAAATTATTGAAAAGGAGGGAAAACAAAGTAGAAATTTATTAGTTCGCTTCTTCGCAGTTGGCAAACAAGTTGAGATTTTTACTGTGTGGGTGTGCAACGATTGTACGTGTGTGTGTGTGTGTGTGCATGAGAGTGAGTGAGTGCCTGTGTGTGTGTGTATGTGCACGGGTGAATGTATTTTATGTGTTGCTGTTGTTGTTGTTGCTGCTGCTGGCTTTGGGTTTTGCAGGAGCTGCAATGGACGGTTAACCATGTTTGTGAACTACTTAATGGATCTGATGGAATGGGCATGGAAGTGGGAGTGGGCATGAGAATGAGGTGAAAAACGGTCGACTGCGTGTGCGCCTTTTCCTTCACACACCCCTCCAACCGACTGATGACTTGTGTTATTGTCGTTTTTCTTTTGTTTTAGTTTTTTTTATGACCTGTAAATATTGAAGTTTGCTTAAAAGTTTAATTGACTTCTGCTAGTGCTTGTAACAGAAAGAAACTATTTTTTTTCGAACCACTAAAGTTTTAAATGAACTCCAGTATGTATTCAAAACAATGGCATATGGCATATTAAGATTTAAGTATTTCGGAAAAATTGTTTGAACTGAATACAAAAAACATTAACAGCATTACCAAAACATGTTTAAACAAGTGGGAAAGGATTATCTTCGGCGTGCCGAAGATTTTATACTCTTTTCGTACCTTTAGGCAATTTTCACTCTGCTCGTTATGTCGCGTAACATGTATTTTTTTTTGTTCTAAGAATATTAATTCATTGCCATTTGTATGGCAGCTATAAGATATAGTGTTCCGATCCAGTAGGTTCCGACCAATGTGATGTCTCTTTGAATAATAAGTATACTATGTGCAAAGTTTAATCGCGATAGCTTTGAAAACATGGGATTTATTGCCAAAACCGACTTCCAGTTGTATGGCAGTTATAAGATATAGTGGTCCAAATGTGCTGTCCCTTTGAATAAGTTTTATCACGATAGCTGAAAAACTGAGGGACTAGTTTGCATACATACAGACAGACAGACAGACAGACATGGCTAGATCAATTTGTTTTGTCATTCTAAGCATACTGACAGTAACTTTTGGGGATCTACGACGCTTCCTTCTATGCAATACACACTTCAGCACAAACTTAATATACTATTTTCTTCGAAAAGAGTATAATGAAACAATTTTTAAGGAGTCTTAAAATTTTAAATTTGGTAATCAGAAAAACATGTATATATTTGTTATAACCTTTTGATTGGAGGTGAAACACCTGACTTATATATATATATATATTATGCTTAAAGAACTAAGAAAACAGCGATGAAAAGCGGCACAGACTCAGCCTAACATTCGAGACTGAGTACAGGATAACTGCTTGTCGAGCACTCTTACTTGTCTCTGTTGTTTTAACTAGCCACTGCAATTGAGTTGGCTTAAGCTTTAGCTGCATGCATGACTCAGTCGGTTAGCCAGTTCGTCAGTTCGTGCATAGTTGATTGTTTTTGTAGAAAAAGGTGTTTGTATTTGCCTAGAGACACACGACACGAAACGACACGATACGAAACGATACGATACGATACGACTCGAAGCGACCCGGTAGCGGCACCAATTACCACAACCGTTACTGCTGTTTCTGGCACCACTGACTGGTCAGTCAGGCCAAAGCCAAAGCCTGAGCTGGTTAGTTAGTTGTTGTTGCTTTTGTTGTTGTTGCTGTTAGTTAGTTATGCAGCTAGTCAATCTTGTCAACTGTACTCTAAAGTGCAGTTTTGCTTTGTAGTTTGTTTTTGTCTGGCCAGTCAATAATTTAGTTTTCCATATACATATCGTATATACTATCATACATACATATACATATATATACGTATAAGCAACTGTGTCGGAGATTGCAATTTCATTTGAAGCTTGACGATTGCTTGTTGGCTTTTTGATTTTGTATAAGCTATAAGCTGACATGATGTAAGCACTAAGTGCAGTTCGATTGAATAACTCCTCTCAAATGCTTATATTTTTCCAATTCGTGCAT
Organism: Drosophila flavopinicola; assembly: GCA_035042425.1. Classification (NCBI taxonomy): domain Eukaryota; kingdom Metazoa; phylum Arthropoda; class Insecta; order Diptera; family Drosophilidae; genus Drosophila; species Drosophila flavopinicola. The sequence goes on along the minus strand of JAWNLL010000459.1, from coordinate 4,406,172 downwards.
AATTTGCATCATCACATATTTTCAAATCGATACGATATACTGTGGATCAGGCTCTACCAGCTAGACGTAATCCTAACTTTAATCCTAACTAACATACACATTGCCAGCTCCTTAGTTCCTTAATCTCAACTTATTTATACAAATCCTTTTATTCTTATTCATTTTGACCTTTTAATTTAAAAAACCTTCCGATATTATAGTTTATTATATTTCAATTATTTTTCTTTGCCTTTATTTTCCTTTAGATAAATGTGTCTGCCAGCTAGTCTTATTTAAAACTTATGCGCCAAAGTAATGTTTTCAATTTGATAAATCTTTCGCATCCCATCTTTTAAAATTTATTACCGATATTATTATGTCATTATGCGATGATATAGTGGTTGGTTTCTACTGATCGTATCCATTGCGAATAAAGAACTGCTGTCTTGATCAAGAAATGCTTATAAATGTTAGGGTTGTTTTGCAAATGAATGTTGTGTAAAGGGTCGCCGATAGGTGATATCATGATTGATGCATGTCAATTAGTGTAATTATAAGATAAAATCTACAATAATTAAAAGCTAATACGAGTATATATACAATGTATTTATTGTAAGCGAATAAAATTGGCATCATGATGTGCATATGCAACTGCTAAGCAAACAACATGACAGATGACATAACAAACTAAAGGTTAATTCGCTCAAGCTCAAAACAATTGTCAACAATTTAATGCTCGCGAGTCGCTCGCACACAAAACTACGCTTTAAATAGCAAATTGCAAATTGTAAATTGCAAAACAGAGTGACACATAAAACTGGCAAACTAGAATTAATAACAGCGCTGCGTTGACATCAATTAAGTAAATCGCTATTATTATTATACATATGTATGTATGTTTGTATATATGGCTAGCAGAGATTCTCGAGGGCAGAGAAATAATACTCAACTAATCAATAAAATCTCGCTAAAGATGACAAAATGCGATTGGGACGGCCATCAAAAATGCGCACAAAGCTAAACATGCCAAGAGTCGGAATGTTGCTGTCGGTAGCTAACGACTATGAGATACCCTGTAAAATCGACTGCAATATAATCGCACAGCTGTTACCAGTAGATTAAACAAACCAAATTTAAACAAACTATAGATATATTGTTATATGTTAGCTGCATGTTTGATGGGAGCAATAATAATTAATTACATCAAGGATTACTAACTAAAATAAATATATGGAATCTAGCTATTAAACTAAAATTCACAGAGATTTTTTGCAATCTCAGGACCCTGAAGTTGGTTTTTAGTAAAATAGTGAGTCAGGGGAGTTTATTCAAGTCGAATTCATTAATTCATGTCTAATTATATTTCGTAAATAATTGTAAAATTGGTAGAACATATTTTTGTCAAAAAAAGTTAATTAAAATTAATAATGGATTCGGAATTAGATATTCAAGTTTTCAGTCAATCAAAATTATAATTTTAATTTCTACAATCTGTTAATTAATTATTATTTGTGAGCGTGCACTGTTTACTTGGTTTATTCGTTTTAATACTGGGTATTAAAAGAGCAATTGATGAGAATATTTTGAATGCTACAAATAAATAAAAGTCACGCGAGCAGCGTGGCGCAAATTGAACACGAAGGTGGTGGTGGCAACGAAGGAGATGGCTGACAACAAACTTAATACAACAATCTCTGGCAGTCGTCGACAAACGACAAACGACAAACGAGCGAAAAGGGGCAATTCGTACGAGACGAGTCGAGTCGACTCGAGTCACGGCGAGCAAAGCCGAATTGAAACGAAACGAAGCGGAGCAGCCGAGCCGAGCTGAGCCGAGCAGCAACAACATCGTCAAGGCGCGAGGCCGCACACACACCTTTAATTTAATTGCCATCAATTATGGTAAAAAGATTAAGAAATCAAAACAAGCGCAAAACGTACAAAACATGAATAAGGCGAATGAGAAGCAAAACGAAACGAAACATGTACAGACAGACAGACAGTGACACACACACAGATGCAATCGAACACACACACACACACACACACACATGCTCACAAGACAGGTAAGCAGCAACGACAGAGACAGGCATACATAAAGAGCCGTACACAACTTGCAAATTGCGAGTAATTGAGCAGATTAAAGTCAAGCAGCGACAGCGACAGCAACAGCAACAGAGGAGGGAGCAGACCAGACAGACAGACGGCCGAGCAGGTAACAACAACAACGAGATACCAGCAAGATGTCGATTGAAAGCCGAATCGACTGACGAACGATTAAAACGTGAGCACGACAATCACAACAGCAACATAAACACACGAATACACGCCGAACTACTAAATAGTCGCACACACATACACATGCACAATGAGCGCGACAAAAAAAATGCACACACACACACACACACATTTGCTATGTAAATTTGCATTAAATTATGCAAAAATGCCCAAATTATATATGTATGTATGTATGTTTGTGCAGGCCAGCAACAGAAAAGACAACAACAACAAAAATGAGACCAAAGACCAGTGTAAATAAGAGCGCAATGGAGCCGAACAAGAGAAAGCCAAACAGGCCAAGCGGCGCAGCTGAAGAAGTTGACTTAAGCAGCAAAACAGACAACAAGCAACAAATGTGTCCCGTCGCGAGATAAAACGAGAGCGGGAGAGCCGCACCAGAGCGAGAGAGAGTAAATATGGGGGCCGAGGCCAAAGCCGAAGCGAAGGTGGGGGCCAAACAGCAGGAGAGCACATTTGCGTGGGTGTGTGTGTGGGTGTGTGTGTGTGTGTGTGTGTATGCGTGTGTTTGTGTGAGTGAGCGCGGCGAAGGTGAGTGAGGTGCCCAAAAGACGTTTAAATCAAAACACGCAGCAAATGTGAAAGAAAATTGTACGCGCCAATATGTGAGGGAGCGCAACGAAAAAGCACATGTATGGCCAACGTAATAGGTACACTAACACAACTTATCTTAAATTAATATATTTAAAATTTTATTTGGCAAATTATAATGATTATGATTACTTAGAAATTGGAACCCTTTTAAATAATTTAAAAAAAATATGAATAAGACTATGACTTGCAAAATTATGAAAACTGTCAGTAGTTAATTTCGTATAAAAAGAAAACAAAAATAGAAAAAGATATTTACAATAAATTATAAATTTACTCTAAATGATCTATTATTTTGAACTTTAATGTGTTATAAAATCGATTAAATCAAGTTCACATGATAATTTGCTATAAACTATTTATGGGCAATAAGTGAAGTGCTGATAGTGAACTTTTTCTATTGACCACAATTGTAATTAGGTTTGCATGTGTGTGTGCGCCTATGAATGAGCACTAAGAGTTGAGCGTGAAACGCAGTTTGATGCTCAATTGCCACGAACACGAAAGCAGCAGCAACAAACACAACAACACAACAACAGCAGCAACAACAACAACAGCAGCAGCCTATGTTAGCTGTTGCGCTGCTCTGCTACTGTTGTTTGATTTGCTTTTGTTAGCGGTGGCGTAGGTAAATATACACATGTACACATGTACATATGTATGTATGTATGTGTTTGTGCTGGTGGTGGTGGGTTCTTTCAAGTGGCAGCTGCTGCACGCAATGTGTAAAATTCTGCACCAAAATGTAATTCAATGAAAACTAATATTTTGCCTAGCGTATGGCAAATGGCCGTATAAATAGTTAACGAGGGCTGTGCGATAAGTTGTCGCCTATTTGCAGTTGCAATTGCGTCTGCTTACGAGAGCGTAAAACAAGAGAACGTAAACAAAACTGTAATAGTATCAATTTATTGATGTTTAATATTAGCATACGGCCCTGCGCTGTTGATTTTGAAATGCACACACACATATGTATGTATGTACATACATATGTAAATGTATGTATTCAAATAAATACTACATTCATATGCGCAATTACTCATTTGCGCGTTAATGCTGCTGTTATTTGTTGCGTAGTTTCTCACGCTCGCACACTTAACGATTTGGAATTTGCCTTTTTGATCGACAAATAAGCCTAAAGCAAAGATGGTGTCAAGAGGCGGCGTAGAGAGCGAGAGAGTCGCACGTATACAGCAAGCATATGCAAATACACATGCATATGTATGTACATACATATATACATACATGCACGTACAAATATTTCGTAATTATTCATCAAAATTATCTTCAGCGAGAGCAACAACAGCAGCAGCAGCAATGACAGCAACTCTCGGGCCAATCGATTTAGCTGCTGCGGCAGTTTTCATTTTCGTGCTCAAGCATGTGTGCGTGCGTGTGTGTGTGTGTGTGTGTGTGTGCGTACTTGATTTATCAAAAGTTGAAAAAAATAACAGCGCAAGCGATCAGCGCAATTTTAGTTATAAATACATTGATGTGTTTGCGAGAGACAAATAGTGGGAGACTGAGAGAGAGAGCGAACACTTAAATTAAAATGAGCCGACAAGAAAAACAATTAACTGTAGGTACTCACCCACTAGATACATTAAATGTTATTTATTTATGCTCTCTCCCACTCTCTCGCGCTATTTGTGTGTGTGTGTGTGTGTGTGTGTATTTGGGTAGACTGACTACCGTTGGTTTTGTTTTCCAACTTGCTTTCTATTATATTTAGTATTTAGTATTTAATATTGCAAGTATGCACGTATGCACGTGTGTGTGTGTGTGTGTGTACTTGTGGGTAGTAAATAACGAAACGGCGTAGATAAAAAATAATGTATTTCGATACAAGTAACTGTATAAGTTGTTGGCTTTACTTTAGCCTACGTAAATGCACAATGCACAATATAAACACAACTACAATAATAACAAACTAACAATGTATATGTAAATTTACGTTCGTACGTACGTATGTAAATGAAGTGTTAGTTTTTAAGTGTCAAAATGCATTTGTTAGAAACGATGCGCTTCGATGACTACACAAAAAAACAAAAAAAAACGCGAGCGACTGACTCATCTGCCAAAAACAAATGTGCCGACGACGCCTAATTGTATTATTTATATATTTTGTAATTACCTTTTGGGTTCCCAACACGATATCGCTATATGCATGTATGTATGTATCCCACTCTGTTGGTTGACAATGTTAACAATAATAACAACAATATTGAACATTCAACAAACACACACGACTTGTTCGATATTCGGTATTTTTCGTTTTTATTTTCGTTCACTTATTTGTTGGTTTTTGCTTTGCTTTCGCATTCGCCTGCTTGGCGCGCTTGCTCTCTCACCGAAAGAAACACAAAAACAGCACAACGAAACACTCACGCACACAAGCACACATTCGACACTGGCTCACGCTCTTTCTCTCTCTCGCGCCCGCGCGGTATTTATACATATATGCATCAGCGTGTGTGTGTGAGAATGTCTGTATGTATTTTACGACGATGAAAAAAAAGCCTGCCTCTTCACAAATCAGGTTTGCAGCTTTTTATTTATCATTTTCAAGCAATTTTCAATGCATTTTCGATTACCATACACTGCGTGGAACACTTATTAACACTTTTCACACTGAATTATCAATTATTTGCAACATTTTGACCGAGTTTTCACAAAATTTCTCGAGCAGCTTCTGAGTGCTTGCTGTTGCTATATATTATCGCGTATCGATACAAACAATGCGACCGTGCGAAATGGCAACAATATCGATAGTATCGCTATTAAAATCTATGGCAATTCTGTTAAACTCAATATGGTAATGTCAATGGAATGTTATATTAACTATGGGGACACCTGGCGAAATGTTATGGCAACATCGAAAACGGTTGCTTGTTTAAACAGATTTGAATTCAAATTTTAGCGTAAAAGTAATTTTATTGTAAATCTAAATAAATCTAAAAAATCTGCGAAAAGCGTGCTAGTTTTTTATTGTATTTTACGGCATCTTAATTGTTACTTTTAATTCATAACTGTGTCTTAGCGGCTTTTATATTTGTTCAATGATTTTTACCATATATTATTCTTCATATCAAATTATTCAAATATATAATAGAGTATTAAAAAAGAAAGAAAATCCAGCAAAATGAAGAACTCCATTTGTTGTTGGACTTAAATCAAAGCAACTAAATTCTTTCTGAATTAAATTTGATCTAGGTGATTATTTTTCTTGGAATTTTTACCGCACTTTTTGTGAGTGCACAAATATTTTGATTTCAACTGAAATCAAAGTCCCTCCAACATTTGAGACAGCTGAATGACTTTGAATGGCACTTGACAGATATAGAGACAATTTGAAGTGTCACTTCAACATAAAGATTTCCCGCAGTTTTAAAAATGTCAATTGGATAGTGTTTAACAAAACTATGATATATATTAAATTTGTTGTAACTTTAAAGCTTGAGTTCTTTGAGTGCCTGTCAAAGTTTTTTGCAACTAAATGTTGATTGCAATTGTATCAAATTGTTAACACATTTTTGAAGAGTTTACTGGTCGGCTTGAGAAATTGTAATACTCCTAAATATGGATCAAACTGTATTTGATACTCTAGAAAATGGCAAATCGACTTCTCTCTTTTTCATAGTTTCAAACTTACAATTTTAGATGCTACCCAACTGGGAACAGAGTATTGTGCATTAGGAACATTTCGGATACAACAATCTTCTTCTATTTAGGGAATTTCTTGTGATTCACAATAAACATAGAAACAATACAGATTTTATTTACTTTAAGGAACAGTGATGTACATTAAATATTACCTAGTCAAATGCTGAATCGCCTTTCTTGTTACCAACTCTAATACTCTTGGAATTTTTGTGAATACAGTTTAAGTTTCCGTCTAAATAAACAAAGTATTCTGCTTTGAGCACTATGTCTGCTTTTAGAATATTTAAAACTTATAACACTTGCTTCTGTTTTGAATATTCAATTGTACTTTTTAGATGGCTTTAAACATATTTTTGAGACTTAAAATTAATATTACTAATTCTCTATCTTTAACTCTTATCTGCATAAACAAAGCTTTACAAATTTTTAACTATTTAATTTCAACTAAAAACAGCCAACACAGTAAGATTAATAATAAAAAAATATTTAAAAAATTATAAAAAAACTAATAAATAAATTGATTTAAATTATTATTATTATTATTATTATTATTATTATTATTATTATTATTATTAATATTAATATTAATATTAATATTAATATTAATATTAATATTAATATTAATATTAATATTAATATTAATATTAATATTAATATTAATATTAATATTAATATTATTATTATTATTATTGTTATTGCTATTATTATTATTATTATTATTATTATTATTATTATTATTATTATTATTATTATTATTATTATTTAATATTAAATTAGCTAAACAGGGTATCATAAAATCGAGTGTGACAAACCATAATCGGTTTACTCCTTTCCGCAACGTGTTCGATATTAGAATTATAATGTAGCCAATCAATTGGCTAAGGTCTAAGGTCTAAGGTCTAAGATTAGATAAAGTCTGCCCTAACTTAGTTCAGTTAGCTCAGTTAACTGCTTGCATTCACAATGTTGCTTCTCTACGTGTGGTTTTTCCTTCTAGACTTGGTCATCGCCGGCAACAATTGCGCCACGTCAACTCATGACATGACCGCTGTGCTGGAGGGGGAGAACGATCTGCTGCAGGACTTGCGCCTCTATGTGGCGGCTCTGGAGCGGAAGCTGAAGACGACCCGCTTGTAAGTAGAGCGAACAGCTGGCAAAGGAACGAATCAATTAAAGCTACTCCTTGTGCAGGATACTAGATGATGCTCTAAGGCGACAACAGGAGGCCAGCAGTGATCCCGTCGCGTATGTGGCCAATCCTTTGAGAAGTGTGCCCTTGATGCGACGCATGCACAAGGATGCGGCCAGGATACACGAATTCCTGCAGCAGGAGGCGGGCGCAGGTGGGTGTTGGCAGCTGGGAGCTGAAGAGCACTTTGACTCCCAAGTCTCTCGCAGATCTACAGCAAATAGCGGACTATCGCCTGGAAGTGATCACCCAAGCGGATCTGGATGAGGCGACCAAGGGCCTGCTGCGCATACAGCAGACCTACGATCTGGAGGAGCGGGACATGGCCCAAGGACTGCTCACGCAGCAGCAATTCAAGTGCGTGCTGTAGACTCAATAATCCAGCTTTGGCTAAGACACACTTCACACAATTCCAGTGCCCAGCTGAGTACCCTGGACTGCCTGGCTGTGGCAAGGCATCTGTTGAAGAAGGAGGAGCAGGAGCGGGCCATCAAGTGGCTGGAGGTGGCTCGGTTCCAGTACGACGGCACACCCGATCGCGTCTACCAGCTGATGCAGCTGGATCGTGCGACCATTTGGGAGGAGCTGGGCAAGCTTGAGGTGAACCGGGGTTAGTTGTTTACTGAATAAAGGCACGGCTCCTTGGCTAACTGCATCCTCGTCTGCTTGCAGCGAATTGGCTGGGCGTTAGGGCGGCCTTTGAGCAGGTCTTAAGGCACACAGCCAGAGAGCCGGCTAGGCTGCAGGCTCAGTCCTTGCTGCAGGAAATCCAAATGCGTCTCAGAGATCTAGACATCTGCCGGGGCGTGAGTCGTCCGCTGGTCAGCTCCGCGCTGCTCTGTCGCTACCAAACACAGACCACGCCCTTTCTCCGCCTTGCGCCGCTCAAGCTGGAGCAGTTGAGCCTGGATCCCTTTGTGGCCATCTACCACGATGTCATCCCTGCCCAGGAGCGAGAGGCGATTATGAACCAGACCAGACCGTGTCTTCGTCGCGCTCTAGTCGGCCCAGGCATGGTGTCCCCCAGACGATTGTCCATGGACGCCCAGTTGCAACTCAATGCCTCAACGATGGGTCTGCGCCTGCATCGGCTCATCCAGGACATGTCCGGCTTCCAGACGGACGGCATCGACGCATTGGCTGTGCAGAACTATGGCATTGGTGGTCGCTACGATCTCCACTTGGACTGCTGGCTGGACAAGAAGGAGGTGAGTCCTCAGTCTGTCAGTTGTGGATCAATTAGCTTCACAATTCTGGCGCGATATCAGAATCTATGTCACGATAAAGTAAAGGATGTAGCAGGCTGTATCTCCGACTCAGTCAGGACGAGGAGCTGAGTATATTTACAGGAGCTGAACAACTTTTGATTAGTGGTAAAGAAACGTCCTATTGGGATCCCTAATCCCATGCTTTAGATTGTTTCTTATACCTTTCTTATAGCTATTTTATCTTATAGCAAACTTTTACAGGTATATTTCACTTTATGCATAGGTATATTATAATTATATGGGCTGATGTATTTACCTTATATTAGGTTAGCCAAATCAACTTTATATTAATCGTATACATTTTATTTGATCTATTTTTTGTACTTTTTATTCAGATGTAGAATTTCTTAAGTGTTATTCATGCCTGAAACCCAAAATTCAAAATTTCATCCACTTTTTGTATAATAACAATTTCGATATATATATATATATGTCAGATAAAAATGAATGCTTATGTCTGACACTGAAGATAGTAAGTTAAATAAGGCATATATATATGTTGATAATACCATATTTTACAAACTTCACATTATTCAAAGAGTAGGGAAATCCTTTCTCGTAAATCTCATTTGCCAACACAATTTTCCATAAAAAATACTAAATGCATGCAAATACAGAACTAATGGTGTTTTTTATATCCATGTTTTTGACTACCTTAAAGTACAGCCTTGATCGAGCATATTTGACTCGCACACTCTTAATTGTTCATTAATGCATTATAATTATGTATGTAAATCTTCCATTTTGTCCTTAAGCCGCACATCGGGAATAATCGCATTGCCACCATTTTGTTCTACGTAAGTTGACAGCTTAATTCCCAATTCCAATCCACTCACGCAGTCACCCCCTCTGTATCTCTCTCGCTCTCTGTCTATGCTGCTGTAGCTGACCGATGTGCAACTTGGAGGACTTACCTCCTTCCCGTACATGCAGCTGGGAGTCCAACCCAGGAAAGGCTCCGCATTGATCTGGCACAATTTGAACAACGCAGCCGAATGCGATAAGAGAACTTTGCATGCCGCCTGTCCGGTCCTTCTAGGCAATCGTTGGGGTGGGCACTCAATATATATATATAAATATATATACATTACTAGTCAATAATCTCATATATATCTGTGCTTTTCAGTGGCCACCATGTGGATTGATAGGAATGGCCAGTGGCGCACAAAGTGCTCGGCAGCAACATAAGTAAAACTGAAACACACATTTGCATAAGTTTTGCGATAATTTATTCAATAATTTTCGTTAATTATATTTATGCACTATTTTATAGTATTCGTGTTTAATTATATGCAATGTAACATTATGCGACATATTTTGGGAGGGGATTTTTTATTTTTGTTGGGGTTCGCTTTTTGTTGTTGCTTATGCGCCACATTCCAGTCGCTTATTTCCATTTTGATACTTTGGCCATATGTTTTTCTTTCGTTTGTATGATGGGTGGTTTTGGGGGTACAACAATTTTCGTGATACGTATGTAAATGATATATGCGGGGTGGGGTTGCCCACAGCGCTTTTGGCAATATGTAGCAATATGTTGCGTTTATCGATACCACAAAATCAAAACATAAACAGAAGCGAGACAAACAAGCGAAAACGTAAACGAAGAGGAAAAAACAACGGTTGGGATCTGGAGCGGGAGCGGGAGCGTAAGCGAAACAATGGGATCCGTCCGCTCAAGGGCTGCTGGGTAACACCTGTAGGAATACTTGATTGCCGGCTCTCGCTCAGTGTGGATATCACGCGCTCCACGCCCAAAGCAGCAATGGCAGCAGCAGCCACGTGACATCCTTGCTGCTGGCCATGTTGCGAGCCGCCTCCTCGAGACCTGCCGAGCGGGAAAGGAAAACGAAGTGTGTCAAAATGGAATGGTACAGCAACATTTGGTGAGCTTACCTCCGATGAAATTGAGATGCTCATCGTTAATGGAAGCGGCGCCCGGGTGTAGCTTGATTTCTGCAAAGAGCATAGGGCAAAGCGCATAGGTCATGATGGGTCAACACAAGAAATGCCACATGGGCATTGTCGACAGGCAGACGGACTGACGGCCACACTGCCAGATTACGCATACGCACCGTACAGACGCAGCGTGCCCTCGGCACGGCCCAGCGAGTTTGTGCTGACGCAGTGATAGGTGCCCACATCGGAGGCGGAAAAGGAACGCACCACCAGCAACATGACGCCACGATAGCCATCGCGCTTCTCCGTAATGCCATATTTGGGCCTGGACAATAGGTGTGTGTGTGTGTGTGTGTGTGCTCGTAATTGGGAACAGAACAATGGCTCGCTAAGTACTCACCCGTCGAGGAGCATTTCGGGTCCGGGTGAGCCGGCCTCCAGGCTGGATGTGGAGACGCTGCCATAGCCACTCGAAGTGCGCGCTCCCTTCAGCCAGTAGGAAACGGGCGACGGAGACGCCTCCACCTGGCACTCCAGCTGCACATCGGAGCCGAGCGGAGTGCCCAGCAGCTGGCTCGGAGCACGCACCATGGGCGCAACTGTTGTGGAGAAACAATATGTGCATTTTACTCACTAACAATTGGCAGGATGAAAAGTCCTTAATTATCATTGTACTTTCTTGAATTAAACATGGTAACTTCAAAATAGGTTATACAATCTTAAATGAAGAACTTCTTTTCTAAAGTAAGAACTATGAATGCTATTTGTAGACTTGAGTTTGCCTTCATTTTAGGTTTATTCCATCAAATACCATTTCAAGTTAGTTGGCAATTAAAACACTGTATCATGTGGAAACAAAATCTCTTTGTTAAATTCAGAATGAATAATACATTCTTTAAGTTAACAATTTGTATTTCTTAGCCGTCATTTACATTGTAAACATAGATATCATGAAAGATGTTAGTGCAAAAAAAAACTAAACTGGATTCAAGGTTAGTTTTTATACCCTGAACCCATTAAATATGGGTAAAAAACTCATTTTTGAAGGTACTTGCAAATTGGTCAGGTCACACAAATTATTGACAATTGTTTGCCCCAAAAATTTCAATAAGATCGGACAATAAACACAGAAGTTATTTAAGATTTAACCTGTGTGGGGCCCAGCGAAAAAGCAAGCTAACTGCTTAAGCCGCTTGCACTGCTTGTACTGCTTGTAGTGCAGCATGTGAATGTTTAGATTAGCATGAATGATTGTAAGGACTGGGCTCAGGGTATCTCGTAGTCGGGCACTCCCGACTAGAGCACTCTTACCTGTTCTCAATAAAACTAACTCAATCAGGTAATCAGCCATTTTCATTGAAAGTGTTCTATAGATTAGGTTTTTTTAGTCGACATTTAACAAGTACGTAAATAACTAAGAAAATAAATAACTTTTGATATAAAAGAGTTTGCTTTTCACTAAAATGTTTGCCAAATATTTGTAAATCCCCTTTGTAGTCTGCATATGGATTCAAGCCTTATCTACAAAATCTATGAGAACTTGGTAATGGGGGAATATAAGAGTAAGTTCTAGGGCATTTTTTTCTCAGTGTGTTAACTATGCGTTGGCAGGACATTAGGGGAGTGAGAGAGGGAGAGAGAGGGAGGAGGTTGGCGGTGGGTAGCTGCTGACTTACATTGGACACTGAGTGAGACGCGTTTGCTGACTGCCGGCGGCACATCATTGGACGCGATGCAGAGGTAGGCGCCCATCTGGCGGCGCTCGAGGCGCAGGAGGCGCAGGGAGGAGCCATTGTAGGTTTCCACTATAAATCAGATTGTGAGTGTGATTGAGCTTGCGGCTCGATTTCTTTGTGACCGTGCTGCTCACCTTTCATGAGCTCGCGGCTGCCCGGCTTGCGTATAAGAATCATTTCGCCATCTTCGCGTCGCCAGATGACCCGCGGCTGCGGATTGCCGGTGGCCTTGCATGTCAGCGTCGCATCCTCGCCCTCCTGCACGGCCAGATCGGCGGACGAGTCCTCGTTGATGATGTCCGGCGGCACTGCAAGAGAGAAATATGTATGCCGCAATCGTTGCCAATGCCCCAATTGGCCATCTTTAATATGCACCTTGGACATCGATGCAGCCCACTTGCTTCTTCATGGGACTCGTGTTTATCTGGCACATGTAGCAGCCGCGATCGCTTTCCCGCAGCTTGCTGATCTTCAGTTTCCAGCTGTTGGACAAAGAAATTTCTTATTCTTAACAGGGTTTATAAATATTGTATGTGTGATATAAGAGATTACGTAAAAATAACTTAAGCTTTCATTTTGCTTACATTTGTATGTTTTATTTAATAATATATAAATTTATACATCATTTCGATTTTCTATTTTTTTAAGAAAAAAAAATTGTTTAAAGCAGTACATCCTTTTTCAAAAAAAATCCAAAACAAGAAATTTTCAAAAGTGCATAAACTTTAAATGTAGAATAAAAGTAGAGAAAAAACCATGAAAAAATTGCACTGAAACTTCAAACTCGGTTCAGTTTTGGCAAAGTTATGACAGCTTTAAGTCTTCGGAAATCTTAAAATTAATTTTACAAGCTAAAATTTTGTTAATTTTGGCCTGTTTTTTGGCCCAAAAATAAATCATCCCACAATCGGTTTTCAATTGGATTTTTGTACTAATTGTAACACCCTCAATCGATTTAAAATATAATTGTGCGACTCTATTTTTTGGAAAAAAAACAATTTCCAAAAACAGTAAGGGGGGATATCCTTTTATTTTGGAAAAAAGTAAGAAATAAGAAATTTTTAAAAGAGAATAAACCTTAAATGTAGAATAAAAGTAGAGGAAAAACCATGCAAAATTGCGCTGGAACTTCAAAATCGGTTTAGTTTTGTCAAAGTTATGGCAGTTTAAAGTTTTAAAATTATTTTACAAGCTAATCGATTAAAATTGAAATTCCGCTATTCTTTTTTTTGAAAAAAAAGTAAATAGAGTGAAAATAAAAAATTTAAGTAAGACGGTCGGAGAAATATACTAAAGAATATAAGATATGATGATTGGGAGAGAGGGAAAGCAGAGAACAAATGTCTGCTTGTGTTTGGTAACTTTATCTATCGCCTTATAATACTTCTCGAATTGCAATTGAATTAAAGTAGGTAGTATCCATATAAATTGTAGTTTAGTGTGGTACTTGTACTAAATTCTCAACGAAAAATCTTTCAAATTGTTTAGTTAGTAACTAAACTGAAAGTGTTGTCTGCATAGATAGATGGTTGTTTTTATTAAAATATTATTGCTTGATAGCCAGCAATTTCTAGAAATAGCAGGCGTTAGTATACTCTTGTTGTGCTTTTGACACCCTCAGCGTTTATTCACACACCTCGCGGCCTTTTTGCACTCTCAAAGAGCCCATGGATGTTATTGCAATTTGAGAAGTGTGAGAGAGATTTGTTGTCGTTTTTTTGCCGGCCATAGATAAAAATTGTATGTATTGGAATGCCAAATTTGTAGAAACGAGTTGTGTTACACATGACCACAAGGGCTACACAAGGGGAGTAGCTACCGATTGTTGTTGTTTGTTGTACTCACGTGTGCATATCCTGGTGCATGACACTGATGCGGGCATTGTGCGTTACCACGCGTCCTTGGAGTGCTAGGACTGTCTGATCGGAGGCACGCAGCCAACCCACCTGAGAGAGATGAGCAAGAGCAGGATATGCGATCAATAGTTTGGTAAGGAGCAACACCTTGGCTGGACAGTGTGTGTGTGTGTGATTGACCTACTTTGTTCTTGCCCAGATTGCGCACCGAGCAGGCCAAAACGGCCTCACGACCAGCCGGATACGTGACATTGTTGATGTAGCCAATAAACTCCGGATCGGGGTCCAGCTGTGAGTTTGACTCTGTGCACAGCACGTGGCATTAAATTGAATTAGAATTTGATGGGAGGCCAATGGGGCTATTGGATGCATGCTTATGCCTACTTACCATGATGCTGATTCTGTGGACTGCCATTGGCGCATTTGGTGGCCATTATCAAAATGACAAAGAGCGCTCCTAAATGGCTCTTCATTTTGTTATTGCTGTTGTTGTCGCTGCTGCTGTTGCTGCTGTTGCTGCTATTGTTGCTGCTGCTGCGGCTTGTTTTGAAAGTGTGCAGCTGACGTTTGTTATTTGCAGCAGCTGTTGCTCGATTCGCTGCCGCTGCTGCTGCCGCTGCCTCTGGATTTCGTTATTTTATGGGTATTTTTTGTTGCGACCGCCACAATTTCTATTTGCAGTTGAATTTCTATTTCGATTGCTATTTGCCGCATGCGTTGTTTGTGCAAATTGCGCAAGGGGCTGTGATTTCACTGCATCTGCATCATTCCCAAGTGCTGTTGACATCTGCAAGCGAACAACGAACAAAAAATACAGAAAGGGAAAAGCACCCAAACAAAACATCAAAAATTGCTTCTAAAATTTATTTCACAGCTCGCACACACACACACACACACACAATACACAGCAAATGGTGTTGAGTTTAAGTGCTGCTGCAGCATCACAGTAACAATAGCAATCAACAATATGGTTGCTCGGGGGTAGGGCTAGCGGTTAGGGTTGGGGTGGATGTTGGTGTTGTTGTTGTTGTTGGGGTTGGTGTAGGCGCTTGCTGCGCTCAGCTCTGCTAAGTTGATTATGCGCGGCGCACAGTTTTACAATTTTACGCTGCCTGCTTTTAGGCGCGGCCAATATGGCGCCCTTCTGGCCGTAGTCCTGATGCTGACCCCGCTGCTGCACCTGGCTTGCCGCTTGCCGCTATCTGCGTCTTTTCCAGCCACCGCTCAAAGCAAAGCCAAATGCAATTTTCAACACAAACACGAATTTATGGCATCGCATACCGCCTCTTTGCTTCCGACTTTTGCAATAAAAACAGGCCAAGAACAAAAATGAAATGCAAAAGGAGAACGAAGGCAGAAATATGAACGAGCTTGGCATAGCCAAAGGTGCAAACTATGAATGTAAATATTAAAAAAGTTTCAAGACGCAAAAACTAACGAGGTGTTCGCTCATTTGCTTACTCGCCTTCTACTCCATGTGCCCCATGTCCCACAGTCCTGTGCAACGCGGCTGCACTTTGACGCATCTGTAATTTAATTTCTGTGCGAAATTGAGCGCTCGGCTAATACTAAATTTGCACTAAACCAGTTAGTAAGCTCTGGCAAAGTGCACCGGGACAGAGGGCGTGCCAGTTGCTAGTTGCCAGTTGGCAGTTGGCAGTGTTGCAAGGGCATGGCCAAATGCCTTGCAAACTTTTGACGAGGTGTCAATGCGATGCCAGTGGGCTAAAATGCGCGAAATGCCGTCGCCTGGATGGGAAACCGGAGAAAGGCAACTTTCAGCGGCGGTGGAAATGCGATTTACTTATTGAATTACCTTTGCTCCATGGAGTAGCGACAGTGGAACAGCTGCAGGCACTACTGATGCAATGTGGCAGCCAGAGTCACACCACGATTCACTTATTATATTGTTTACTTATTGCAAAACCTAACTATACAGAGACTACGAATCACTTACAAAGCCAATTACCCAATGTTACTATTTGCTTACGAATATTGCGAACATATTTACAACTGATTTTTAAACATGCTTTAAAAGGACTGAAACCACTCAAAACTCCTTTTTAAGGAAATACGTTTTTTTACGATCAAACTCTACCTTAAATCAAACTTTAGTTTATTGTATAATCCAACCAGATTATTTATCTTTTCATCTCATCAGATATTTGTAACATTTTCAACCCGAAGTCTAAAACTCCTGTTACTTTGTTAAAGCTGAGCAGATTTTCGATCCCGTGGACTTTTTGATCATATTTTGGTCTCTACATGAATGCTACATTTAAATCTGAAGCTATAGTTCAGTAACTATTTAAAATATTTTGATTATTAGTATTATTTATAAATAAACCCTTATCTTCTTTGCTAAACTATTAACAATAAAACATAACATTATCATCTAAGCCCTTTTATATGGACATGAGAGGCATTCAGTGATCTCATGTACTTGTTTTAAGTTCTAAAGACTTATTTGCGTAAAGGATATATAAAGGTTTAAGAGCAAAGAGCCGCAAAATATCGCTAATCGTTGAGTAAAGCTAATGAATGCATCCAAACGATAAAAAAAGTGCTTAAAGAGTGCAGTCAATTTGTAAAAGTGTTGTTTATTTATATATGTACAAGTTGAATGGTAATCACCCAGCGGGTTTAACGCTTCTGGAAATACAGTGTATTGTTCCCAAGTGTATAAGCGCATAACTTTTTGCAGACAATAAAGAAATAAAGTAAAAGAAAATTGTGATTGCAGTTCAGCGGCAAAGTTTCAAATGGCAACTTGAATTGCACAGGCATTAAATTTTGTAGTTTTAGCTGCAGTTGAGTAGCAAATCGAAAATGAATTCTGTGCCGCTGTCCGTAAATCTTTTGTGAGAATTAAATTTTAAATTACGTTTGAACTCATCAACTAAAAGTCGGATTGTTTCTTTCGTGAATTCTTTGCTGGCGCTTTGCAGCTGTCAGGAAAAACAAATTTGCATTCGGCACTTAAGAAAGGGAATATTTAAGAATGCCGCCCCAAAAATGTGCCACAGCGCGAACATAAATAAATTTGCCGTGTAAACAAAAAACTGCGCCAAACAAATGAAAAGAAGAAACTGCAAATCAGCGCAGTTGCTGCAAGGTAAACTTACAGCTGGCCCCATGACTGTCACTGCTAAAGAGAGAGAGAAAGAGAGAGAGAGAGAAAGAGAGAGAGAGGCAAGTAGAAAGAGAGGGCAAGGCGTCAGCTCAGCCAGCGGCAACAGCAGCGAAAAGAGCAAAGGCGAACTAACACAGCGTCAAATCCTTTTGAAGTTGCACAGCTGCCAAAAACAACACCAGAGCGAACAACAACAACCAGAACAACAACAACAGCAACAACAACAAGCAGGGCAGACACTTGAGCTACAGGCGTCAGCAGGACTCGCTGGCTGACAGCTGCAGCAGGTCCTGCGAGCGCCAACGTCAATGTCTCAAATGGCGCCTCTTCGCCTGTGCAAGGTCGAGCAGCAGGAGCAGCAGGAGCAGGAACAGGAGTAGTCCTGCAAATGGCGGGTCAGCAGACGCTCAACGGTGAACGGTGAACGGTAAACGGCTAACGGTAAATGACCGTTGCTTCTAAGCGACACAGCACTTTGGGTTAAAAGTGCTGAGCACTGACTGAATGTCGACGTTGTTGGCAGCGCAACCAAATGACTAAGGTCCTCGCTGGCGGCAACAACAACAACAACACCAACAATAGGCAGCGCGGCACAGGCCTTAAAGGATCAAGCTTAAGCTCATTTATTTAAATTAAAACAAACACTGCCAGCTAAAAAGGCCAAATCAAGCTGTTGTAGCAAGCGGCAACTTTCTGGAGGGGGCAGTGGAAGTTGCATACAAGCCCAACTGACTGCATACAGCTAAACACATTGTGTGTGTGTGTGTGTGTGTGCGAGTGTGTGCGTGTTGTGTGTTTTGTGTATGCCTGCAAGGCGTCGCAGTGTGTGTGTGTGTGTGCGTCTGACTGCCATATAACTTTGGCAACATTTCCGATTGCCAACGCTGACTCTAGTCGCCATTGCGCCATTGTCCTTTGTCCTTTGGCTGTCTGCTTCCCTGCCTGTCATTTGTCCACTACACACAAACAGGGCAAATTGTTTGCAATAATGCGCGTGCCAAGTAAGTCGCTTACCCCATCCCCATCCCCATCCCCATCCCTATTCCCGCCCCCATCCCCTGCAGCCACGCCCACTATCACACACAACAGGAATGAGATGACAACAAACGTTCGCTGCAGGTGCCCAACTCCATCGGGCTGACGCTAATGAATTTCACTGGCAATTGCATAGAGAGCAACAGCAGCGACAACAACATCAGCAACAACGCCAATAGCAACAACAACAACAACAACAACAACGACAACAACAACGACAACGGTGCCAACAAAGCTGACAAGTGCAATAAATAGCAATGCAAAGTTTAAGCAGAAAATCACAAAATGAAAATGTTAATTGTTTGTCTTCCTTCTTTTTTTTTAGAACTTTGCGTGTGTGTGTGTTTTTTTTCTCTCTTCTTTTTATACCCTGAGCCCAATAAAAGTGTGTAAAAAGGGTATAATGAAGTATGTAACAAGCATAAGGAAACAACTATAAGGTATATATATATATTCATGGTCAGTATCAACAGCCGAGACGATCTAAAGACTTTATATTTAATCATATTTCGCTGGTCAGATCAAGTTTGTTTCATTTTATCGATAACTATCGATACATTTCGATATCAGACCTGCGTTTTGGGCATTGCTTGAAAGTTAAGGAAGCTAGAGGCACAAAATATCATATTTATAATCTTAAATAACATAAATATGTCCAAAATATTTGACTTATTGTATAGCGCATCTCTCAACTCGAAAACAGAAAGAAAAATTCATGTTAGTTTCTTAAAATTGATAGTTTTATTGGCATTAACAAAAATGTAGCTTACTATGTTTATGTTTGATTTACTGTAAAGTATAGGCGCATATAGTATGCATTAGGATACATGGTATAAATAAGTCGAGCACTCTTAACTTGCGCCTTCTAACTTGTTGTGTTTTATTTGTGTAGTGAAAAGTTTTTTTCCGAATTGGCCAAGGAGATTTTTTATTGCAGGAGGAGAAAGTTTTTATGTGGAGCCATTAGTAGCCAATTATTGGCGACTTTTTACGCTCGAAGGCTCGAAGCTCAGCATTCCGGCTGACTGGCTGGACGGGTGGACTGGTGGCCAAATGGCAGGCTGTGAGTCACTTTATATTCGATGTCAGCGACTGCAAACTATTTGACTGGACTGCATTAAAAAGTTCAATAATGAGCTACTAATAACTCAATTTCTACGATGAGGCCAAAAAGCAAAGCGCTAATTAAAACCGCTGTCAGAGTCTAGAATGTTGATTGTCGAGAGTGTGCCGAAGGGTGGAGAGGGGGGATGCAGGAGAGAGGTGGGGCAGGACAAAAAGGGGCACTGTTAGGTCTGGGTGCCAAGAGTGCAACGTGGCATTTTAGCTTAATTAAACATTTGCGCCTCACTTTTAATTGATTGTGAACAAACTGAAAGCAGACATCCTTGATAGAATGACGGCGCAAAAATAAGTGTAAGAGACAGTGAGAGAGTGCGAACGGGAAAAGGGAAACGGGAGAAGGGAAAGAGGGGTAAAGATGTAAATAAACAATTTAACTAAATGCGCCTCAAAGTAGGCAACGCGCATTCAAAGTCGCGGCTTGCTGCTGCTGATGCTTGCTGCCGCTTGCTGCAGCTTGCTGCTGCCACAAAAGCCTTGAGCATTAGACGTGGCATGGTAATGATGCTTGCAAAGTGTAAATGTAAACACAGCTCGGGCAACAAAAGGCCGGCAAGGCTTCGAGCACGAACAATGCGTAGAATGGAGAATGGAAATGGGAATGGGAGTGGGAATGGCATGGGAATGGTAGTGGCAGTGTAAATGGTGCACAACGCAATGAATGAATAGCAATGGCAATGATTGTAGGTTAGACTATCACGGGGCAACCGGCGGCAGCTGTCCCTCAACAACAGCAACATCCCCACTCTGTGTGTGTGTGTGTGTGTGTGTGTGTGTGTGTGCAGGCACAGTTGTGATAATTGCCGTTGTCTCACACCTTTTGCCGTCGGCAGCGGGTCGTGAAATGATGACAAGCAAAAGCTCTTCCGCTGCCTGTTTGGCTGACACTCGTAGGCATATACAGCATTTAAATGCCTGCCCCTGTCCCGCAGTTTATTTTACAATTTCATTGTTTACATTAACGTACACACACACACACACACAGACACACGCATATGCTGGCATCATGTGTGTGCCACAAGGCTCTTACCTATAGTCTGTCAGCTTTTCTCTGCCCCCCTCCCTCTGCCATTCTAGTTGAATTTTCTTTCATTTTGGCGCTTTCTCAACTTTTTTCGCGCACAATTTGCATGCGAATTTGCCGCTGTCTGTTCGCTCCCAAAACTTTGCCCCATCCTGCTGTCTCTCGATCCTTCGCCCCTTCGCCCCTGCGCTTCCCTTCCTTCGTCCGTCCTGCCGTTTGTCCAACCATTTGCTGTCCTCCGGCTTCATGCGCGTGCCTTTTACTGCACGACTGCCACTTGGCAGTTGGCTCCCCTTTCCCCCTTCCCCCCTTCCCCGACTCCTCCCGGCTGCGATGCCTCCCTTCGTTCAGGTCTTGTGCAGTTTTTCTTTCATTTTTTATGCGCCGTTAACAACTTTTGCTCGGTTTACTTTTTCCGTGTCGGGTGGCGTCGCCGGCGCTGCTTCTTTCAAACTTTAATTGTTGTTGCATGTCCTTTTGCGCACTCCTCGACGGCATCGGCGTCGTCGTCGTCGTTGTCGGAGTCCTCCTCATCATCATCGTTGTTCGCATAGCTGTTACTTTTCTTCCTCTTGTTGTTTTTGTTGTTATTCTGGCGTAAATTGTACGCCTCACGTTTTTACGCCTGCAGCAAAAGGACACCCATCTGCATGTGTGTATGTCTGTGTGTGTGCGTGTGTGTGTGTGTGTGCATGCACATGTGTATGTCTGTGGCGACGGAAGTGTGAAACTGAAATTGAGCAACTAAAGGACTAAAAGACTCTGCCAGCTGCCTACTTGCCCGTACCGCACACTGGTTTACAAAAAAGACAAGATAAATAAATGTAAATAAACAATTATTTAATTGAAAAAAGCACAATTTATTTGAATTTAAGGAAATATGGAAAATACTGTAAAGTTGAATCAAGCAATGAATTCTTATGAACAATTCTTAGTTCTCCATTTGACAGTAGTTTTAAGAATACGAAATTGGGAGTGCTAAACATAAATGATAAATGATTCTTGAAAAATGTAATATCCCCCCCATATTGTAATGTTATCAGAGATTGTTTTAGCAAATGGTATTATTATATGTAATTCCGAGCTCAATCTATGAAGCTGCCAAGTGCATTTTAAATGCAGGCTTTCAAAACCATCAGCTTCGCAACAACAATTTCCCAGGTAAGACTCAAACTGTAAAAGGATTTTTGCACTTTGGCTGGGTGTATGCAAAAGGGATATGGGTTGCAATACAATTCAGATTTACAGCCACACTAGTGGGGTTAGCAGTGAGTGAGTGTAGCTTTTGTTCACGAATGCGCATGTGTTTGGTCCCAGTGTGCATGGCCTGTGCATTCGTGTTCATTGCCAACGTCTGTTACTGTTAAATGTGCGTGCGTGTAAAGTATCTGTGTGAGTGTGCTAGGGTGTGTGTGTGTGTGTATGTGTGTATGCGTGCCAGTTTGTGTGCATGTGCTCGACTTTATTTGGTTTTGCGTAGCACTTGGCATTTATTTGCCCACACCGAGACATGGGGCCGCTCTTGGCAGTCCCGCAGCTCCCTTACAGACCGACCGACCGACCAGAACGAGCAAAAAACTTCGTTTGCTGTTTTCTGCTGTTTTTTTATCCAGCAACAACAAAAAAAAAGTTGCTTTCGAAATAGCTTTAGGGAGTTTGTAAAACGAATTGTGCTGAACGCTTTCAGCAATAGCTTCATTGAACTGGGCACGCGTGTATTTTCCCATTCCCTGCTAAATGTTTGTGGAAGAGGCAGGAGGAGTGTGTTGCGATAAGATTACCCATATGGTTTTATAGAAGGCTTCATTGGTTTGACATATGTTATCTAATAGTCGTGATTGCTCAATCAGTTCGCAAATTTCATTATAATTGAAAGCAGCTCGTAAAGGATTGTGAGCTGCGATTGCGACTGCGATTGCAATTGCATCCTTGTTAAACATGTGCATGTTCATATATTGCTATAAAAAGTGATATTAAGGTAAAGCACTTTGTTGTTGGCTTTAATGTTTTAAAAATGCTTAACAATGGCTGGATTGTAATTGCCGCTGCTTGCTGCATTCGTTACCATAATTGCTGTTGGCTTAATTTCAACTGCCGACTTCCGGGCCGGCAACTTCAACTTATTCTGCTCCTGCTGGCAGCCTCATCCAAGCCGAACGACAACGACAACGACAACGACGACGACGACGACGACTAAGAGTCGACAACAAGAAACCCCATTTGACTTACAATCTTGCCATGCGAGTGTAGCATGTGTGTCTGTGTATTTGTGTTGCTCATTTGGTTGGCTTTCTTTGACTGCTTCTGCGTCCTGGCTCCTCCTTTGGCCGGCCAGACGGACTGAAAGACGGGCCAACGAGTCGCAGTCAGCTGCGGCTGCTTTTGTTATTTTTATTGTTGGCTTCTGGTCGACTCTCCCCGTCGAGGGGAGTCAGCAGCACTGAGTGCCCTGTCTGGCTCGGCTCTCGTATGTGGATTTGGCTCCGTGTCCGTTGTCCATCGTCTTAAAGCTGTGGGCCTCTTCGTCCATCTGCACCTTGCAGGCAGAGCAGCGTTGAATGCTCATCAACGCCACATTTGCGTGCTCACCAGTCCCTCCCCCCCCCGTCTCTCTCTCTCTCTCTCTCCCTCTCTGCCCACTCCCAGCCCATCCATATCCTTGGTCCTTGCCCATATCCGGGTCTCTGTCTCCGTCTCTTTCAACTGCGCATTTGCCTGCTCGCTTGAGCAGCAATTCAGCTGTGCATTGGCCTTCCTGCCTGCCTGGCTGCCCCATGTTAGCATAGCTCAGCCTCTGTGTGTGTGTGTGTGTGTGTGTGTGCTGTCTCTGCTCGACTCACCGTCCTGCTCCTGCCTCCTGCTACTGCCTGTTTGCATAAATGACTGCGCCTGTGTATTTGGCATGACTCTTGAATTAATTTTGCAACATTTTAAATTGAGCGCAATTAATTGCAAAAATGTTTTATTTTTACCCACTTGCACTCGTTTTACCACTCACACACACACACACACATACACTCGCATACATTTGAATGCATATACGTATGTATGTGTGTGTGTTTGGGGTTTTTGAATGGGCTGCTGTGCATTTTGTAGTCGCTTTCGCTGTTGTTGCTGCTGCTGCTTTTTGTGTGCAAGTGCGAACACGCGCATTCAAGCATATGCACGTCGGCCGAGCCAAACACTGTATGCATACACACACACACACACACACACACACGCACATGCACATACATTCATGGACACACCCATGCATATACACATATAAATTTGAATGTGTGTGTGTGACGCTTTTTGTGGCCCCATCGTTTGGACGTGTTGCCTTTTTGCATTTCTTTTCCCTTTTATGCATTGCTTTTATCGCGAGTTCTACGCGTCTCACATGCATTCACATTCACGTTCACTTACCCGCACACACACACACACACACACACACACACATGCAGCACGCATCGCCTAAAAGTATGCAGCATGCATTGAAAGGCTTTTTACATGACACTCTCTACGCTTTACTTCGCTCTTTTTGTTGTCCTTTTTTTGGCCATTCTGTCGCCATTTGTGTTGTGTTGTGTTTGTTTTGTTGTTGTTGTTGTCGCTGTTGCTATTGCTGTTAATTTTTGGGGCACTTCTGTTGCATTTTGCCAACGCATTTCATTTCGGTCTCACTTTACATCTGCCTCCGTCCACTCTGTCTGAGTGTGAGTGTGTGCTGTGTGTGTGCTGTGTGTGTGCTGTGCTGTGTGTGTGTATGCTGGCATGCAGCGTCGCTTATTTATATCCAATTGTTCATTTGTCTTTGGTTTATGTTACGCATACGTCATGTTTGCCCATATTTTATATTTTTATATGTATGTATATATGCATGCATTATAGCCGCACGCTTCGCTTGAACGGCAAACTGGATATGAGTGTGTGTTTGTGCTTGTGTGTCTTACAATCCAGAATGGTTGGCCACAAATGTAAAATATTTTTCACAATATTTATGCGTATGTTCAGTTTCCCTTTATAAATTAAATGTGTCAGCTTTTGGCAAGAAATTCCATATCGCTCGGTTAGGCATTGAAAATGCATTTCAACTTTCGAAATGTTCACAAATGCTGCTTACATACATCATACAACAAATGCAGCTGGAAATTCCAATAAGTAATTAATATGAATTTATATGATACGTTACAGTCGCATATGCAGATATGCTGGCAATTATTTATGGTTAACTCTCAATTAGCCAAATTTTAAAGGGCTGCAGAAAGGAAATTTAATCAATTACATTTTGTTTAACTTCAATTTTTCTGAATTGCCAAAATCACCATAACAAATTCAATATATATGTGCATGTAAAAACACACATACATGAAATTTACATATTAACTTAGCTCGACTGTCAGACATTTGTCAAAAGCTCTGACAGTTGTACGTATCTATCGCATCCGTCAATCCATACAGCCATACAAGCCATCTATTCTATAGGGTATACTCGATTCGATTCGCTTCGTAAATCTCGTTACAATTTTGCACTTTCGTCTACAGTCTGGGTCACAGCAAAAAATGTAATTTTTCTTTTCTACATGAATTTTTATCATTTTGTTAGTTCAATTGCTTTTATATTTCGCATCGCATTTTTGTAGTTTTTTTTTCCTCTTTCTTTCTTTCATACTCTTTTATTTGTGTGTTGCCTGTGTGTTGCTCTTTTTATATATTTTGTTGTTTATTGTTGTTTGTTGTTGTTGTGCTGTGCCCATTGCTGCAAAGTATTTTGAATTCTTAATGGAACTTATACTCAGGCAAAGGCAACAAGAATAACAATAACAACAGGAGCGACAGCAAATTTGTCTTTGTAAAAAGTTTATTTTGCTTGACACATTTTCTTATTGTAGTTGATAAAGTTCCCGTTTCGTGCCTCAATCTACAGCAAAGGCCATGTCCAAGTGTCTATGACTGTTTATGGCCCGTCAGTCAGTCTGTCAGTCTGTCTTCATGAGGGAGTGTATGTGCGAGCGAGCGTGTGTGTGTGTGTGTGTGTGTGTCTACATGTTTTCGTTTTTTATTATTCAGTAAATCAAATCAGTTGCCTAACAACTCAATCCAAACACTTGCAGCAGCACGCTCCACGGACATGGTCCGTACACCTCTCCACGCTGCTCCACACACACACACACACACACACACACACACACACACACAGTTGCAGGACTCGAGGAAACTTGCTCGCAGGACAGTTCGCAGGCAGCCGCTGGTGGGCATTGCTTCATCTTTTTGCTCTCACTCAACTGCAGCATGTAGTATCTGTAATATCTCTCTCTCCCTCTCTCTGTCCGCCTGCCTCTGAACTGTCATTGCCATGTCTGTTGTTGATGTTGCTGCTGTTGCTGTTGTTATTT
Source organism: Drosophila flavopinicola (assembly GCA_035042425.1). NCBI lineage: Eukaryota > Metazoa > Arthropoda > Insecta > Diptera > Drosophilidae > Drosophila > Drosophila flavopinicola. The sequence goes on along the minus strand of JAWNLL010000459.1, from coordinate 4,380,001 downwards.
CTACAGTTAAGTCAATATGCAGCCGTCAAAAGCAACACTTGATATTTTTGTGTGCTGCTTGCGTTGGCCAAGTCGTCCATTTTCTTAGCCCTCCCACTCTCTCTCTCTCTCTCTCTCTGTCTCTCTCTCTCTGAGTCTTTGCATTTCAGTCATTTGATGACTGTCACAGTTATTGCGACTTTTCTTTCAGTTTGTTTGCAAAGTTCTGCACACTGACATGAACTTGGCAGCAAGGCAACCTAACAAATTTATGGTCATATGAACAAAAAGCGATGCAAACAGCAACAACAACAACAACAACACACACACACACACACACCATAGAGAAACAGTCAGGGAGCACTGCTTAAGCAAAGGGTAACCATAATCGACTTATGTGCATAAGCCGTCACCTAAAAGCTTGAACTATCAACCTAAAAAGCAAGCGCTTCCTGGCTTATAGGCGCCAGTAAGATGCCGTTTCAGACAGGATTGCCAGTCCGTTAGTCCTTTAGTCAGTCAGTCCGTTGTCAAGTGAGCGAGTCACTCCATCAGATAGATGACCCGCTTTTTGCGGCTTTCAGTTTTTGCAGTTAAGGTGAGTTGAGTTGCAGCTGCAGCATGTAAACATCATCAATGAGATTCGTGGAAAAGCGGCTTATTATCAATCAAACACATGTCATAAAGGACAACAAGGAGAGTTTCGAAAACAAACATTTCATTGTTTCATAGCACATAGCAAAACTCGATGGGATTTAACTAACTTTGAGGAATTTTATACAATCTAAGAAAATAGTTACAAAATTTTGTCTGACTAAAAGTGTATAGAAATTTTAATAATATATTATATAAATAATGTAATATTGTAAAAATTTCTAGTTTGTTGATGTAAATATAATATATTATATATAGTTATATTTTCATTATTAAGTGCAAGCACGAAAAATGGAAAATATATTGAATTCTTTAGAAAATCGACTTTTGCAGACTTTTCATAATATTTGTTAATATAAAATAATATTTGCTTGCATAATTAGCGAAATAATATAGTAAAACTATTTGCGATTGTTCACAAGTATTATATGAAATTATTAAAATTGCTTTTGGTCACACAGTAGATTAATTATTTGACTGAATAATATGGAATATTCACATAAATTTTACAATAGGAAAGCTTGGCGCTTTTGAAAGCCAAAAAGCCTGCTTTACAAAATTAATCGCGCTTTGGCTATCAAAAGCGCAAAACTTTTATAACAACAACTAATCCGAAAGGCCATCAAATTTCAAACGTAATTGAAATATAACAAGTAAGAGTGCTCTAGTCGGGAGTGCTCGACTACGAGATACCCTGAACCCAGTCCATACAATCGTTCATACTAATCTAAACACACACATGCTGCAGTACAAGCAGTACAAGCAGTGCAAGCGGTTTAAGCAGTTAGCTTGCTTTTTCGCTGGGCCCCACACAGGTTAAATCTTAAATAACTTCTGTGTTTATTGTCCGATCTTATTGAAATTTTTGGGGCAAACAATTGTCTATAAACCAAATTTGCAAGGTCGTACCTTCAAAAATGGGTTTGGGGGGGTGGTATCCAAAAAGTGCAATAGTTGTTATATGTGTATGATATTCGAGATTATACATGCCAAATTTGGGGCCTCTAGCTCTTATAACTTTGAAGTTGTGTCCCAAAACGCTAGTCTGAAATCGAAATTTATCGATAACTTTTAAACGGTATGAGTTATCGATAAAAATGAAATAAACTTGATCTGTCCCGGGATTAGGAGAACTTATATTCTAAATATGAAGTCTCTAGCTCTTGTAGTCTCTGATATCTGTGTGTTCATACAGACAGACGGACAGACAGACGGACAGACAGACGGCCGTTGATACTGATCAATAATATATATACTTTATATGGTCGGAGATGCTTCCTTATGCCTGTTACATACTTTTGCACAACTTCATTATACCCTTTTTACCCATTTTTAATGGGTTCAGGGTATATAAATACAATTATGATGAATATTTATTTATTCATTATATGAAGGTAATCTAGCAAAAGCTTGCATGTCCAATTGTTGATGTATACATATTTATACAGGTTATCATTGCTGGGTGTATGTAACAGATACTAATCGAATATCTATTTAAGACATTTGACATTCACAGAGCTTCCAGATATTTCCTTACAAATCTGAGAATTGTTAGAAATCGCTACATTTGCATTCTTATTCCTAATATAAACTATTTTAACATATGTATATTTCGAATATTGATGACTAATCATTTCCACTTCCATATTGCAAAAAATGTCGAGTGCTTACATTTGGCAATGATGCATAGCTACAAAGATAAATAAATCGACTGCTATCGACATCGAATTTGATTTAGAAAACTCCAGTGAGAAGACGTTAATGACTATCCAGCATATGGCATTTTTTTCCCCATTTCACAACATTTTTAGCCAGTCTGTGTCCCACAGATCCACACGGCAAAAAGTGGCACGTAGTCGTTGCCGTCCGGCTTGGCTCTCCGCCCCATCCTGGGCATTGTTCTGGTGGAAACCTTTTTTTACGATTTACGTGCCGTTTCCCCAGGCAGTAACTGGGAAACTCTCAGATGTCCGTGCCTCATGCATGGCTTTTAATAATGCTCATATTTTTATGGCTCGGGATGTGAAGAAGGGGCCGTCATCACATTTCATGTGATTTTTTTGTTCGCTTTTTTACGTCGTTGTTGCTGTTGTTTGTTGTTTGCAACTTTTGTTGCTTAAATTAACAAGTCCGTCCAGGCAAAGGGACAAGCGCACACAAGGCACGTATAGTAAAAGCATGTAGCCAGCCAATATTGATGTGTGTTCTGTTTAACCTAAATCCACTTTAATTGGGCACGACAAAGCCGCGAGACATTTTCAGTTAATAATGCAAAGCAATTTTAATTATCAAATACGCATTCGAGTTCCAATTTAAAGCCAAATGGTCGGTAGCCAGTCAATTGGCAACACAAAAGAAAGAAACAAAAAACTAAACAAGCGCAAGCAAGCAAATGCAAAGAGTTTGCATTAAACATGATTCGCAGTGACACAGTGGCTGCTGTTTGTATACACTTCCTTTGCACGGTATATTACAATTTTGTCACAACGCCAGAAATCTCAAAAACATAGTACTTTTAAATTTTTCTTGACAAAACTTACCAAATACAAATTTCGTGTATGGCATTTAAAATTTGATAGAACTAGTCGGTTTTTTTTCCAACAATCGTTGTTGGGTTAATAATATTTCAATTACAAATATAACTTAAAGTTATACAAAGTTTAGCATGTAGTTCCTGTGAGCCAATTCAGGCTTGTTCTAATGCTATTCATTTCAAGTTAGTTATGCTAACTGAAAGTGTATATGAACTTCGTTATGCAACAGATTTCCTGCTCTTTCTAGTTATTGTTGTCATTGTTGTTCATGTGCTTTTGTGTTGTACTCCAGTGTATTTGTGCACAGGCCTGTGGCATGTTTGTTGTAATTCAATTTGATTAAACAAACTTTGTGTTGATCAGCTCAGTTGAGCCGAGCTGACTACAGTTGATTATTTGGGCATCAGCGCATTACCTGCCAGGCTCATTTGCTGTTACTCTGCATATTTAATGCAACAAATTTTTATGATCCTTTGGCGCTCGAATACATGTGTGTGTGTGTGTGGGTGTGCATGTGTGCATAAGCGTGTGGTAAGGCTAAAACAAAGAACAAGAAAGTTTAAATAAACTTTTAACTTGAAGGCATCAACGCAAGTTCGGTTCGGATGTCAGGCATCAGGCAGCAGGCATCAGGCAGTGGCAGCAGCAGCAGCAGCAGCAGCAGCATCCATCTGGGGAGTTGTCAGTGTCGCTCCTCTTCCGTCCTGTCTACTGTGCTGCTGCTGCTGCTGCTGCTGCTAAGCGCTGACTTGCCCTGCGTCGTCCTGCAGCGCCATGCCAGTGTCCTGTGGCCCATTTGCCACTTGCTGCCGCAACAGGGGCGTCATCATCATGCCCCCCGCCCGCGCCATTGTTGTTGCTCTTGCTGTTGCTGTTGTTTTTACGGAGGGTTTTTCGGTTGGCAAAAATGAAGTTTTTCTTTTGCCATGAATTGATAATGTACACATGTTCATATGTGGGGAGGTGCTGATACGATGCTGCTATTTGCATAACCATACACACTGCCAAGCAAGTAAGTGTATGTGTGTGTGTGTGTGTGAGCTTGTCATGTGTGTGTATTGGTGTGTATTTGCAGATTATTTAGCCAAAAGTTGAAAGGTATTCGAAATGCTGCAGCCAAACTAAAACCAAAACAAACAGACAAAAAAACCTTCAAAACTTTTATTAAGTTGAAGATATTTTGTTGAAATTTATACACATTTGCCATTTGCCATTTCGCTTTCTTCCTGCCACTCTTCCCTTCCCTTCCTCTCTATGTCCCACACTGTTCTCATTGTCTTTGCTATTGTTGTGTTTTTTTGTTCTTTTGCCATTTTTTTGCACTTGGCCGTTAAAAACTACAACCAAATGGCTCGGTACAATATTTGGCATTTCTTTTGCATGCATTTCGTTCGCTTCATGGGGATTTATATTTTTAAATGGAAAGTTAAGCATATAATAAACTGCAAAGAAAAAGGACCTGCTTATATTTTTTGCTCGGCTTTTTTCTTCTCGTTACTTATAAGATTTCACTGGTTGTTCGTTTCGTTTGTTTGTAAGCTAAGCCAAAATATTTGCCTGCCCAGCTGGCCCCAAAACTATGTTAGTCTTTCCCAACAACTTTGAACTTTCTTTTTGGCAACTAAGTGGATATCGAGGATTTGATATCATTCCCTTGAGCCAGTAATCAAATTGAAAAAGATTCCAGCAAACTGACTATCCTCTCTACAATCCAATCTACAATCACACATGCGATTGCACCTGAGATCAAATTAAAACGGAATTTCAATTTCTACTCTCGGAAAAACGTTTCAAATATGCAATCAAAATGCGCATATATTCTCAAATGACACAAAACAATTAAGTTGTCGATTTACATATGAATTGAATAATACAAAACAAAAAAAAGAAACTACAAGCACTGTCAATTTTAAAACAACAAAAATGCCACTGGCTAAAACTGTTGGAACAATTACAGCGACTACACTAATATCAAGCCAGGAAGGTTCAGTCGAGCGTGGTCGACTGGGTGATACCCTGTTCACTAAATTGTATTTAGTTTGCACAAAGATCTATTCACATAAGCAAAAACATTACCAAAAGGCATTTACATTGTATATAGTTTTAATGATATTAGAAATTTGGAGCATACACAGATTATGTATACCCATCTAGCACACTTTATAAATACAGGATATAAAAACAACTAACGAAACATCTAAATCAGATGCACAACACTCATTAGGAGAAATCTGTTTGATATTTGCACCGAAACGAAAATCGATAATGAATAGCAGACAATAAATTACCAAATTATTATAAAATACAAAACACAATGTCGCAAATGCGAAATGAGAAGGAGCGGCATTCATTGCGAATGCTCTGGAATGGGCTAAAGTGTCATTCGGAAAACATATTTATAAATAATTTCCATGCTAATATGCATTTTATGTAATTAGCGGTTAAAATAATAAATACACTACATAATTATCACCCACTGGCTGACCGCATAGCACAGCACGGCAGCGACAAAAATGAACTCGATGGAGTAAAGAGCGGGAGTGAACAGAGATACAGATAGTGGCACACAAACATATACATATACATATACATATACATATACATACATAGATGTGTTGTATGTACACATAATGTGCATATTATATCTGTAGTCCGGCACTTATCGCTGCATGTGCAGCTAATCATGTATGTGTGTGTGTGTGTGTGTGTGTGAGTGTTTCTATGGGTATGGGCATTAAGGCATTAGCACCGCAAAAACATCAACTAATTGTGCATTTTAGCGATAATAAACACTGGCAACAAGAGTTTATTATTTCAGGCTTGGGCGCATTGCGTATACGCAACGTGTACTGCCAAAATCTGAGGGCTCAACCAAGTGACAAAAGCTTGACAGCGCACTCACACACACACTCACACACATGCACATGCCTAGGGCCAAATTAATAAGCATCGCATTTATTAGCAGTCAAATAAAGAGATAAATGTCACTCATACGCAGCGTAGGACGCGCCGAGCAGCAGCTGCTGCGAGAGCCAGTAAAATATTAAAATATTTCATTTGAATAGCATGCCAGTCAACCAGTTAGCCAGCAATCCCAACAAAAGTGCCACGCCCATGCCGTCCGCCCACCCCCCACCATATGGCAAATATTTCAAGTAGTTAAGCGCATTAGTGGCACTTTTGGTTGGCTTTGTCACGACGAGTCAACGACTGAGTTGGGGGCGGCAAGTGTAGGCCCTTTTTGCATATGCCAGTTATCGCACATCGCGCATACGCAGCGTGTGCCGCAGCCAATTAAAGTTCTTAAGCCCCTCGGTGGCCATATACACACACCATCACACCATCACCACGGAGCACAGTTGGCAACTTGTGCATTATCCATTGCAATTGTTTAATGAACTTTCGCACGCTCTAATGACTTCATTAACAAGAATCAAAAACGAAAAACTTTGCCATCGTCTCATTGTAATTTTGTTTGCATGCTGCAAAATGCTTTCCATTCATTTTTAATTCGCTCGCACATGTGTGGCGTGTGTATGACATCAAATTGAAGTCAGCAACCGAAATGCACTAAATGCTTGCATACATTTAGCATTTTAATAAATCATTTTGTGTTTTAGTAATGAGCCCACAACTCTCCGGCGGCGAAACGCAACTCAAATATTAATGTCATGTCAAACAGCAATTACAACATGTAACAACATCAACAACAACAACAACAACAATAGCAACAGCTAACAAATGTAGCGTTTATTCTTCAGACTTCGCACACTTGAGCAATTTGCCAAATAAATCATTATTATTTCATCAAATTTGTCATTGATAATGTTCAAATGTTTAGAATGTGTGTGTGTGTGCTTGTGTGTGTGTTGGTTTGTGTGTGTGCGCTGAGATATAACGAACTTGAATACATGTGAGCAATTCAGACGAGCAACAGAGATAGATAACATAGTGGCAATGGGACTTAAACGTTGGCTAAATTCTAGAAATTTGCATATTTAATGCATTTTATATAATCTATTGCAGAAGTCCTTATCGAGTCAGGCGACAGTGCTAAGTCTCAGCACCAACCAAATGTGCACAGTAAACTTGTAAATGCAACAACTACAAGGCAGCACCAACTGCAGAAAGCAATGCATGTTAACAAAATTGCTGACAATTATCAATTCACACACATTCACACACACACACACATGCATGCAGACACATCCGCATAGATAGCATAAACAAATTGCGATTTAATAGCTAAATGTTTGGGCCTGAGCGGGCAGGACGTCAATTGAATTAGATATTGGCAAACGCATTGGCAAATGCTTATTAAATGAATAATATTATATATACATATATATATATACATTAAGCTGACTTTCATTAGCTGATTTCATTTTGGTTAATGCGCATAGCAAATTTGCAGCATTCATTACTCATTTTGTCAACCCGTTTATTGCATATGCCATGGCTTAAAATATTACATGACCCTGCCCCTTTACAGGATATCTCTGTCGCTTTCGACTGGGCGCATATTTGAGATGATTTAAAGCAAATTTCAAATACTAAATCAACTGAAATTAAATTAAATTATCAAATAACATACATAACAACATACAAACGTATTTCTGATTTAATTTCTCGCATAAAGTTTGCAAATGCTGGCCAAATATGTACGGTAAATTGCTTTGCTCAAGGCTACTTTGCCATCAAATTGATTCGACCACACTACCCAATTAAGCTATTTCTGGTTAATCCGGCTCTACTTAGTATGTGATTTCTATAAAATGTTAACAATGTTGGACAGCGAGAAATTCGAATACTCAATGTGAAATGTTGCCATTATCTAGATCTAACATTCGAATATGCATAATATTTGGATACACTGTATTTATGAAGCAATTTTAGTGCCAGATAAGCATTAAAGTATCTGTTTTAGTTTGGAAGACTTCAAATGCCACACATACTTGTGCAATTAAATTAAATTCTGCTGGCCAGCATAATATTGCTGGATTGCAAGTCAACTAACGAAGGCAACATAGTCATGTAAATGAAGCAGCTACTAAAACAATTCAAAGGAAGCAGCACACAATAATTTATTAGCTTTTGCAGTGCTTATCAAAATTTATGATCTATCGATTTATGCGTATAATAATAATTTTTATTAATAAAATTAATAATGTGGCTTGCACAGGTGAGCGAAAGTACTTGCTCATTATGCAAATATTTATACACACACACACACACACACATACAAATAAGAGTCTTATTTGCATAATTCATGTGTGCCATTAGTGCGTTTGTATGGGGCAATGGCAGTAGCGATAAAGTATCGAGCCCATAGACAACAGACAACAGTGAAAAACAAATCCTTTTCACTTACCCACACCGCAAAGTGCTGCTCAAGCGGATTTCCGTCAATGGCAAGCACTTGAGAATTAATATCAATTTGTATTCATTTGTGAATATTACAAAAGGATTATACAAAATTAATTAAAATTTGCACAATTTACGTGCGAAGGCAGCAGCACCCAGCAGCATCCACATCGGCATCGGCATCGGCTTTGCCATCGTCTGCGGCAACGGCATCGACAAACAAGACATCGCGAGTATCGTTGGGCTGCTTTCGCTTGTCGTGGGGATCTGTGGCAAAAGTTTTGGACAGCTGGCGAGGCGCGAGTGTTGGCGCTTAATGGAGTTTAATCGCATTGATGAGCATCAATTAATCATGCCGCAAATGCAAACGCTAACGCTAACGCAAACGCAAATGACAACGCATACAGCCCAATGCGCGCACTCAATTGTTCTAATCCTAATCGACGGCCACTAAGCCCGCACATTACGCATACGACACGTACGCCAAGCAGCAAAGCCGCAATGCGAAAAAAAACAAAATCGAATTGCCAATTAAAAATTGCGCAAGTCGCTGCAGAGAGTTGGCAATTACAACATAATCGAAAGCAAACACTCCCCTTGCAAAAGCAGCCAACTGTTACCCAAGTCGAAAGAACCGCACACTCAAAGCACTCAATAAACGGCATCATTTGTGCTGGCTGTCAAGTAACAACTGTGAACTGAGCGCCAAGGACTTAAAGCACGCTGCACACCTGTCGCCCGGGCTGGCAATTGCCAGCGATTGTGACAATATACAAACAAACAAGCCATTATCATAATGCGCCACAAAGATGCCGAAGGAGTCTGACAGCCAAAGTCACACATCGATTACGCTGCACACACAGACATACAGAAACGCACACACACACGCACGCGAACACCTTTTGGCATTCTGGTTAAGTGAAGCAAGCGAAATGACGACAACGGCAAACGGCAGCAGTTCGTGTTCGCATAACTGAGCATAATCGACGCCTTTCGGTTATAATTAACTCATTAAAGTGAAACGTCAGCCGCAGGATGTGGCAGCAATGCTGACAGAAGGCAAGCCATCAAAGCGCACATGTAATCCGATACCGAGAAGACGCCGTCTCCGTCTCCGTCTCCGCCACCGTCTTCGACAGCGACAGCGACAGCGAGAGCGCAACAGCTGCTAATAGTCGCAGAAGGTGGGCAGCTAACCAAGCGTAACCCACACATACTCGTAAATAAGAAATGAAATCAAAGTTAACATTTTGTAAATCTGGTTTTTATAACTTTTGCCTTCAGCTCGACACATTCACTTTGACATGTATACAAACACAAGCACACACACACACACACACACACACACACACAAACACACACACACTCCTAAGGCACGCGAGTTGTGAAATTGCAATTAAATTAATGTCACGCATACGCCGCGTATAACACGCGTGCCTTTCTCTCTCTCTCTCTCTCACGCACTGCGGCGCCCATGTGTAATGGCACAGGAAAAGCGGCAAAGCGGCAAAGCGGGCTTCATAGCTCAGGTTTTATTGCTGAGCCACAAACAAGAGCAGCAACAACAGCATCAACAATTAGTGCGTGTTGCCAGCCAGCAGCAGCTGCTACTCACGCTTGTTATATGTCAAGGGGGAACGCGAATGGCACTGGAATTGGGCTGTGGTATGGTGTGGTGTGGTGTAGTGTGGGTGTGGGTGTGGGTGGCCTGTGTGTTGCATATAAATCGATGCTGATGTTGTGAAAATTTGCCAAAATAACTGCAGACATACACTTGCCAAAAGCAATTAAACTGCTAAAACCACATTTTGTGCGAGAAATAATTGCAAAAATGCCAAAACATAAGGCCAAAGCCAAACAACAAGCATGCTATTGGCAAAAACAGCCCAAATACATACAACAATGCCAACCAGCAACCAGCAACAACAACAACAACAACAAGAAAGAAACAAATCAACACAACAACAGCAACAGCAGCAAAAAGTCGCCAGCCGCGTTGCCAATTACAATAACGTCGTACGCGATTTGGGGGCAAAAAGTCAAGCCGAATAAATAGGCCGACCAAAGGAACAAAACGAAAAAAAAAACCGTATCGAAAAAAGTAAACAAAAACGCCGAGTTCCAGCAACAAATCAAATATATTATAGCGCAAAAACAAACCAAAGTCAATGCCACTTCCAATAACAATAACACCGCCGCCTATGCGATGCGGGTGGCATGGTGGTTACTACTAAAATGCCAGCATTGGCGGCACAATTCAGTTGCGGTGGCTTTGTTTACACTTTACAATAGGATTTTGTGGCGCTTTTTCGAAATTTTGTTTCGTTTCGTGTCGTTTTGTATTGTTTTTTTTTTTGCTTTGCTTTTTGGCTAGTTTAATACTAATGCGATCATTTGCAGCTGGAAATTTAAAAAGGCTCATATGCTTTTCAATGGACTTTATTTGGTATAAGAAAAACTTTTACGAGCTTCAATTAAATTGCCTGTTAAGCCGTGTCAATTGCCCACATTTACATTTTTATTGGTATAACATCAACGTATGTTTTAAGTCGTAATGTTTGTCTTTTAATGAAGAAAGAAACTAACGATAAAATCCAATTTTAAATGTAAATCATATCTAAGATATTTTATTATAGTATCATCAGTATTACGCTTGTTTATCTTCCGTCGACAATGCATTTAGGAATAAGTGCCGCTTGTGAGATAGTTTTAAAATACTCATTTTCTTTAATTTTCCTTAAGATTCGTTTATTTACTCAATTTGATTACACAATTTGCGCTCACTTTTGTTTGCTATTGACGAATATAATTAATTTGCTTTATCATTCCAACTTCTTCGAAGCTAACGCCCAATAATCTGGATGCTGGCCTCTTCGAATGTTTTAAGGGTTAACATACCTGTAAATAAATTGATGGCACAACACAATGAAAGCGGAGAAGATCCATTACAGTTTGACAACGCACAAAAGTAGGCAACAATTTATCAGGTGCTCAGTCGCTTATTGGACAGACAGACAGATAGACAGGAGATATAACCTGAAGATGTCTCAGCTGACTAAGAAATTCCAATCGACTCGCTTGGTAGCGCACATACAAAAAAAAAAGAAGAAAAATCAGAACAGGAGCAAGGACAACGACGGCTGCAGCACAATAACAAAAACAACGGCGAAAATGAAAATGAAAATGAAAATGAAAACGACAAAACAAAATGAATGGCAATCGCGGTTCAGTCGTCGCCAGTCGCGCGAGTGAAAGACAAATTAAGATTATAAAAAAAATAATAAAAATACACAGCAGCAAAAAAATTGTCGAATTGATTGATTGATCTATCAAAAGTATACATACATATACAAAAATATATTTATTTGTACAGTGCGCGATGCGTGAGGCAGAAGGTGCGTGCAGGGTAGTCCTGCGGATGACTACGGCATCCCTCGACGCGTATCTGTATCTGCGGCAGGAGCAGGGGCAGTGACAGGGGGCTGGGGGCTGGGGGCAGTAGCACCGCCAGTGGCAGTGGCAGTGGCGCCTTTGTGATTTGACAGACAAACTGACAGCAAGATGCGGGCTAAGGGCAAAGCCGCGGGCAGTGGCAGACAAGAGGCACACAGACAAGTAGCGACCTGTGACTGCCTGTCGCCGTTTATGTATGCGCGTAATACGCCCTTCCTGCCCAGCCTCCCAGCTTGCCAGCCTCGCAGCCTGCCAGCTACCCCCTTCCGCTGGCTTCCTTCCGCTCAGTCAGCCTACGCAATGTGCGTAGACTAGGGGCAGCCGACAGATTTGGGGGCAGTGCAAAGGTATGTGTATGCTATGTTTGCATTTGTGTGTGTGTGCGACACGTAGCACATTTTATTTTCCAAGTAATAAATCAATTTTCCGCACCACTAAAAATGAAAACGAAAAACGAATTGAAGCTGAAGCTGAAGCTGACGCCGACGCTTCCTATCGACTGAAGTGTGTACGGAGGCTGGGCTCGGATTGCGTTTGCGTTTGCTGCCAGCCGGTCACAGCTGCTTGGCTGGCCTGGCTGTGTGAGGTGGGGGGGGAGGGTTAGAAGTTGGGTGTGTGGGGGCAACAGTCGGTGCACCTGAGAAGAGCGTAAATTAAAGTCACTAAATCTAAAAATTCCCGAAAAACACAACACAAAATGAAACGAAGCAAACGGTAAAGTTAACATTTGTTTACGTGGTTCTTGGACGGCCTGGACGCCTGAAACTAAGATTAGCAGCAGGATATATTTGGTGGGTGGGGTGGGGTGAGGCAGGGGGTGGCAGCAACTTGGCACGACTTGGTCTATGGCTGTCCAGCTACAGTCATTTATTGGCCAAAGTTGGCCAAGAAACGCATAAAAGAACGGGCTCCAGGAGCAAATGAGCAACTTGGCGCACAACAAAAAGTAAAACAAAGTAAAGCAAAACAATTTGCTGTTTGTGTTTTTTTCCTTTTTTGGCTCTTCTGCTCTCTTCTGTTTTCCACCTCGACTACTACTACTACTTCTTCTTCTTCTTCTGCCACTTGTGCTGCCTGCCTGCCACTCTGTGCGGCCAGTGCGGCAATTTGTTTTGAGTGGGGTCGCTGTGTGTGGTGAGGGGCAGGAGACAGCAGCTAGGCGGCTGCCAGTGAGCCGAAATTGGGGGCGCTGCGGCGTCAAAGGCAGCAAAACAAATCAAGTCAACAATCAGCAGAGCACACACACACACACACACACAGGCACACACGCACAAAACAAACACATATAGACATTGAGGCAGACACTCTGTAAAAGTTAATGTAACGGCGCATTTAATTGCACGCACGGCACGAATCCATTGCTCCAGACTGCCCAGCAATGCCAGCCAAGCCCCACCCTGCCCCACTGCTCCCCCTCCACGCCACAACAGTGGACAAGCGTAACTTTTTACCCACGGCACTTACTTGGCTTTTTGGCCCCGCCGTTTCAGGTGAGACTTGCTCTCGCTCAAGTAAGTAAAAATGGCTATTAGCCAAAGCATTTTATGTGGCTCCTTTTACTTGGGCACGCCCATTGTCCATTGGCCCAGACAATGGACGTTGAGGGCTGCCTACAGTGCGCTGCTTTTCCCAGTGCCCATCGCCTCTGCTCCTGGCAGCCTAATGCGCTTTGCTATTTTTTTTTAATTATAACGCAAGTTACCTGCGAATGAAAAGTAAAAGGACTACCAAGACGACGACAACTACGGCAAAGACCGCGCCGCATCCTCATCCGCGTCCGCATCCTGGGCCAGGAAGTGGCATCAGCCAAGACACGACAGCCATGCAACAGACACACTTAAATGCCTTTTAGCTGCAGCAGCAACAGCGAAAAAATCGCTGGCAACAATTTTAATTGCGTAAAGTGTGCAGTTTCCCTCCTTCTTGTGCTTGTTCTCTCTCTCTCTCTCTCTCTGTCTCTCTATCTATATCATTCTTACCATTTTCGCAGTCTGTGCTTTGTCTGCGACACCAAAGGCCAAGCTGCAACAAAATTAAATTACTCATTCGCTCAGTTGGTCAGCAGCGGCAGCATCGCCTGCACTCGAGACTGCAGCGGATTTATTGTTAATTGGAAATGAGGCATGCTCGGACTATTTGATGCGCAAAATATTTCCGCTACTCAACAAGAGACCAAAACGGCTTCTCATTTCTACCAGAAGCAAAAACCGGCAAAAAAAAAAGCACGAAGGAAAAATAAGAGAGAAAAAAAAACTGCTGACAAATAGCACGCGTAATTAGAAATTAAGTTGCCGTTGCTGTGACCGTATTTTAGATGATTAAGAGGAATGACAATCGAAATGGGAAACCAGAGACCGCAGAAACTCAATTTTGCTGGTATTTGCTAGCCTCAATATTTAATCAATAACTACGTTATTATACTCTAATGTATATACGCAAAAGTACACATACAAACCAGTTCTGTTTCTGACATACAACAAGTAAGCATAACAATTCGAAGTATTATAAGAATCAGCTTAAAACTAAGATTGTTTTCCACTTAAACGCAGCTTGGGGCCTTCAATAGGCGATGGATAAAATGTGATTAATTAATATATAAAATATTGTACTGTATCATTTTGGTTATTAAATCTGCTTAATAAAGTCATTGCTTGAATCAATACAAATTATACACAATTGTCATCAGTGACAGATTTTCTGATTGAAAATATGGTGGATTTAAATATTATATTTATTTAATTGGAGTAAGGATTAATGTGGTCTTTTTTTAGTTAAAGCTATAGGGAAACAAGGCTTGAAAAACATAAATTGTTGTGAATAACATTTGCACAGAGAAAATAAGTGAAACAGCGATAGTTGAAAAGCTTAAGTTTTTTCTTTTGGTTACTTATATAGTCGCGAATATAATATATCTTCAACTATAACTACATTCTAAAACTAGGACTCAAATCTCTAATGATCGTTTCTACGACAGACATTTGGCATATATTTTGACTGCAGTAAAAACAATTAATTCTTGCAAACTAGCAACTATTTTCATCCAAACTGTGTCTGCATGTATCGATGTTCTTGGTTTAAAGTGTTTTACTTATTGAAATGCACATGCCGTGACAAAATTGTACTTATCGCTCCAGCAAAGCGTATAAGCAAACTATGAATTCAAAGTGGGCAAACGGAATAGTCAAGGAATCAAGCCTCAAGAACTGCATACGTGTATATATTTCCGCCCAATTGGCTCTACGGCAGAATGGCTAATTGCTGACTACTCACATTTTGCTTTGTTATGCTGAGGGAAAAAATGCTTGCCTGTGGCAAATGAAAGTTTCGAAAATGCAGAATGTCCTTGCTGGCACCAGTGGCGACCAGTTAAATTACTTCTCGTTTATTTTAAATTGTGAAAAATATGTGCGAATGTTCAGCTAACAGCTATTACAAGCGAAGTCGAACGAATACAAATACGAAACCGAATACGAATACGAGTGCGAGTGTGAGTGTGAGTGTGAAAGCCACTGCGAATACAAGCATATAGACAAACGCTGGCAGCACTGAGCAAAAGCCAATGCACAAACACGATGAGAGTGTTCTACAATTCGCTGCGAAATTCGCGCGCTGTATTTTCAAATAATGCGAAAAGTTTTCGCCTCTGCTTGTGGAAGCGGCGGCAGCCCGACACTAAGTGGGGCAACGGCTGGAATGCAATTGCGAGCTACCAACCAGTAGGTTTCAATATACACTATAGTTTTGTTTCTTTGCCTCTATTGTCCTGCATTTGGTCGCTTTGGCTGCATGAAATGCAATTTCTCATATTTGCATAACTGCAGACAGCAGATAGCTCAAAATAAAGTTGAAATTTCAGTGCAGCGGCTGTGGTTGCAGCAGCACACCCACACCCACACCCACGCCCACGCCCACAGCAGCAACAATAATAACAACTTTAATATCGCCAGACTGCGCTGCGTAATTGCCCGCCGACAACTGACAGTCACCCGCAGCACCCGCTGTCCGCTGTCCGCAACCTCGCTGTAGCGGTGCGCAAGACCGGTCCAACAGTCCAACCGGTCCAACCGGTCCAACCGTCCAACAGTCGGGGCAATCCTTCCGCTTAGATCGTGTACGCAGCGCGACGCTTTCCGGCTGCAGTTCCAACAATACGGCACACCAACTGCAGCGGTATGGCAACCAAATTCAAATCAACGGAGTTACGCGCACACACAATGCCAGCCACACACACAATGCGAATAAGCGCGCGTACACACACACACACACACATACATATGCTCGCATGTGCAAATACGTGTAAGACAAAGCATACTTTTGAGCGCAAATAACAGGCGGAACAACGAAACAAGCGAGAAAGCTAACAACCGAGGGACCCCGTCGGACATCGAGCTCGGAACTGCGGCTATTCTATTTGGACATACACTAACACACACACACACACACACACACACATATATATGGTTGGACACACAAATTATAGCGGCAGCTAGCATTCCAAATTATACGCACAAAAGCAAACAAGTGGACCTAGGGATGCCGTCCTGCGTGTCCTGCGAGTCCTGCGAGTCCTGCGAGTGCTGCTAGCTCTGCGCCCTGCGTCGTACGCTCTGCGTTCTGCGTCCACTGCCAACATCATCGATGGCCAAAGCAAACATAATTGATATCGTAATCAATTCAAAAATCCAGCAAAACTAAAAACAGCAAATGCTGTGAAAACAACGTCGACGCAAGGCTTCCAGCCAGCCAGCATGTTGAGTACATGGCCACAAACATGGCAGCGTATGGCCACAGGCATGTCAGCAATGCGCACGTAGCCCTCGACACTTTACCACTCCGCGCCACCCACTCACTACTCCGCCCCCCCCCCCATCCCTTTGCTATCCCAGTCGTATAAGTATGTTTGTATATGGCAGCTACTAGCTGTGTGTTGGGTGTGTTGGGTGTGTGTGTGTGTGTGTGTGATGTGTGGCAGTGCGTGCCACTCAATCAACTCTGAAAAAGTCTACAAATATTAGCCCCTAATGCCATTGAGACCAGGGCCAAGACGTAGCCAAAGACGAGAGCTGCTGCTGCACACACGCCCAAGTCCATGCCCATAAAAAACTGGAATTGTGTATAAAAATGAAGCAGCAAAAAAAAAGTGGCAGCTTCAAATAAAATTGTTGCGACAAAGGCTACAACAACAAGCACAACAACAACAGCAGCAGCAGCAGCGGCAGCAGAAACAACAACGGCATCGGGCGAAGGCGATGGCGATGGCAAAGCTAAGGCAGTTGAAGGAGCAGCCAAAGGAGCTGCATCGGGCACGACGATAACATTAAGACGAAGTATCGAAAAAATGTGTAGTGGCACACAAAAAGGAGCTGAGGCAACGGCAACGACAACGACAACGACAACGACGGCAACGCCGGCGACAAGGACACAAAAGCAGAATAACAACACAATCAAGCGAGGCGCGCGCGTCCAGGA
The DNA here is from genome assembly GCA_035042425.1 of Drosophila flavopinicola. Taxonomy (NCBI): domain Eukaryota; kingdom Metazoa; phylum Arthropoda; class Insecta; order Diptera; family Drosophilidae; genus Drosophila; species Drosophila flavopinicola. Next base: position 4,362,548 of record JAWNLL010000459.1, on the reverse strand, counting down.
CGAGGGGACGGGGAAGCGTGTCTGGGCATAGGCGGCACTGCATAACTTGGCAGCGCCAGCGAAAGCGGCACGTAATAACATTTTTCTAAAGGAAGCAAGAAAGAGCGTTACACTCCTGCCTGCCTGCTGCCTGCTGCCTGCTGCCTGCCTGCTCGCCTGAATGCCAGCTTGGCGACACAGATGAAGACGCAGACGTCAAGCGAATCCAATGCTATAGCTGTAGCTGTAGCTGGAGCTGGTTCCGAAGCCCAGCCCCACACACAGCGAACCCAAAGTCGTGGCAAAAACGTGCGTGGTGTGTCCCGGCTCTTGTGGAATGCTGTCAGGAGACAAGTTATTGTTTTTGATTTCATTTTTCTTGCGTTTTTTTCTCTGCTTTTTTTTTTTTGTTGCGGCTTCTGCCCACTTTACGAGCAAGCCAGCGTTTTGGGGCATCAGCATGTGGATATGACTGTGGCTGTAGGATGCGACTGCGAATGTAGATATGTGAATATGTGAATATGTTGAGCTGCTTATTTCCATACGGGAATGTAGATGCTCGCCTCCCCCAAATTGGCTAGTTTGGCTAATCGAGGCATTTGCCAGCGGCATAAGCTGGATTTCTTCTCTTTTTTTGGGATTTATATTTTTATGACTAGATGGAAAATTGCCTCCGTCTGCGTTATTATTATTATTATTATCATTATTATTTTTATTAAAAGTGCGCATAATCCACACGGGCCAATATTTTCAGAGTCAGCAGCTTGGAAATAATTTGCAAATGGGCAGGTGTAGAAATGGAATTGACCCAACTTAAGCTTGAGAAGCTGCTCGGGGCGAAGATTATTATATTGGAATTTCCACATTTAGATTTCATATTTAACAAGCAGACTCGTTTATGGATAGGAATTTATTTTGTGCTATTTCCAGTGATAGCTTACACTAGAAGTGCATTAACAGAAAACAAGTACGGCCAAATTTAGCGAATACTTAATTTTAAATGAGCAGCGAGACTGATAAAATTGATAAAATAGCAGGCGAAAGATATTTTTAAAGCGCTCTGAATATTTATGCTGTTCATGATATAAGATTGTTTTGTTAAGAGTGTTTAACTTAACTTTAGTTAAAATACCATAGCCCATGTCAAATCTACGTTTGTAATTATTGATAAGGATCGTACTTGCAAATTAACATTAATCAAATAAATAAATCTCCAACTTCCCAAACACGAAGAAATTGTTTTTTTAAGTTGAACAAAAATACCTAAATTAGTTTTTAATTTTTTAAAACTTTGACTGCTGTTAGTTAACTGTCGAATAATAAGAAACTTACTCCTGTACTTTTGCATTTCTCACCACTATCAGCTTTGCTGCAATTTGCTTATTAAACAGTCTAAACTGGTCTGAATAAGTCATTAGCGATCAATATTAATTGATTCATTACTTTACCTTCAATTAACTATATTATTGCTAGTGACACCAGCCAATAATATTAAAACATTTTAAAATGTTATACTGCCTTGATTTCCTGGGAATATAGTAATAATAGACAAGTGAGAACGTTGCAGTCGGGCGGAGCCGACTGCGTAATACTCTGATACCATTTTAAGAACAGCTGAAAGCAAGTGAACAGAAAATTTTTGCTGGTGTTTGGGTGACCCGAAATCGGCATTCCAAGTTTTTGGGAACGGGAGGGGCATGGTCGATCTTTGGGGCGGGAGGGGCGTGGCCCCCAAAATTTTGGCCGATCTTTAGAGGCACTCCCAAGAAGTTTATCTTACAAATTTCTTGACTCTAGCTCTAAAACTGTGGAAGATATACATTTTCGCGATTTTTGGGGGAGGGAGGGGGCGTGGCCCCAAATTTTTTTTACCGATATTTAGAGAGGCTGACCAGAAGTCTATCTTCCAAGTTTAATGTCTCTAGCTCTGAAACTGTGGAAGATATAAATGTTTGCGATTTTTGGGGGCGGGAGGGGGCGGGGCCCCAAATTTTTTTGCCGATCTTTAGGGGGGCTGACAATAAGTCTATTATCCTCCAATTTTGGTGACTCTAGCTCTAAAACTGTGGAAGATATACATTTTCGCGATTTTTGGGGGCGGGCGGGGGCGTGGCCCCAAAAATTTTTGTCCGATCTTTAGAGGACTTGGCCAGAAGTCTACCCTCAAAGTTTGGTGGCCCTAGCTCTTAAACTGTGCGAGATATAGGCTTCCATGTTTCGTGGGGGCGGGGTGGCTGGGGGGCGTTCTAGTGGGCGTGGCCGGAAAAATCCAGGACGCAATCTTTTGGGCTGGTCAGCCCTAGTCTAAATTCCAAATTTGGGGACTCTAGCTTCAAAATTGCGGGTAATATACACGTGTTATCGAATTGTGCATTCATGTATATCGATTTTCGCGATTACGGGGGCGGGAGTGGGCGTGGTCGAAATTTTGTTTCTGTAATCTGTAGAGGACGTCACCAGTAATATATATTCCAAATATGGTGGCTTTAGCTCTAAAACTGCGGGAGATATAAGCATTTCAAATTAATTTTGGAGGGGGGCTGGTGGGCGTAATAATGGGCGTGGCCGATTAACCTAGGATCCAATTTTTCGGGAGGTCCCACCAGCAATATACCTACCAAATTTGATTACTCTAGCTTCAAAATTGTGGGAGTTATTCGCGTTTAATCGATTTGTGATTTGAGGTGTATCGACATGTTATCGATTTGCCAGCCTCCCAGTGGGCGTGGCATATATTTGGAATAAACTTGATCTGAAGCAGATAGCTATAATCATAACGCAAAAGATTTCAAGAGTCTATCTAATATCGTTTCGGAAATACGTGCGTTCATCCAGACAGACAGACGGACAGACGGACAGACGGACAGACGGACAGACGGCCAGACGGACAGACGGACAGACGGACAGACGGACAGACGGACAGACGGACGGCCTGACGGACATTCGACAAAACCAATATACTATGAGTACCTTCGGTATCAGAGTATAAAAAAGACAGATATATGTATACATAAAAACTTAAAATGTTTTACATGTACTATATATATCAAAATGTGAAGTGAATTCAATAACCATATACACTATATATTCTTGGTTATTATGAATGAACTTTTTTCCATTTACATAAATGTGTAAGTACTAATTGATATTCTTAAAATATATTAAACAAGTCAACCTTTACATAAACGAATTTACCCAAAAGATAATCGCGACCTCAACTAGTTGTTTATTATTTCTAGTCGAGTTGCTACATGTTGTCTCATAGACATCTTATAAAACTCAATACTGCTAGTGACTGCAAAACTAAATAAACTTCAATGCATGTGTAAATCGGAAGCTATGGCGAAATAATAAACATTGTAATATACACGCATCTATATTAATCAATCATTTCGACGGCAATAGAAGTTGCGCTATTTCTCTTGTCTCTTGTCTGTTGTCAGACACAGCGGCATCATTAGGCTTGCAGCATTTCAGAATTCCGCCCGCAACTCTGGTTTGCAACACTCGCCAACTAACTTTGAAAGTTTCGCATAAAATAGCCCTAGACCGTTACAACGCTACAAGACGCCGAAAGGTCCAATGTGGCACGACCAGGACGACGATTGCGACTCAGCTAGCGGCCTCTGCAGCTAATGTCGTTGCTGGCGGCAGAAGAAACAACCATAACCGCAACAGCAGCATCAGCAGCAGCATCAGCAACAGCGCAACAGACAATGATGCCGCATTAAAAACCCCCCCGCGTCCAAACTGAAACTCAAACCCTTTGCCTAAAACTTGTTCTCATCTCACTTTTTGTGGCAACCCGTTACTCCCCCCCCCCACCCTTCCTGCCACCATCCAGCAACCTGCCACAACGCACAGTTCGCAAGTTGTTTTCGTGCTTACACACGCAACAGACAACAATGCAGTTTCAAGTTACAAGAGAACGAAACAGAGTAAAAAGCTTTCTCTGCCACTGCCACTGCCACTGCCACTCTCTCTCTCTCTCTCTCTCCTGCTCTCTTTTATACTACGCTCACCGCTTCGTTGTTCGTTTCCACTTGTTTCAGTCGCTGCGATGTGCGTGTGTGTGTCTGTATGTGTCTGTGTGTGTGTGAGTGTGAGTACAGTACACATACATGGCCGCAACATCCGTTACAATTTTTTACGACTACAACTCCGTCTGGCGCTGGTGCTGACGTTGATGTTGATGCTTTTGGCGGCAGCGGCAGCAGCAGCAGCATCGGCAGCATCATCAGCCACTGAGATGCTTTGTGGTGGCGCTATAGCCGCTCCAAGTATGCTTGAGAGCGTGTGAGTGTGGCCCGGTCTATGTATGTGGCTATGGGTATGTGTGTGTGTATGTGTGTGTGTGTGTGTGTGTGTGTGCGTGTGTGTGTGTGTGGGTGCATGGGCATGTCGCATTCAAGGATTGAGTACATTTTTGTGGGTTGCTTCAGTAATGATATGGAATGTGTTGGAATTTCAAGAAGTTACACCAGATTTCTTTATTTATTTAAATGAGCAGCCAGCGAGAGATGCCACTGTATCTGTCTGTCTGTTGGTCGGTCGGTCTGTCGGTCTGTCTGCCCCACCAATGTCTGTATTTGACTTCATATTTGTGTCTGTGGTTGTGACTGTGGCAATGCCGGCTCTTGTGGTTGGGCAGCCAGCCAACAAACCAGCCAGCAAAACAGCCAACCAACCAGCCAGCCAGCCAGCCAGCCAGCCAGCCAGCATCTTCAATTGACTGACTCGACTCGCTGGCTGTGACGGACTAACTGACTGTCTGACTGAACAGCGTACAACTAAATGAGCGTTGTTATCAGTCTGCTCTACGCTCCATGCATCCTCTTTCACTCTCTGTGTGTGTGTGTGTGACTGTGCGTGTAATTGTAAAGGCAAGGAGCGCTGAGCCAGCAGCTAAGAGCAGCCCAGCAATCGGCTAACAGTAACCAGCAGCGTCATTGAAATTTATGCACGTTGTACATTCGTGTAGTGATATTTGTATTGGGAATTAAAACTATGCCCTTGGGATTATAACCTAATTTTGGCATTGTGCGTTCTTGCGCTTCTTCTTCGCCTCCTTCGTGCTCCTTTGGCCCATCTTATGTGCCTCCTGCCCGCCAGTCGGCCCGTCAGTCGGCCCTTCTGTCTTCTCGTTACCGTTTTTACTTTTCATTGCTCTTGTTTCCGTGTAATTAAAATAAAGGCGTGGAGTAATTGCTGAGGTCAGTGAGCAGCACTCGTCGAGTACTTTGGCTACGTTCTCCTACGTAATGCTAACTAAGCGCACAGCGCAACGCTGAAATTAACACGTTTTTTTTGCGTTTTTCCAGCTACTCGGTGCTTTTTTTCATTGGCTCGTTTTTGCTTTTTTGGCCTGGTCAGTGTATTCCTTGGAGCCGGAGCTCTGAATTACCGAATTGCAGATAAAATTCTCAGTTTAACACTTTGTTAAAATGCTACCCAAACGCCATGTGGTGCGGGCCTGCCGCCCATAAAATGTGCCAGCTGGCCATTAACTGGGCGAGTCCAACTGGGCCAGGACCAAACTATGTAGCTGTAGCTGGCCATTTGGCATGACTTGGACTTGGGTCTTGGCTACGTTTGTCGGCCTTGTTGTTCTTCTGCGCTTGCGGTAAATTGCGTTAACAGCCCATCAATAGAGCATGGCGTTTAGACCAAAATTTCCATGCTAATTGGTTTCGCAATGTATACAAGACATGGAAATTGTAAAGCTAGCGCTTAACAAGCATTAATTGGCCAACAAGATATCGAGTTGTCTGCTACACACAATAGCATTCTGTCGCACACGAATTATGAAGAAGGGTTTTGGAAAAGACAAGGATTTATTATTTGCTCGGACTTCTGTTTGATTTGTGGTCTCCCGCTGCTCTGAGCTGGCACACTTTGAAATGCTGGGTGAAATACCTTAAAATTCACACAGCGTCAGTATTAGATTGAAAATATTGAGCTTACTTTACCTTAATCATACCCAAAAATTTATAATTGAACAACTAATTTGTTCAATTTAACAATTAAAACTAACTAACTTTACTGAAAAAATATTTAAAAATTATTCTCGAATTGATTCGATTAATTAAAGTTGTATATTTATTGGCTTCGTGCTTTGGTTAATAATATGGCTTCAGTTCAGGTGCGTGATTTAATAATCGAAGAATCATAAATCGGGCTTAAGCATACAGCATGCACATAAATTAAAATGCAAACAATTCTGCACTTGGATAAACAGTTTGAGCAAACTTTAGAGCAACCAACTCACATTTAATTATTCATTCATTCATAACACCCAACAATTTTGGAAACTTTGTGTTGCAAAACTTTGTTCAGCCAGTGGTTAGCAAATAACGCGCGTATAACTATAAATAACTATGTTTGCCACATAAATAGGATTTGTATATCTAAATATCAAAGTTTAGAAATCATAAGAAATCGCACGCTTTAAATAAACTATTAGACTAATGGGATTACTTCTAACAAAGTTTGATTTGCAAATGCTCAAGTATGTGGTTAAATGTAAGTGATACCTGTTTTCTTTTATGACTAAGCTGTAGCCTTTCAGTCTTTGCATCGAGCTATTAAATATGGGATAGTTAAACATGTTGGACAAGCAAAAACGATGCCATTAATCAGCACCATCATCATTTATGATAATGCAAGCAGCTCAAATGCAAGTTGCCCAGCAAGTTCCCAGTGGATATCCGTTTGGGTACCCAAGCACCATCCACCGTCCACAATTGCGACTGCGGACTCTGGCTGGCGATGGGGATGCCGATGGCGATGGGGATGGTGATGGGTATGGGAAATGGGGACAGGGTATGCTCCCAATTGAAGAGCCCAACTACTAACTAAGCCAAATTGTACGCTCAAGTGCCATAAAGCCATAAAGTAATCAAAGTTGATATCAAAGTACCAAACTGCTAACTTATGCTCTCATGTATTCAATTAGGACAGATTTCGAATGGGGCTGTCCTCGTTCATTTTGAAAGAATTAAGCACTTTTGTGGAGCGCAGCTGTTAAGAAATTACCGCAGCTCCCAGTTCCGGCTCCATCTGCAGCCATTCCTGTTCTGCAGGTCGCCTTCACTTCGAACTTTCAACAACTTCCTATGCCCAAAGTTTCCACAAATTAGTTATGCAAATTATGTGAGTCGCCTCTACCTCAACGGCAGCAGTCAACCGCCAGCTACAACAACAACAATAACAACAATAGCAACAGCAACAACAACATCTTTGAAGCTGCCAGTTTGAAATCCGCATTTAAAACAATGACGACTCAGTCCATCTTCCAGCTAGTTTTGGGCCACCCCGAATGTGGCCCTAAACTAAAAACTCAATCCACAGCCCGATTAGGGCGCATAACAAAGCAGAATTTGTGTAAGTTCCTATTTAACATGCTTTATGCATTCCTCAATTATAAATAGATTAAAGTCCAAAATAGACTAAAGTTAAATGTTAACTTTCCGGCCGAGGCGGACACCATTCACAAAGCAATTAACGCGCCCCAAGGAAGCCCAGCGCCAGCGGCAAGAACGTCAACAAGGATTTAGGAGGATGGGGTGGGGGAGGGGAGGGGGACTAGCAAAAGGGAGCATGGGGTGTCTAACCGAGAGCGTTGCCCGAGCAGAACTCAATTTAACTGACTGCCAACTTTCACAATCACTGCCCATCATCAATTTCAGATTTTGCTGTATGTTTTATGTAGCAGCCGACAGTACGGGACCGCCCCTCAAGCCGGCCATCCTTTCGTCCCTCAATGCGCCGCCAATCCACTACAGTCAGTCAGTCAGTCACTTCAGTCAGTCAGTCAGTCAGTCACTTCAGTCAGTCAGTCAGTCGGTCGGTCGGTCGGATAGGGAAAAAGTGAAAACAATGCTGAGGCGACCAACTCGCAAATGGACCAACTCAACGGAGAATGTGTGTGTGTGTGTGTTGATCTGTGTGTATATATATGTGTGTGTGTGTGTGTGTTTGTACGACTTGGTGTGTGTTTACTTAAGCGTAAGCCTCGCTCCGCCCTTGGCACCACCTCTCACTAAGCTTTAACCACACAACAATGGCAACCAGATAAAATGGGGAGCGGGAAAAAAAGGGTTTTTCTGTGCCGCCCCATCTGCCTGGATGCGTCTTAAAGGATTGCTCAAGTTTTCGGTTAGCCAATATGTAAATGTGCGTGCTGTGATTAAGCACAATAGACCTGATCAAACCTTGCCAGCGAGACAGTCGGGCGGACGGCAGCGTAGGCTTTGCTTAACCTAAACCTAAACCTAAACCTAAATCTAACCGCAATTCGAAGCGCCCAAAATGTGAAACCAAAACAAACCGAAGAACGCAGCCAAGTCAGTGGCTGGACAAGGCCAACTTTACACACCTCAAGTGTTTGTTTAGGTTGCCAAAAGACGGACGGACGGACGGACGGGCGGAGCGACGGAGAGATAGACAGACGGACACGGGGCCGTGGCCATTTGCTGTCTTGTTGTTTTTGGCCAGCGGCAACATAAATCTTGTCTTGCCAAACAAAGACCCGCACCAGAGTTAGCGATATGCCACATCGGTACGCTTACCCTGCCGCCGGTAGATGGCGCTAAAGACAATACCTGGGCCCCGCCTGCACTGCCCGAAACTATTAGCGAAGAGCCTTCGTCTTCGCATCGCCTTTGCCATCGTCTTGCAAGATGTGTGCGAATTTTTAAGGGGCACGCACATAAATTGCAACCGCCAGGTGAGCAATGTTACCGCAAGCTGGAACTTGTGCCTGCCCCCGCCTCCTCAGCCTTGAGGGGTCGCCTTGATGTATCACACAAACAGACACAAATGTATTTATGCTGCTGCTGCTGCTGCTGCTCAGTTTGGGCCTGCAAGACTGGCTTCTTATGGGCATCAGCCGCGTTCCGGCCGTAATAAAAACTAAAATCCGCACAACAATATGTGCGAGGATAATGCCATTTCCGTTTTATGTGAAATCCTCTCAGTAGTCCGTGTCCGCAAATCCGCATATCCGTTGTCATTCCTCGCACCCTCAGCGCCAGCACATATGTATGGATGTACGGATGTATGTATGTGTATGTGTATGTAGTATGTATGTGAATGCCACAGCACCAAGGTGTGCTATAGTTGGATACACCGTGCCAAAAAAGGAGTGCGGTCGAAAAGTTTTTCCGTTATGGCACTTTTGGAATGCGGATAAGCAAATGGATGGGGTGGCTTTTATGGATTGGCACGCCTGTTCGGGTTAGGCATGTGAAACACCTTTGAATAAACTATAGAGTGCATGCAGATAAACACGAACTTTTAATGCCGAGCGTCAATAAAGTTGAAAATGAATTCAGCCAAATTGAAGACATTATGTGCAAAATCTGGACTGAGCATATATAATCCAGTTATTATATATATAAATATGTATATATATAAATATTGGGGAATATGTGTATATACCAAATACAAATAGAATTATGGCAGACAATTTATAGAAATAAAACGTTGTAAGAAACCGAACCAAGTTGTTATCTTTGATAACCCAACTACCGAGAATATATTTCTTTAGTTTTGGAATTTGCGTGGAACAAAAATCTAAAAATGTTCATAGTTATTTATCTAAAATTGTTGCTATTTAAAAATTATTTGTCATTAAGTTTAAGTAATAGTTTCAAACATACACATATTGATAATCTTAAGTTGGTCATCAACATTTTTAAAAATAACAAGTGGGGAAGGATTATCTTCGGCGTGCCGAAGATTTTATACTCTTTTCGAACCTATAGGCCATTTTCACTCTGCCAACTGCACCACTGAAATTTCTTAAGCTGTAAAAATCGTTTTGTCGCGTAACATTTTTTTTTTGTTCTAAATTTATTTAATTTATTGCCAGTTGTATAGCATCTATAAGATATAGTGATCCGATCCGGCCGGCTTCAACCAATGTGATGTTTCTTTGAATAATAAGTATCTATGCAAAGTTGTTTCGCGATAGCTTTGAAAACATGGGATATATGGCCAAAACCGACTTCGAGTTGTATGGCAGCTATAAGATATAGTGATCCGATCCAGCCGGCTCCAACCAATGTGATGTCTCTTTGAATAATAAGTATCAGTGCAAAGTTTCATCGCGATAAGATTCAAAAACATGGGATATATGGCTAAAACCGACTTCGAGTTGTATGGCAGCTATAAGATATAGTGATCCGATCCGGCCGGCTCCGACCAATGTGCTGTCCCCTGGAATAATAAGTGTCTGTGCAAAGTTTTATCGCGATATCTCAAAAACTGAGGGACTAGTTTGCATACATACAGACAGACAGACAGACAGACAGACAGACAGACAGACAGACGGACATGGCTAGATCAATTTGTATTGTCATTCTAAGCATACTGGCAGTAACTTTTGGGGTCTCCGACGCTTCCTTCTATGCGTTACAAACTTCAGGACAAACTTAATATACTATTTTCTTCGAAAAGAGTATAATAAATATTGTGGATATTAAAATACTGAAAAAACCAAATGAATACTAAAACATTGATAGTTAGCTCGAGACCACAGACAAAATACGATAACATAAAAACCGCAATTTTATTTTGTTATTTTTTTATTCTTCCTCAGGACAACAATATTAAGACAACAAAGAAATATCAATATGCAAAATACTTGTAAATAAAAGGATTATTTGCACTCATCGAATAACATAAATTAATTGAGAATTCAAGCGTGACAAACTTGACATCATTTAATTACATACTATTACTTACGCAAGATAGTAAATAAGGATTTATACATTTTACAAATTTAAGCTACACATTCAGAATTTTGTTCATTGTTAAACTTGTGAGTATTTAACTTTTTAGGGATTATGTAACAGCTTTTGGCTTTGTCTTGAGAAGGCCATTCATTAGTTGTATTTGCAGCTTATGCTGCAATCAACAAAATGTGGCTAGCTGTACTCTGGTCGACACTGTTCTGGCATAACCGAATGTAAATGTAAATGTGGCACAGTTTTTGCTCAGTGTGCGAGCGGCAAGAAGAACGAAACGTGCAACTTGAGGCAAGGCTAGGCAAGGCGCTGCGAGTGGCAAAAAGCGCAGCCAGAGAAAGAAAGACGACACAAATGTAGAAAAACAGAAACGGAAGAAAAACCATAACTAAATCCATTGCCATAGCCAAATCCAAAGCAAAGTCTGCGATGCAAATAGTAGAGATTATGGGGCTGCCGCTGCTGCAGATGAATAAGAACAAGGCAGCGGAGGTGCTGGTGTCGGATAAGCTCCAGCATCCTTATAGGTGCAGTAGGTGTTTACTATAACACTGTGTGTGTATATATGTATATGTTTGTGTGTGTGTGTATATGTGTGTGTGTGTGTGTATGTATGTATGTGGCACAATAAATCTTACAAGGGTGCCGAATAGTCGGGCATGGGTGGAATGGAATGGGCCTGAGTCCGGGTGTGCCTCCAGTGAAAACCAAAACCAAAACCAAATAAAACTGACATTATGCGAAAAGCGAAAGCCATAACTAAAAGTTGGGCTAACGTTGCATGATGGAGCGGCAGTAAAGTTGATACCGCGCGCAAAAGGAAAAATAGCAAAATAGAAATGATTGCCGTGATATCTAAGGGCTGTTGGGTTAAAGGCGCTATGCGGGCGATAGATGGAAGGCGGAGAATTGTGGGCTTGGGGTGTTTGATGGCAGGGCAGCCGCCCAAAACGGAAATCGACTTTGGCTCTTACCTGTGTGTGCACGATGAACTTGCTGCAAGTTATGCAAATGTCCTGAGTCGCTTTCAATCCAGCGCCAGTTGATGCCGTTCGCTTGTGCCACTGCCACTGCCACTGCCACTGCCACTGCTGCGGCTATCAATAGAAAGCGGCAACGTTGACGTTGCGGCGTGTGCTAATGACATTTGCTTTGATTGCGACCAGAACTCGAAACTGTCATTTTCACGAGCTGAGCTTACTTTTCTTCTTCTCCTTTTTGTTGTTGTATTATTGTGCTTGCAACTGTCGTGTCAGTTGTTGATATTGTTGTTGCTGATGTTGTTGTTGTTGTTGTCTGTCTATTTATTTAATTTGCATGCAATTTTCAATTTTTATGCGAAATACTTTTCAATTGACAGCAAACGACGCACACACACACAGGCACACACAGGCACACACACAGGCACACACTTGGCCCTTGCACAATAGAAATTGAATTGCAAAATTTGTTTGCCAGTCAATCGGTGGAGTCGACGATGGCGCTGATAGAGTCTGTGTACTTGAAGGGGCAAAGAGGAGCTTCACAGACAGCAGCAGCAGAAGCAGCAGCAAAGTGCGCCACGTTCATGGCAATGTCACAGCCACAGCCTGAAGAAATCGCACAATTTGGCGGCGAAAATGTCAAGTATCCTGAATGCCACGACCGCGTCGAGAACGACGGCAACGGCAACGGCGACGGCGACGGCGACGGCGACACCGACGACGACTGTCACTACAATGGGCGGCAGCAACAACAATGATGCCGGCAAACATGCACACACTCGCACACACACACAGTCATATGCTGTGATCCCGAGTCAAGCCGTAGCACAGTTTTGGCTGAGTGTGAGTGAGTCGGTGGCAAGGCTTTGGGGCTGCCGCAAGTTGCACATAAAGTCAGTCAAATAGAGGCGCCAAATCGCGACACAAAACTCGCCACGTTGCCGCTGCGTTTGGCGTTTGGCTTGATAAGAAATAGGGGCGCTTGCCAGCTCTCAATCAATGCGACCGACTGCAACGACGAACGCTCCGAAACTGAAACACAGCTCAACGCCAAAGCCAAAAGGATGCTGAACAAAGCGCACAGATGCGATGCGATGCGATGCTGATGCCGACAACAAGGATAACGACCACGACGACGACGACGACGACAATAAAGCCGATGCTGTTGCCGAGCCAGTCGCTGCTGCTGTTGGCCATAAGAGAGTGATAGAGCAACATAAGAGAGAGAGAGAGAGAGCGAAAAGCTTGAAAGCTGCTATTGGGATGCTGAGAGCGGCGACGGCAGCAACAACAACAACAATGTTGGCAACGGCAGCGACTAACGTGTGACTTCGTTAAATTTCTGCGGCGACAGCACACAAAACGGATTCGGAAGCGGAAGTAGCAAGTAAGCGACCGAGCGAGCGCAGAGTGGAGGTGCAGCTGAAGTTACAAGGGGGCTTTAAGGGGGGCTTGGGCATTTTCGCTGCAGATGGATCTAAAAGTCGAAGTAGGCGAAGTAGGCGAAGTAACGCGAAGTGGCTGCCTCTAGTCAAGCGTCAATCGCTGGCGACGCACGCGAAGCAATATTTGTTGGCCTGGCCTTTGCGTTTCGAGTTGCAACTGCTCGTACATGCTTTCTTGGGCTTTTGAGAGGGAGAGAGAGCGAGAGAGAAAGAGCATCAATATTCACATTCGCATTCGCACTTGTGTGAGTATTTTGTGATTTGCTGCAATCGCATTGCCAGCAATCTTTACAATAGCAGCAACAGCAACAGCAACAACGACAGCACACTTAGAGCAAATTTTCTAACGGATGTTTAGCAAATCTTTTTGCGCCGGATACTAACGGTGTCTTCGCCACACGGGCGATACACGGCTACAAACGTACATATACGGCGCACAACGTTTACGTATGTGTGTGTGTGTGTCTGTGTGTGTGTGTGTGTTTCGATAACTAATAATGGCATTACATTTTTGTTACCCGCCCTTTGGCCCCACCCCCACACCTGTGTGTGTGTGTGTGTGTGTGTGTGTGTGTTTGGCTCGTTAGCTCGCTCGCACAATATTTCAGTTTTCAGATTTCATTGCTCTATTTTCTCCATTTGTGCGCTTAGTAGTGGTTGTATTTGTATTTGTATTTGTGTGTGTTTTTCCTTTTTTGTTTAGCTTCTGCAATTGCAGTTGTCCTTTACCCACACAGACGCCAGCAACTAATTAGAAACACTTGCCATACGCTGCAGTCGCCGTAGTCAATGTTTTTGTCCAAAGCGCAGTGTGTGAGGAGCTCGTTTGGGTTGGATTGGGTTGGGTTGGGTTGGGGGAATTGGCAATTGCTTAGTTGATTTTCATTCACTGCTCTCACTGGCTATGTGGACAGATATATGGTAGTTGTTCGCTGTCATTAATTGGCTGCTGCTTGTTGTTGTCATTTCCGTTCACTGACAGCTCCAAACGATCTCACTATGGGTAAATGATATCGATGCAATGGCGCTGCTTTTAAGCTAATGGAATCGAGGTGCAGCAACATTAGCGCTTTTATCCTATCTTAGCATATGAATGAAGTCGACTTTTCCATCAAATCCATTCAATTCCACTGACAAATACAGCGAAGTGTATGAGCGCTGAGAGCTACTGTTATTTTCTACAATTTTAGTTTGTCAACTATCTGCTTAAACTGAAATTGAGGTGAGTTTGCTCACCAATTGCCGGATATTGGCTTTTTTCGTTATTCATTAAATTATATTTTTTCTTTTAATAGCAGCTGTCTTGATCAGCTTTTATGGCTCTTATCAGCTAGTTGGAGCGCTTGCTGTTTGAAATTATGTCGCTACTTCATTTCCTCGCTTCACTAGCAACTCATAATCAGCTTCCGACTTGCCAATTTCAAAGCGTTTCGCCGACTCAACCGGATCCGGTCAGGCTGCTTTCCTATTCACAAATATTTAAGTTCTTCAATCGAGAATACTTCCGGTTTTCAACCGCATATTGCAGTTCTTGACCATTGTGCACCATCGTGCCATCCGAGTCGAGTGGGCCAAAACAAGCAGAAGCACACACACAGGCATTACCACAGCCACAGCCACAGCCACATACACAAGCACAGACAAACAGGACATTGAATTTGTTTTGGGTTTTGATTTTTCGATTTAAAATTGTCCGTTTCAGTGGCCTGGCCAGCTGGCAACTGGTCGACTGGTCTCGATAGGTTGGTCTGTTGGTCTGCTGGCCGGCTGTATGGTTGTTTGGCTGGTCTCAAGTTGAGGTGTTGCTTTTCACATTTATTTAGAACCTGCATCGCCAGCTGCACACAAATATTCAATTTTTCAATTGCCCTGGCATCATCTTTCAGGGGAAAGCTTTCCGAATTATATAGGCTACTCAATAAAGTAATTAAGTGTTATTGCTAGACACACACACACACACACAACATTGTTGATAATACAATCTATGAATTTGAGTGATATTGCTACACACAATCTTTGAATTTAACTTCGTAGCTAATATTTGCTTGCCCAAATTTGATGTATTGAGTTTAATTTTTGAAATTAAATAATATCTTAGGCTATTTGCCTCAAAAATAATTTCATTGAAGCCTTTTCAATTAGCAAATTCAATTGATCAAAAACTGTGTCAACCAATTCACAAATTCCTCGAATAAATCCCATAAGACGGAAAATGCATAGAAGGAAGCGTCGGAGACCCCCAAAAGTTACCTCCAGTATGCTGAGAATGACAAGACAAATTGATCTGGACATGTCCGTCGGTCTGTCTAAATGTTACTTTTATAGAATAAAAGTAGAGGAAAACCATGAAGAAATTGGCCTGGAACTTCAATGTCAGTTCAGTTTTGGCAAAGTTATGATAATTTAAAGTTTAGAAGAGCTAAAAATGTATTTTACAAGCAAACATTTTTTTAATGTTTGCCTGTTATTGGGCCAAGAAATGAACTATCCCAGAATCGGTTTTCAAATGGATTTTTATACTAGGGAGTCATTATTTTTTCGGAAAAAAGTCAAAGATAAGAATTTTTTGGATAAACCTTAAATCTAGAATAAAAGTAGAGGAAAACCATGAAGAAATTGGCCTGGAACTTCAAAATCGGTTCAATTTTGGAAAAGTTATGACAGTATGTATATAACTATTATATATTTCCCCTATATTCATGGTCGTTTAAAGCAAATTTCAAACCAAGTCCCTTCAAATGCCTTCAAACATCTAAAACTCCCATAACCTTGTCAAAACTGATCCGATTTTCGTTACCGAGGAATTGTTGATCATGGTTTGGGATCTTTAATAACTCTGCATTTATGTTTTAAGAAATTTTGCTTAGAAAGCTCCTGGAAATTATTTTCAAACATTATGAACTCGCAATCAAAATTATGAGAAACCATAAAGTACTTAAACAGAGATTACGCCGAATCAGATTGAAGGAGATGCAACCATTAAATAAACCATTTTTTATGACGTAAATTTTGTGGAGAGCATCATTTATAAATTAAGAGGAAAATATGTCAAGAGTAGGAAGAACAAGTTAGCATGTTATCAACAAGTGCTCTCTTCTATGAGATACCCAATATATACTATGATAAAATGTGGACTCTAAAATTGCATATCAAAACGTGCTGAACATATATTCCTTTTATTTCTTAACAGACTACAATAGATTGATGGTATGCTACTATATATATATTCCTACCGTATTGTTATGGTTTATATTAACAAATAGGAAGTCTTTAGCTCTTATAGTCGCTGAGAACCTGATCATGAACATATATATACACTGTTGTATCGGAGATGGCTCTTTCTGCTTGTTACAAACATGTGCAATACTTTGTTATAACCATTAGCACTTTTGGTATTTATTGATAGTTGCCCACTTGAGCGTTTGCCTTTGAGTTCTTTCTGCGAATTGACAAACTTCTTGGCAAAAACTGCAATGAGCTCAGCTCCTGAGATTGTATTACAACTGGCAGCGGTTGCCATAATTGTGAATGACATTGCAATTGCGTCCTTTAGGTCCTGACGCTGATAGCGCCAAATGTTTTTGCCACAGCACTTGGAGGAGCGCTTGGGGCAGCGCTTTTCAAATGAAAGAGAAATGCTTCAAGTTCCTGCTGCCGCAGACGTTGTTGTTGTCGCTGGCGCTGCAGTTGCTGTGCAGCTGCTGTTGCTGCTATGTTGCTCTTGGTTGTTGTGCCGTGTCCTGTGTTCCGTGTTTTTGTTGCTTACGCTGGCTGCACTCGTCATTGCTAGTGGTATCGGCATACTTTGAGCTGCAGCTTTGACTGCCACTAACAACTCTTCATTGTAGTTGGAGTTGCTGCTGCTGCTGTTACTGTTCCTCTTGTTCCTGTTCCTGTTGCTGTTGTTGTTGTTGTTGTTGTTGTCGTTGTCGTTGTTTACAGAAGCTGGTCGCGCTCTTTTGCGCTGGTCCCGTGCCGTAAAAAAACAAAGATGAAAACTTGTTTACCAGTTTCTATTGCAGGCTGCCGCTGGCTTTGCTTTTGCTTTTGCTTCTGCTTTAGTTGGTGTTATTGTTTGTTGTTGCTGCAATTGCTAGACCATTTTCAGCATTATGGGTATAATGCCCACGCACAGCGACAACCACACCGAAAACTAATACACACACCCCCACACACACACACACACACACACACACACACACACAGAGGCGCACACAATGCGACTGTAATACATTTAAACTTCTTAGGGCTCAGTCAGCCCGAGGGCAGGCAGCCGCATCCCTGGCAAAGTTTTGCGAGCTGCTGAGCTTAGCAGTTGGGCTTAGTTTGGGGGCAAGCGCTCTCAGCCACATCCACATCCTCATGCACAGCCAAAGCCACAGTGAGCACCAATGGACGCAAGTGAGCGGCTTTGGAGCCAAAGGATAAATAAGGATTGAAGCGAGCTGCATCGACTTCTGCTGCTACTGTTGTTGCCACCGCTGCTGCCACGGCAACTTTTGTTGGCTCTGCTTTCGCCTGCCGCTGCTGCTGCCGCTGCTGCCGCGGCTGCTGCTGTTGTTTACCAAGTTTTTCCTTTGCCTTTGCCTTTGCCACTTTGGTGCTCTCTGCACCAGAGAGAGAGAAAGACGACGCGCAACGCCTCAGTTCGCCTGGTTTGGATTCAAGTTCGGGGCTCGCTTGTTTTGTTTGTTTGTTTGCCTGGTGGCCAGCGATTGGGAGATTGGGCGCTTGGGCGCCAACCCACCAGCCCGCCTGCCCGCTTGGCCGCCCACCGTCTTCCATACAATCTGCGTTATCGAGTTGATTGATATTTTTAAATTATGTGCCGCAGTCGGCATAAATTTAAATTCTCGTCTGCTGATGCTGATGCTGTTAATCCGGAGCGGCTCAACGCCACCTACTTCTCGCCTACTGTCCACGATGCCGTGTCAAAACGCCAATCGAGCGTCGAGATGATGATGATTATGCTTATGATGATGATGATCCGGTTGATGTTGATTGGTATTGGGCAGCGCTGTGGCTGCTGTGGCATTTTCTTGGTTACATTTGCCCGTTGTCGATTTTAGCATAAAATTAACATTAATTTACTTGCGGTCTTTGAAGTTATTGTCGATGGCGGCGTCTCCTTGTTGCTGCCACAGCCGCTACAACCGCTTGCTTGCCTGCTTGCTTTGTTCTTGTTTTTGAATTATGGAGCGTTTTTGATATTGGGCCAAGATTCGGGGCCCGGCCAAACAATGCGCTGCCAGCCATTACGCACCATGCATTTTGGATTTGAACAGCAACGACGCTTATCGAAGCGTAGCGCAAACCTTATCGGCCGTTTCCATTAAGAGCCGACCGTTTAATGAATTCTAAAGTGACGCCAACGATGCCGGCAGCGACTACGACAACGACAACGACGGCGACGCCATTGAAGGATGTGCGTCCGGCTTTGGAATGATTCGATTTTGGCTTTTCAATTGTTCGCACGGCAGCAACGGCAGCGCGGGCCAAAACTAATTTGCGGGTAACGTTTTTGGGCGCCCCGGAAATGGCTGAGGCCATTAGGCTCGGTCTCTGGTTAGGCCAAGGCCTTAGTCTCCAGCTAGAGTGGTGCTGGCTGGCATCGAATGGCTTATGTGGAAATGGATGCCATTGCCGTGCACATGACGATTCGGGCTTTTTGATAAGCCAGCGGAACAAATTTAACGCTTCGGGCCCAACTGGCGTCTGGCATTGATTAACTATTTCACCGTGGCCCCGAAAATGTGGCGAATGTTTTTGAAACTTGATTACGTGATGGATTCGAGTCATTACGGCATCACATTGATTTGCATTGTTTTTGTTTAGCTCTTGGTTAGTCAAACACACCTACACACCTATACACACACACACACACATGCAAATATTGATGAAGGCTACGTGGCGTATGCGTAATGTGATTATATTAAAGAAGAGCTACATTTCTATTTCAGCTAGTTGAATGTACGTAATGTACGCAACGGATATGTGCCACACCCACTGAGACGGCCGCCGACGCCGCCACCGCCGCCGCACGTCAATAACAGGGCGTATGCGTTATATTTGCACAACACAATTTAGTTAGTAATTTTCGTGGAATTCGACATGCAACATATAATAACGTCACATGCAGCCGCCCAAAGCATGCTAATGCGAATATTAAATTTGTTTCATGTCCCTACACATAAAGCACTCCACACACAACACACATTCCACACACCACAAACACATACATCTGCACACACGCACACACAAGCTGCCACTTACTTATTCAGATCCACATAACAAGCCAGAACAATTAAATCAAGTGGCTCATACGAGCGCTGCTCACATATTAGGCAAATTAAAATGTGCTTGGAATTATTGAATCGAATATTTGAATATTAGCAGAACTATTTAGGAGTTGCCATGAATCAAATACTGGAGCACATTATTGAAATAGCTTGTATAACTTATTAGTAGCTATTTGGTGCGGTCGCTGGCCAATGACCGGGTGGTGCGGGTGGTGCTTTGCAAACAATGCCAAAATGAACAGTTCAAAGTTTGTCGAGCAATAGGCCAAAGGGCATTGTGGAGTGCAGTCAAATAAATGGCAGTTCAAAAGCGATTTGAAAATAATGCCAAAGACAAATAACATTACCTGTTACACACACACACACACACACACACACGTATATCTACATCTACACCTACAGCAACACGCACACAAACAAACATACACACACACCGAAAATAAACAGAGCCGTCGGCGATGTCGGCTTATTTATTTAATCAACACTCCACAGTTGGCTTAGTCAGGTTTTTTGGTATGCCTTTAAGCCAAATAAAGTGCGGCGCTTAATCTTTGCCACATTTTATCAATTTAATTATTTCAATTTGAGCGTAAGCAGCAACAGCAACAGCAACGACAGCCACCGACAATTTCAGTTCCAGATGCGGCACACACACACACACACACATAGACACACAACAGGATGCGGCAAGGAGGCATCCACTAGCATCCTGTCTGTCCTGCCCCTTCAGTATTCCTCCTGGCTAAAATGCGCGCAATCTGCGCATCAATAAACGCTTTAATCTCTGCTTGCCTGCCATGTTGCTGTTGCTGTTGCTGTTGCTGCTGTGTGGCTGTTGCTGTTGCTGACTTGTGTTGTGTTGCTGTTGCTGTTGCTGTTGCCATTGCTCCTGTTGTTGTTGCTGGCTGGCTGCCTGACTGCCGCCTGCCTGCCTGGGTGGCTGGGTGTCTGCTGTTGAGCTTTGACCTAAAGCGATTCAATAATCAACTGCCAACAATTTTACCGTACTTTACTTTATTTTCACGCTAAACTATCTCAAAGATGCGAGCGCAAAGATACGCTACAGCGATTTTTTGTGCGGATTGCGAGCACACACACACACACACCCGTACACACACACACACTCACTAGCTTAGCCCACCCACACATAGACAAGCGAGCATTTTGCCTGTGTGCCGCCCTAGGCCAAAAGTTACCATACTAACTTGTTTTTAGTTTCGAGTTCGTACGACATCATTTTACTTTAAGCACTTAAATATACTTTGTGCCCACACCAAAAACCAGCCCGGGGGGCATCAGCCAACCAACCAACCAGCCTGGCTAAGCTATTCCGTTCTATTCTATTCGGCTCTGTTCTATTTTATTCTCCATGTCTGTGAGGCGGCCACTCGAGCAGTCCACACTTTTTATATCGGCAAACTTTTGTTGCTCTGCGAGTTGTTTGTGTTTTTCTTTTGCAGCTTTCAGTTTGTTTTTCTGTCTCTGTTCCGCTACCTATCTTCCCCTCTCGCTCTTCCAATATGTATCTGTATATATATATATATATGTGTATAAATATCTCGCTCGTCGCCGTGTTTGCCTTTGGTTGATCTAGAGATTTCTGTGCAGCCAGCTAGGAACGATGACCCCCTCGCTTCAATCCCCACCAGCCCCCTGCCACAGCTATTTATGGGATATATGGGCAGGGGGGGAGGGGGGCTGTCCCTGTCCCTTTCCCTTTCCCTGTTCCTGTTCCTCTCCGCGCCAAAGGAAGGCGTATTGAAAATGGCATAAAAATCGCATTTGAATGTAGCCGCTTGCTCGTCCTGCCATTTGTTGCTGCTGTTGTTGTTGTTGCTGTTGCTGTTGTTGCGTATGCCGTCCAGTGCTCCTTGGGGGGAGGTTCTGCCTGAACGCGCCACTTTGGGCAGCGCGTTAAGTCAACGACGCGGCCGGGTCGACCCTTTTAGAATCTGCAGCGCATATAAATTTTTGCTGGCGGGCAGCCCATGTGATTGTTGTTGTTGTTGCTGTTGCTGTTGTTGTTGTTGTTGCTGTTGGCGACATCGGCAGAGCTATCGCCAGTGTCGTTTTCGGCCTTGTGGGGCATTAAGGCAAATCGGGTTTAATTGAAAATAAAAATTCTTAATGGTCTTTAACCCAAGATTATGGTGCTGTATTGCTTGCGCCTTTTAGTGGCCGCTTTTATTATATATATATGTGTGTGTGTGTGTGTGTGTTTGTGTGGGTGCATAGGTCAACCCTTTGCGCCCCGTTGGCCAGGATGTTGCTACATCTTGGTGGGCACGGCGGCCAGGACTCGTCGCTGGTCAGCGCCATGCGCCATGCGCCATTTTTATGTCGCCGGAAGTGGCGTGTAATCGTTTTTATTTTGTAATTGTTTTAGTGGCACTTCCCTTCGTGTTTTTTTATGTGTCGCCTCCTGCTTCCCATTTTCGGCTGCGTCCTTTTTCTTTATTCGTGGCTGCTGTTCTCGTCCAATGGTTTTATTTTTCTTGTTGTTGCGCACTTTTGGGGCAAATAGGTGGCCTCATAAATCAAATATGTCACAGCAATTTAGGTGTCAGAATTTTTATTTTTTATTTTTATAACGTTCTCTGGCCAAGACGCAGCGTCCGCTACGATCCGCTCAGTTCCCAAAAGGGGGCCAAACCGTAAGGGCAACGAAATTGCGTAAAACCCACAAAAATAATATTTACCCCAAACGGATGGCAGTGGGTTAAAGCATTTAAAGTGGGGCTGCGGGTGGGTGGCGGTGTTGGTGGTGCTGATGCTGGTGCTGGCCATTGGGTTCGTTGGCACAAAATATTTCCAAGGGTTCGAAAACGGCGCGCAAGAAAAACGCTAAATTTAATGAAAAAAGTTTCATAAATATGGCAATGAATTTAATTAAAATACAAAAAATAGGAAAAAAAGACGCGAACAAATTCCAGCGAAATAAAAAGCATTTGAAAAGCGTGCAGCTCGGAAAACAAACCCCAAAAAAGTCGGCGCACTAATTACGCGAATTAAACGTCAATTTGCAAAAAACAATTCGTTTAGCAAGCATTCAGCAAACAAGCCGAATGAGACGACAATATATATATATTAAATATTGGTGTCGCCTAGCGAATACTCTTAAATACTTTAATATTAAAGAATATATATGCAGCTTGTTGTTATACGATTGCGATTGAGTAATTATTATATGTTGGCCACAGTATGATAACGCTTATTTGAATCAAATTAAAAAACATTTAATAAATACAGACAGTTTAATGGATAAATGGTAGTCGATGCATATGGATTTATCCTAAGTTAAAAGGCACATAATATAGCTACTTTACTTAACTCCAATTACAAGTCTCGTTAATATTCTCTTTCATATGTATATACATATGTCAAGTTTACTTATATCTATTTCCCAAAGCTAAAAATCTACAATTACAATGTAAATTTGTATTCTCAGCGAATAAGACATAATTAGCAAATACAAACCTACAATCTGGTATAACTTTGTAAGTTGAGAGATTATTGAACTCTTTAGTCAAAGCACTGCTGAAAGCTCGCATTACTTGAAAGTTAAAGTTGCTATTGTTGCTGCAGCTGCTAAGGTCGTGTCAGGATCAAATGTCAGTGAATTAAGTCGAATTATCTTCGAATAACTTGCTGTAAATGTTTTCGCAGACGCCACAAACACACACACACACACACACACAGCAGAAATCAGCCGCATGGATAAAGATTCATTAACTGAATGCCATCACCGACATCACCACGTACTGTTGCCGAAGTTTCGTGTTCTGGCCATGGCAAAATGTTAATGAACGCGACCAGCCCGACCGACACTGGCAGGCAGTCCACAAGTCCACCAGTCCAACAGCCCATCAGTCCAACCAGTCCAACAGTCCGACTGTCCGACTGTCTGACTCGCTGTCAGTACATCATTGTAAGTGAGTGTTCATTAGCGGGCGAGTCGAATGAATTTTGGCATATTGGTTGCGGCCGCAAAATCGGCGCTACAACGTCATTAACTTACAACTCAGTCATGTAAGCCAAGCCAAGCCAAGGCACGCCCCCTGCTGCCTCATTATCGCCATCAAGTCATCATCTTTATTCGCTAATATTTGTGATGTACGCGCCAACTTTGGCCAATTTTATTGTACATTAAAGCCAGCAGGGCTCTGCCACGGCCAAGGATGACAGGAACGAGTCGTGGCGGGTGCGGCTGCCAGAAGTTTACAAATATAATTTTGTAAATGTGCGTTATGGCAATGAAAAGGACGCCAACTCTTTGGCTAACAGCAGAGCAGAGCAGAGCAGAGCAGGAAGAATGCCAAGTGGTCGAGTGGCCAGGGGAAGATTGGGTTGGGTTGGATTGGATTGGGCTGGGCTTACTCCAGTTTCGTGCTGAGATTGTTGGGGACTGACTGCCAAAAATAACAACAAATTGCCGTCGTTGTTGTTGTGCTCGAAGTTTTTTGGCAGTGCGCAACATCTGACTTGGATTTGATTAATTCTGAAGTCGGTTTAACGGCTAAGCACCAAGCGAGCGTGCGGCCAGGATGGGCTGGCAGGAGGGGCTGGCAGGATGTGAGCATGGCTGGCTCATTCATTTCAATGTGGCTACCGCGCTGTCTGCTGGGGTAAGCGTTGATGAGCAACAAGAGGACGTTAAAGCACAAGTACGAGTAACAACTTTGATTATAAAATGCAACAACTGTGAATGTTATCACAGCACAAATGCGCTTGCAATATGCGATGTGGAGCGTGCTAAACTGACAGTTCAGTTCGGTTGAGAAGTGGGGAGAGTCCTATACGTCCTGTTCACGGCATTGTTCTATTAGCTGAAGACTCTGCTGCTCAACTGTCGACTCAAATTAGCGTCAGAGCATAAATTTTAATTACATTTTATGAATTACATTGCGAGTTACTCCAGTAATGATGAATTTCGTATCCATTAGGATATATGTAACAAGCCATCTAAGTAGCTTTGCAGATGCTAGGCTTAGTAAACTCTGGAGAATCAGTCTAGAATTGGAGTCTGGAGTTCTCTTGCTATTTTTTTTTGGATATAAGAGACTTGCTGACAGAAAGTTAAATATGATTATACTCTTTTCGAAGAAAACAGTATATTAAGTTTGTGCTGAAGTTTGTAACGCATAGAAGGTCGGAGACCCCCAAAAGTTACTGCCAGTATGCTTAGAATGACAAAACAAATTGATCTAGCCATGTCCGTCTGTCTGTCTGTCTGTCTGTCTGTATGTATGCAAACTAGTCCCTCAGTTTTTGAGCTATCGTTATAAAACTTTGCACAGAGACTTATTATTCAAAGGGACAGCACATTGGTCGGAACCGGCCGGATCGGATCACTATATCTTATAGCTGCCATACAACTGGAAGTCGGTTTTGGCCATATTTCCCATGTTTTCAAAGCTATCGCGATGAAACTTTGCACAGATGCATATTATTCAAACATACATAACATTGATAGGAGCCGGCTGGGTCGGATCACTATATCTTATAGGTGCCATACAACTGGAAATAAATTTAATATTTAAATTCAAATTGATATATGATATCAATTTTTACAGATAGAAGTTCTG
This sequence comes from Drosophila flavopinicola, assembly GCA_035042425.1. Classification (NCBI taxonomy): domain Eukaryota; kingdom Metazoa; phylum Arthropoda; class Insecta; order Diptera; family Drosophilidae; genus Drosophila; species Drosophila flavopinicola. Next base: position 4,337,506 of record JAWNLL010000459.1, on the reverse strand, counting down.
CAGTTAGCAGAGTGAAAATTGTCTAAAGGTTCGAAAAGAGTATAAAATCTTCGGCACGCCGAAGATAATCCTTTCCCACTTGGTTTTGGAATACTTAGTGTTCAGTTGTATTACTACTAGAATAGGTCTGCAACTAAATGTCGCATAGAAGCGTGCAGTAGAAATTAAACGCACTGATTCTGTTGAGTCTTGTTTATAAACTGGTTCTTATTCTTCAATCTTATTTCTATAGCCACATAGAGCCCTTTTCTATTGTTAGTTTTAGGTAAGTTTTGGTCCATTACATAGTTGTGGTTGTAAAACACTTTTAAGTGTTTTATGTTTGTGTATAATGATACTCATTATAATGTTTTGCATGCTTAGGCTCGAAAAGGCTGTAGCCTATATATATGTCGTGTTCAATCCTGAACACTTAGCTTAGAAATGTTATAGTTTAAACTGACAGGCAAATGTACAATTCTTGAGCTTGCAGTCGTATATATTGTCCATTAAAAATGTTTAAAAGCATCAACTTATCTTTAGCAACGATAATGGTAAATGTTCCACAATTCAAATGCAAATTGTAAAATCATTTCGGACGCCAAGCTCAGCCACAAGAAGTTTAGTGATAAATCCACTTGAATAGTCACAGAATCAAAAACAACTTTTAAGCTGGCTTAAATTAGGAATAGTATGGCTAAGCTCAACTACTATAAGACAGACCTTGGCGTTGATGATGCTGCTGTTGCTGCTCCTCCTGTTGATGATGTTGCTGCTGTTACTACTACTACTATTGCTGTTTCTCCTGCTACAGCTTCCGTTTTGTGTGGCTGTCAATCTAAAGCAGCTAACAGTCAAGTGGGAGCAGGTCGAGTGGTCCCAGTGCCAGACCACTTTGCTGATAGTTAATTTCAGTCATTCGCATAGAACTGTGTGCATTTGTTGCTGCTACAAGCTTGAATTATGTGCATGTCATTGTGTAACTACACTCGCATAAAACTCATTTGCCATTGCCACCATCTGTTTGACGGCCCAAGGTTCCAGTCAGTCGACAGTGGTCAGTGTACTCGAACTCAAACTCAAACTCAAGCTGAAGCTGAAGCATTCGAAGCCAGCATCGTCCTTATTGCGCTCATCGTTGTCGTTGTCGTTGTCCTGGTCATCGTCATTATCATTCAACTATCTAACTGCGACAACGATCAAAAAATACCAGAATATTTCCCTTTTGCAAACAAAATAAATTAGAATTGAAATAATTCGTAGCAAACTTTGCGTTTTTCCTAGTTTTTAATAAAGCAAAAGGCGCGCTCTGCAAACTTTTACCCAGCGGCAACGCTGCGTATGGGCAATATGCAAAATGCCAACAGACCCCCCATCTCTCTCTCTCCCTCTCTCAGTCAGACTCTCTCACACTCTATCTAGCTATGCGTTGCCGTCTCGTCAGAGCCTGGCCTGGTCTGGTCTGGTCTGGTCTGGGCTTGGGTAGTTTTTGCGGTTGGACTCGTAGCTAACAAACAAATAAGCATTACAAAATCAAGGAACAGTATGGCAACGAGGCAGCAGCCGCAGCAAAAACGGGAGCTGTAACTTGGGGGACCTGGGGGCGGGCGAAGGCAGCTGGCGGGCTATAAATAAATAAAATTTCAAGGATGCGTGCGCTTTTATCTTCGCAACTTGCTTTGCCTTTAGTATTTTTTATTACATTTTGCTCTGTGCACTTTTCATATGTTGTAAAAAAAATTCCTTCAAAAACTTTTTGCGGCAATTCAAACTAATGATTAAACATTTCACAGTTTACGCTTTGTGTTTGTGCTATGACATTTCAGCACGCGACCGTTTCATTCATGCCCCAGACTCGTCCTTGCGCCCATGTCCTGTGCCATTCATGACGGTCGCAGTGCTCTGGTTGGTCAGCCACCGCAATTTGCATATATATAAATACATTTTAATGATGTCGCCGCTCATTAATCATAATCTATTCATTAATTTTTGACCCACCTCCGACGCCACCCACCGCTCACAATCTTCTGTGACATGTCAGAAATTCTTGAACAAAAAGTAAAATGTGTACAAATGTTTGGACCTTTGTTTTACATGAAATTTAGATAGGATCTCTGCCAACCAAAAAATATAAAGAAGGGAGGCCGCGGCAAATACAAATAGAACACGACATGGCAGCTAATTAACGAACATTTGCGCCAAGCACCGTCCAACACCTGCCCAATTAGTGAAAAACGAGCATCGCGCTTTTCTTAATGGCAACGACAAATTTTTGTATAAATTATGTATTAGCTCTCGTTAGGAGACGCTAAACGCTTTCCAAGATAGCCCGGCCAAGCAGCTCAGCGCCAAACACTGTTAAATATTTTAAAGATAAGTAGGATCCCAGTAAGTCCGCCCAGAGCCCAAACACCAAAGCATTCGGCTATTGGCCATCGGGCGTTCCTACACAGAATGTGACCCATTAGCCGTTTTTATTAAATTCAAGCACAGTTGTCCGCTTAGTGCCACTTCTTCTTCGTCTTTTTTCTGTGTGGGATTTGATGGGTCTCGAGAAATCGAAGCGGGATAATTTGTCACCAGAGAGAAAATGGTGAAACATTAAATTTTGGCAAATAAATGGACACTTGTTTGTCATAACGCTGCAAATGCGTCCAAATACGAGTAAAATAAAAAAAGATGAACAACCCAAAAAAAAAGGACGATGCCGGCAATGGCCACGGCGACAGCTACGATGTTATCCGAACTGAAAAAAAAATGAAAAAACAAGACCATTTTCATTTGTGCAATAAAATAGAAAACAACATGAGTGACTATGGAATGAAAGTTTGTATGCAGTGGCCAACGAACTAAATACCCTGTAACAAGTTTAATTTAACAAGTCTGCACTTAAATGTATTGAAAAAAGTAGTTTTTCACTAAGGAAAGAATATTTTCTCAATCAATAAAGAACAAAAAAAAAACTTTATTACTATACTATATTAGTCTAAAAGTAATTGCATAAATTTAAATGATTGCCTTATTTAGAAAGTATAGGTCGTCAAATGACCTATTTGTATATGGAATTTGCAAAAGCTAATTCCAAAATGAATAATTCTATAAAAAACTATTAATTGTTATTGGTCATTTCAAGACGTATGCTGTCGACTATGGTTTAGCGTTATGTCCAAAGAATAAAATCCTGATTAGAATTGCTTTTAATGTCCATATGCCAGAATATGTTGCTGCAGAGCATTTGCCAAAAACACAACGAGAGGGGCAACATCGGCTGGTAGCGGCAAAGGACAACGGCAACGGCAACGGCAAATGGCAATGGTAAAAAGTAAATAAATCGCTTCAAATTTTCGCATGGGTTGCGAGTCAGGGGAACGTAGCAAAACTGCTGAGCACAACGCTCAACTGAGCTGAGGCGTAGTCGCAGTCGCAGTCGGGATGGGGTGGGGTGGGGTGGTGTGGAGAGGTAGCCTGGAAGCGTGGAACCGTAAGCAGAAGTAAGAAAAGCCGGCGTAACTGCAGCGGAACAGGCAGAGGGGACTTACAGCATACCCTATGCGCCTTGGTCTCCTTTATTGTTTTTGTTTCGCCTGTTGTTGTAGTTGTTGTTTGCTGTTGGTGTCGTAGGTTGTAGAGGTTCTGGTACTGGTTCTGGTTCTGGTTTGGGACACTTCTCCGTAGTACGTACCAGGTGCAATCTATCGATTCTCAGCCTGCCCCCGCAACACCATCCTTGTTAGCCTCCTGCTCCTTCTCCAGCTTCTAGCTTGCTCGTTATTGCTGCTGCTGCTGTCCGTGTTGCTGTTGTGTTGTTGTTGCTGCTGTTGCTGCTGTTCCCTAGTTGTTGCAGTTGAAATATTTACGATGTACGTTGGGCTATTTCACTATTTGTAACACCCCAACCCGCAGTCAAAGTCGCTCTCGGAGTCGGAGACACACGCACAAGTGTTGCTATTTGCCCTTGTTGCTGTTGTTATTGTTGCTGTTGTTATTGTTGATGTTGTTTTCTTTTTATTGTTTTCGGGCTTGTAACGACGCAAACAAAAAACAACAACAGTTGCACCAAACTGTATAAAATTATCAAATAAAAGCAAGCCAACAAAAAAGAATTAAAGTGCTTAACAACGAATGTAAAAAGCATACTATCGCCGACTATCCCATACTCTGTAGACACTTTTTTGGAATACCTATTTGTATCATAGAATGCAAAGAATGTTTTGTTAAATATGAAGGCTTTTTCCTGCTGCGAGCACAATAAGAAACCAATTCTCGTGAAATAATATACAGAGAAGACAAATGGAAAAGTAACGAAAATAACTGTAACCCAATAGTACAGCTATTTGATGGAATAAATATATGTATATTGAGAGAAAGAACCAGCACAAAAACTGACCATATAATTCAAATACAGAAAAATGTTAGACAAAAAAAGTGCGGCATTAAAATGATAACCCCATCTAAAGTATGCAAGTATGCAGTTTCCATTATAATAAATTTTAAAATAGCATATTGATAAGTAAGAGTACTATGATAACCGACAGATGTGCAAAAAGTGTTTATTGATTGCTTACGCCATAACAATAAAAAACAAATATGTAAAAACATCCGTCCATGAATACTCATTTTTTCCATAAATGAATATTTTGTGCAACGCCGATGATGCGAACTTTTCAAATACAATTAGTTTAGTTGTTTAACAGCATAAATGGGAAATTACTTCTGTGTGATAAAAGTAGAAAAAGAGCAGTTTTTACTGTCGGTAAACGAGGTGCAAAATTTACAATTATTTTTAAATAGTTTATTATTTGTTTAATTAATGCTTGGGGTTTGAATTCAGTAAGCAGGTGATTTCAACGTAAATATGCAATGGTAGCTTGAAAAGACAAAACAAAATGTTGTTGGAAAACCCTCTCCAGTGTGTAACTCAATAATCAGACGGGATTTTGAGGATTGCAACGGTCCCTGGCGATATTACAGGCACTCTTTGATATATATACTCATCCGAATTGCCGCCGAAATAGGTTATTTCCAGATGACCTGTATCACAGAAGACCCCACTTAAATCTCTTTACTAATTCATAAAGCACACAAAAGTATAAATCTAAGATATAACCTCAAAACATTTCTTTTACATTTAATGTCCAGGCAATAACCCAATGAAAAATTAAATGTTGTCATACTTCAGTTAGTTAATAGTTAATTAATTGTCAAAAAAATATGTATAAAATAATATATAATTTGTACGTTCTGATTGCAAGCGAATTTACTAAACAAACTATAATCTCTGATATTGGAGTATGCAAAAAAGCACTGTGTATTTACAGGGTGTAACTGAATGCTGTAAGCATGGTTTTTAAATATGATTGTATTTGTTTTCTCAGTGCATTTGGCGCCAAATAAAGAAGTAAAATGGGCGCTACAAAAAAATATCTGTAATAATTTGTGCAAATTTTATTTGCCGACGCTTTTCATTATTTTTATTTGCAGCGACAAAGGGCGAAGAAAAGCGGAAAGCAGCAACCGAAAGGAGTCGGGCAGACAAGAAGAATGAGTCAGAGTATTTTAATAAAACCACACACACGCACACGCACACACACACACTCACACATATATATATATATATATATACATATACACACTTTGTTGAGGGCAAAGAAAGCAATTGAGTTGCGTTGAAGTGGCATAAAGTAGTAGCAAGTGGCGGCTGGGTTGCAGTAGTTGTTGGACTGGTTTGCTTTTTAACCATTTTGTTTGGTCTTTGCGTTTTCCCTTTAGGCGCGCACGCGGTGCCCAGGTGAAAACGCAGCCGGCGCTCCTCCAGCCTCGAGATGATGGTGGCAATGAATGCTGGATATCCCCAGCGCTCCAGACTGGGAGGGGGGCAGAGGCAAATGTAATGGGAAATGAAATGAATGAATGAGCATAAGCACTTCTTTGTTTGTGTGTGCTTGTCTCCGGCCGGCTTGGCTTGTTTGTTTGTTGGTTCGTTTGTTTGTGGCCGCAGACGCGTACGGCAGCGCGGCAAGGGGCGCTCAGATGATGCACTTCAAATTAAAATGCGAATGCAAGCGAAAACTTCAAAAGAAGCACTAGAACAGAAAACAGAAGCGCAAACGAGATACTAATAGACAATGGCAAAGCCAAGTGGGGACAGTGAGAAGGGATGCGGTAAGCATGCGGGCAGAGCGGCGGGTTGGCGGCGGGTGGAGAGCGGCGATGTTAGCTGCAACGTATGCGCTGCAATTGAAAAGCACATAAACACACTAACACACTGCGATAGCAAGAGTGTCACTGTGTGTGTGCGCGCGTGTGTGTGTGTGTGTGTGTAACGCCAGCCAGCCAAGGATAAAGTTAGCGACGACGACAGCAGCAGCAGCAGCAGTAGAAGCAGCAGTGCAGGACATACAAATGCACTTTGGACGTGGACGACGCGCGCTAAATTCGCTTTAATTCACTTTTCATACAAAACAGGCAGCAGCAGCAACAGCAGCAACAGCAACAGCACAAAAGCACGCGCTTCACACAGACACTTGCACTGGCACACAAACTCATGTTTGTTGTAATTAATTTAAAATATTATTATATGCGCGCGCGAGCGCTAAACTAAGGCAAGGAACAAGAAACAAGCAAAGGAGTAAACAGCAGCAGCAGCTAGCTGAGCGAGAGAGAGAGAGCGAGCGCGCGAGCGAGACAGGGACAGCAAGCACAGGCAAAGCGAGAGAAGCAGAGCGAGATGAAGAAGAAGGGCAGTGAAAGAGTAGCAGCAGAGAGGAGGAGGAGGAGGAGGGGCAGAGCTAAATAATTATAACCCACGCGAACTGCACACGAAAGAGCCAGAGACAAACAACCCACAACAACAAGCAAGCCGAGTATGGAATTACAAGCAGACAGCCAAACAGATGTGCATGTGCATGTGTGTGCTTATGCATGTGTGTGTGTGTGTATATCATTTGTACCTATGCAGTTGAGCGAAAAACAAAATGTCCTAGTCAAGTTTCTTAATTGACGTGCAAAACGCGACCGGGACACCGACATGCACTTACAACCCAACAACAACAAATCAACAAGCAATGCTCAAGCACAAACACAAACAGTAAATTGGACACCAATACACACACACACACACACACACTCGCACACTCTCACACACACACATTCGGCCAGGCAGACAGTGCGCCAAATGCCAAAAATACCAAAGACGACGAAATTGAAAAAAGTAATAAACGTAAAGCTATTACAAAATCTGATAATGGTCCACCGCTGGCAATAGAGCGCAAATGCCGGCGCACGCACACAGGCACAGGCACAGGCACAGCAGACAAGGGAACAAGCGAACAAACAAACAACAACAACAAAAGAGCATGAAAACACAATCAAAAGAGAGATAGTGCGAGAGCCAGCAGCTGTGGAACGAACTGGAATTGGAACACAACAAGCTGTAATGGGAATGCAAGCTGGGGGGAGCTGCACTGCTGCCAGCAGCAGCAGCAGCAGCGCTGAGGCTCATAAAAAACCGTTACAATATGCGGCTGCAGCGCCAGCACTGCAACAACAACAACAACAGCAATAGCAATGCTACCAGCAACTACAACAACAATATACGTCAAACATAAACATTGTGGCGCGCGTGCTGCCGCTGCTACTCTGCTGCTTCTGCTGCCTCTGCTGCTGCCCCGAATCGTGGCTGGCGCAATATTAATTTTACGAATGAACAACCCTTGAATAACCATACACTTGATGTGCCGTTATTATGGCTTTGCTACGTGTACGCGAGCAGAACAGCAGAGAGCGGCGACTGCAACTGAGAGTGACGCTCGGAAAAAGCTTTTGAATAACCGAAGCAACACGAAGGCGCGAGATGAACAACGACAAAGTTGCTTCGGCTCCGCAGCCGACTTGCTATGCTCTGTGCTATGTGTGTGTGCGTGTATGTATATGTTTTCGGCGCGCGTGTGTGTGTGTGTGTGTGTGCAGTGCTTTTTCATTGTGCATTTCCCAGAGGTGCATTTTTCTGAAAATCTAATTTGAGAGATTGAGATTGTTTGGTCTTTCAATGTTCTGCTCGCTCGTTCGTGTTGCGACGCTTGCAATTTTGGCCCCCAGTCCCAGTCACAGCCACAGCTCCAGCCCCAGCCCCAGCCCCAACAGCAACAACATCAACAACAGCAGCCCATTCTTATATTTATGTGTGTGCACACATACAGACATACATATATGCAACATATTGGGGAGTTATTACTCAGCTGCCAGTCCCTCTGTCCCTCTGTCCGTCCGTCTGTCTGTGCACACATGCCCCGTTCACCGCTTACTTTAATTGGACGCGCGGGCGTTACGCTGTCGTAATTTTTTGAAAAATCTACATACTTGGCCCCCGCTACCGGAGCAACAGAATCCGAGCATCGTCATCGGCATCCACAGCCGAACACAGGCATCCGCATCCGCATCCACATCCGCATTCGCATCTCAACGATAACGATGCGTCGCGTCGCGTCGCAATGGCTTCAATCATTGCGCGCAGCGCTCACTGCGGTTTGACAAACATTTTTCACTGGCTGTGCAGAGGCAGCATCGCGACATCCTTCCACAACATATCTGCCGCACACACACGCACACACACACACACACCCCATCAGACGCGCCGTGTATGTTTGATGAGTGTGCGAGAGTTTTATGGCTGTATTGGGAATGAGCTGTTCTGGCTGAAGCAAGCGAATAGCTCCAAGGAGGCAGGGAGCCTGTGGTATCGGTATTGCAGAGAGGGTTGTCGGGGGGGGGTGTAGGGTATAGGGTGTAGGGGCCATCGTTGGCTGGGTGATTGGGTTATGCTCTGATTTTAATTTTGAAATCATACAAGTGCAGCACTGCAAAGTGATACATGCGGATTTATTTATTTATGTACGTTAGTGAGCATACATACACATGCATACATACGACATGTGTGTGTGTGTGTGTGTGTGCGTGTGTCTGTATGCTCGGTCGTTAGTGTGTATTTCACTCTCTATGCATGTGTGCGAGCTATGCGATAAAGCGCCTTACAGGATTTGGATGTTGGCTGAAGGCAATGCCGCTTCTGTTTGCAATTTGATAAGCTCTCTCTCTGGCATTATTTTTACGACATTTCTTTTTGACATGCCAGTCGCCTGAAAGTATGCAATAAAAATATCAATGCTAAGCCAATGTGTAAATCAGTGAATCTTATTGTTTTACATTGTATATTTTTTCTGCATTACTCCGCTCCGCGTTTCGCAAAACTCTGACTACTCCCGCCACCCCATCCATTCATCCAGTGACCGTTGAATACATTTCATATTCAGTTTATCAATTGATTGCTTTGCATTTCACTTGAAAAACAGCTTCAAACGAGTCGAGTGGATACGGAATAGGGATTTCTGTTGCACTCTTTGCAGTTTAAATAATAGCATTGTATTTGTATAATCCTTGTTAAATACACACTAGAGAAAGCTCTCTGTCTGAATACAAATTGTCTGTCATATTTGTTGGGCTTACAAAATTGTTATGATTTTCGTATTTTTAAAGGCAGACTAGAGACATATGTATAGGGAAAATTTTAAGAGCTATTGTATGTTGTCGATGAATTAAATATAAGACTGACAGCGAATTTGAAATTCACATAAATATTAACATTTAAACCGTAAATATATTTCATTCTTAAATATTTGAAAAGAGCTGTAAGGGAAATATTCTTATAAATATATGATAAAAGGTAAAACAAATCTTCTTCATTGCATTATCTATTATATGAATGCTTTGCTTGGTTTTGAATATCATTAAATAACACAATTTTTGGATATAAAACTGAGCTCACCATCATATTACTCTTATAATTTTTTACCACGTATATCTCAGTATATAAATGAAAACAATGCTTATCGTAACATGTCCCAAAAATGTGAAGCGATTTTTATTGCAATTCGATTAGCTTCATACACAAATCTATATACACAGCATGTGTTACAAAATCAACTTTAGCGGTAGTACATTTACAAACTAGACTTTACAAATATCGGATAGAGCGCTGTAACCGTAGGACTATACATAATCATGAGTGGAGACGCACTTAAACTAGAACTAAGCTACTGTGAAACTGAAACGGAAGTGTTACAGTGTCAATACAAAAATACAGGAGTAACCTTGGTTGTTGTGTACGATAACAAATACATCTCTACTTCATAAGTCCTATGGAGATTAAAAGAATATAAGTTTCACCAGTCCATAGAGCGCCCAAGCTGTCAAAGAATAGACGATGCCCAGCGTACAATAATGTAGAACCATCATGCTGCAATAAAATGATCACAAACAAAATAAGTCACATGTATTTGCGCTGCAAATTTAAGATTTACCGTTTGATGCGCCTTATGGATTCGGGTAAGTTGTTGGGATCGTCCTTTACCACATACAAGCGCAGCCCATACAAACTAACGCGAAATAGATTTATCCAGTCCAGATCACGCATATCGAAGGCAAACAGGCGCTTGTCTCTATCATCCAGCTTATCAATCAGACGCCGGACATTGTCGTTATCAAATCGAAACTCATTGGAGCTGAAGAACTTTAGGACATTGCTGAACTTGTGTATTTTCCTATAGATTTTCATCATTCTGCAAAACGATGGGAGTTCATTTAGAGACAACAGATAAACAACATGAAGCTATGTACCTGGGCTTCTTGCCCATGAGAACCATTATCAAGTCCATGAACATGGCGGGCAATGTGTGATACAAAAAGCAGAGTATGTGATACTGCCACATGTGCGGCACAATGGTGAAGCAAGGATACCAGATGGACTTTCGCATGGGTATATCGTTCACATACTTGAAGCCCGTCTGCATATAATTTCGCCAGGTGACCATATTGTCCGCATCCGGCACATAGTTATATATAGGCGGCGATTCATATCTGCAAATAGACAGGCAAGCATATATATCACATAGAGTTATGCCATTTTCTAGCCGTTGCCACTTCACATACGTATTTCTTGCCACATCCCAGGCGCTGGCCAGCAAAGCATTCACGCACATGTCCACGGGCACAATGTGCGCTTTGTTGTCCATGTTGCCGGTGAAAACACGCAGGACACCCGAGCCAATGCCCACGATGACGCCGCAGGGTCCATACATATTGTCAATCCAGCCAGTCACCGGCTCCCGATAGGTGGTGATCACTGCAAAGATCCCGAAATGAAGCAGCAGAGAAATAATGTTAATTTGCCAGCTATAACTTACCAATGCCGGGTCGAAATATGGTAACTGGCAATTTCTGTGCATGCTGCTGGACGACATTCTCGGCGAGCACTTTGGTGTAGGTATATGTATTCGGATAGCCCTTGATGATCGTCGGCGTCAGCGTATTCAGCGTGTGCTCGTCCAGGCACTCAGTCAGCTTGAAGGCATTGTCCCCGGTCATCATGCCGCTGTAGAACTTCTCCTGTATGTATCGCATGTTGCAGTGAGCAAATGCGGTTGAGACATGCACAAGAGCCTGTTCAATTTAGAAAGGAAAACAGGGATTAATTGGTTGCTACCTATCAGCTATCAGTTACAATAACTCTTAATCAATTCGATTTGGATTTTTATTGAATTCTCCTAATATTCTTTCATGTCATGATTAAAAACACGCAAATAAAAGGGTATCTCATAGTACATCTAAGTCGTGTATGCCTGCTGAATCTCAGTGATACGACTTATTATATTACTCTTATCAGTTTTATGAACTATTCAAGTCAGTACAGTGAGCAAATGCGGTTGAGACATGCACAAGAGCCTGTTCAATTTAGAAAGGAAAACAGGGATTAATTGGTTGGTACCTATCAGCTATCAGCTACAATAACTCTTAATCAATTCGATTTGGATTTTTATTGAATTCTCCTAATATTCTTTCATGTCATGATTAAAATCACGCAAGTTAAAGGGTATCTCATAGTACATCTAAGTCGTGTATGCCTGCTGAATCTCAGTGATATGACCTTTAATATTACTCTTATCAGTTTTATGAACTATTCAAGCCAGTACAGGGTATCATGTCGTATATACATGCCTACTTGAATTTAGTATGCGCATTGTCAATCAGCTTTCACTTTATCGACTTAACTGTAACACATATATCGTTATAATTATTCTTAATCAACATTTAAATGATTATTTTTTCCACCATATCAGTGCGTTAAAATAAATGCCACTAAATAGGCTACAGTGTGTGAGTATCTCATGGCAGAGAGTAGCCTTATTTTGCATTGCATTGTACGAAATCGAATTATGTATTCTTAATGAGCTTTTATTGCATTGACCACATCAGAGAATTTTCAAGTTGATGCGCATTGCATTGATTATAATTATTCTTAATTGGCTTTTGTTCTATTTATATTATATATTAAAGCATACCAATGAGGTGTTGCCCAGAATGCAACTTAACATATTCAAGAATTTTAACCGCTCTATGAAAGTTGTTAAATAATTGATTTAATTGTAACAGTAATTAAGTAAATGACAATAGGGACTAACGCTTCATACTAACAAATTGCTTTAACTTGAATCTCTTTTGATAGTATAGAAAAGTTTAAAACATTCTACTAAAGCAACAGTTTATATATATAGTATTAATATTGGAAATCAATTTGCCAGGCACCTAGAAATACCTTTCCAACACTTAAAGCTCTTAAGACTTTGTCAAAACTTATCCTTTTGATAATGGTTTAACCTCTACAAGAATTCTGGATTTCAATCTAAAGCACTGTCGAATTTTCGATTGCTGTACCCTAATTCTGTACAGTCCATGAACTTGCGTGACGTGACAGAGAAGCTTAAGCTTGTAAAACTCAATGATACAATGTTGCTTTCTAGCTGGCCTTGTTTCGACTTGAGCTCACCTTTAGGTTGACAATCTCTTTGGCCAGCTTGATGATCTCCTTGGTGCCATGCACATTGATGGCAATGGCCATTTTGAGCTTCTCATCGAATCGCACTGTGGCCGCACTGTGCAGCACAATGTTCACGTTCTCCTTGATCGTCTCGCACTCATCCTGTGAGATGCCTAGGCCGGGCAGCGAGCAATCGCCGCTGATGATTGTGATCTGGCAGCGATACTTTGGATTGATCTGTTTCATTTTGGCAAAGACCTAAACGCCATTGCGATAAAGGGACAGAGAGAGGTTGGTTAATTGATGTTGGCCAGCGGATGTAGGCGAATTGGCCAAATCATTTACCGGATCGTTGAACAAATCCTCAATGCGTGCATGGGCATCCTTGCCCTTTTTGGTGCGTATCAGCAAATATATTTGGGCCACCTCCGTGACGCGCAACAGTTTCTCAATAATAACTGCGTACAAATCAATTCGTTTTAGTATTGAATAATTCAAGTCACGTTCGCTGCCAACTTACTTTTGCCAAAGAAGCCGGTGCCGCCCGTTAGGAAGACGCCCTTATCCTTGTAAAACATTTGCATGGGCGACTCATCTGCAAAGATCAATGCAAACAGCCATTAAACAATTAGCCAATTTGATGCGCATCATTGTGCCACTCAAGTACCCAGCCAGCAGTGTGCCATCCTCTCTCACCCGCTCACCCACTCACCCACTGCTGTGTGGCACTTCCCAGCCGCCAATGCTCAACACTTGTTTGCCACCCACTTGACGCGCGTCACGAATTTAAATGCGCGCCCCAAAAGCCACTTCAATTGCGCATAATTCACGCTGTCACACACAACCACACACACACAAATACAAATACACAGCACGTACACACAGACATACACACGCACACACACGCACACACTGGCAGTCGCACGTAAAGAGCGTTTGGCATGTGGCTGCATTTTGGCCATATGTCAAAATGGCAACAACAACACTCAAAGTTAACGCCAATGCTGACATTGTTGTCGGCTGCTGCAGCTGCTGCTGGCTGCTGGCTGCTGCTGGCTGCCACTTGTGGGGCACTCATAAATATTTGCAAGTTAGCAGCTCGTCGAGCTATTCATCTATCGTACAATAGCAAACACACGCACACACACCACACACACGCACATACGATGTGTAGAACATGTAGGCACATTCCAAAGTCTTCAAGGTGGCTGTGTGTTGGGTTCGTCTGCTCTCGCTGCTGCTATGGCCTAATTGCCAATCGACGACATAAATCACTGTCATTGCATTGGCTATACAGGCTATGCACACACACACACACACTTAAGCACTTTGGCCACTCGATAATTGCATAATAAATGCAACATTGTTAAGGACTTACCCAGTTGGAAGGCATCCAGTTGGCTGCCACCCGTCGCTTCGCTGGCAGGCAGCGGCGTCAAGCATAACAAACTCACACATTCATATTCATACAAATACTGGGGCTGACACCTAGCGCACGACACTCGTACATCTTGTGGCAGGCAGGCCGCCTCCTTGCCCCCCCCCTGCCTAACGCCCAACGCCTAACGGTGGCACCCTGGGGTCGCACTCAACCCAAAAGCCACTTGGCGCGCTCACTCAAATGTTTTGTTTACCTATGCTAATTGGCTTAAATGCAACTCAAGCGCACTTCTCATCGCACCAAGCCGAAACTGAGCCGACGCTTCGAAGCCTACCCCCTCTCTCCCCCATTCCGTGCCCCATCCGGCCCCATCTCTGCCACTCCCCTCTGCTGCCGCCCATTGTTTATGAGCGCTTCGCAATTGAGCTCCAGCCCCCAACGCGTGGCCTCACTTGGAGTGCGGCATACGGCGTGCGCATTTAAAGCTTTTGAGCGCTTTGGGGCATTTGTTCAGCACCAGCAACAACAACAACAACAACAGCAACAGCAACTACAACAACAACAGCCGCCACTTTGAGTGAATTGTCAACAATTGTGTTGGCTCTTTGGATTTGCGCGCCGCCGTCGTTGTTGCCGTTGTTGCCGTTGTCTCTGGCAGACAAAAAGTCTGTCACATAATTTGTCAATTTCAACAATGTTGTTTCCCAGCACCAAGAAGACAAATGTAATTCTTCATGAATGCTTATTGTTTTTAAGAAATACCAAAACTGGTTCCTTGTTTGCTTGAGCTTTCTATATATACATACATACGTATATTTAGGTTTCGTTTTGGTTTTTGCGGTCATGCCTGTCATGTGCCACATGACCTTGGCCGTGGCAGTGCCCCCTCTGTTGTCCTGGTCACTCACCTTGGCTGCCAGTGATAAGCTGACAATGATCGTCCAACGATTTCGTATATCCATTTCTGATGTTCATTAATTTCGCATCGTCCATCGTGGTCAGAAAGTTGTTTTGCCGCGCTGTCAGCCGTACATGAAAATATAATTAATTTAAATATTATTATTATCAGTTGGAAGCAATTCTCAATTTATAATTTGTATTTGACTGTTAAGCGTTTAAAGTGTGCAAAATAACAATTTTAATAGCTTGCAAAACATGTTACAGTCTTAGGGGGATAATAGGATTTAGTAGAAAGCACTTGTAAGCCTATTATAACGAATAAAAGCGTATTTAATGTTTAAAACACTTAGAGTATATTTGTTTTCATTCCCAATTGGCAATTCACTCCTAATATCATTGTTAACTCAACCGCAAATTTCCTGTTGCACACAACTACTATATTTTCACTTTAAGCAGCTCAAAAGCAAGTTCGCCAAAGCATATTTAATAATTCTCACTTGTGAATTGTGGAATATATGAATTTTGTTGGCAAGGAGCCTTAACACATGTTTGTAGACTTTGCTTTCAAGTTTAAACTCTCAAACAGACTAATATTACACAATAACAATAGGATACTTTTTACACCTGAAACAAGTTGTAATTCGCCAGAGTAGACGATATCAACAGGTGATTTCAGTACACAATATCTTCATAACATTGACGTATGTGGAAAAATAGCATACAAAAACTACATCCCTGACTTTTTATATGCACATACATATTAACATTACCCGTTTATCTATTTTACATACATTTTTTCAGCGAAATAAAGTCCGAGCTCTCATTGTGCTGCATTTCAGCAGTTTTATGTTGTGGCATTTTTTGTTGTTGTTGTTGTTTAAGCTTTAAGCTCGAATCCTGCTCACTGATTGAAGTTAATAATTGTCTAACTAATTAGGAAAGGCTTCAATTGAATTGGTTAAATGTGTTCAGGCAATTACAAGACCGGCGGCGGTCTCCATGCGACTGTTTCGTGGCGACTGAAAATCAAATATAAGTAAATTTCATTACAAAATTTAATTAAAACTTTACTCTGGCTTTGTTTGCCGCGACTACGCATTGAGCAAGGGAAGCACGGAACTAACATTTCTAATGAAGTGCCAGACGCACCTGTTGACGAAAAAAACGAATTAAAAATTCAGCTCAAATACAATTTTAATAAAATGCATATTATGAAGCAAAGTGAAAGCGAACCCAACTGAAAGTGGATCTCCAAAATACAATATCAACGTCGAGTATTAAGCATTGGTGTTGGTTTTGGTGTTGTGTTCTTTTAATTAAAGCTCAATACATAAAATGTACTTATCGGTCATGTCAAAGAAGCTATTGTACGCTTTAAATATGCAAGTACAGTACAGATATTTGAGAACAGTCTGGAGAAATGAATTGGAATGTGGACTGTTAATGCTAAAACAAATTCAGAGAGCATATGATTATTTTTTCTATTTATCTGTATTTGGCCTTCTATTTATTTATTTCATAAATAATACACTTCTCAAATATATTTTTTTAAAATATTTTATTAAAGAATAAATAAAAAGCTTCATATTTAAACTTAAGCTTGGACTAATCTTAATCTGCATAAGAAAAATAATAGACTACCAAATATTAAAGTCATGGATTTAATTCATTTGTTTATTTTGGCCGGCTTGAGAACGAATTTTTAAAAATATATTCTTTTTCATATAGAAACCCAACGGACATGGCCATTTCCGCTGTGAATGCTGATAAAAAATATGAGCGTGTACGTTTTTATATAAATATATATTTAACGTGTATAAGTTCAGGGAAACATACTTTTATTCAAGCCAATTTACGAATAGCTGCGTAAAAATTGTTGATATTTGAGTAAAATTCAGTGTAAAACAAGTGGGAAAGGATTATCTTCGGCGTGCCGAAGATTTTATACTCTTTTCGAACCTTTAGACAATTTTCACTCTGCCAACTGCAGCACTTTCATATGATGTAAAAATTCGTTTTATCGCGTGGCATTTATTTTTTTTGTTCTAAGAATTGATCTCTTTTGAATCCAAATTTTCTATTGAAATATTAAATTTATTTCCAGCAACAAGATATAGTGGTCCGATCCTGCTGGCTCCGATCAATATGTTGTCATTTTGAATAATAAGTATATGTGCAAAATTTCATCGCGATAGCTTTGAAAACATGTGATTTATCGTCAAAACCGACTTCTAGATGTATGGCACCTATAAGATATAGTAGTCCGATCCGGTTCCGGTTCCGACCAATGTGCTGTCCCTTTAAATAATAGATCTCTGTGCAAAGTTTGATTACGATAGCTCAAAAACTGAGGGACTAGTTTGCATACATACAGACAGACAGACGGACAGACGCACATGGCTAGATCAATTTGCTTTGTCATTCTAAGCAAACTGGCATACTGGGGGTCTCCGACGCTTCCTTCTATGCGTTACAAACTTCAGCACAAACTTAATATACTATATTCTTCGAAAAAAGCATAAAAATACACATTTTATAAATTCGTTAGCTGACTCACTTGGTCTATCCCTGCTCATTTTTATCTTACCGATTCCAATCGTATAAAAATAGAACTATCGAATTTAGTATTTGTCAGTATTAAGGTCCAATTTAATGCTTCCGTTTCTCAATACTAATGAGAGGGCGTGCGAATAATTAGAGAATTAAATTGCAAAATCATCCAAACAGAAACACAATACTCGTCTGTCCAGTAGAATTGAATAAAATTTAATTGAAGTGCTCATGTCGATGACACTGTTGTAT
Source organism: Drosophila flavopinicola (assembly GCA_035042425.1). Lineage (NCBI taxonomy): Eukaryota > Metazoa > Arthropoda > Insecta > Diptera > Drosophilidae > Drosophila > Drosophila flavopinicola. The sequence continues at coordinate 4,319,576 of JAWNLL010000459.1, read as the reverse complement.
TTTAATTGCACACAAATTAATAGCCAAAAATTCAAGCTAAAACAAAAAGCAAAAAGAGCAACTGGAATGCTAAAGATAAAAAACCATTACTAATAATAAAAATTGCGCAATTCAATGACAACTAAATGAATTAATTACATGATCAACTGCGACTAGCAAGTTCAATGAGAGTTGACTATGTAAATGGTGCAGTCGGAAAACACAGAGTCAGTGTTGCCAGACACAAACAATAATTGTAAAGAAAACCATCCGCAACGAATGCATGCAGGAGCAACAACAACAACAACAACAACAGTAATGGGGTCCAAAACGTGGCCGGGCAAAGAAGACGAAACGAAACGAAACTGAACATTAAATAATTTGAGTGTCGAAGTCTCGCACAATTAACCCATATTTGCAATGGAAACCAGCCAGCTAGCCAGCCAACCAGTCAGTCAGTCAGTCAGGCAGTCAGTCAGTCAGTTAGTCAGCTAGTCAGTCAGTCAACAGCATTCAGCATGTTGCATTTCACACCAATTGAGGGGATTTTCCCCCACTTGGCTTGGCGCGCACTCAGTCGTATGAATGACGAAAGCTATGAGTGGTGAGAGAGGCAGCCGGGGCACCCAGAGGCAGGTGGGGCTGTTGTACGCTCGGTTGGCTGGGCAGTTTGCCAAGCTGACGGACTGGCTGAGTGGCTGACTGCCCGCCTGCCTGCCTGCCTGCCTGCCTGCCTGCCCGACTGGCAATGCCGGCCAAAAAGCCACAGCAACTGATTGCACCACACCGGCGACCACAGCGCCACCAACGCCAACATCAAAAACTGAACTGTAGAACGCACTGCACGACTGCCCGGCTACTTTAGCTATCATACTTATTTTTGGGGGTGAGGCTGCTGCCTGATTTTGTATGCGAATTTATACATTGTTTAAGTATAGGCCACAGCTGCAGGCACTGCCTTCGCCTTGCTGTTGTTGCTTATGTTGCTGTTGTCTGTAGCTGCTGCTGCTGTTGCTGCTGCTGCAGTCTGTTGTCGACACCAACTTCCATCGGTGATGCACATCGAAGCGCGGCTAATTGAAACATTTGGCACAGTGTGCCAAAACGATGCAAACAGCTCGGCAGTCATAAATATGCATCATACGAAAGCAACTACTTAAAACATATTTAAGTGCTTCGATAACCGATTACAAACACTAATCGAAAGTGGGAAAGTAGTGCACATTAAGTATACTTCAGTTTCTGCATCATACGAAAGCAACTACTTAAAACATATTTAAGTGCTTCGATAACCGATTACAAACACTAATCGAAAGTGGGAAAGTAGTGCACATTAAGTGTACTTCACTTTCTTCATCATAAATATAAACATTTGTAACCAATATTGCATGCCAACTAAATATTAAATATCTTAAGTATAAACGCACAAATTAATATGGATTTTAATGTGTTAACTTAAATACTCACAAAGAACTAAATTCTTGCTCCTGAATAAGTTAATCTGAAACATTATATTTATTTTAAGTTTGGGATAATCTTCACTTATAGTAGATAACTATTTGTAATTAAAATTCAGCTTTTATGAATTCACGTTATAAATATAGTTGTAATTATTGCTAATTGGTAAGCAAATATTTTTAATTAAAATTCAGTTATTGATACAGTTATCAATTGCAGTTATCAAATGAGTGATGGTATTGTTAAAGTCGAATGACAACAAAAGGCTAATTAAAATAAAGTAATACAATTTATTACGGCCATTTATGCAATTGTCGAATAAATTCTTTTGGCTTTCGCTTAAAGTATTTATATTGTTAAAGAACTACGGAAATTGCATCAACACGACAGCTAAATCAATTTGAAACAAATCAATTTATTTACTCAATTTATTCATTCTTTTGATTGTGACCAAAAAAAAATGGAATGAAACGTTTCTTGGATAATTTGTATGCAATTTATGAAGTGCAAAAGGACGTCCATAAGTCATATCATTACACTAATCCTTTTTCATTTGCAGAATAATTTTAATTATTATTTAAGCTTTACAAACCATCATCAGTTAAAAGGATCGATTTGGCTTTAATGTTTTAATAAGCTGTGATAAATGTAATGATACTTATATTTGTTTCAAACATGAATTGCAAATCGAGTTATAAACTCATTCACTGGCTTTGTGCCACCGTTGAAGCTTCCCAGTCCAATGTCACACTGTTGTTGCTGTTGGCACTTTTGATACTACTTGGTGCTGTTTCTCGTGCTTGGCTTGTTTGCCGCCAATGCTGCCGCTGCCGCTGCCGCTGCTGTTGCTGCTTCAACTGCAAAACTCGAAACAATGGCCCAAACACACAAAAGTATGAATCGCAACAATAACAACAATCGCGCTGCAAAACTAAAAGCAATGCAACAACATCGCGCCTCGCATATTTCAATGAACCCAAATGCGAATCGAAGAGCCAACGCCAGCAACAACAACATTAACAACAACAATAACAACAACCTGCCGCCCCTTGCAGCGCCACCATTTACAGCTTGTCCGCGTTTCTGAGGCTCATTCGCTTTGAATTTTATTTAATGCTTTTGTAATAAAGTGTAAAATGGTGAAAAAGTGCAAACAACAGCAATGGGAGCTGAGCTGAGCTGGCTGGCAGGCAGGCAGCAGCGCCCAGGGAAGCCCCATTGCATAATATCAACAACATCATCATCAACGGTAGCAACAACAACAGCAACAACAACAATAGCAACGGTGAGAACAAGGGAGCCGCAATAAGAACTACGGCAACAGCAGTAGCCACATTAAAAGAAGAAGAAATAATTAACAGCAACAGTTTGAAAGTCCATAAAGCGCAAATGGTTGTCGTTGCCGTTGCTGTTGTTGCTGTTGTTGTTGCTGTTGCCATCAGCCGGCAGTGGCAAGCTTTTGCCCCGCCGCATACTTCATCCTTCATTGGGCCCCACCGCATGTGCCATACAACTTCCGACTTCCGACTGGCTGACCGGCTGGACTACGGTAGATTGTTTGTTGTTGTCTCTGTGTCCTGAGCATGGGAGAGAAATTGGTATTGCGAGCGCTATTCGTATTGGGTACGACTGCCCCAAACAACCACCCACCCACAAAACAGAGACGACAGCGGCGAAGTCAGTGCGAAAAATATACGTTAAATCTATTAAAAGATAATTACGTGAAGACAAATGAACGGTGGGTTGAGAGCGGAGGAGCTCAGCTGAAACTGGAGGAGCAACTGGGGCCTGGGCTGTCTCTGAGGTTGTCTGCACTGCACACATACATATGTACGATGCTGTTATTATTGGAGTTCGCTGATACGATAACGCTAATGGATATGGATATTGATTATAGTTTTTATGCTACTGTCGCTGCTGATGCTGCTGCGGCTGCTGCTGCTGTGCGGATAATGATCATTTTGATTATATTGATGCGTCATTTTATGAGCCGCAATGGTATTGAAATTGAGTGGTTTGTGACAGCGCCTAGTTTATGGGCAGCACGATAATGGGCAGCACTGGCAACAAGATATTCATGTTGCGCCCTCAACCACACAAGGGAATCTCAATTATTAGCTGCTTCAATGTGTGTGTGTGTGAGAGAGTCCTTACGTTTAATTAATATTGCCAAATGCGTATACGTAATTATTGCTTGATGCTATGATATTGACTTTTGGTCATTTAGCAAGCGTATAAATTGCAATTAGAAAGCTCATAGCAGCGGTAAATAAATAGAAGATGTTAGCTGTGAGAAAATCTGGAAGAAACAAACCGATCATTATCTAAAGTGCATTGAATAAACAGCTGGGGAAAATGCAAGCCAAAACTGATAATGTCTAGCACTAATTAGGTGAAACGACTTTAGCTTGCTTGTTAGCAGCCAGGTGTGAAGTGCAGGGGTCAGTTAATTGCCACTGTGGGATAATAAACGAGAATAGTTCGCGTTGCTGCTGCTGTGCATTGCACTCAAATTGAAAAATAAAAGTCCTTAGCATGCTAATCAACGCAGCCAAGTGTCTAAGTCTGTGAGGCACGTGTGAAAGCTGGTGTGTATCGGCTTCTATTATCTAATTAAGAGTTTCAAGCAAAAAGTCAAGCAATTACAATTACAGTGCTACGTGCTACGTGCGTTAGGTATTGCGCTGGTCTACGGGTTTTTCCCAATGTCAACTTGAAAACCCTTATCAGCATTGGCATCTTTCGGTCTAAGCCAAATTGCTGCGCATGCGTAAAGTGGCAATACGTACAATATGTTTGGAGTGGGAAGCTTTTGGGGCTAGCTAATGAGCGTTGGCGTTGGCGTTCACGTCACATTGTTGATATGCCTCATTGATGGCATTGCGGTTGCGGTGTTTGCCCGCCTGGCTGCCTGGCTGACTGCCTGCCTATCTACCTTGCCTGCCTGCCTGCCTGCCTGCCACGCCCCTCTGTCGGCACACAAACACACATGCAGATACTACATCTGTTGTGCGCACCTGAGTGTAACCGAATTGTTGTTGCTGCTGCTGGCTCTTGGCTGTTTGGCTGCTTGCATGTTCGCGTTTCAATTGTTCGTAATGGGCCTGGCCATAACGTTTATGCATGAGTTAGGCAAATATTAATAAGCATTGCCTCGCTTTCGCGTTACCACATGCCCGCCCAATAACAATCACATCACATCAAATCAAATAAACCGAACTGCCCATGTTGCTGAGTAGCTGAGTAGCTGCCACATTAAACGATTTGAAATTGTACGGTAATTCAGCCGGGCTGAGTGAAATCTGACACGTTTCGTATGTAATACCCAATTATGAAAGAGTCGAGTGATATCTAAATGGCAATTGAAACAAGACATTAAGCATACGAAGTGTTGTGCAATTATTATGCGCATACATATGTACAAATTATATTCAATTCATTTACTTGCAATGGATATGGTTGTTCTCTCTTTTTTTAGCCATGCTTATTTCATGCAGCGGTAAAGGCAACTTAATTATTGTTCATTATATGTTTCGTATTTTATTTTTAATTTCACATCATTTAATTTTATTTTAATCAATTCAGCGATGCGTCGGTTGAGCTGATTAAATTTTTATTTAATTTGTGCGATCATTTTCTAAATCAAATTCAATTGTTCGCAGCGCCATTATTACACCAATTTATTTATGGTCAATATTTCAACATTGAAAATTGCACACGAATATAAAAAACCAAAACAACAAAAAAAGCCAAACACAAGTCGCGTACAGACATTTTAATTACATAATTCGCGCATTATCAATGACAGCAACACAACAAATACAACAACAACAGCAACAACAAATTTTATAACATCTAAAAACAACAAGCGAGACCTTACAAAATCGATATGCAACAATAACAAACAATAAACATGTCCCGTTATACTCGTAATTTATATTAATTAATAGGTTTTTTAGCGCGCAAATTCCCGGTCAAAAATCACAGCTTCAACAATTGACGGCTATCGCAGCAATAAAAAAAAATTAAAAAACAAAAAAACAAAACCAATAAATAAATAATAAATAAATATATTTTTCAAGCGCTTGTAACCTGAAGCCATTTGAACGTTTTATTTATATTTGTTGCAGTTTTTGCGTATTTTTTTTGTTGTGCTGAATTTGCTGGCAATATTTGTTTTGTTAATATTTATTTATGTGTACATAATTTAATAACATCGCTAAGTATTGCATGGCCTATAATTTGACTTGTTGTTGTTCCTATTTTTTGTTTTTCCTCCATTACTACATTATATTAATATTTATGCGGTGGGCATTGAGTTGTGTAGCGGCTGCCACAATTTTTCCGGAGTTAACTATTCGCATTTTGTTTACACATTTGCGAATTATGGCTAAATAGGGATGGAAAAGGGGCATGCCATAAACAAATAGTGCGTAAATTCTATTCGTATTATTCTAAATAATAATCCTTAAAGATATTTAATGACCCTTGGATGATAATCCCTAATAAAAGACATAGGTGAATGTAAAGTCAGTGGCTAAGAGTAGAGAGAAGCAAAAGCATTTTTTATAACATGTGTACATGTGAATTGATATATTTCAAAAATATTTAAATTTAACACTTTGTATTTAGCACATAAGCAATAAATATATAATTAGTTTAATCATTTAGCTGCTGTAAAAACAATTGGATTAACCAGTCTTAATAGTATTTAATAGAATAAATCATTGTTTTACTACATGGTTTAAAATAAATTTTAAAAAAAAAGTTCATTCCAAGGGAATAGCCAATATCAATTGATTTACCATTATTATATTAACTTTTTGTTGCTTTGGACTTTATTCGCAAATAAAATAACATTTATCGCAGCTCTTTATTTCCATGCCTGATAGGCTTGAAATTTTTTTTACAACTGCGATTAACCAAATTATTTCATCATAGAAAACTAGATCTTAAATATTTTCATTTATTCAAAAATGATGCAACTTTAAACGGTCAATTTGACTATTAAAAACACTTAAATGTAAATATATCAGGTTAAACGAGATCAACGATTGGAAAGCAAATTACTTTTGCAATTAAATCGACAAAATTGAATAAATTTTGGAAAATAGTACTTTGTAGCAACACGTGTTTTTAAAAGCACAAAAATACTTTTTACTTTTCCATAATAAAGGAAAATCTATCCCGACACAGTACGAAGGTCAAAATCGTTAAGCTAATGTTAAAGTTATAGGTCAGAACACAAAAGTGCAATTTTAATGATACTGTTTGCAAAAAAAAAACGAAGGTGTTTAATTTAATTGCACTTGTAAAGGTTCTATGAGACTTTGAAATTTAAACGTTCTAGGTTAATTACCAATTAGCAATTGAACATAAGTAACAAGATAGCACCAGATAGCATTATTTTTACTCCAATGAAACTCAATTGAAAGGCAAAGTGTTAAAACCCATTTAAGCCTTATAATTAATATGCTTACATTTTTGTATGTAATGTAATGCGAAACAAGCATTGAACAGAAAGTAAGTTTCAAATTCTATAGCAATGTGACATACGACATGAAAGCGACAGCTACAAAATATACTTACATACAAAATAAGTGTATATATATATATGTATATATGTACAATCACGAGTGGGGGGGGCGGAGGTGGAGCTTGGGGGCTGGCTGAAGAAATCACGTCATAAACGTGGCGAGCACGAATTATTTACAAAGCAGGCGAAAGCCCAAAAGAGGTCCCAATAAAATAACAATAAACTATGTCACACTTTGCTGGCTAGCCAGTGGGTGTGCGTGTGTGTGTGTTTGGCAAACCATAAAAACAAAGCAACAACAGGCCGCAAGAGCAAAAGCAAAAGCATAAACAATTGTATTACAAATACGACTACAAATGCATAAAGCAGCGCCTAACAACAACGAAACTCTGCTTCTTCTCTTCCAGACGATTATTTATTGTTAACGATTTATATTTGTTGCTGCTATTGTTGTTCTTGCCACTCAAAACGCTCCGATTTCAAAGCTGTGTGTGTGTGTGTGTGTGTGTGTGTTTGTGTTAGTGTTAGTGTGTTTGTGTTGTACGTGCGAATGTTTGAGTGCGAGTGCCAGATTGCAAGCTGCGTGTGGGTTGCCTTCGCACATCGATTGAGCCTGATTGCCGGCTCAAGTGTCGGCAGCGTCACACGGATGCAAAGGCGGCGGGAGCGGGGGCGTGGCAGGGCGTTTGGGGGGCGTGGCTGTATTGCGTGCGGAGCTAGCGCACGGATGAATAGATGAGCTACCTCTGCGAAGTAGGCGACTTGACTCGGGCCTAGTCGGATCTGGTCTGGTGTGGTCTGGTGTGGTGTGGCATGAACTGGCCGTAAGGCGCAAGTGTTACAGATTGTTTGCCCACACGTTGCCGCATTGCTTTTCGTCATCGTCATCGTCATCGTCATCGTCGACTGTGCGGCATGTTTGACAGCAATGAGTGCTTGACACGTACAAAGGCTTTTGTTTGGCCTAAGTGTTCTCGTTCTTCTTGTTGTTGCTCATCTGGCCGTTTATCTTGCCATTGTGCATGTTATTTAGTGTGCGCTGTTGCTGTTCTTCTTCTGCTTATCAATGTGCACTCTTCACAAACTGTATCTGTATCTGTATCTTTATCTGTGCATGTCAACTATTTATGCGAGTGTGTTTGTATTGGCAATTTCATAGAAATTCATTTGTTACGCTCGCTTAAACAACAATTTGCTATTGCTCTGGCTCTTGTTACACCCCATTCATTGACACTGTCCCGCCCAGTTGTCGAGCTGCCCTCGAACTGCGCGTCAACAGCAATCTGGCTAGAACCCCATCGACCCCCAAAACCAGACAGAACGACCGACAGACCGACAGACCGAGCGACCGACTGACCCAGTCAAAGTAGCACAAAGATACTTTAGTACCCAGACATTGTTGCTACAATTTGCTCATTACTTTTTATCACTTGTACATCAGCCGTCTCAGAAGACTACCCCATTGGTAGTCAGGCATTGGCCTTTGGCACCAAAAGTAAATTGTTGCCCCTTTTTTCGACTCTTTCCCATCTATTGTGTGTGTGTTTTTTTTATAGCTGTTTCACTGATTTTTGCTTTGTTAATTCCTATGATTGCGCTACTGCTGCACCCTCAAAGCCAACAACGAACTGCAAATAGACCATGGCTTAGCCAACAAACAAACAAACGCACAACAACAAGAAGAACAACAAACATAACTACAGCTATAGCCATAGCTATAGCAAAATTCGAATTGTGTGGCCACGAGCATTTTACATGCAACATATAATTATGCATTTGTGGATTCGGATTCGGATACTTGATACCAAATATGAACAGGCTGAACTGGCTGAGCTGCCTGATCCCTGGACCTGTGCCCGTGCCCACATGCACTTGGCCAGCTGGACGGACGACTGTTGGCCGACTGGCTGGCAACATTTATTTTGCTCATTTTTATGCGGCACGCAAATTGCATGCAATTTATTTCGCTTGTTGCAAATCAAAAATTTCCATAAAATCAAATGTTTGGCACAATGTTTGCGCAGCGCATAAAAATATATTTAATGCTGCATAAAAGTTATTACTTCATTCGTTTTAAAATGCAAATAAATCTGTTTGTGGCCTTTTGATTTCTGGCTTTGTTCTGCCCCGTTTTGTTTATGTATTTTAAAGTAAGCAGCATGCGAAATAAATTAGAATGTTTCGCTCCATAAGTAATTTATCTACAGCAGCTGCCATTCTGGTAAATGGTAAATGGTAAATGGTAAATAAAATGATTGTTTGAAATGAAATTCAATGTGTTTTCAATCAAATTAAGTAGCAATAACTATAAGCTATTATTCAATGGCCAGCTGATAAATAAATATGCAATCGTGTGTATCTGATTACTTGTAGGGAAACCGAATATCAATATCTGGATAACAATAATATTAATAACAACCAAACAGAAACAATTGAAAGTCAATTCATTTTACCATTTATTTATATATTGCTCAATTTTTTTTTTAATAAATACTGAAATATAATCCGCACACTAGCTTATCCCAGCCAGCCAGTAGCTCAAACACAATACTCACACTCACTTGACTCGCACGCAAAGTCAAAATCGAAAATGCTTTGCGTATTTGCATATGAAAACTACTTTCTATCGAAATCAATGATTGCTCGAGCATTGCTTGTGGGAACTACAAATGCCACGCCCCCATCCAACAAGCAACCCCATCCGTAGCCATGTGCCGCCTCCAGCTAGACGTGTATTGAAACATTGAAAGGAGCCGGGATTGGGTTGAGCTTGTGGTGCTTTGGCGTTTTCATGTTATTACTTTATGTTTGCCTCCAGTTATGCATACGATAACCATAAATATGCCAGCCATCTTTGCTGGCCCAGTGGTCGTCCGGCAGCAGCGGCAGCAGCAACAAAAGCATGTGAATAATACTTTGTGCTTGTATTAATGCATCCCAATATTTATACTATGGCTCAAAACAATAAATAGTAAAAGCTGGATTATGATTAAATCGATTTCATGGAGCGTTTGCGATACTTTCATATTTGCCGGATGGCCCAAAACGTTCGTCTTGCCTTTAATCCTGCAGCAATATGTATGCGGATGAGTATGTGTGTGTGTGTGTGTATGTGTGTGTAGCTATTCGCTGGCTGCAATGCGCCCAAAGATAGGCAACGCCCACGCACGTTTATCGATTGCCCTTGTATGCTTTAACGCAACAACAGCAACAACAACAAAACAAACGAAACGGCGCAAGAAACCATAAAAAATAAGTGAAACGTTTTTGTGGCAGGGCCCATTGCACTGGGCGTTCTGTTGCATAAACGCAGCCAGCAACATATATACATACAATATATGTATATATATATGTATATATATATGTATATATTGATAAATGCAAACATAAATGTATGTTGAAATCACTTTGTGTGCAAAATAAATACAAGCACGCCGCTTTCGGGCTACATAACTGAATTGCTTGCCCATCCGATCCCAATTGATTGAGGGACTCGTCCAAATTGAATGAATCAATCCAATCGTATGCAAATGCAATTGAATTGCAGCACCACCCTTTATACTCCGGGGCTTTGCCAATGTCCGGTTAGCTACTGACTGCATTCGACTGGACTATGCCACCAAAGTAAGACCAACGACTTCAATAATGCTCAATGTTGTTGTTATGGCCTCCGGCTTTTCGCACCCACACACAACTTCCGCTTGAGATTCGACGGAAACTTTCGTTGACGCGACGCGAGTCGAGTTGAGTCGAGAATGCCAATTAACATTAATCTTGTTCACATATTTGTTTGCACAAATCATTCGAAAATCAAGTATACGTAAGTCTATTCGGCAACAGTTCTGACCATATATATATTTCTATTTATGCCACTTATTTGCTCAACTCTTTAAGCACCGAACGTTCCACGTTATATCAGCCAACAACACACACACGCACACACACACACACACCTCTCAACAATTCCGCACTGCGAACACCTCACGTGGCCATTGACCATATTCCATGTGGTTTCGGTTGTGGTGCGTGCAGTTAACTTCCTCATGCCGAGCCATCCTTCTGGATTCGGATATGCACTGCATCCGCTCCCGCTCCCACTTCCAATCCCAATCCCCCTTCCCCTGCCTCTGCCATCTCATAGCACGCTGAGCGCTCTTTGATTTTATGATTTAGCATTGAGCGGAATCTGTATGCAATGCTTTCGGTTTTATTTCATTTTCATTTTTCTCTTGATTTCATTTTATTTCGTAAATTCCAGCCCAAAGCACTTTGTATTGCGATATGATCATGGTGTTATCCGCTTTAGCGGTTACCATTTCCATACACTTCCATAAAGAGCTTACATACGCTTTGCCATCCATATAAGGTAAGTGTGTATGTAATTGTCATGCTTTCATTGACTGAACTAAGCAAAGGTCACAAAATAATTGGATGGGGAAATAAATGTGCAAGGAAATGTCTCAACTCTAGAAGATTAAACATAAGGTATTAAGTGTTCGGTGAGGCTCACTTAGTGCTTGTTTTTAGTATTTTTGTGGCTTTTCTTTTCGACTTGGCGCATTTTGACTAACATTATTTGCTGGATATAATAACTTAATCTGTCATACATGATATATGCCTTATGTATAGCTGTAAAAGAGTACCTAATAGTCACAGCAACCCTTTAATTAAGACATATTATAAATACATAGTAATATATGTGCATATTAATGACAATGTATTCATATTACAGTGTTGCTTATTTAATGCATCGCTCCACCTTGAAATCAGACCAGTCAATTACATGTTACAAATTATATTACTGGGCAAAGGTTCTTAACTCAGAGCACATATGTATATATAATTAAGATAACGACTCTACCTGAAAGTACAATTAGCATAAACACTGCAGCAATTAGTTATTAAAAAACTTCGAAAGTCGCCCACAAATTAAATCACGTCTGGTGACGAAAATGTCAAATGAGAGATTTCGAAATTGGGACTGGGCCGCGATTGGTAACCAAAGCACAGGAAGAAAACGCTCGCACACGTTTCAACATCACAGAGCTGCGTAATGCATAACAATACTACGTGTATCAATATCCATGGAAAGCCCGATCGCAGCACGTTTGCGGAACCGTTAAGAATGACCATTGTAGTATTGATACCTCCATTCTGGACAGCGATTTATGTTTGGAAAGTGTGTTTGCATGCACAGACACACATACACTATTGGGCTTGAGATTTAGTGGGAAGTATCTTTGTATCTTTATGAGAACCACCCGTTCAAGCAACACTCCCAGCAGTGCCACACCGCAAACAACTTTTATTTTCACATATATCTGTTAGATGCCACGTACAAATGTGTACGTGTGTTGTCGTGCGTTTTGATATTTTAAACAAATATTTAAAACAAATTACCAAAGCGCAAAAGAAGCACGCAAATGTCGAAAAAGCTAAAAGGAGCCCAAACTCATTGTCAATGTACAGTGGCTCAAGTGGGTTTTCAACAGCAGCAAGAAGCGAAACGATAAGTTAGATATTCGAGTAATGTTAAATAAACTTTAGTAAGAGAATTGCGTTTGTGGAGAGATTGAAAAAGAGACAAAGAGAGAATGAGAGAGAGTCATTCCTTTTTTACTTTCGATTATATATTAGTCCCAGACAAATGTCTGTCTAAATCGCCATTTTAGATAATACACAGACAGTGGGGCATTCTGTATTCTTTCGAAAAAGAAAAAAAAATATTATACTTAAATTCAAGTTGAAATATTCTGCATTAATTACTATTGAAATTTACTTTGGATACTCTGAAAAACCAGCACTTTAATATTTAGTTATGTGACATTTGAATGCATTTTGTTGGACCACTGTGCCTGGCATTGCTTTGATTTATTTACGAGCTGAAAGTTGGTAGCCACTGTGGTGTTGGCTTTTAGTTAGTATCACTGCTACCATTCACATAGTTTTGTCTGCGGTTACTGTGGCTAATATGTGCACACACAAGCACGCACGCTTTTTGGCTTAGAAATTCGAAAAAAGATACAAACTTTTTGGCTAGCCAGTGGACAGTGGGCAGTGGACAGTGGGCAGTGCACAGTGGGCATTGAACATGGCGGTGCGTGTGGCACTCGGGGGAGGTGTGGGTCCGGGTCCGGGCAATGGCAATGGCTACAGTTACGGCTGTGAACCGACAGCATTGGCGACTGTTGCGCATAAATTGTGCAAACAAGCCGAAAACCGAAAGCCGAAAAACCGAATAGCCGAAATGGTAGTGGGCCAAAGATGTGGCAAAGCCAAACGCACAAAATGTGAAATGCTACACAGCGTGTGTGCTTGTGTGTGTATCCATGAGATACAAATAAGCAGCAAGATTCAAGTGAGCACTTACTTAATAAAACGTCTGTGCCCGATGCGTGTGCATGGCGCGTCGGATCGTGAATGGTTTGTCATCGGCTTGGAACCTGTCAGTCAGTCGGCTAGGCTGTCTAGCTGCCCAGTTGTGCAGTTGTGCAGTTGTCCAGTTGTCCAGTTGTCCAGTTGCCCAAAGTTACCCAGCGCTGGCTGTCAGAGTTTGGCCACTTTTCGTGTCTGCCAAATTGTGTCAAACTGGTTTAAGCGTATAGGCTGCAATTGGCTCGCAATTTGATTGAAACTTGGTAAATTGTTTGGTCGTGGTATTTATTGTGGTGCAACCGCATGATCTAACCACCAGCCGGCAGGCGCGCACCACTGCCACCTGCTTTTGCACTAATTATGTGCAACTCTCTCTCTCTCTCTCCCTCTCTCTCTTCCAACTGCACTCGTAAATAATTCGCAGTGGAAACTTTTGTTTGCGGAAGTTGTCGTTTCGTACACAATGCGATTTTCAGGTTCTGCGCTAAGCGCTCAACTTAAGTTCCTGCTTAAAACCGGTTCATAAGCCAAATTAGCGAAGAACAATGCGATTAACTTAAGCGCACTGATGCCGAATTGAAAATGCACTCGTATTAAATTTCCATTATTAAAATCAGCAGCGCATCCACTGTTGCATCTTTGTGTCATTTCACGCAAAACACAAAAATGCGTCAAAGTTGGCGACATAATGAAAAACAACAAAAAAAGATGCATGCAAACTGCATAAATGCTTCCTGAATCGAATTTAATTGTATTTGTAGCTGCATATGCAACCGTATCTTTATCTGCAACCGAATCTGTAACTGTAACTGTAATTGTAGCCGTATGTGCGTATATGTATGCAACTGTATCTGTATCTGCATGTGTATCTGTATCTGCATGTGTATCTGTATCTGTAACAACACGCTTTTCCAACTATCTGTCAGGCTGTCGGGTGTTTGCATCCGACGTTGCGGCTTTCAGGTTTAATTGGCTGCGGAAATATTCCATGTGATTGCTTAATGAGATCCAACTCATTTTTATTGCCAGTGCACAAAAGTTAAAAGGTTAACAAATTAAACAAGCAACTGCAACAGCAACAGCAACTGCAACAGCAACAGCAAACAGCAACTACAACTCCGACAATCCAAATAGGTAAACAATCGACAGGGGGGCGTGTGCACAAAGTTTATTATTCAATTATGCGTTCATTAAGGTACATAATTATTAATTTAATTAAAGGTAACAACATTGCATCAATTTGATTTTCTTTCCACTCGTTTAAATTGTGGACTTTTTGTTGTAATTGAGAGCAATATAAGTTTTCTTTGGTATGAGTTCGGCTCACCTCAAGTACTCTTTTCCTATACCTTATATCTTCCTACTTCATACCTATTCATATGTCTGCTGAATGTTGCATACCAAAAATGTTTAGTTAATTGTTATAAAGTTTCAACCATAAGTTAGAATATTTCTACACATTTAATTATAGTTTACCAAAAGGCATATTAAATACAAATATGAATAGGATCGATTACTATAAACTTAACTAATAAGCAATCAGCATTCAAAGCAAACAAATAAATTGAATAATCTAAAATTAATTTAATAGTACGAAAAGGCATAATTGCAAAAATCATTCAAAGATTTTGATGGATTTAATTGCCAGACTTTTACTACTTTTTTTATAAATCTAAACGCTAAATGACCACAAAAGTTATATATGGTATTTGAACTATTTTATATTTATACTCTTTTCGAAGAAAATAGTATATTAAGTTTGTCCTGAAGTTTCAAACGCATAGAAGGAAGCGTCGGAGACCCCCAAAAGTTACTGCCAGTATGCTTAGAATGACAATACAAATTGATCTAGCCATGTCCGTCTATCTGTCTGTCTGTCTGTATGTATGCAAACTAGTCCCTCAGTTTTTGAGCTATCGCAATAAAACTTTGCACAGACACTTATTATTCCAGGGGACAGCACATTGGTCGGAGCCGGCTGGATCGGACCACTATATCTTATAGCTGCCATACAACTCGAAGACGGTTTTGGCCAAATATCTCATGTTTTTGAATCTATCGCGATGAAACTTTGCACTAATACTTATTTTTCAAAGAGACATCACATTGGTTGGAGCCGGCCAGATCGGATCACTATATGTTATAGCTGCCATACAACTCTAAGTCGGTTTTGGCCATATATCCCATGTTTTTAAAGCTATCGCGATACAACTTTGCACAGATACTTATTATTCAACGAGACATCACATTGGTTGGAGCCGGACGGATCGTATCACTATATCTTATTGCTGCTATACAACTGGCAATGAATTAAATATTCTTAGAACAAAAAACAAAAATGTTACGCGACAAATCGATTTTGTACAGCTTATGAAATTTCAGTGGTGCAGTTGGCAGAGTGAAAATCGCCAATAGGTTCGAAAAGAGTATAAAATCTTCGGCACGCTCGAAGATAATACTTCCCCACTTGTTTTATTTTATTCTAAAGAGCAGAGAGAATTTGCGAGTTAAGCTAAAATAAATTTTTATGTTTTTTAATAAACATGAATGCTTATGTGCAGAACAGAACTATTTTCAAAAATATTTCATTCTTGCACTATTCTGTGGTTGAAATAAATTCGTTGCTTAAAGCCATTACATTTTATATGAATATTATTTGCTTTTATTTCGCCCTGAAGTATTTTGGCTAGTCTTATAGTTAAGTACGACTCCTTGGCACGTAAGTAAGCTTTAGTACAGTGCTCTACACATTTGATGACCTGCAAATCTCTGTTTTATGTACACGTTTAGTCGAGGTCTCCAGCAGCATTAGCAAGCCACAAGATTTGGACAAGCCTGGGCCAGCTAGACCAGAGAATGGTAATGACCCATTTGCTTATGCTGCTGGCAGACGCTTTTTGGCGCTGGCCGAAAATGTTTATGGGCAAATGCATAATTAAGATGCCATTACAGGTAGTAAGTGCTCGTCGCTGGCTTATTAAGCAGCAGATAAATGCGGAACGATACGCGCCACTCGAGATTGGCCCAAAAAGAGTTGACACACAACAACAAGAAAAATTGAAATAAATATATAAAAAAGTGAGTAACGCTCGCAATTTGACGTTCGCAGAATGCATGCATAAATTTAACGAATTTAACCTTTCATAAGCCACAACAAAAGTCATACATAATTAAATTATTGTGAGTGTGCTGCTCCTTGGCCAACAAGTGGCCACAAAGATAGCTGGCAAATTGTGGCCAGTCGACCAGTCGACCAGTCGATGTGCTTGTGTGTGTGTGTGTGTATAAAGCTCAGAACTCTTCACAGATTGCTCGATTGCCATTCTCAAGCTCAAGCTCAGAAGGCATAAGCATAGTCAAGGTATTCCGGTGCATTTATTGCAATTAAACACTTGTTAATGCCAAAGCTGTTGGTCACAACAGATACAAAAGCAACAACCAATACCACAACTAACAAGAAGCTGGCGGTTAGTACTAAGTATAGATGTGTGTGTGTGTGTGTGTGTGTGTGTGTGTGTGTGTGTGTTTAAGTATTTTCTGCAAGATAAATAAATGCTGGGTATTCCACTGTGAATCAACGATTCGTTTCAAATTCAATGGCGACCACGAGAGGCCCCAAATAAAACGCTGACTCTTGTCAATGGCAGCAGCTAGTTGTAAGTGCTGCGACTTGGACTGAGGCTGCTGTGGCTCGAGTGGTTTTCCTTGTGTTTGATTTTCCAATTTTTCAGCACAAACGTTTTGCCTGCAGCCGGAATGCATAAGTGTACACACAAACATAATTAAAGTGGCAAGAACGAACTTTGCGGAGCTAAATTGCGTACTATTGCCGATACAAATGCCAAATTCTGTTTGGCTGTTGATTTAAACGTTAGCTTAGTATTCGCACATTTATCGATTACAAATCAATTTCATACAATTGCGCATCTCACGTAGTTTGCTGGGGGGGGTGGGCGGTGGCTACTTGGCGGCGACCTCGACTTGGACTCGGTGGTGCTGGTGGGGCTTGTGCCAACTGTGTGCAACGCATTGCTGCCGGATTACACGATTAACGCCACTTGCATACAAATTGGCGCATTTCAGTTCAGTTCAGTTCAGCGCTGCGCTGCTCTTCGCTGCGGTGTGTGTTACCTGAGCTATCCGTAAGATACAGATACGCGCCTGCACTCGTTAGCGTTGTTAGTGTCCGTGTGTGTGTGTGTGTGTGTGTGTGCTTACTGCTGCTGCTGTTACTGAATCTGAATCCGAGTCTGGGCATTGTGCGCCATTTGCTTTCCTTTGGTGTACGCCTCAGTTCGCAAATTGCATAAACAACAGCAGCGGCTACAAACGAGCCAAACGAATTGAAAACTGCAAAGGTTGCACAAGGTGCGATATATAAATTACACCTCGATAAAAATTGCATGCAAATTTAGCATTTCTTTTGCGTTTCTTCTACTTCTACTTCTTCGTTGTTGTTTTTGTTTCTGTTCTTTGGTTTTTGTAGCAAACTGGAAGCAAATGCATACATATGTGTGCAATTCTGGCGCCAGCGAGTCTTGCAGCTTTGCGCTGTCAGCCGCAGCTTCCTGCATCAGCTTCTCTCATCAGTATGACTGGCCGACTATCCATCGAATCCCGACGTGACGACAGCATAAGTAAGCAGCGCATTCGCGGGATTTGTCAAATATTTGCGCTACGCTGCGCTCATTCATAAAACCTTTGACTAAAGCCTTGGCTCCACTTCTCCAGACTCTGGCGTCTCAGGCTTAACGCCAGCGGCAAACCTACTTTCCCTCTCTCTCTCTCTCTCTCCCTCTCTCTCTCTCTCTCTCCCTCCATCTGTCTCGCTTGCTGTCTGTGTCGTCGCTTATGCAGTTTTTACGCCTCTTGCTAGGAAAAACAAACTTTTTCAGACAGACACTGGGTAAAGTTCGGCAAGTTTAATGCTGTTTGACTTTGATTCAATATTTGCATCGATTAAGTTTTTCAAGGTTTTACTTAGCTGAAAATCAAAATGGTACACACAAACACTTAAAAGTACATACACATATACATATACATTCATAAGATAGTTACACGTGCGACAGCACAAAATATTAGCATGCTTGAATTAATCGCAAGTGAACGGCGACTACACAAATACTGCTACTACACACATATTAGTTTTTGGAATGCAGTCTTTAATACACATGCTGGACCCGATCAAATGCACTTAATATTTGGTTGCAATGACGACTTGATTTGTGTTTTGTGCTTAGCAAAACAAAAAACCAGACTTAACAGCTCTTCTAGCTAAATTTGTGTAAGAGTTCAAAGTTTATTATGTATGTATTGTTTTTAAGAGACTTTTTAAAATCGCTAAGGTTATTGTAGAGCGAATTTCGCATTGGAAATGAGTTTAAAGTAAATCGGATGCAGTGTTTTAAAACTATGACTGTACAACAGTGCGTATGTGTAATTTCAAACGTTCCAAAAATCAACGCCACTTAATTTGTTTGCTTCCAATTAACGATTTGAGTTGTGAACTTGTAAAATAACAATCCCCAAATACTATTTTCATTGGCTATTGAAAGGTATATTATGAAGTTCCTAATAAGTTAGCTAATTTCTAATTAGTTGGAACTTTTCTCATAAATATTATCGTTTAGTAAACCCTTTTTTTATTATGCCATTAACACACACAACAGGTTAGAGCCTCAATATTCTATTTGTTTTTCAGATTCGTCATTGTATTCGCACCTTTTGAATGTATTCATTTCAGAAGCTGTTTATCATTTACATATGCATTTATGTCAACAAGTTTCATTTTCACGTCATTAAAGTGCAATTGTGTTATTGCGTTACTTACGATTTTTCTCGATTTTCAATTAGCATATCAAGATCTTTCCCTTGAAATATTTACATGCTTATGCCAGTTACTTTCATGCAATAATCGGCATTATTTGTTTTTAGTTTATAAAAGTATTTCAAGTTGGCTTACCCTGTTGCTCGAATCCAATGTTGACTGACGTATTTCCCAATTGTTAGCTGTGCAGATCTATAAGTTTCGATCTTGCCAAGTGAATTGTATTTGCAAAAGCACGATTTCCTGTATTTATATGTGTGTATCCAAATTGTGTTCGCTGCACACTTTCGTAATCTCAACGGTTTGCACGCAGCCACCCCAAAGTTGCACAATTGAGCGGGCCAGCGGCAAAATCGAAAAAATGCCCGCAGCAGGCCAACGCCAGCTGGAAAACGTATTTCAGGAAAAACGACTTGGCTGCTTTTCACGCGATTAGCGCGCCACGGAACCACCAAAAACAGCGAACCACCGACTCGAACCGAGCTGACTACTCTCCAAGCGATATTTGAACGCGTTCCAGAACCGCGCTGCCAGGCAGACGAAAACAGACTCAGACCGAGTGCGGCTTGCAAAAACGACAACACCTGCTGACAGCGGCCCAAACAGCGGCCTGAACGCGGGCTTTGTCGCTGTCGCTGGCTATATAGCCGTCGCTGTCGACGTCGCCGTTGCCGTCGCCGTTGCCGTCGCGGTCGCTGCACTCGCCTATGACGATCGACGCCGACTGCGGCATTGTAGGCGGCTGGCAAAGCCGAGCTTAAGCTTTTGGGGTAGCGCAGTCGCAGTCGCCGTCAGCGTCAGCGTCGCAGTAGGCGTCGCAGCTGCAGTTACAGGTAAAAAGTCAAATTGAGTGGCGCTGTCGATAGCCAGCCGAGACTGTGTAATTAATTACCTGTGCACTTGGCTGGCTGCTCGTTGACATTTTGTGTGCCTTTTCATACCCTGAAGCCATTTAAAATTGGTAAAAAGCGTATAATGAAGTTGTACAAAAGTAGTATGTAACAGGCACAAGGAAGCATCTCCGAAGTATTGATCGGTATCAACAGCCGAGTCGATCTAGCCATGTCCGTCTGTCTGTCTGTCTCTACGTCCGTCAGTATGAGCTCATAGACTGCATATTTGGAATATAAGTTCTCGTAGTCCCAGGACAGATCAAGTTTGTTTCATTTTATCGATAACTTGTACGGCTCAAAAGTTATCGATAAATTTCAATTTCAGACCAGCGTTTTTATGATATAACTTAAAAGTTATAGTCTCAAATAGCATACACATGTAACAAATATTTCAGAAGTTGTTTAAGACTTAACTTTCCATAGTGTGGGACTCAGTGAAGAAGCAAGCTAACTGCTTGAACCGCTTGCACTGCTTGCAGCACGTTTAGGAATGTATGCTAGAGCTGGGTTCAGGGTATCTCCTAGTCGGGCCATCCCGACTAGAGCATTCTTACTTGTTTTCATACATCTTTATAAGAGGCTAAAGGTTCAGTGTTAGTGTTAATGCCACTGTGAGCCTGTCTGAGCGATTGAATCATCGGGCATGTGATGCCGATCGGTGTTCAGTGTCCACATCCGTCAGTTGATCCTAATTGGTATGCCTGCATTGTGCGACCGAGACGTCGTTTGGCGTTGTTCGCTCATAAATTTGAGCAGCTCTCTGTAATTTTCCCTTTTTGTTATTTATCTTTTTTCGCGCGAATCTCTAGACGGCAAGTAAATATTCTATAGTACACTCATTCCTGCAGCTTTAATCGCAACACAGCCATCAATCACGTAATTGCCAGCGTGTTTGTTTCGCCGTTTGCATCTGTATCTTATTCTTATATTTGTTCGCACAACAAAAGGCACACATCTATTAACTGAAATACAAATGTATGAACGTATGAACAACTAAGCAAACAAAAGACGCATTAATTCAATTTGCGCATACTTCTGCTACTGATTGTGTTTTAATGATGTCTTTAAGCACTCAAATTAAAGTACATTGATTCTGTATATGATATGCACATTAATATTATGTCGAAAGTACATTGTATATTGTGACAATAATAATATCTAAATAATATTACTCATACGTCATGTGATCGCTAGTTAAATGCACATTCATTTGTACTTGATAGTCACTTTAAAGCACCAAATGAATTCTATGAAATATGCATAGCTAGAAGTATTTTCCATAAGTTTAAGCGGAAAACACACTAAGCCTCAAAAAAGTCATCGAACATCCAATAACCTTTGACGTTATATGTGCATCAAAGAAATACAAAGTATGATTGATAGACATACAATAATAAACAAAGACGAAATATTGGATTTGGAATTATTGACGAAACTGTCGATGAAAATACCATTAGCTGGAACTCATAAATGCATAAATAAATTTCGGTTTTCATATTTAATTGACCGTTTTATGTGATATTAAAAAAAAGGACTCAATTTAATTGAAAATACCATCTTGGCTTTGCAGTCTTGTTTATAAATTAAGCACGTTTGCTGCTCTGCAACTAAACTAGCTTTAATTTGGGATAACCAGCCAAACCACCCAAGCAGCCACTCGCAAATATTAAAGCT
Organism: Drosophila flavopinicola; assembly: GCA_035042425.1. NCBI lineage: Eukaryota > Metazoa > Arthropoda > Insecta > Diptera > Drosophilidae > Drosophila > Drosophila flavopinicola. The sequence goes on along the minus strand of JAWNLL010000459.1, from coordinate 4,297,834 downwards.
GCGTACACCGACTTATTGCCTGCAATTATGATGAATAACATTATTTCAATCGGCAAGTCACGGTGTCTGTGGAATACCAAACTCCGCCCAACCCCAACCCCAGCCCAACCCACGCGGCCTAATGTGTAAAACGTAAACAAACAAATAGAGAGAGAATCACATAAAAGTCAAAGTCTAAATTTAGCAACATTTCACAGAGGTAATTGCGGATTTCGAGGCGATATAGATAAACGTATAGTCTGCTTGTCATTGCATAATTATCACCACCTCTTAACGATGGCGATGAGGATGGGGATGGGGATGCGGATGGGCATGGGCATGGGTCAATGGCGCAGACCCCGTCGATATGCCATTCGGCGTGATTTAACATCGACGCTTGTGTCAGGCTGCCTGATTTATTTTATGACTCAACACATGAGCCGTGCGGCGTACGACTTTAATTCCCCCCACATATAAAAATAGCTGTCATGATAGAACGCAAAAATTACCAGCACTTGGCCGCAGTGTGTGCACATACACACACACACACACATACGCACACACATACGCACACACAGAGAAAAATCCATTGAAATTCAGAGCGAGTTCAGCGTCGGCCACAGCTACAAATCGCGTAAACAACTCGACTGCATTTCGCATTTCGTGCCTTCGCCATCTTTCACCAGGCGCTCAGAGCTGGTCTAAGCTGCCTGGCATGTGTGTGTGTGTATCTGTGTGTCTCTCTGTGTGTGTGTGTGTGTGTGGGTCGGTAGTCACCAATAAAGGCCACAAATGCAATTTTTCTAAATGCATTCGGGTGTTTTATTTATTGAGCAGCTTTACGTACGCGTGTGTGTACAATTTGCGCACACACAAACAGTAGTGTGGCCCGGGGCAGGTGTAAATATCGCGATAACTATTCATTTTCGGCGGGTAAACAAATGTGTATTTCAAGTGCAATTAAGCGCTTGCAACACGCTTACCAAACAATGCAATTTATCAAATCAAAGGTAAATACACGTAAGTATAAGTAGCGAATTAGTTGTATGCAGGATAATTGACCAAAGGATAAGTAGCATTCAAACCTATTTCTTGTTCACAGCTATGATCAATACACTTATGTCTATTCATGTATCCAGATGGTTCCGATCGTTCTTAGTTATATTATTAATTATTGAGAAATATTATATTTCTTTTCAACGACATCATATTTTAAGCTTTATGAAACTTATAATAAACCTTATATTCTATATTACTTATATAGTGTCTCACAAGTTGTTTTTTTTATGGAAGTTATATGAAAGCTAATATTTATTTACTTTAAAAACAAACGGGTGAAAATAGTTTTACTTTACTGTTTTCAAAATACAGTCAGCGTGTTTGCTTAACTTATAGCTTGGGCAAATTGCTACTTTCATAAATATTTACTTTGCTATTCGAGAAAATATAAACAAATATTTGTTTGTTACCAGACTAACAAACATTGTATGAATCACTCGAGTATCTTAAATGACTTGGGATATTGTAAATATAATTTTAAAAAATATATATTTTTTAGTATTTAGTATTTATATTAAATCTTCGACAAATGAGAAATAGAACTCTAGGCCAAAAGCTATTTTCTTGTGAAATCTAAACTTTGCAATTATTGCATAGTCTCCAGTTGGAAACGGATTGAGCAACTTCTCGGCTCTAGGATAGAAACCTTTCAGCGCTACATAGCCCTAAAAAGTTAATAGCATTAATCGAGAGTCCTAGTACTTTGTGCTCTATACTCACTTCATAAGGACAAGTGTGATTGATATTTGTAAAATCCTTGAAAAGGTTCCAAACCATTTTCACAGCAGGGTTATAGTTCTTTCGAAGGAACCTACAGGCATCCACATTGGCATCGAAAAGCCAAGGTTTGTAGCCGTTACCCTTTTTCAGTATTTGCATGCTCACATGGATTTCCTTAGCTGGATGTAAGACAATCAAGTCAATATTTAGTATGGTTTTGTTTCGTTGCACGGCCTTCAAGCGGCATTGACCCATTTTCACCCAGGATTTGTTATAGGATTCACACACTGTATTTGTCATCTTAAAGACGAGAGCAGCCTGCAAATAAATATTTATATATGTTTTTCAGCTTGTAATATACTTGAGTTTATATTACATTTAAGTTTAATGTCAGCAGCAACAGACTTGACCCTAGAAGGCAATTCCAAATTATTCTACATAGTGCACTTTGTGTCATATTAAAGCAATTGCTAGAAATTTCTTTATAAATTTTATTTTATTTATTGTTTGAATTTGAATGCAGCTTTAGTTAAGCTAAACGCAAAATAAGAGTGTGTAAATATTTTTGAGTAAGTTATTATAATGCTAGGTAAATTAGTTTCGCTTCAATACATAATGATGAATAATGGCTTGATATAGCTATTTAAATAAAACATGTACTATACATAATAATTTCAATCAAATCTATTTGTATACTCTATTGTTATTTGTATACACACTGTGTTATTTGGCCAATAAAAAAGTTATCTAATATAAGCGAATTGACATTTTTTAATATTATAGAGTATTATAGTTAATGTTATAAAGATTCAAAACATGAAACGGCCACTAATTTAAAAAACATTAGCTATTGACACTCTTTTATTAAAATAAAACTAAACTGTTGGTTAGTGTTTATATATCGTTTAATCATTATTATTTAGGTTCAGCTATTTAAAAATGGAAAAAACGGTACCAAAGTCAGCTTTCTAATAGTTAACTGTAGCTGTTACATTAGACAGCAACTCAAAATTGAACCCATCCAATTTTTTAATAAAAAAATACAACTTTATTTTAATTTGCAAATTTGTCAAATATATCAAACACCTCATTCTGCTTGATTAAAAAAGTGTATTTTCTTAAATACATATTATACACTATAAAACATTTAACTTAATTTATCTAAATATGCTTCAACTACAAAAATTACTAGACTTCATCTACACTTACATTTCAAAAGTAATTTAATATCAATTTCGGTAAACATTCTTCACAGAAGTTAGCCGCAATTTTAGGGTACGTAAACCATCGTAAACCACATGTGGAATAAATAATATGCAATAAAACAAATTATTTAGTATACTTTTTGGATCAAACTGAAAAGCAATGAAGGAACCTATGCATATAATATTATTGGTAATTGCAATGATCTAAAAATAATTGATGGAATATACACACCATATACAATTATAAGTAATATTCAATATAAATATACGCAGACTTGTTGAACATTTTCTGTGTTTTATATTTGATCTACATATTATAAGATACTGACTAACTGTACTTACATTTTTTATTTGTACATATTATTTCGTTTTTAATAAAGTACACAGCGCACTCTATGCAATAAGAAAATCAAACTTATTTGAAACAATATGTTACAAAATACTTTATTGTAAAGGTTTTCTTTTACTCGATACATTTAAAGTAAATATTTTTGGTACCCTAGAAATGCCTTTTGAAGACGGTAAACTCTCATAACTTTGCCAAAACCGAACCGATTTGAAGTTTCAAGCTAATTTGTTCATGGTTTTTCCTCTAATTTTATTCTACATATATATTTGATCAATTGATGATAGAAATGCGAAGTTTTATTTTTAAAAAATGGTTTCCGGTCTGATTTGTTTGGTTGACAGCATTTCATATTAATTTAGTTTTTTTGGAAAACTTCAGACTAATATTGTTTTGACAATATATATTGATAATTAAATTTAAAAATTAATGTTATCGCTTTGGTCGATCACAGACGAATCGATCATTTGCTAATCATATACAAATTAAAACAATTTGTATTATCCAAATGCAGAAGTACTTTATTTTCCATTAACTCAGAACTGTTATTACAATCGGATGTATGTACACCATCATATAAAATGTCGAGCAATCGTAGCAAAAGCTCCATTCTGGGAAGATCACAATGACAAACAAAATGTCATTTTTATTGGGGCTGATGTCACTTCGATCATATTTCAACTAAACGTAAGGACTAAATATATGTGTTGCATATCTCATTTTTAATTTTCGTAGAACGGAATCGAATTTAAAATGACGAATGTTGTTTGCGAGTCCCACAACAAATCGAGGGTACTAATCAACACCTGCCGACTCCGGGCGTTGCAACGCAATAAGACCGTTCTCAATATATCCGTGAATCTACTGCATCCCGTAAGTACAGCTTTCTTACAATTGCAAGTTAAGAAAAGAGCTAGTGGCTATAAACCTTGGGTGATCAATGCTGATATCGATATTTGCAAGTTCATGCGATCACCCAAGAATATAATGGGTAAACTACTTTTCGATCTCATAAAAGAGTTTACAACACTCAACCATTCATGTCCTTTTGTGGTAAGTAAAATTGTATTTGTACTATATCTCTAAGTCGTATAAAATCATTATTATATTTTTATTATAGGGCAACCAAGGTATACACGATTTTTACCCTATCCCTGACAAGCTTCCCCTTGTACTGCCAACTGGTGACTATCTAGTAGTAATGAATTGGAAACTCGATGGAATTAATCTACTCGCTACAAATGTTTACTTTAAATATGTGGAGAATTTACTAATGGTAATATAAATATTCAGGCAATGATTTTTAACGATATTTAAACAATGTATCATATTAATATTCACTTATGCCTATTCAGGCGTCACTAATGCTTATACTTTATACTAGAAATATAAAATGTTTGTATGACAATTGAAAATATAATTCATATATTAATAATATGATCGGTTGTGTCAATGTGCACAACTGATATAGGATGATCAAAAAATTGATAAAAATCCCATTAAGAGGACAAAACATTGCCTACATTATTTCTTATATTAAATAGCACTGAATCATGATCTTTGTTCAAAGTCATGTGTTTTATTTGAAAACGAGCGGCAAGTAACTTGTTCTTTGTAGTAAATTAATCGAGTAGTAGGAACTAGTTCTGAACTGAACTGACTTCTATTGCAGTCAAAAATTAGCTTAGTGCTTATATTTCACATTCTCGATGAAAAACAGTTCTTCAAAAAAGAGTTCATCATTTGCTTAAAATATAGTCAACTGGCCAGCTATCAATAGATTATTATAGCAGTGAGTAAAATCGCCAATTGAAAAATAACCACATAGATGCTATGATGGTAGTTTTTTGGTATATTTTGTTGAGCAAACTGGTCAAATTTTGTTTTCGAAATTCGGTCACTCTGTTGATTGATTACTAAAACAAAAAGAATTTGGCGAAAACATTTGGAATTGTTGCAAAGCTGCTTAAACCTTTGATAGTAATCATTAAAAGCAGCTAGCATGGATGTGATTAACAAATTCTACTCGTCAGCCGTGCAAACAGTCTCGCAGCTTTCAGGCGTGCTGCCTGGCAACAATGTAACACGGGAGTACGAAGTACTGGATCAGATTTGCACGGCGGGTGTGGGTAAGAAAGCACATAAAAATTCGCTGACATATGCGAAGCGGGTTAATCACAAACATTATATCACAATCACTTAGGCCTCATGTGGAAGGTGTACAATGGCCACAAAAAAAGCACCAAACAGGAAGTCTCCGTATTTGTCTTCGAGAAAAAGGTTCTGGAACGCTGGTCCAAAGACGACCGCGAAACGATGCTGGAGACGCTGCGTCGGGGCGTGCAGCAGCTCACTAAAATACGACATCCACATGTGCTGACCGTTCAGCATCCGCTCGAAGAGAGTCGCGACTCGCTGGCATTTGCCACGGAGCCGGTATTCGCTTCGCTCGCTAATGTTGTGGGTGACGCTGTGCGTTCGGACAAGAAGCTGTATGATGTGGAAATCCGACACGGACTGCTGCAGCTGTTTGATGGCCTGCAATTCCTGCATAATGATGCCAAGATCGTGCACCGCAACATCAGCGCCGAAACGATTGTGATCAACAAGAACCGAAGCTGGAAACTGTTCGGCTTCGATTTCTGTATAGCCAATCAGCCGGCGACAGATGGCACCGTCCACTGGCCATGTCGGGAATACAGCACATCGTTGCATGTGTTGGCGCAGCCCAGCTTGGAATACACAGCGCCGGAGTTGGCCTTGAACAGTGTCAACACACCGGACAGTGACCTATTCTCGTTGGGTAAGCGCTCATTATCATTTGTTGTATCTGCCAATAGCTAAACGATTACATTTTAGGCGTGCTCATCTTTACAATTTACTCGGGCAAGCCACTTAAGATGTTTGGCAGCGATTACAGTGGCTTTCGGCGCTACGCCAACGAGCTGAATCAGCGCAAATACCCAGCAATGAATACCGTTCCAAACGAGCTGACCGAAAGTCTGAAGGCGCTGCTGCATCCCAGCGCCAGTCTGCGGCCCAAGTTGCACGAGCTGAAACAGATTGCTTACTTTCAGGATGTGGGCGTAAAGACACTTAGCTATTTGGACTCACTCTACCAGTGGGACAATCTGCAGAAATCGAAATTCTACAAGGGTCTGCCGCAGATTATACCCACGCTGCCGCATCGCGTGAATCTGCACTCCATATTGCCCTACCTGATCAAGGAGTTCGTCAACTCGCCTATGATTCCATTCGTGCTGCCCAATGTGCTGCTGATTGCCGAGATGAGCAGCCAGCGAGAGTACTGCGATCACATATTGCCGCATTTGAAGCCGATTTTTAAGCTTACGGATCCCATCCAGATACTGCTGATATTTATGCAGAAAATGGACTTGCTGCTAAAACTGACGCCTGCAGAGGAGGTTAAGCAGAGTGTGCTGCCGCTGCTCTACCGTTCACTGGAATGTGACATGCCGCAAATTCAGGAACTATGCCTTGGTGTACTGCCCACCTTTTCCACTCTCATCGATTACAATGCCATGAAGAATGCAGTCATACCCCGCATCAAGAAACTCTGTCTCCTCAGCAGCAATGTTTCTGTGAAGGTGAATTGTCTCATATCGATTGGCAAGTTGCTGGAGAACCTGGATAAGTGGCTGGTGCTAGACGAAATCCTTCCCTTTTTGCAGCAAATTCAAAGCCGCGAGCCGGCAATTGTAATGGCCATAATAGGTGGGTTTGTGCATATTTAATAATATTTGTATGTATGGAATATATTCTTGTCATCTTTTCCTTGCAGGCATTTATAAAATTGCCATGACAAACACCAAGCTGGGCATAACTAAGGATGTGATGGCGCACAAATGCATACCGTTCCTGGTGCCGCTGAGCGTGGAAAATGGACTGACCATAGCACAGTTTAATACAATCGTAGCGCTGATTAAGGAGATGCTGGGTAGAATAGAGCAGGAGCAGCGTGAGAAGCTGCAGCAATTGTCCACTATACAGCGGGACAACAAGTGAGTGCTCCATTAAAATACTTCAACACAAAATTGTATATATCTTCGCCCATTAGACCTAAGGATGCTTCCGAAATATTGGCCAATGAGATGGATAGCGCTACGCTCTCACCGTCCGGCAGCTATGGTGGCAGTAACGGCAACAAAAGTGATGATGATATGTTCTCCGGCTTCAGTGTGGGACAGCCGGCAGGCACTGTGACGCCAAAGCCTACAGTTCCTGCACTAGCGCCCGTCAAGACCAGGGATCAACTCAAGTAGACGACCCACTCCGAGCTGAATACCATGCAAATTAAGTCAAGAATTTATTATTTCAGAATAACGCACAATACAACGACAGATGCAGCATCGAGACCCGATATGTTCTCTTCACTAATGCAGAGCAACCTTAGCAGCTTGGCCATTGCACAGAGCACACAAGCAGCAGCAGCAGCTGCTGCTCCTAATCCTCCGCTCGCCTTGACCTACAATGCGAGCAGCACCAATAGCAGCAACTGGCATAGCGCGAATCCTCTGGTCATGAATCACCAGCTGCCATCGCCCCAGGCCAGCAACAATAATTTCTCCTCGCTAGATGACTTGGATCCGTTTGGGCCAACTGGTGCCGTCAGTCAGGTTGCCAAGCCCAATAATGCAAACGGTGCCAATATGTACACGGTGCAACAGCCTACAGTTAACTACATTTATCCGACGGGCTACAATTCGGTGAATAGTTTGAACAGCATGCAGCAGAGCATCGGTCTGAACAAGCCGATGGGCATGGGCTTAGCAACTGGCACGCCCACGCCAACGCTGATGCCACAAACTCAGTTGACACAGTCCGCGGATAGCAAGAATATTAATATGCTGTCACAGCAGGACATACTTAATTTCTTGAACTAGACACAACATTCCCCCGCTCCAAATAGCCAATGTTTTAAATAATATAAATATAAATTATAAATGTCGACGTATGAATGTGTATGTGCAATTGTGTGTATGAGCTAGTATTTTAAGCTATTTGAAGTTTTGCTCTGTGCATCGTTCAACAAATATCAATTTCTCAAGTGAATGTGTATAACTTATTGTTAGGCTAGGAAAACAGTCAACCAACCTATTATATATATTTGTGCAATTTGCTCCTTAGTGTATCTCGAAAGTACACGCTAGCTAAAATATACGTATACAAATAATCAATTCAAAACGTTCTACGTTAATTTGTTGTACTTTATTTATTCTCGCTGAGGCTTTAATTCAATGCTATACTAAATTCGCACTTCGACTCTACAACAACTTTAAATATGTTGTACAGAAGTCGCTAGAAAATCAGAACTTTAGAAAATTCGATTTTGAAGCTTGAAAAATTAGAACTATTCACAAATTAGAATTGCCTCTGGAAAGGAAGCGTTTTAATTTCCCAGCGACTACTGTACATTATAACAATGTCCTTTCTTTCCTTACATGTATGACATACAATTATTTATTCGTTTGCCGTGCTGGGCTCATAGAGATTCCTACACTAATGCAAGCCCTAAAAGCTAAATAACAATTACGCTTTGGCAAAGCTGAAGCCGAGTTGTGATGCGGACGTGCTCCTAGGTTTCGACCAGTATGTGCGTGAAGAGGCTGTGCAGGCGGCGCTCCACCTCCTTGTAGACGAGCGAATTGAGACCGTCGGAGTGTATGCGCAGCGAAGCGGATCGCAGCAATGCCATGCGGTTCTCATTGGGAATCGCATGCTTGTGCTTTAGCATGGTGTACTCACTATACGCCGGATCGAAGCGACAGATCTCAACGTCAATAACCTTGAGGCGCTCATACAAATCATCGTCCTCGCCACCCCAGCCATGGTACAGATTCGACATACCGTTAATCATCTTGAAGTGCTTGGTGCTAATCGCCACCACGCCACCAAACAAAGTGCGATACGGTAGATGGAAGCGCCAGCTGTCGAGCGCCGAGCTCATGTGCCGCGGCAGCGCTGAACATGCGTAGATCTGGCCCGAGTTGAGCGGCATTAGATCCACGTCATGCAGTATCAAGCACGGGTAGCCATACGAGTCAGCCACCTTGGCACCAATATTGAAGAGCATGGCCCGATTGAAGGGCTTGCGATCGCTCTGCTCCACCACAAATATGCGGTAGTGGATTAGCTGCAGCCGCAGATAGTTGTGCATGTAGTTGAGAAAGGCGGCCAACTGCTCCTGCCGATCGCGATACGGCACAATAATGGCCGTACTGAATTTTGGACGGCAGTCTTCCGGATGGTATTCGCCGCCCAGCCGTATTTCCTCGCCATGCTGAATCCTTTCGCGATGGAATGCATCATAGACGAAAGTGCTGTCGGCAAGCACCTCTTTGTAGCTGCAATCGATTGCCGGCAGCGATGAGATATTGGGAGTGGTTACCGCAAGCAGTACTTCCTCAATATGCTCATTATCGATGTAGTCGTAGCGCAGTGCAAATCGATGAGGCAGTAGGATGTATACAAGCACCGTAATAGCACCGCTGAATATGAGCAGGTCGTATATGTGAAAACTCTGCTGGCACAGCCGTATTAACATTATTCACTATTAGAGTATTAACGGGCGACGAATGCTACGGCTCATAGCTGTAGCTTATCAAATATATTTTTGTTATTTGCATGTAAGAACCGTAGGAAACGAAAACGCACTGCGATATGCAATGTAAACAAAAATAAATACTGCCTTAACATTTCGCAAAATGTTAATAACAGCGGGTATCTTTCTTTTCCTGGAAAAATACCAGATCATGTTGTTACATCTAAAAAAAAAATAGGAACACATTTGTTAGCTCCAAATTTGCTTATAAAATTGTATCAAAAATAATGCCATGGGTTTCTAACCCAAAAGAAAACAGTGCGAAAAAGCCTCCAATTTCAGATTAGCATTACGTTAACAGAGCTCAGTTGTTTTTTTTTGCAGTATCAATTGTCATCATGACATAAATGTTTGCCAAACATATATTTCGTCTTCCAACACTAAGAATATTAATTTAAAAAAAAAAACCAATTTACTACTGACCTAGAACTACTCGCGAAAATATATCTAAATATATTTGCACATACACATATATATTTTAGTTGATAACGCAGTTGCCGATAAGATATAGTCTCACTCAAGGCAAATACACCTTGGTCTCTCACTTGTCGCTCGTCGGACGCAAAGCTGTTAACACTTACTTATGTCTATTTGATCAACCGAAATGTGCAACGCATTTAAATGTGCTGTTTACCTAGCTGTATGCTGTAGCTACTTTTTTGAACTGTACGCCGAGGAGGATAAACTACTGCAACGTCAGTAAGACATTAGCTTGTGAGACTTTTAAAATTTATATTTAAATGATACCGGTTATAGTTAAAAAATGCACGGCGCAGGGAGAATGTCCGGATCACTCCATATGCACAAAGGTGGGCGCGAACTTGAGTTGTGTCTGCTGGCAAGGCTATCATCAGAATCCCGAGTGGTCTGCCGAGCTCCATGATATCACTGATACGGATTATTGTGCCCGCCAGTCAGGAAATAAAACTGTAATCATCCACAATCGCCTGCCTGCCAACAAAGAGCATCTGGCAATTGCCATTCTAATGGTTTTGTTCGGTGTGATTGTTGTCACCGTGGCACTCTACTGTTTTGTGGCGCTCCGTCCAATAAAACGCACCCAGGCTGCTTATCGCCGCTTGCAATTGAGGCGCTCCAATCATCGCCGTCTAGAGGAGTTTGACGACATTGACATGACGTTTCCAGATTCACGTGCCGTATAGTAAATTTATTTAATAAGTTCAACTTTGGCCAACATACGTAAAAATATTTATTTCGATTTGAAAGACTGTAATTACCAAATAGGTTTTCACTTATACATACATATATTTTTACATATACCTTTATAATCATAAACGCTATCACAATATTATCAAGACCAGTTCAATTTGTTTTTACTTTAAGCATTGCCTTAAATTGTGAAAGCTTGTCTCCACTACATAAATTTGAGCATCATATTAGCATTAATATTAAAATTAATTATGATTAAATAGAAGATTAACAATAAATTATTAACCCTCTGCACATTTAGAGAAGTAGCCGCCAAATAGATACACTACTAATAGGTTTTAAAAAAAACATAGCCTATTACTGCGAATGCGTAGTAAAGATTTTTAAAAACTTTAAGAACCAGGTGTGGATTTCCCATTGAAAACTGCTAGTTTTTGTAATTTAAATTTAAATATTGGTTAATTTTAGTGCTAATTGTTAATTTAGTTTGCCATCGCGTTATCGATAAGTCTATCGTACATGCGGTATTTAGTAATCGTACCATACAGACCGGCAAAGCTACGATTCTTTATTATTTTTAACAAATGCATTAGTTTGCTAAACGTAAAGGGCTATAATTGCAATATGACGTCCATTATTAAACTGCACACCATTTCTGGTGCCATGGATGAATCGCCGCCGTGCTACATTCTACAAATTGACGATGTACGAATACTACTGGACTGCGGCTGGGACGAAAAGTTCGATCCAAATTTTATAAAAGAATTAAAAAGGTGAGACAGGTACAGATGCTGATGACACAGAAATTGTAACGGGCTTCGTTTCAGGCAAGTGCACACTCTGGACGCCGTGCTGCTCTCCCATCCCGATGCGTATCATTTGGGAGCGCTGCCGTATCTCGTTGGCAAACTTGGGCTCAACTGCCCCATTTATGCGACGATTCCCGTCTTCAAAATGGGTCAAATGTTCATGTACGACTTATACATGTCGCACTTTAATATGTACGAATTTGATCTGTTTTCGCTGGACGATGTAGACACTGCCTTCGAAAAGATCACACAACTAAAGTACAACCAAACAGTTTCGTTGAAGGGTAAGGGATACGGGATATCCATAACGCCGCTCAGCGCTGGTCACATGATTGGCGGCACCATTTGGAAGATAGTCAAAGTTGGTGAGGAGGATATTATCTATGCCATCGACTTCAATCACAAGAAGGAGCGGCATCTAAGTGGCTGTGAGCTGGACAGACTGCAGCGACCATCGCTGCTGATCACCGATGCCTACAATGCACAATATCAGCAGGCGCGAAGACGTGCCCGCGACGAAAAGCTGATGACCAACATTCTGCAGACCGTGCGCAACAACGGCAATGTTCTAATCGCTGTCGATACGGCTGGTCGTGTCCTGGAACTGGCGCACATGCTCGACCAGCTGTGGAAGAACAAGGAGTCAGGCCTGATGGCCTATTCCCTGGCGCTGCTCAACAACGTCAGCTACAATGTCATTGAGTTTGCCAAGTCGCAAATTGAATGGATGAGCGACAAGCTGACCAAGGCCTTTGAGGGTGCCCGCAACAATCCGTTTCAGTTCAAGCACATTAATCTGTGCCACACGCTTGCCGATGTCTACAAACTGCCCGCCGGGCCCAAGGTAGTGCTGGCCAGCACACCCGATATGGAGAGCGGCTTCACCCGCGACCTGTTCGTGCAATGGGCCGGTAATCCCAATAATAGCATAATCTTCACAACACGCACCGGTCCCGGTTCGCTGAGTATGGAGTTGGTGGAGAATTCGGCGCCGGGTCGACAGCTGGAGCTGGATGTTCGGCGACGCGTTGAGCTCGAGGGACCTGAACTAGAGGAATATATGCGCACACAGGGCGAAAAACTAAATCCACTGATTGTCAAGCCCGAAGTGGAGGAGGAGAGCAGCTCCGAGTCGGAGGATGACATTGAAATGAGCGTCATCACTGGCAAACATGATATAGTGGTGCGTGCGGAAGGTCGTCATCATTCCGGTTTCTTCAAGTCAAACAAACGGCATCATGTGATGTTTCCTTTCCACGAGGAAAAAGTCAAGTATGACGATTATGGCGAGGTTATCAATTTGGATGACTATCGCATTGTGGACGCCGGCTATGACTACACGCCCATGGACGAGCAAAACAAGGAGAATGTGAAAAAGGAGGAACCACATGTGGAGATGCAGACCAACGGCCATATGGACAACGACGTCCAGTTGCTTGAGAAGCCCACCAAGTTGATTAGCCAACGCAAGACTATCGAGGTCAATGCCCAAATCCAACGCATCGACTTCGAAGGACGATCCGATGGCGAATCTATGCTCAAGATTCTGTCCCAGCTGAGGCCGCGACGCGTCATCGTTGTCCATGGTACCGCTGAGGGAACCCAGGTGGTGGCCAAGCATTGCGAGCAGAATGTGGGCGCTCGCGTCTTTGCGCCACAGAAAGGCGAAATCATCGATGTAACGACCGAGATTCACATCTATCAGGTGCGCCTGACCGAGGGCCTCGTCTCCCAGCTGCAGTTCCAAAAGGGCAAGGACGCCGAGGTGGCCTGGATCGATGGCCGGCTGGGCATGCGCTTGCAGGCCATAGATGCACCAAATCAATCGGAAGTCACTGTCGAACAAGATGCTGCGGCGCAGGAGGGCAAAACTCTCACCCTGGAGACGCTCGAAGAAGACGAAATTCCCGTGCACAACTCGGTCCTTATCAACGAACTGAAACTGTCCGATTTTAAGCAGGTGCTCATGCGCAATAGCATCAACTCCGAGTTCTCCGGCGGTGTCCTCTGGTGCTGCAATGGTACACTGGCGCTGCGGCGCGTCGATGCCGGCAAGGTTGCCATGGAAGGTTGCCTATCGGAGGAGTACTACAGGATACGTGAACTGCTCTATGAGCAGTATGCGATTGTGTAAAAAATAAAAACGATACAAAATATGCAAAGGTTTCTTATCCACCGTGCTGATAACTAAACTAGAAGGAACTACACTGCTTTAGGCGGGGAAAATTTATATTTATGTGGGTATTTATATATATTTGAACATTTGGCATAGATTTTATTTTTCTACAAGACAGTTTTGATGCCTAATAAAAGCTTTGTTAGAAAATCTGAGATCCAAACTCAAGTAACGTCATTTCTAAAAGCCGCAAGCATAAAAGATCTTGCAACGACAATTTTCTGCATCATGAAATTGGCTTCTTTGAAAAACATAAACACCCAATATGAAAAGAAAAGGCAAATTTTTCATTCGTCACGTACCCCGATTTATTAAAACTAGGGAAAAAAGGGGAAATATGTGTAATTTCGTAAGAAATTGTTTATAAAAATTGCAGCATGGGATCATCGGTGCGCGAGCGTTTCTTTTTCCATTCCTCGATTTCCTCCTCGGTGGGTGCTTTCACATCGTACATGCTGTTGTAGGGACGCTTTCGATCGTCGAATTCTTCAGGCACCTGCTTGGATCTGGGCAACGCGGCCTCTTTTTCCTTGGGTTCTTTGTGTTTCTTTTTGTTTTTTCGCTGCTCCTTTGCCTTTCTTTTCTTTTCGCGCTTCTTGGATTTCTTTTTTGATTTCTTACTCTCGTACACGGACTCTTCCGCTTCGGATGAGTTGTCCGAACTGGGTGAAGAGTCCACCTCGGATGCAGATGCCGGCTTCTCGTCATCGTCACCCACATGTGTTCTTGGCAAGGGCTCTACGACGACTGCGGCCGGAGGCGCAATCGATGATGCTGGATGCTGTTGTTGGTGCTGCTGCTCGGCATAGCCTTCCGGCTCTTGCATGCCCACACAATATGAGTTCTTGATAAAGGATTTGCAGCACTTGTAGCCCCAGCGGCCGGCATTCCAATAGCTGCCCCAGATGGTCGTGTGATTGTTAATATAGACGTCCTCCTCGTAAATGCTACGTGCCTTGGGCTTCTCGATGCCTTTGATGACCTTACCACTGCGCGAATACTCCACATACTCCTCGGTCTGGGCGAGCAGCAACGATTTCGGCGGCACTGACAGATGCTCCTCGCCACCATATTTTTCCACAATGTCCGTTTTGGTCTGCAAGAGAAATTATGTTAGTTCTGATTGTAGTACTTGCTTGTGTAATCTGTGATATAGTGAATCTTATAAAACTCTTCTTTTGCTTACACTTGACTTAAACTGCTCTTTTTTCTGTTCGTACTCCTTCTGCAGCAGTTCCAGCTTTGTGGGCTCGGCCAGCAAATGCACATCGACGCCCTTTCCATGCGCCTCCCAGGCGAACAATTGGGCAGTTGCTTGCGCTGTGGTGTCGCCCGAGAAACGCACAAAGTTCTCACCAGCAAACTCCGCTCTAAAAAATTTTACACAAAATGAATATAAAATGTTTAGCATAATTGAAGCGTAACACTTACTCCTCCTCTGGTACCGCTGGATTGGGATTATCGCGCATAGAGCGCGTCTTGGGATCATAGTAAGCAGAGTTTGGATCTAGATTGCGTAAATATTTCGCCGTATCCTCGCGAATACGCAAGTTTCGCACAGTAATGCGCTGCTTGGAGTCGACTTTTGTGCCCGGCATGTCCACTTCATCGACGTATTTGTCCTCATTGCCCTCCTCATCGGATATTTCAGCATCCGGATCTGTGGAATATGAAAAGTGTTCAGAGTTTGCTATTTTACGTGAGAGCATTTCTTACCATTGTTTAGCTTTTCCGCTTTTAGCTGGCGCTTTGCTTCCTCAACTTTTTCATATTCCTCAATGATTTCGCGGTGGTTTGCTGGATCATAGGAGCTCCACCGATCCCGCTTTTCATCGTAATTAATTGACGCATCGGTCACAATGTGCTCGTCATGGACAACGATCGACTCGGCGTATTTGGCTTGCACCTTGCGCGGCCGCTCCAGGCAATCCTTCCTCTTGTGCGACATGGCGCCACAATTCTCGCAGGCACCCTTGCGAAACTTTGTTACAAGTCTGGTCGTGTCCAGGCCTTTGGGAGCCCTGTTATCCAATTGGCCTCGTTCATCCTCGTGCTGGGGCCGCTGATGTCTCAACGTCGGCCCCTGGGAGCCATAATACCAGGGTGCATTGGATATGTATTGCGGAATGTGTGGATTTATGTCACGACCTTCCTCGTCAACGGCGGCTGGTGCAGTGCCCGCTTTTCGGGCCTCTTCCAGCTCCTTGGCTTTGCGCCAGTCCTCGCGTGACTTCTTCTTGGGCTCGTCATCCACATCTTGATCATCTTTTGTGTGGATTATTTGTGATACAGGCGTGCGAACAGGGCCCGAACTCATTGCGTGAGTTGTTTAACGCTGCTTAAGAATGAAACAAACAGAGCAGTTTATATTGTTTTGGTAACAGGGCCGCGATGTCAGGGAGCGAAACGTACAACGATGGCACGAACCAGTATATCGATTTCTGGGGCAATGCGATAACAAGTCATTCACCAAACACGTGAACATACAAATAATAATGCCCGACACACCGAGTGACTGGCAACTCTGACGGCGTCTCATTCGTGTAAAAATTATACTACAGTGCAGACGCGTCTAAAATCTAAAGTGTACTAAACTTCGATTTAGTTATTATAATCATTCCACGCATATAAACAAATTACGTGCCTAGTGCATTTCAACACGCAACCAAGCACCACGGAAAAATCGATTAAGTAAAAATGGTAATATTCTACAAAGGCAATTTGTCACAGCAGCGCAAGCTGCCTGCCAGAAGCGGTTTGGCACACTAGTTTATTGCGCGTGCCTCGCGTAGCGACCTGATATCTAAATGCTTCAGCGGACCACGTAGCGCGAACATTGCCAATTGCCACTGACGTTCGGAAATGATGCGCGCTGCTTTTGAAATCTGGAAAATTTAAGCAATGTTATTGTGGCGGGGCGGCAAAAACGATCGTGTTTAACCTCAAACTTGTGTGTTAGTGACGATTTTGCCGCCACCATTTTGTGTAGCGTATTCGTTGTGCTCGGGTTGTGTATGTGTTTTACTAATTTTGTGCGCAATATCTTCTACAGGCTGGTGGCAAAGCGGGTAAAGACTCTGGCAAAGCCAAGGCGAAAGCTGTTTCACGCTCGGCGCGCGCGGGCCTTCAGGTGAGTTAATATTGTTGTCTGTACCAAATACAGTTTTGGCGCCTTTTTTACCGCTCACACACATTGTAAACAGGGTGCGTTTGCAAACACGCATATACATTAACATACATATGTATGTGCGCTTGTGTTTGTGTGCTGAGAACTGGAAAGTAAATAGCTTGCTTATTTGGGGGTAGCAAAACATAAACAAGACTCGAACTTTTGCTAATGCAATTTTAATGTGCATTTACTTCAAAACAGTTTCCCGTCGGTCGTATTCATCGCCACTTAAAGAGCCGCACTACATCGCATGGACGCGTTGGTGCCACCGCCGCCGTCTATTCTGCAGCCATTTTGGAATATTTAACTGCTGAGGTATGTTTTTCCCGCCTAATATCCGTTTGCTTTTGCTATTGGCAAATATAACGGTTGATTAGTAATGTATGCAGGTATTGGTAAATGTTGACAACGGCGTTTGTTTACATGCTGGCTAACAGCCCTGCGCTAACAGAGCCTGTTAGCTAACATATTCCAATTAGCAGCATTTTGCATACATGAAAAAACATAACGATTTGTTTTGTTTGTTGTTTTGCAGGTATTGGAGTTGGCAGGAAACGCATCGAAAGATCTGAAAGTAAAGCGTATTACGCCGCGTCACTTGCAGTTGGCCATTCGCGGTGACGAGGAGCTGGACAGCCTGATCAAAGCAACCATTGCCGGTGGTGGCGTCATTCCGCACATACACAAGTCGCTTATTGGCAAGAAAGAGGATACTGTACAGGACCCACAGCGAAAGGGCAATGTCATTATGTCGCAGGCTTATTAATAAATTCGATTTGACCATTTTCGGAATACAAATTCTACATCTATGTTTAAAAACTATATACACAACTAAAACAACGCGTTGTAACCAAATTCTGCGCGAGCTGCGAAGTCGTGAAGCATTATTCTAATTTACAACAAATTCTAAAGAGCCCCTACACCCGCCACCCCTCCCCTACTCCTAACCGTCGACACCTAAACATAAACATCAAAACACATACGCACTTACACATACAAATGTAAACTTAATTGTCAAGTAAACTGCAATGTTAAAGAGAACGAGGATTAAACAAATGCAAACTTAATTTAGAGCAAAGTAAATTACACAATTAAATTTAATGAAACTTTAAATAAAAAATAATAAATAAAAAGCCCAATTTGTTAGTGGAAAATTTATTAGACAATTGTTGAAATAAAGTTTGTGCGCAAAATAGTAAAATTACATTATTCAAAATAACTGGGAGCCGATCCCACGTGCTCGCTCAGCTTAGCCCAGCAAATGCGGAACCGCCTTCTGCACATCGTCGCAACGCTCCTTTAGGTCCTCGGCATCCAGTTCCAGACAGGCGCCCCACTCGATTAATGTGATGCGATGATCCTTATTGGAGTCGCACGACTCCAGGAACGGTGCAATACAGTGCTCCAAGCTGACCAACGGCGCACGGATGGGGAACAGCTCGTGACGGGACACAGAGCGATCGGTGTCGCCATCGAGATCGCACCACTTCCACACTGCTGCATTGGCCCAGCGACGCGAGTTGTTCGTCTCCGCCTCCAACTCCATTTGCATGTAGTGCTCGGTCAGCTCGTCGCGCTCGGCCAGATCGCGCATCACGTTGAAGAGCCAGTCGCGCATGCGGCGCGGGAAGTCCTTCAGGTCCTCGCCATCGCAGACACGCGACTCGTGACAGGCACCGTAGTAATCAATGTGCAGATGCGCGTTGTCCGGATGACGGCAGCCCGGGGCCTTGATGTCGCACCAGCAGCGCTGCTGGTAAACGGCACAGTCCGAGGGCCAGGTCTCGTTCTTATTGGTGCACACGTGACGGCGGGCATCCGACTCCTCGGGACACTCGGGAATGCAAATGCACTCGGGCATGCTCTGGTTGAGCTGGCAAATGCGACCGGCACCGCAGTGCATTGTCTCGCACGGATCAACCTCGACGACAGGATTCAGTATGTTATGCTGCACATCCGCCAGTTTCTGCGCCAACTCATTCTCACGCTCCACATCCTTGTTCTGCGGGCGAGTGTTACAATAATATTGTAGTTATTAAATAGTTAAGTGCCGTAGGATTTGCCATGTACTATCGGGTCACAGTTTTGACATAGTCTGTTATATTTTCTTTTACATGTCTGTTTCACTGATCATAGTTAAAGTTTTAAACATTAATAACTTTGAATAATTCCAAGCACCCACCTTATTCTTCTCCTCGAGCAGCAGCAGGAACTCCTCATCGTTGTTATCGAACTCGGCTATGTCCTCCAAGTCCAGATCAGCGAGCGCCTCCTCCAAATTCTCCTCGGCGCGCACTTGCGACAGTGCCAGCAGCCCCAAACAGAGCAGCAGCCAAATAGAACGCATCTTATCGGGAGTTCGGACCCAAACTGAAATCGCCCAAGCATACTAGTTATGTATGTGTGTATGTATACATACATATGTGAGCCACTGTTTAATCTCCCGCAAGTGCGGCAGGTCAAACAGTTGAGCGATTAAATATAGACTTCATTGCCAAGCGCAGCTGAAATTTTTGGAATTTCCGCGCCAAACATATTTACCGAATGTCTTAGAATGCTCGTGACTGTACTGCATAAGTAACGGTTCGTATACTGTAACGGTAAGCAACCCCCTTATTGGGGTGGCTTACAGAATGACGTCTCAACTGGGCGGTTGAAGACGCCGAATTTCTGTACATGTAAATGAAGCGTGTAAGCGATTCGAAAAGGTCATTTGCCAGGAAGTTGCGGAATCGAATGGAAACAATGAACACGTATTGTGTGCGATGAGAAAATTTCCTAAGGAGAACGGCAATGAATTTGTATAAGAGTCGACTGGGGTGGACCAGATAATGAGATACACACTGAGATTCTTTCAGAATAGATGCACATCTTAAGTCGCATAGTTATCGCGACACAATTAACGATAATTGAAGAGAAATATGATTAGGAAACTATAAAAGTACAACATAAGTTTTGAATGATTTGTTTAACTTTGAAGTTCCTCTTTTATAATCAGGTGGCTTTTTCTGCACTACAAAAAAAATAAAGAACGGTTTAAGAAGCTCTTTAAATACTGTATAGCCTTAATTAGTACATATATTTTAGAATTTCTATTTTGTAAATTGTAAATTTAATATATTAAATAAATTCTACGGGCTTGATCAAAACAAATTTATAGCAACTAAGAATTGTAGTTTTAATGCGTTTAGGGCCTTTAACTTTCTGTAAGATTCTAATTCTAAAGCGATTGTACTTTGCAAAGACTGAACAAAAATTGCAATGCATTTGGGTCCACACCAAAAACAAGAAAAGATTTTGACAGCATGTTGAACACATGCTCGCCAGTTCAAAGCATTTGAAAATTGTTTACGATTGTTGCTTTGGCATAAAATCTGTGTTTCTGAACACATTTGCTGTATGCGAAACAGGCACATGCAAATGAATATATTCATATAGTATACTAAATACTAAATTGTAGATTGAACTTACTTCTGATTAAAGCTTGACCTTAATGCTGGGGTAAAAGAAAAAATATGGGCTAATATTTTTGATAACAGCTAAGTTAAGTCGCCAGTATATTTTATATGTACTATATACATAGTTACAAACATACATATGAAGTTGAGAGAGACGCGAACTTATCGCAATAGCTTGTCCCGTGCTTATCTCTAGCCTGAGCTTCCGTTTTGGGACTTGAGATTTGCTTAATCGCCGCTTTTTGAGCAGCCGCAGCAAGTGCGCAATGCTTCTCTGAATGTGGCACATCAATTCCTATATACACAGGCATCTCATATCAACATAAACACATTTGTATCTATATCTTGGCAATGCAACAATTTCCAGGAATTTTTCGAGTTGATGCTGCTTCGCATTAGTGTGTGTGTGAGCGTTATTCGCTTGCTGCTGCAGTTTAAATTTAACGAAAACCGACAGAGAATGACGTGATGCAACGCATATAGCCGCAGATATTGTTATGTTTGTGGCAGCACCAGAATAATCATTGTAATCATAAGCTACACTGGGCAAAAACTATTGTGAAGTGTAAGCCAAAATTAAAAAAACTTTGTAGAACCAACACTTTAAAAAATTGTAGTTTTAAGTTGTTGATGTAAGATACTTTCCAGCTTTTTGTATATTATTATTGAATCTATGGAACTGCAGCGAGCGTTCTTTGAGTGTAGCAATTGAAATGAATTTGCGGAACTGCACTTTGATGATACTTGTATGTGTTTGTGTGTGTGTGTGTGTCCAGATTTAACCTTGTATATATCATTATAATATAATACAGTAACAGTCTGTTAGTTGAATAACATTTTTATCAATTTGACCAAATTAATTGGCAACTATTGGCGAAGGAATTGAGTTCAATTGACTTTCATTTCGATGTCTTTACGCAGATTATTGAACTTGAATATCAGAATACAATTAAAAGCTGAACGAGCAAAATACTATGGCACTCGTATTTCAAAACTTTGGATACCTTATAACGCTGGACAGGCACGAGTAATCCATAAGTGTTTAGCAACTGCTTATAATACTACTGTAATATTAATTAATTCCTGTGTGATTGCAGATTTGAATGTCCAATCGCGTCGGCGGCAGACGAGTGACTGTTGGCCAGGCGGAGAGCTAACCAGCGATTATAGATCGTCATTGGCTGTCCGTCCACACATATGCATGTAGTATGTATATCGCTAAACTGGAGCAGAGGCACAGGCACACAACATACCATTTGGGGTCGCCAACTTGTTGGCTTCCAACATGTTCGTTGCAATAATAACACCGATTTTTTGTTTTTCTTTTATTATATCTATATTGCGATCAAATGAACATATACTATATACAATACATCACACCTATCATATGGACTTACCTCTAATCTTTGGTCTGGAATTCAGTAGGGATTTGTTGGCTCTGTTCATCCAGCAGTGCTCAAGGGCTTAGTTTTTTTTTGTTTTTTTTGGAAAAGAAATAGTGATGTGGTCTTTTTAGAAATGCTGAATTATTGTTGCGTATATGCTAAATACATATAAATAGCGCTACTTAAGCAGTCGTAGAATCTATATATATGCTAATAGTGAATCTATAACTGTGCCCACTAACTTACCTTAAGGCTTGACGCCAGGATGCGACACAGACTTTACACATTATATATATTTTAAGCACATATATAGATAAATCTATCGAGAATAATTGCTGGCACTTGTGTCTAGAGCTGCATATGCATACGATAACCTAGGTTTTTAACTGTAAATTTAAGTAGTTGGTTATATATGGTTTTAAGTACTTAGTTTTGGATCCGTTGTTAAACGAGACTTACTTAAGATTGCAGCTATTTTGGGGCAGCTCAAATAAATATTTGGATACATAGTGTGGGTTTAAAGGGTTTATTTATTTTAAAATAAATATTTTTTGTTTTCCATAAATTTATATTATATATTCAATAGTTTTATTGTAAATGTAGGCATATAGCTTTTATGTTGTTGTTAGTAGTAAAGCTAAATTAAACTGGCAAATTAGGGACTACGCTCTCTTAGGTACCCCATACATAAGTAAATACATATCGTGTATTGTGTATATAATTAAGAAAACTCGCGTAAATTAAATCGTTCAAAGCCTTTGGCCGTGCGCTTAAAAACTTAAGCATATCAATTACATATCGAGATAGTAGTTATGCTAAACTTAAAGTTCATGTCGTGGTTGATTTTATTAACATATAAATCAATTAATTAAATTCATCTTTGTCACACAAAAAACAAATCAGCTCTCCATTTATTTTTGTTTCTTTCTTTGTAATATGTCTTCAGTTTAGCTTGTCTTCGTTGCTAATTATCTAAGAAGCATTATATAAGGGTTCGCTCTACACATATGTACAATATGAATGTGCAAGACATGAAAAATGTAGACATCTTTCGCTTTTCAGCAACAGCAAAATGAGTTTCAGAGAGATGAAACCTTTTATAACTTAACATATTAATATAAGTAGAGTGTATATCAGACAGTCATATACGTATATATTTATATACATTTCTGTTTATAAAAAATTGACAATAATTTTGATATCAACTTGTTTATAATATAATACATATTTCTATGGTATATAAATTTGTTTTTAATATATTATTTACGCATCCGTACGCTGCTCACCAGTCATCGATTTGATTTAACGTTATATTACTGGACGTATCTCTTTTGGTATTATGCTCGACAGCCAACATTGTTAGTTTTTGGATTTATGTGTGTACGTGTCTTAAGGTGTCTAATAACTAAAGTAATTTACGAGAGCTACACGAAATAGCTTTATAAGCTCTATCTAAGACGGCAAAAGGAGTGCTTCAACTGCTAATAGTTTTATTGGTTTAATTCGAATAGAAAAATACAATTACGATTTGCAGCTGGTGAGCTACGCATTAGCGTTGGATTTGATTTATGTTTGAATAGAATGAGTTACAGTTTAGGCATAAATAATCATATTATATATAGCTATGGAGAGAGAGTGAGAGAGCACTAGGTTGGATAATTTCTATTTAGTTTACAAAAATATGTTTCGAAATTAAAGCATGGCAAGTTAACACTAAATGAAATGAAACGCATATGGCTACAACTTACAGTTGTACCCAGTAAGATCTTAAAAAAATTTCTTCAAATTGTTATCTTATTATAAGCAAAATATCGTATAAATACAAACATACATAATCATTCAGTAAATAACATCAAAGCTTATGTTAGAGTGTTAAAAAAAACTGTAGTTAGTTGCCGCTTTGCTCCGTTAGATATATGTATATATATATATATATATGTATATATATATATATTTAGAGAAAGAAAAACGCAGTTAATAAGTATACCGTTTTAAGTTACTAAGCGAGTGTGTCCTAGCTTACAATAATCCTATTTATCTGTATCTGTATTTGTATCTTGTTTTCTGAGCTTTTGTGCTGCACTAAAGGCACACACACAAATATATGCATCTATATTAAAGAGAATTATAAATGATTAGTACTTTGATATTTGCAGACATACTTATAGAGAGCGACACAATAGGCGTCAGTATTTGGTACCTTAAACTTTACTTTATTTTGCACTATGCATAAACGTACCACAACATTGACACGTCTTTCGTCGTTTACTTTACTCACCGGTACTAACGACGATATTTGCTGTTAGCGCTAGCGCCCGTGACCACCGAGCCATTGGATACGCTTTTAGGCACGGGACCCGACGACGGACCATTGCCACTGGGCGGCGGTGCAGCGGAATTGTACGGCGCATAGCCCGGTGCGGGTGGCTGCGCGTTGTCTATAATTAATGTAAGAATATAAATTGAAGTAATTATCATAGATAGTTCCACTACGTACGATAGCCGCTGGGTGGTGCTGCCGCATAGGGATTCATGCGGTTGCCGTTCATGCTGCTGTGCTTGGTGGGGCCGCCACCATAGTTTTGCTGATACCCACTGCCAAAGTTTGGCGGTGCCGGTTGCTGCTGCGGTGGTGGCGGCTGATGGGGTGGTGGACCCTGTGTTAGCGGCATAGAACCAGGTATCGGTGGAGCCGCAGCTGGCTGCATATTCCAATTGCCCACCGCTGGCGGCGGCGGTCCATTACGATGATGACCACCTGGAGGCATGGGTGCGGGCGGCTGCACACCTTGCGGACCGCCCCACTGATTGGCGTGCCACTGCTGGGCACCCGGCGGTGGTGGTGGTGGCGCATTCCAGCCATTCTGAGCTGGCGGATAGCCATTCCATGCATTCATTTGCGGCGGCGGCGGCTGCTGGTAATATGATTGCATCGGCGGCGGTGGTCCCCAATAGTTGTAGTTTGGGGGCGGCGCCGACATTGGTGGCGGCGGCGGCTGATGCTGATACTGCGGCATTTGCTGCGGCGGAGGCACTGGCGGACGGTAACCGGCCGGGGGCATGTTGGGCTTTGGCGGAGGTTGCTGATGCTGCTGTTGCTGCATCATCATCTTATTGCCATTGGTTGCAGCGCCCTGTGCCATGCGATCTTTCTTTTCCAAATTGTAAATCGACTTCTTGACGTCGACGAGCACGTATTTAATGGAATGCTGCCTTTGAACTGTTGTTGGTAAAAAAGTTGGAATGATTTAATTGAGTATTGACTAAATTATGAATTGATCTAATGCACTTACGTATAGCCTTGTCCACGGCATCATAGTCATCGAACTCAATGAAGGCAAAGCCCCTGCGTTTGCCTGTGGTCTTGTCTGTTAGCAATTTAACGGAGACCACATTGCCGAATTGCAGAAAATACTCGCGCAGACAATCCTCGTCATGATTATCCTTCAGGCCACCGACAAAAAGCTTCTTAACCGAAATGTTTGTCTCGCGTGTCTCGCGCTCCGGGCGTGGCAATGCGCGTTTGGCCTCGACCGTTCTAGATAAACGTTGTGCGATTCAAGTTAATTACATGTCATTCACAGAAAGCTTTATACGGCTTTATGATCATCCACATACTTGCCGTCGATGATATGGGGCCGGTTCTCTTGCGCAGTATCTACCATAGCAGACTTTGTATAGGTAATAAAGCCAAAGCCACGTGAGCGTTTAGTGGCTGCATCCCTCATCACAACAACATCGACCACTTTGCCCCACTGTGAATAGAATACTTTGAGGCCCTCCTCGGTGGTGTAGGGTGCCAGGCCGCCTATGAATAGCTTGCGTAAATGCTCCAACTCACAAATGTCCTACAGGGCAAATAAGATATTAATAGTAAATAAATAAAAAAATACTATATATAGATATAGATAGTATAAGCATAAATGTTTGCCAACAAGAGCACAGGTTCTTTTTGTGTACCACATCGTGTGATATTGTGGAGTGAGGAGTGCAGACGCCGAAATCGCATTGTTACTTACGTCTTCATCTCTTATTTCAAATATCTCCGGCACAGCTTCCTCTAGCGCCTCTTCCAATTTAATTATTTGCGGTAGTTTTGCCATGTTTGGCGCACGGGTAATTAAATGTATTAAAAATAATACAAGACTGCAGCTTGTGAGACACACACGCGAAGAAAAAGTTAGAGATGTGCAATATATATCGATACACTGCAGTAGAGAGGAACTGTTGTGGTTGATAACTTATTTTAGTGCACAAATTTTATTTGTCGGCCCTGGCTTGTTATTGTTGCGCAAACCATGTACGCTTTCTAGTCAGTTTTTATTATTAATTAGTGAAAAAGCCAATTGAGGATAAATAAGGCAGCGCCTTCTTCCACCACTGCAAATGCAGTTTACCAAGGTAAGTGTGTCATTGTATCGGCAGAGTGCCCGCTAAATACGTAAGCTGTTGTCATAGCAATTCATAATAAACAGTGTTGCGAACTTTAGCTGCTTAAAAGCCGAAACCAGAGAAAAGGCCAAAGTAATTGAATGTATAGAACACTCTGTTTCCAAAATTAAAAAGTTTATTTAGATTATGACATGTCCGTGTGACTGCAATTTTTTCGAAGTTACTAAAGCTATATACCATAAAATTTAATAGACTAACATACACGGTTGTAAGGAGGGGGATGAGAGTTGCGGATTTTAGGAAGTATGTAGATGAAATCATTGTCTTGGTTTTGCCTAGATTTTAGTCTATTCTCACTAAACTCGGTTTTTTGGATTACTAGTGATATCCGTAAGTAATAAAGCTAATATTCAAATGTTATTCAATTTCCTTTTTCTGACACCGCAAATTGCTAAATCTCATTATAAAATAACATCGATGATAAATAATCATGAAGTCAAACTTACCTTTACATATATAAAAGTATATTCCACATCTATTTAAGTTCGTATTTCACTTGGAAACAGACTTTTACAGAGTTCGCAAATTTGGATTTCAATGTGCCAACTTGATCTATGCTTAGTTTATTTAATGCATCAGTTTATCTGCGAACATGTGAACTTAAAATAGAAGTGCGCTTAATATAGCAACTTAAGTGTTAAATGATTTAAAGCTCCAAATTTGTTAACGCTAGCACGAATTGATGAGCGTTGGAGGAGGCACAAAACGACTGCGTCGCTGTTGCTGCTGCTGCTGCTGATCGGGATGCAGTTCATGGTGGTGTTGATGTTGCTCCTCAATGTCAGCATAACTAAGATCGGAGCGACGACCGTTATTAAACAGTGGCGATCGGTTCTTTGGTAGCGGCGCTGGCAGCACCGGCTGCAACTCTGCTGCCGTTCCATAGTAGCCCACACCGACACCAACGCCGACGCTGGCGGTGGTGCCAAGGATTGCCGTCGCTGCGCTGCTGGCCGGCACAGCCGTCGCGTAACTCGTTTGTCCCATAATAGAGCTCATAAAACCATTGGCCACGACAAAGTTCCTGCAAATTGATTGTATCGTGCATTAGATCAAACGAGCCAACATTGGAATAACCACCCAGCCCGGACCCCAGTCTAATTGGGCCGGTGTGCGCGTAAATGTCGTAAAATTAATTTCGTGTTAATTTTATGTGAGTACATCAATTAAACTTGTGACATTTCTTTGAATTACTTCCGTTGCAAAATTGTGTCCCTACATTTAACTCAATACCTTTATATGTAATACCCTGTACCTGTACCCTGTACTCAAATACAAATTTGGAACCATTATTCTAAACGAAACTAAAGACGATTTTTTTTATATTATTAAATTATAGCTCTTAAATCGAAAAATATGTCAAACTTCTCTGAAGCATTACAAATATCGAATATTTGTTTAAGAATCAGTCCATGAGGCCTTATCATGTCTTATATAATCATGTCTAACGCCATAGAAATACCTTACAAACATCTAAAACTCCAATAACTTTGCCAAAACTGATCCGATGTTTGTTACCGAGGCAGTTTTGATCATGCTTTGGCATCTATTATAATACTGCATTTAAGTTTTAAGCTTTTTCGAATTTTAGATTTTCTACTAAACACAAGCCAAAACAAGTGGGGAAGGATTATCTTCGGCGTGCCGAAGTTTTTATACTCTTTTCTATGCATAGATTTCACAAGCTTATATATGTTTTGCATATTGAAGGTAACTTTAGGGGATTTTCGACGTTTCATTCTATGAACAACGCACTTTCACATAAAATGAATGAATTATTTTCTTCGTCAAGAGTATAATAACAACAATTTCGCCTTCAAAAGAGATTGTTGCTACATTAGAAATGCCCTTTGAAGAGGTAAAACTGTCATAACTTTGCCAAAACTGAACCGATTTTGAAGTTCCAGGCCCACTTTTTCATGGTTCTTCCTCTTCTTTTATTCTACATTTAAGTTTTGTTCAAGTTAGGTGATTGCTTTAAAAACATGGGATATATGGCTAAAACCGACTTCGAGTTGTATGGCAGCTATAAGATATAGTGGTCCGATCTGGTCGGTTCCCACCCATGTTCTGTCCCTTTGAAGTCTCTGTGCAAAGTTTCATCGCGATAACTCAAAAATTGTGGGAGTAGTTTACATAGTCCATAGAAATACCGTTAAACCACCTAAAACTCCATTAACTTTGCCAAAACTGATCCGATTTCAGTTTACGAGATAGTTTTGATCATGGTTTGGCATCTAGAATAATTGTGCATTTAACTCTAAAGCGTTTCCGAATTTTGGATATTCTAACCCATGTCGCTGAAAACTATTTTTAGCAAGTTATGCAAATACGCAGCAATGTGCAGGGTAGTCTCGCTGGCGCTCGTTTACTTATTTTGTTGCTGTACTTATGACCCTTACCTGTAGTGTTGATCAATTTGGGCCTTTTCAATACGTTTATCCTTGGCACGACGATTTTGAAACCATATCTTAATTTGTGTCTCTGTCAGGCGCAGCGTCTCCGCCAGCTCGAAGCGTCGACTTCTCGATATGTACTCATTGCGATGGAACTCCACCTCCAGGCGCAGCGTTTGCTCCGTGCTGAAGGTGGTGCGCTGTCGTCTCTGGCGGCCCTCCTTGCGGCGACGTCGAGCCACTGCCCAAAGAGAGAGAACAGATAATCAAATTGTTAAACTGATATCATAATCAAGAACAATCGCTAACGCACAATGGAGATGCTAGAGCAAATTAATCTTACATTAACAAACCATCAAATTGCGCTCAACCCCAACAACAATAAATGTCCTTGCGTGCGAACAAGTTAAACAAATAATTAACCATGCTGCCCCTCCTGCCTGCCTGCGATGTTTCTGATCGCGTTTACAGCGCACATTAAAATACATTTTTCACGTGTTTCCTTAGACTGCCCATTACCATCCGCACCAATCCCCCGCCTTCGTGCCACCCGCCCCTGGCACCATCACAGCAATTCATACCATGCGCAATCTGAGCCGGGAAACTTTTAACAATGCTAACAGCTGTCCTCCATCTTCCCATTGTTATTTTTGTTGTACTCCTTGCAGTCATCATAATTATACCCTGTTTGGAAAGGTATAGCAAGTCTGAAGTGCTTTTTTTGGACTTAAGGATTTATAATTTCTCACAAATTTTAAAAGTTCTTAAATAAAAGGAAAAATTACCATAATGATTATATTAATATAGTATATACATACATAGGGCGTATAAGTATACACCGAATAGCTTTGGAATGAAAAAGACTAGGTTAAGAACGATGTTATACTTGATTTAATTGTAAAATTTTTAAATAATGTATTATTCAATTTGATTTATAGACTTTTTACTCATTACGAAGCTCCAAGCAAAAACGGTTTTCATAACTATTTGCTAAATATTTGTGGTAGGGTATTTGCACTACGGCATGCCGATAGACAGATTAATATTTGTTTGCATTGCGCTGTGACTTAAACAGTGATGCTGAATCAATTTTCCCCGCTATTTCTGGCTTTTTAAAAGCTCTATTTTGCATTTGCCATTTTTTCTTATTATTTTGTAAACTTGTTAGCTAACCTAAAATTTTGTGATTTGCTGATATTTCGCAATCTACTTTTTTGTACAAGTTGAACATAAAGTATCTTTAGTTAATTGGCACAACAACGAGTACGAATATATTATTTGCTGAGATACATCAGATGTTTATACTCTTTTCGAAGAAAATAGTATATTAAGTTTGTGCTGATGTTTGTAACGCATCCAAGGAAGATTCGGAGACCCCGAAAAGTTACTAACAGTATGCTTAGAATGACAAAACAAATTGATCTAGCCATGTCCGTCTGTCTGTCTGTCTGTATGTATGCTAACTAGTCCCTCTGTTTTTGAGCTATCGTGATAAAACTTTGCACAGAGACTTATTATTTAAAGGGACAGCACATTGGTCGGATCCGACTGGATCGGACCACTATATCTTATAGCTGCCATACAACTGGAAATCGGTTTTGGCCATAAATCCCAAGTTTTCAAAGCTATCGCGATGAAACTTTGCACAGATACTTATTATTCAAATATACATCACATTAATCGGAGCCGGCCGGATCGGACCACTATATCTTATAGCTGCTTTACAACTGGAAATAAATTTAATATTTCAATAGAAAATTTAAATTCATATGATATCAATTTTTACAGCTAATGAAATTGCTGCAGTTGAAATTTGGCTAAAGGTTCGAAAAGAGTATAAAATCGAAGATAATCCTTTACCACTTGTTTTTCCTTGTGTTCCCGCTAAGAATAGCTTTATTTCTTCTAAATTGTTGGCATCACTGGACGCAAGCGTCATCCAAGCGCACATTATTCTTCAGCCACACCCATTCATTGTCTGTCCCAGTACGCTGATTACCGCCTAATTGTTGTTTCCCACTTCACATTCTCTCTCCCTCGCGCACTCGCTCTTGCTCTATTTTCCACCGCTGCGAATGCGAAGCTGTAAAGTTTCCATTTTTTGTGTGTGGGTGCGCGAGGCGGGCTAATCTCTAGTTTTCGCCTGATTACCCTTTGCCTGACTAACTCACAAACTCGCAACTGCCATAAGCTCTGCTTTCGGCTTATGTATGTACATATACATGAATATCTTTTTTTAAATCACGTGCGTAATTCGATATGACAAGTGTCCTTTGAGCTGGCGCAAGTGTCTGTTGTGAGTGTGTTTTTTTAGGTTTCCTGTTAAGCTCAATTACAGTGCTAATTTTTTAACAATACGTTTTCACAGCTTTTTTGTAGTTAGCTCTTAAAGTGATAGTTGGGGTGCCAAATAATTAAATGATGTGGCTGGCAATATCATCTCTCCTATCATATCCTTAAACCCACTGTGCATTATTAATAACAACAGCAACCTTTAAGCGAGATTACCGCAAGTAAATGGGAATTTTCACAGCTCAATGCGTTTTAATATTTTGTTAATTTTTTTTCTTCTTCTTAGCGCCCTTTCTCTCATCGTCTTTCTTTCTTTTTTTCTTTCTTTCTTTCTGCTTGTGCGTTATTATTTCCTCTGCTTCAGCTGTGTTTTTGCAAATTTTTTTTTCAATGATTTTACCGACAAGTACAAGGATATTTAATAGCCATTGTTTGCAGAGCTTTTTTGCAGTTCCTGCGGAACTAATTTTTTGTAGCATTAAGACTTTTGCACCTGCGTGCGTCAGCGTGTGAATATTTAAACACTTCCTCTAAATATTAATTGCAATATATCTTCGATATTGCAGACCTTAATCTGATCTCAATGCCTGCTGCTCTGTGCTTGAGATGTCCACGCTGCCTGCTGAGACGCGCCGGATCTCATCTGGCCGCCGCCTTTCAGGCCAGATATCTGTCAGATAAAGAAGCCTCTGATATAGAGGTAAGTCTTCTCCTATCATCTAAAACTTGGTTCGTATAGCGCTTGTCTCTTACAGTTACCCCCAGAGCCCACCACGTGCTGCATGTCGGGATGCGCCAATTGTGTTTGGCTGGATTACGCACAGACTGTGGCCAACATACTGGGCGAGAATGATGAGCGTGCCCGTGAGATTGTCCTGGCCAAGATCGAAGATCCAAACTTGCAAATGTTTTTGAGCATGGAGCTGCGCAACTTGAAACTCTTGCGAGAGAGCAACAAAGAGCAGTCGCCAAAGGACCCAAAAAAGTCTTAAATGTACAATTGCACCAAATTGCTAAGTAGCATAATTTATTTTGTTTTAACTTAGTGCATAAAATTCGAATTGTTTTGAAGTTCATACTTTAAGTACTTATCTATTATATTCAAATAAATATATAATGAACATTAAGTATGATTTCCAACCATTTTGTTCTTAAAACTACAAGTACCGTTCTTCAATACTGAATTTAGAAATCAATCTTGATATCAAAATTTGCCGTAAATGGTTAAAAAAGAACAAAAATTATTGCACCAAGTATACCGCTTTAAGCAGTTCTGTACTCTGTGCAACATTCTAGAAATTTAGTTTTTAATTGAATACAATATAAAACTTTTCGGTATAGTATTAAACATTCTTCGAATGAGAATTTCTTTCTGATCTAGATTAATCCAACCTGGCTGGACTTTGACAACGTATGTCCTTGATTTGAGATTCATTTTGTCCTGAACTTTGTTGTCTCTAGTATGGTAGGTTTGACATATAAAATTGATTTGGCCATGTGGTCAGTCTATATGTATGCAAACTTGTCCATCACATTTTGAACTATCGCGATGTAACTTGGCACAGAGACTTATTATTAAAAGATACTGCACATTTGTCGGAACCATTTTATCTTATACCTGCCTCAGTCGGTTTTTGTTCATATTCCCATGTTTTTTAGCTAACGTACTCTTGAATATATATAGTACTCAGCAAGTTTAAAATTTCGAAGCGATTGAGCCAAAAATAGTGGATATTTCCAAGATTAAAATTGAAAAAAAATCTTCGATAGGCCTCAAACTGATTTTAAAAGATCTAAGTGTCTTGTCAATGGTGTTATAAACGCAGTTGTTGCTGATAAAAAACTATCGAAGTTTTTTTTTATTGTTTACAAGAAAAGCAGTAAAAGGAATTTAATTTCTTTATGACAACTTAGTTCTTGTAAACTTACGAAATGCAGAAAATCCAGCGTTGATGTGGGGATCCCCCGAAAACGCGGGAAATGGCAGAACCGTCTGCGAAGCTCCGCTCGCTATTGCTCTGTACGTCGAATAATCCGCCGGTGGCGCATGTAGCTCATAAGCCGGAAAGCTGACTAACGAAACGCGCTCATCACTGATCGATATATCCGGCGAAGAAGCGCTGCCACCATCGCTCTGATACGGCGTCTCGACGTGTGTGCCGACGTCAATGTCCCCGTTTTCACTGCTGTGTGTTCGCGTCTCAAGATGCCCGTAAAGACGCTCAAAGAATTGACGCGGAGATGACGGACGCTGTGGTGCGGCGATTGCGGTTTGTGTGGGTGTAAGCGTTGGTGTGGAATTCGAAGATTTTATAACATCGCTCACATGGGTGGACGATGATGTCGGATTTTGTTGCAGCATTTTGTGGCCACGAATCGAACCGTTATTTATGCAGCAGAGGCTGAACTAATCACTTGAGTAATCGACGAGTGACTGAAATTGCCGTTACTTCCGACGTCAACGCTGACCAGTAGTTCGCCTTGGTCAAGCAGTGGCGCTTATCCAGCGCGTCACCAATTATGTGCTGCATTAAAATCAACAGAAAGGGGCTTAAAATTGTGGTTAATAAAAAATATAGCCGCTACACCTGAAACAAATACACCGTTGTCCTGATTGGCCGCAGTTCCTTTGCAACCCCTGGCCAACTTCCGCTTTAGACACTCGTCAAGGGTAGCAATCAGGATAAGCGCCGCCCATTGTGAGGCTGTCATATTAGGTGGCTTTTTTGGGTTAAGCGAATACGCTTGGAAGCTAATTGATATACGACCCAACGAGGCCATCTATCGGCCATCTGTAATTTAAAAATTTATATATATATCGAAGAAATATTATTTTAAGTACCAAACAAGAATATCAGATTATTTCATAATATGCTCAAATTTATTAACTAGTAATATTACTACTATAAAATTTTGTAATTCCTTAGCTAGTCAAAATTACATCGCAGAAAACAGCAATACATCGAGTCAGTGTTCAATACAATGTATCGTTTAAGTTTCAACATTAACTTCACAACTATCGATACAATATGTTCATATCGACATTTGCTGCCATCGCTACAACACTTTTGGCTGCTTAGGAAAATAAGTTATTATTTTCAGCAATTACAAAGCGTTAGTCATGTCGTATCAATTGTATCGCAATACAACGCTTGGAAATACACTACAGGAGAGTCTTGACGAATTAATTCAGGTGAGTGTTGTACACGGACTACAAATAAAAGCAACGGTCTGCAGCTGCGTCGCCAACAGCCATACTCGCTATCAAAGAAAAATGTTTGCACATTTGCAATATGCATCTGTCAATAAAATTACAATATGGCGCAGTAGTACTTTTGTTCTGGGTTTCTGACAACGATAATCAATTATCAATTAAATGTAGTATGTAATTGATCAAGACTCACATTTAACATATTTTCAGTATGGTCAAATCACGCCCGCTTTGGCCTTCAAGGTTCTGCTGCAGTTTGACAAAAGCATTAACAATGCCCTGAACCAAAGAGTGAAGGCGCGAGTTACATTCAAAGCCGGAAAACTGAACACCTATCGCTTCTGCGACAACGTCTGGACCCTGATGCTAAACGATGTGGAATTCCGCGAGGTGCACGAATTTGTTAAGGTGGACAAGGTCAAGATTGTGGCCTGTGATGGCAAGAGCGGCGATTTCACCTAACATCATCACGCAAATTACAACGCATTCTACTTTTTAAGCTTTT
Organism: Drosophila flavopinicola; assembly: GCA_035042425.1. NCBI lineage: Eukaryota > Metazoa > Arthropoda > Insecta > Diptera > Drosophilidae > Drosophila > Drosophila flavopinicola. The sequence goes on along the minus strand of JAWNLL010000459.1, from coordinate 4,262,880 downwards.
ATTAGATAAGTTTGAGGTGGCTAATGAGAAAAGAATGGGGAAAGTAAACTGTTTATTCATAATCTGACTTAAATTGTTGTAATAACTTTGCATGGAGTTTACTATTTGGTTTATTTCAGCTAAACGAGATCATGAAAACATGTAACCTAAAAAACAATGCAAAACACAGTTTTTCAGCATTATAATATTACTTAATGCAGTTTAACTTCTCGAGCGCGTCAAATGGTGGCCAAAAACAGAGCTCGACTTTTAAAAACCTTCGAGTTACAGAACACTATAAAGTAGACAAATATTGTGGAATTGCATAAGAAACTTGTTTGGTTTGCAAAATGTCTTAACCAAACTCTCTGGACCTCGGAGAGAACAAAATAGAAACAAATACATGCATATGTCCAAAAGTTGGGCTCGTAATTGTTGTGTATTTGAAATTGTCTAACAATTATAAGAATACTGCGTGCTGAATGCAGTTACTAGTTTCTGTTTGGTTAAAATGGGTAGTTTTTTTAAACTAAATAGTTATTTTTCACTTTATAATAATTCCCATCGTAGATTTATCGACACGAAAATGCCAGTAAATATATATTAAACAAAATAAAGTGGACTGGTTTAGTATAGCTTTTACAGGCATCAAAGTTGCTTTCCCATCGCAATTTTAACAAAAATGCAGCTCATTGGGATTAGTAACAAATTTAAATTCGGCTACTACACTGTAATCGATTTTTTAAGCAACCATTTGGGCAACTCTGTATGATTTTACCGGCAGCTTAACAGAAATTTTTGCTCGCTGTTAATAACATTTTGTTAAAATGTTAGTTTAACAGAAGAACGAACAACCAAAGCGCAACAAAAAAAACACGCGTCTAAAACGAAAAACAAATAATAAAAAATAGCGATAAGTTAAACATTAAAGGTGAAAAGGGGCCTTCAGAGCAAGTTCAGTTTTAATTAATAACAACTAACAAAGGCTTCAAAGTTTGAAGCTTTATGCCCGCATTGATAATGCAGCGGGAAATCGAGAAGTCCACGACGACATTAAATAATTCGTATAATGTAGTTTGGCATTAAAATAATATTTAGAGGCATACCTTTTACAATATAACAAGCAAAAGCTTCTGTGCTTCAGCAAACACGAAATAAATAAGGGCTTAGGAGGCAACGGCATGTTATTGGGCTTGAACGAGCTGACCACAACACGGCGACTTTTATTTATTGTTGCTGTTTTGCTAATTATACTATATGCAAAGACATATATACTTCCCATATTGGAGTACTATTGGACAGCGATTAGCTTATATCCGACATAAAGATGACCGACAGACGTGTCTCGTACTTCTACAATTCCGATGTCGGCAATTTCCACTATGGCGCAGGACATCCGATGAAGCCGCAGCGCTTGGCAGTCACTCACAGTCTGGTGATGAACTACGGGCTGCACAAGAAGATGAAAATCTATAGGCCATACAAGTAAGTAATTGTTATTAGTTGTACAATTAATAGCGACAAATTGAATGACACATTACAGAGCAAGTGCGCAGGACATGCTGCGGTTCCACAGCGACGAATACATCGCTTATTTGCAGCAAGTGACTCCACAGAATATACAGTGCAATTGTAAGTACGCCAATGCCCTTATACAAAGTAGGAATCCTAACTATCGGGTATTCGATTTGCAGCCGTTGCTTACACCAAGTACTTGGCGCACTTTAGCGTTGGCGAGGACTGTCCCGTGTTTGATGGCCTCTTCGACTTTTGCGCCATGTACACGGGCGCTTCGTTGGAGGGCGCACAGAAGCTGAATCACAATCACAGCGATATATGCATTAATTGGTCGGGTGGCCTGCACCATGCCAAGAAATTCGAAGCATCTGGTTTTTGCTATGTCAACGACATTGTCATTGGCATACTGGAATTGCTTAAGTATCATCCGCGTGTTCTCTACATTGACATCGACGTGCATCATGGCGATGGCGTCCAGGAGGCATTCTATCTAACGGATCGTGTGATGACCGCATCGTTTCACAAATATGGCAACTACTTCTTTCCGGGCACCGGTGACATGTATGAGATTGGCGCTGAATCAGGGCGATATTATAGCGTTAATGTGCCGCTTAAAGAGGGTATCGATGATCAGAGCTACTTTCAAGTGTTCAAGCCTATCATCTCAGCGATCATGGACTTCTATCGACCGACAGCAATTGTCCTGCAATGCGGCGCCGATTCGTTAGCGGGCGATCGGCTCGGCTGCTTCTCTCTCAGCACTCGCGGGCACGGCGAGTGCGTCAAGTTCGTCAAGGAGCTGAATGTACCCACGTTGGTGGTAGGCGGCGGTGGCTACACTTTGCGCAACGTGGCACGCTGTTGGACACACGAGACGTCGCTGCTGCTGGATCAGGATATTGACAATGACTTACCCGCCACGGAGTATTATGATTTCTTTGCGCCCGACTTCACACTACATCCGGAGGTGAATTCGCGACAGGACAATGCCAACTCCAAGCAGTATTTGGAGCTGATCGTGAAGCATGTGTATGAGAATCTGAAAATGTGCCAGCATTCGCCAAGTGTGCAAATGGTGCAAACGCCGCCGGATCTTGATTTGGAGGAGCTGCGCATGCGGGAGGAAACGGATCCAGACGTGCGCATGTCACAGGCGGATGAGGACAAACTTGTCGATGCAAAGAACGAGTTCTACGATGGTGATCAGGATCAGGACAAGCCAGATTCAGTCGAAAGTTAGATGTAGTCCAGCATTATGTTATAGCTTATATAAGATTACAAACAAAGAAATTAAGGAACAGTTCGCCACGAATTGGCTTTAAAATAGACACAGACATGTATTTATTATATGTATATTGCCGACTCATTACAATGCAACAATTATATATGATTCCTTAATAGTGATTATAAATGTATCGAAATAAATTTTAAGAGAACTAACTGAATGCATGCTACTTAAAACCATTTAAGCCAGCTGCATATTATTTGATTTATTTATAATCACTATTACTAGAGCTGGAAAACTAAGAGATATTATTTTGAGCAACTAAAAATAGTCAGGGCCATTCGAAAATTGTGAAGAACTAGCTCCTACTTTCCAGCTCCAAGACAAAATACGGGAATTACAGGAACTATCTTATTCGATTACCAGCCAGTTGTTGTATTGGCCAGTCGCCGCATGCGTCGCGTATTTCGATCCTGGTCACGTATTTTCTTTTCCATTTCAGCGTCCGTCAGCGTCTCAAGGAATGGCGCCCAGGCATCCGCATCGCTCGGATTGCGAAACGGTACATCGATGGTAGATAATGGAGCCTCACTGAATGCATAGGTGCGACAGTGCCAGGACAGCTGGCCGCGTATGCTGTACGCAATTGCCGTGACAAATTCACCGCCGAGACCCAGTTCGGCGCACAACTTGATGGCAAACTCTTCGGGATTGTTGTTCTTCTCGGACATATCCCACTCGACCTGGTCGACCAGAGATGTGTTGCCCACGTGAATATTCAGTTTGACTATGACACGCTGGTCGCAGCTTTCCTCCAGTATGGGAGGATCGTTGGGAAACGCCTCGATCTGCTGGCGTATGGCCTGTGCAATGGCTGGAACGAATGGCAGGGGATTCAGGTCAAGATCATCGCACAGGACTTCGGCGAATTGCTCGGGTGTTATCATGCTCTCGTTTTTGTTCCATGTGAAAGTATCGCGAAGTTTCTGCCCCTCCAGTTCCATGTCCAAGCGTATCGGCACCAGACACTCCTTTTGCGCAGCATTCTCCAGACTCGCCGTCGGATCTGTGTCGTCAAAGCACATGGGAAATGTGCGCACCTTCTTCGTGTGTACGCGATTGCGATTAATGGGTGTCGCCTGCGGCACGGCATCCAGGTGACTTGAGTTCGGCATGGTTGGTACATATTGTGGCTGCTTCTTCGATTTGCTTTCGCGTGGTACTGGTGTATCCGAGGTGTTCACCGAAATAGCTCGATACCTAATGAGGCAAATTAAATTAATTTACTGTTAATGGCATTCGTTATACTGAACTCACTTCTCATCATTGCCGGCCATAATGTCATCAACCTCCACTGCGCGCAGCAGCGATACCGAACTCGCCAGTATGTGTGAGCTGAGGCCGGAATCGGCCAGACGCTTCCTCTCTTCATTGGATAGGACAATGCGTGTCATGCCCGGATACTTTTTATAGAGGATGCCGCGGAAGTGGCGCATATAATTGCCAACCTCTGAGCCTACATAATAGTATTCGCCGCCCTCTTCCAGTTGGAATGCCACTGGCTTGTCGCCGTATGTCTGTAGCGCCATCTTCTTAGCTTATGTAAACTTGTGCTCTACTCTCGGTTTAATGTGGGCAATAGATATGTTTTTATCAATTAATTGGTCTTTAACGTTTTAGTAGACAACACAATTTTCATGCAAACATTGACATGGCGTCGTTAGGGTGACCAGCTCGTGGTAATGTTTGCACATGGTTGCAAAACTGCGCTAGCTAAATGTAGTAATTTATCGACTAAAATTAATTTGTACATAGGAGCCTTTTTTAGGCGGATTTTTATATTTGTTGACTATATATTTTAGTTTAAGTAGATTCGTAAAAATACATGTAATCACAGCATGATTAAATAAACAATTATCGATTATTTTTTACTTGTAAATATGCATATACATATGTGGGGTGGCAATACTGGTACTCATATGCACCTGAGCTCCAGTTGAACATTTTAAATTGTATTTAAAAATGTCCTTATTACGCAGTGTTGCTGGTGTAATAGCACTTGCCAGGCCCATAAACAGTGCCAGCTCAGGTATATAGTTAGCGATTAGTACAGTCCATGCATTAAGTACCATTTCTTACAGTCCAAACACGCCGACAAATCAAACGCTGGGTTGCACCAACGTTACGTGAACTTGCGCACCGCGTTAAAAAGCAAGGAGCACAGAAACCGGAGCCTCGCTCCGGATTTGTTGAATGGAACTATCGTTCCGAGTTGTTCGCATTTGGCAAGCGTTTGAACGAGGAATTTCAGCTGCCGCTGCTGCAGACAGCATTTACCCAGCGCACATATGCGCACCAAGAACAGGAGCGCCAGCGAAAACTGGGCATTGCTGAGGGAGACTTGCAAACAGCCGACAACATCCAGCTGGCCGAGAAGGGTGCGCATATTGCCAAGGCTTATGTCGATGCCTACTTGCAGAGTGCGCTGCCCAAAATGCCGGCGGCCGGACTTCAAGCGATTGCCTCGTATCTGTTAAGCACTGAAACGTTGGCACATGTATCCAAGCACCTGGGCGTCAAAGAACTTGTCTTTTCCGCTGAATACCCGCCCAGCAGCGAGACTATGTCACAAACGCTACAGGCAATCATCGGTGCCTTGGCGGATTCAAGTGGCGTGGAGCGCGCATTTCTGTTTGTGCGAGATTTCATATGTACACAATTAAATCAAAAAGATTTGCTGGAGATATGGACGCCCCAGGAACCATTGCAACTACTCAGCGAGGTGTGCACCCAGCGGAAAATGGGTGAGCCTGAGCCGCGATTGTTGGGCGATTGTGGCAAAAATACAGTACTTGCTGCATACCATGTCGGTATTTACGCCAATCGCCAGCTGCTAGGCAAAGGATTTGGCGAGGATATTAAGATGGCTACGGAAACAGCTGCTATCGATGCGCTGCAGGCGCTCTTCGAAATGCACGACAACCGACGTCCGTTCGACTTTCGCATGGAAGTGGAGAGCAGGAATGTGAAGCTGGCGTAGATTGGGGGCTGCTCGTTAATTAATATAATATATTTAATTTGCCCTAAACACATGTACTTCCTGAATGGTCAATATAATGTGAGTTGAAACTACGAAAGAACTGTCTAGTAAAACTCAATCACTCCTCATTCGCGGGCGTTCCGATACCTGACGACGTGCCGGCATCGTCAGGCTTAGACTCCAGCGAGAAGGGCGGTATTTTGCAGTCGAACGAGTAGCCATCCTCACGCTCCAGCCGAAAAGTGCCCCACATGTGGCCGCTGGGCGCCTGCAGACTAACATGGCTGCTGTATTGAAAGGCCGGTAGTCTCGGACTGAGTATGGGCTCCTGGCCAACAACACCGCGACCACGCACAGTCTCCAGCGTGCCGGACAGTGAGAAGATGCGCCAATGCCGCTCACGCAGTTGTACGCTGAGTTCGCCAAGGTTTTCCAACCGTATACAATATCGCCACTGCAAACAGAAGTAGGGAAATTTGTATATAGATACATCGATTATAATGCGTTCAGTTATTTTCTCACCCAGTAGACGGAGGAAGCGGGTGTCTCGCGACAGCCCATATAGAAGGGTATAACGGTGATGCGCACATTTTCGGTTGTCTCCTTGTGAACATCACTCATGTCCAGCCAGGGATGATTTTTCTCCTGCCACGCCTTGAGCGTATCCTGGGCCATAAACGGAGGGTCTGTATCTGGAGCATGTGTTAGAAACTTGTCAAAGAGTTCGTGCTGCAACGGATGCTTATCGGTTGAGCAATATGGCATAATGTCATCTTGAGCCACATAATCTAGTCCGGGAATGGCATACAGACTACGATTCGAGTCCTGATTGCCTAAGAAGGTAACAGCCTCGGTTTGGGCACGCTAAAAGCAAAATTTTACTAAGTATATTATGAAGGTGAACGAACCAATTCACTTACGATATAAGGACAGTCCCTTGTGTCAATGAGAACCTGATAGAAAGTTTGCGTTTTGCCTTTCACATCTTTGGAATCGACAGCACTAGTTGTGCTGGTATTTGTTGCAGCGTGGGAGGTACCCACATTTGTGGTACTCTGCGTTTCCGTGACACCAGTGCCCGCCTGCCAGGACGTTGGAGCCTCATCCTGCTGTGCAGTTGCAGTTGCTCCGCTGCTGTCGCTGCTGCCAGCCTTAACTCTAACCGTTGAAGCCTCTGTGTTGCTCTGCGTTGGCGTTGCCGTCGCTGTTGTTGCCGCTTTAGTGGGCTGCCTAGGATTGTGCAAATCCCGGTCGTAGACGCGCGCTGTCCATGGGAAAAGTATGACTCCACGATAGCCAAAGATTCGATGCAAAAACAGCTGGCCAGTATCGTATTTTCCCTCCTTTGCTTCCAACAAGCGCCCGACCTCGGCTAGTCTAGAATTATCATGTTATGTAACTTTTGTTGTTGTTAGGCAGGGTCTGAGTGTCTGCCCAGTACCCCTGACCCCTGAACTGAGATGCTAATGTGCTACACTTACTTCGTTGGACTAACTGCCTGCTTCTTGATGTTACGCCTAACGATTATATCACATTTATTCAGCAGCTGCCAGCGCTTGTCCCATTTAAAAAACTGCAGCAGTAAACCCATTTGTTGTCAATTGCAAACTGTTGTAAAAAGTGCAGCAGCCGCTGTCGCCTTAATATAATCTTGGAGCAGCTTTTATGCAACTGTATAGCGGACGTCGACCAGTTGTTCTTTTACGCTATTGAGTACATGCAGTTTAATGTTAGTACATGTGCTAGTAATTTTATAAACTTTTCAATTTGGCTTTTCAGAAAAACATTGTTATTAAAATATCTAGATTTGTTTTTTTTTTGTGATTTCTTTCTCTAGTCAATACGATGAATTTGTGCATATGTTGCGCAGCAACTCTGCGCATAAGTGTGCTATCGATATATACATCGATATTTGTTTGGAAAACGGCTGCAATGCAGCTCTGTATGACGGACCTGTCATCCTCTCGCTCTTTCGCCATTTGATAGATTTCCGGTACGTACGCGAACTTTCTGCTATGGGATGAAAAATATGAAAATATACACGAAAATAACGATAATAACTAGAAATTAGTGTGGAAATGCATAGATAAATATGTGCATTATACCAGTAAATAGATTATATGTGCTCACAAAGTGCAACCGGCCTGATGTTTATGGCTAGAAATCTAGTGACCCACAACCAAAACAAACTTATTGTGAACCGCAACTAATTTCTGTGCAACGATGTAACACTAATTGAATGTGTTTTATTCTTGCAGTGAACTATGGCTGACACACAAGCTAAGCCCGCTGCGCCCAAGGCTGCTGCCAAGGCACCAAAAGCACCAAAGGCTGCAAAGGCGCCGAAAGCCACCAAGGCACCTAAGGCAGAGAAGACCGCCGCTGCCGAGACGAAAGTGTCGGCTAAGAAATACAAACGTCACGGTCGTCTGTTTGCAAAGGCTGTCTTCACCGGATACAAGCGCGGCTTGAGGAACCAGCATGAGAACCATGCCATCCTCAAGGTAAGCCTCTCAAATTTGCTGATATTTCAACAGACTAATAACACGGTATTTGTAGATTGAGGGTGCTCGTCGCAAGGAGCACGGCGAGTTCTACGTTGGCAAGCGTTGCGTGTATGTCTACAAGGCCCAAACCAAGAAGTGTGTGCCCCAGCATCCTGAGCGCAAGACTCGTGTCCGTGCCGTTTGGGGCAAGGTTACCCGCATCCACGGCAACACTGGATCCGTGCGTGCACGCTTCAACAGGAATTTGCCCGGTCATGCCATGGGACACCGCATTCGCATTGTAAGTAGCGCACTAGAGCGAACTGCGGAATATTTGTACTATAATTGTTTGTTTTCATTATTGTTTTAGATGCTCTACCCATCAAGGATTTAAGTTAGTGACTAACTTGAAATGACCTGCAAAAAAAATCCGTTTTCTATAATAAATGAAACAATTTAAATTTAATTACTAGTAAAGGTGTTTGTGCGATGCTTTTTATTTCGAATTTGGAATCTAGTTGTGAAAGGCAATACAGTTACCATAATAGTGGTATTAGTATGGTTCACAGGTGGTGCAAAATATATAATATACGTGCGTTACAAATAAAAATATGTTAAGTGAATACTTGATAGAAAATCAGATAAACACCAACACATATTTTCCAGGGGTTAGCATACAGCACGTTTTACATTTGTCGAATCCCTTTTGGTTTTAACTATCGATGAGAAGTCAGCTGTTTCATACAACATGCGCGCAACAGCAGAGTGACCAGCTCATCAACAAGAAAATGCACATATTGCTTTCCCATTAACATACATTTTATTTCTTAATTTAATGTTTTTTGAGAATTGGCAACGACACAAAATTGGCAAGACCCAAGAACAATCTTTTCTCAAAAATATTTTGCATTTATGAAACCAAATCTATTATATGTCGATATCTGTGAAAATATACTAAAACGAGCGCCACGAAGAAATTTAAGACAGCATCTAAAACTTAAACGCAAAATAATGTGAATGTAATAATATTGTAATTAAACCACCAGTTTTTGTGTTTCAAAAATTACTTATTAACATTTTCGGAGTACCATTATTGCAAAATCGGTTAACAGAAAACGGTTAACATAAGAGAACCATTTAAGCAAGGCATTTTTGTGTTCATCACTTACGGTCACTCTGCCATAGTCCATTTTAAATAAACCGTTCATTGTTGAAGGTAGCGTCGTTTTCGCAGTGACAATTTTCTATTAATATATAATTATCCAGCAACAGCGCAATCATTGCTCAAAGGTACGTAAATAACTTATTGGTGCTAATTGTGAGTAGCACAGCTTAGCAATTGACTTGTTGCATGTGTTCTAAACAAAATCGATAATGTTCCGGAAGGAAACTTAATCATCAGCTCACTTGTGTTTGTGTCATGGAATTTTGAGGCTAAGCAAACTGTGTATCTGCTTGATGATGATGATGAAGGGCTTCGCAGGGGCAGCCATGTGTGTGTGTGTAAATGTGCATAAGTATTCGTGAAGTGCAGCTGCTTTTAAATTTTATTTAGCACAGCTGCCATAGCGCTATATGCACATACCCGTGTACATACATATATGTATAAGTAGCATAAAAATAACACGGCATATCCCATTCACCCCACACTCCGAAACCGCACCCTGGACTCCCGGCTGGCTGGTTTAGTGGCCATGTTTGCATTTTTGCTTTTTTAGTCGGGCGACTGCATGCCTCGAACTTAATAATCTCATGCGCTGGCTAAAAACTAGCTACAGTCAGTTTGAACCGAACTTTTAGCACTCGCTAAACAAGGCGTACAAATATGTATATATGTATGTATATACATATGTACATACTTGTGCACATGTAGTTGTTGTATTTGCCGTGTGGAAGTGATGCCGCTTTGGGTCACTTTTACGGCAGCGCAGTAGACATATATTTGTCTGCTAATGTTCGTTGGTCTTAGCTATAATGATAAATAAATATGGGTTGCTCACCACTGGCTAAACTAGATTTGCTTTTTATTATGTACATTGTATGTATGCATATATTATATGTATGCACATATCTGATTCAACCCATGGCCTTCGTCGTCTGTTTTAATGTATTTTTCTTCCATATTTGTTTTGTCGTTCGATTGGTGTCTTGTCATTAGGCAATAAACAGTCTCGAAACAATCACAAGCGTAACAAGAGAGTGAGAGAGAGTGCAAACGAATCGAATTGAACCGGCGTACGATACAATTTCCAGTTTTATTCAGTTTGCTCATTACTCATAATTTCTACCGAGCACATACTGGCGCAGCTGCTATTAATAATAACAATAATTGTGTTTGTGTGGGTTACCTGTTAACGGTTAGCTAGCCGATGTGACCAATACAACGAAAGAAATAAGTATTCGGCAATGACGCATTGCTGCACTATAACACATGTTTATATATGTGTAATTATGTTCTACATACATATGTACATATATATGAAAAAATATCTATACATATCTATTTCCAAATCTTTGACTTTTTGCATTATTCGGTCATTCACTTTGCTTTGTTTTACCCCGACACACACATACTTACATACCTCAACATAATTCTGCTTGTGTGCATGTACATATGTATGTATGTGCTGTGCATCCCCAGGGGTAAATTCACGCAAGCTCGCCGCCTCCCACAAAGCATGACGCATCATTACCCGCGTTTTACAACACTTGCAGATGTCAACGCCTATTGCCTGCCCCCCCTTTGACCTCTTTTTCGAAAACATTGAAAGAAGCGTTGAGAGCAACTTGAGGACTTCAAACTCGGCATTGTTAAGATCAAAACTTCATCAATGGCTCTTCTGAACAATCCCAAAACTATTATTCAGCCATATTTTTGTGCATTATGTGCAACGGCTCGACACCAAAACAGATGCCAAAAAAAGAACAAAAATGGCAACAATGAGAAAGTGTGCGGCTGGCAGGTCTGCAATTATAGTTAACGGGAAAATGCAAAAGAACGAGGCGCTAAAAAAAAGAGATAATATGTGTGTGCATGTGTTTGTAATATGTATATGTATGCATGTATATAATATTTCAGTAGAAAAGTGAACTGCCGGCTCTCGTGTAAGTAGAAAGGGAGGGAAGGGAGCAGGGAGATTGTTAGTGCGAATGTTCCATTCTGCTGTTGTCTGAATCTGTTTCTGTTGAACGGTTCTCTATTCTGCCATTTTCCCCCATGGTTCAGTTGGCTGACGCCCGTCACCGTCGTTACTTCATTGTTGGCCAGTTTTGGAAGTGGCGTGACTGTTTTCGTTTTGTATGTACCACATACATGAGTAATTGTTTACACTACATATATGTATATATAGAAAGTATCGCATGACAAAAGCATATTTTCAAAGTGTTTTCTATGTATTAAGATTTAGTTTGTGTGCTTGTCGCGAATTAATATATTAAACAGAAATTTACTACATAATTTATATTCTTATTGACAAAATAAATTTATATTCTAATAAAATTATAAAAGATGTAGGTTTACCGATGTATATTTGTTATAAATATTCAGTCTATATTAAAACTAAAAGAAGAAAAAACGGAGCAACTGTATGTTGTATATATAGGAGGGACTACCGCATTCATTTCATTCAATTGTTGTACGTGCGATATTAATCCATATTTACCCTCATTTGCATTTGCAGACAAACAATAGACATGACATCCACCGAGCTGAAAATCGGCTTGAACGCCACCGCACGTCCTTCCAGCCGTGTGCTGAAGCCACCTGGCGGCGGACATACCAACATCTTCTCGGAACCTGAAGTGGCTGTGAATGCACCACGCGCCAAATACAATCAGCAAAACTCTTCCAATCTGAATGCTTGCATGGGCTCGACCGATGCCTACAAGGTAGTGGAAAAGATTCGGGAGGAGGCACCCATCCAAAAGGAGGAGCCAAAGCCTGCACCCGCCAGCCAGCCCAAGGAGAGCAATGGCAACAAGGCGACAAATGAGTCGCGTGGTCGTGTTCCACCTGGTGGTTACTCATCGGGCGGCTTTTGGTAGAGCAACTGGGGAAGATGGGTTAGCTGTGTGGCTGCCAAGCATTTAATGACACTCTCACACACTCATACATATGTATACACACTCACACTAAGACATCCTCAGCCCCATTAAAAACATTTATATATATATAAATCGCTTAATATACACATATATAGCCTATACATTCATAATCATATTCCAAATTGGCTACAATTCAAAATGTTAAAAATTTTAATTACGCGATTTCATTGCTGAACTTTATAGCTTAACTATCTACCGCTCTCTGATTTATGCATTTCATGTTTGTTTTTGTTCTACTAAGCAAAATATTTGATAACGTCTAACGCAATTGTTTAAACTTTAAGTGACTTGCGATTCCGCCCTAAAAGCAGAAAAAAACCATAACAAACTTACCATACATTTATGGAATATGCCCAACTTTGCATTTGTACTTAACGTGTCCAATTGAAACTAGTAATGGTCTGTAATTTGTTCTAAATTCTTTTATAATTACATATGTATTATTAAAAAAAAAAATTAACTAAACATAAAAAAATTAAAAAATTGTGTTTAATTCTTTACAAAGCCCACACAGGTTTTAAATTATTCCAACAGAAAGCGCTAGTAACTCTGTATTCGGAGCCATGAAGTTTAGATTGACATACTGATAAATAGAATAGACTATTGTTATCGTTATGATGAAAAGTGGATTTGCGCTACACCGGAAAAACACGTTTCTAAAAATGGCTCCATGCACAATGCATTTTATAAATATGCTTGAACGATATAACTATCAGGTACTGAAATACTTTAAATATAAGCTTTCTATTTTGGTACTGCCGGCAACAAACGGGAATTACCAAGATATTTTCAAGACATACTATTTTGCATAGAATATCGATCGATAATGGTTTTAATAATTCAGCTTATCAAATTTGGTTATCGGATATTATATCTATTTATTATACCTGATTTTACAAATATCCTGAACATTGTGTCAGCGTTCTTTTATAAGGTAAAATTACATATATTTATGAATAAATACATCATTCTGTATTTGAAATGACTTATTAACTAGAGGGCGCCACATTGATACATTTAAGAACAAATCATTTAATGCGCAAACCCAAACAGCGTTGTTTATAATTTAAATGAAAATTATGAAAGATGTGGAAATTATGACTAAAAGCTGTTCTTGCGCAAGTTCGGTTCGTTGAATTGCTCTGGTTCCGTTTTTCTAAACCATAAGTGAGTCCATATTTGTGTTGTTAAGCTAAGTTCAAACTTAAGTTATTAGATCTTCATGTCATTAATGTACGAATCTAATTCAGCATCCAGCTCTTCGGCGGTTGGTGCTGCTTTGCGCTCTCGACGTTGGCCGCCGGCGGCAGCGGGCTTTCCTCCACCAGCACCAGCTGGACCTGGACGTCGGAAACCGCCGCGACGCGGTCCGCCACCGACTTGTCCACCTAAAAGCAAATGTTGCGAATATGTAATGCTATTTACTATTAATGTTTTCAATTATACACACCACCACGTTTAACATTGGGTCCTGCGCTGCCACCAACACGACGTTTCACATCATCGGCTGGAACTGGACGCGTCAGCGCGGCAACATCTGAGACGGCAAGTTGTATGGTCATAGGGCGGCCATCGAGGGGGACGCCATGGTATTGTTTAATGGCCTTGAGGGCGTCAGAGCGACGATCAAATATAACATCTGCGGTGCCTGGTGAATAGATTTAAATTTCAAGAATAATTTTAGCACATCAATTTTAGATTAACAACTTATCGGTCATATAGTTGATTCGTTCGTTGTCTAGTTGTGAATAGTTCTATTGAAGATAACGCATTTTGTAAATATTGCTGAAAACTTACCCAATGAGCGACCTGAACGATCATAATGCACGACAGCCTTCTTCATCGGGCCAAAGTCGTTGAAAAGCTCCTTAATGTCCGTATTTGACACACCATAGTCCAAATTGCCAACGATCAAACGAGTTGGCCCCGTACTGTTGGCAGCACTGCCGTTGCGCTTTGGACCATCGTACATATCATGCTTCCAAGCGCTGTTTACATCGCCCTAGAGGGGGGTAGTATTAGGTAGAAGATTTGTTGGTTGATTCGAACGGACACTTTCGCGTTGGGACAAGTTTCTGATCAAATATGTGGAGGGTGTAGTAGTAGTAGTTGCAGACAGCAGTGGTTGTATCCTAGTCATATCAAGAGGACGCCATCGAAGCAATGCAGTAACACTAAATATGTATGAATGTATTGTGTGCCACTCTCTGGTTGGTTTGAAAAGCGCAAAAAATTATATTAAACGTTTTATAAACGGGGATTACAAAAAAAGAGTTCGCAACAAGCGCGAAATCCTCAACGAAATGTAGTGCAGTTAAACTTTTGTATATACATTAAATGAATTCGATTTCGATGCAATGTTCTGTAGCTCTGCTGCATTGTTTTTGTTTAATTTTTAGTTTGTTTTTTTCCTATTTTGACAGCCGCCATTTTCAAGCAATGCCTGTCCACATGGTACATGGTACAAGGCAACGGTACATATACCGTTTATTCTGCATACGGTGGCCATTTTGAATCCGAGTGTTTGCAGCTGTCACATTTGATATTTTCACTGGTTTTGTTTTTAACACTTTTTGGGTGAAAGTTGCAAAGAATCGTGAGTTCCAGCTTGGGCTGTCCTTTATGTATGCATATGCATGGATATTTGGCTGCTTTTGCGTCTCCATCTACATGAAAAACGTTACGTTTCAATTACCCGTGCGAGCCGAGGCTTCTGAATGACGCCGCCGCCACCGCCGCTGCCACCGCGGCGACCTTTGAGCACGCCGCCGGCGCCGCTAGCTGGTGCTGGCTTCCTCGGTGAACCACCACTTGGACCTCCTCCGCCACCACGACGTGCTCCTCCTGAGGCAAATCGCTGCTGGCCGCCTGGGCGACGAATTCCACCTGGGCCTCCACGACCACCCTGCGGTTTCTTCTGTGTCCGCGTTGACTTGATGATATCATCCAAACTCATCTCAATTTTATCCACCATTATTTTTGTTTGCTGTATTACTTTCAGATGCTACAATAATCGTCTTTGTTTTGTTGAACTTGTTATTCAAATCGCGCAGCAAACTAATTTTTAATATAAACGCGTGCAAATTTCGCCAACTGCTGAAAACGACGCACGAGAACGAAAATGTAGTAAAAAATCAAAGATGGCCGACTGTTCATGAAAAACTGTGCTGTACAACATTCAAAATTGGCCTACTCAGTGTTGTGAAATACAACTCTAAAATGTTGCTTATCGATAAGTTAACAACCCCTAAACGATTACACTGTTATAATATGACAGCTGTCAACAATAAATAATACAAAAAAAAGATTGTAAGACATTCCAAATAATATGTTCATTGTGGCTGTTACTGGTGGCATTGCCACGGGAAAAAGCACCGTCACCAAGGTCTTTGAACGCCACGGCATTCCAATCATCGATGCGGATAAAATTGCCAGGGAGAGTAAGTTAATGTCTAAACATTTTACGGGATGTTGCAATTGACCGCAATTAGCGTGCCTCCGCTTAAATTAACGATCCGTGACGCCTCCACAGTTGTAGAACCAGGTCAGCCATGCTGGGAAAAGATACGTGATGTCTTTGGCGACGAAGTACTGCTGCCCAGCAAGGAGCTAAATCGTGCTGTACTAGGACGATTAATCTTCGAGGACAAGGAGTTACGTGGAAAACTAAATCAGATTACACACCCCGTAATACATCGCACAATCTTTTGGCGAGTCTTTAAGCTGTTTATGTCCGGACACTCCTGGATTGTCCTTGACTTGCCATTACTGTTTGAAACAGGCATCCTTATGGATTTTATACACAAAATAATCACTGTGTCCTGGTGAGTTTCATCACACTATGTAAATGACAGTACATATTTAAATTTATTATTATTATTTTCGTAGTGACTCTGAAAAGCAGATGGAACGCCTGCTAGCACGCAATGAGCTATCTGAATCGGAGGCACGTAATCGTGTCGACTCGCAAATGCCACTGGAGAGGAAGTGCGAAAAATCGCATTTTGTAGTGGACAATAATGGGAGCTTAGAAGATACTGAAACGGCTGCCATGCGCATTTATAACATGATGCAGGAAAGCAAGCAGCATTGGTACAATCGTTTCGCAATTCTGGGCGTAATTTTGATTGTATGCTTCACAATATATTTCCTATGCAAGGCATTTGACGTGTGGCCCAAGTCCTTGTCCTTTTAAGCGTTATTTAGCTAAGGCCAGTGTGTTCGTCAGTCATGATTTTATGTTTTTTATTTGTTTATTTATGACAAACACTCGTATAACTAGGCAATAAAATACTGCAATAGCATGAGTATTAAATAAAGTCGCTTTTAATCGATTTTGTTACGGCAATATTTAAACAGCATTAGCCTAAAGTTACTGTTGGAGAAGAGTTTCAGCATACATTTACATAATGCGCGTTTCAAGCAGTCAATCCATTGGTTTAGGATTCAGCAAGCAGCGCCGCCGATTGTGCGCAGTAATCAACAAATGTTTGTAGCCCATACTTTGTCACCGCCTTAGTCACGTTGTGATTGAGCTGCATGGGATCCTGAACTACCATCGGTTTGTTCAGCTGCAGGACAGCATTTGGATTTTGATAGGCGTAATCCGTGTACCTAAATGCAAACATTTTAGTAGTTATAGCATATCCATTAATGTCCCATATTTACCTTTTGGGCAAACTCTTTTCAAAATGCGCTATGAGTGTTTGGTTGGTTCCAAAATAGGGACAAATCATGTATCGCTCATATTTAAAGGTGGCATAAAACTCAAAGAAGTCTTTCACATGCTTTTTGATCCGCGGCAAGGTGACCTCAACTTGCTTCAGTCCCAAATCGCTAAGTGACTTTTGTGCAAAGTTCGCAATCCAAGCTACAAGCGATAAAAATGTATTAAGGGGAAATACAAACAATTGCTATCTCTATCAGCAGCACTTACGGCCCACAAGTTGTTTGGCCGACATTGATTCCTCATTCTGCAGCAGAGCAATCGACGGCAGCAATTCTCTGAGCTGCAAAAAGTAGATAACCATCAGGGCCATGCTGTAGGTGCTAAATTGTTCCGTTAGCTTGCAGCGCTCCAGCCACGTTTTCACGTAGATGCACATGTACTGGGCTACACAAAGAGAAAGATATATACATGTAAAGGACTAGTTCCGGGCTGGCTTACCTATGGGCTGTGTCTCAAACATATACTTGAGCAAGTTCGTGTTGCAAAAGCCCAAGCTATTTAGACATATATCACACTCAATGCCTGACGCCAAGTGACATATCTTTATTATCGGCACTCGTGCCTGCTCAACAACCTTTTTGAACAAAGGAGACGGAATATTATTGATAATGAATCGATAGAAACGAAATTTATTTACTTTAATGATGCGCCAGTCTCCACTTGCTCCAAATATTTTGCGCAATGTTCGAAGCTTGCTCAGAGTTTCGTTGCCAGCGCGATTCTCAAACATGTGAAAGGTGTTACCTGCATTTGAAATAGATAGTAGATCATTTAGTGAATCATTTACATAAACGTACATATAAGTTAAAGCATACCAATGTCCACAAATACATCCAAATCGGATGAGCAAGCGCCAATGCCTGTTATTCGCGATCCGAATTTATATATGCGTACAGGCTCTTTGTGAAATACGGTTCCTATTAGCAAACACAAATCACGCTCAATGGTATCGTACTCTGGCATTACTTTAAGCTTGTCCGCAACTTGATATTTATCCTTAAACATTGTTGTAATGTCTCCCGAAACCAATGTCTTAACCTCTGCAAAAATAAAGATAACAGAAAATCTAGTTTTTGACATCTACAATTGACCTTTTCTTACTCTTGGGCAGATGCAGATGCATTTTTGTTCGTGCTTCCACCTCGACCCGTTTCTTCTCCTGTTTCGTCAGCGCCGGGCGGTGACCATTGAAGTTGCCATTGGGATTGGAATTCGGATGTTGTTCGGCCAAATGTGTCACAGCCTTGGCAATTGTGGTGCCAACAATGCGATGGGCGCAAGTTGTACAGTTGAATGTGCGTCTGATTTTCAGCAACTCATTGGGTGGCACGAACGTTAGTCCCGCACCGCCTGTTGCGTTTGCCAGCTTGGTGTTCACCTTTTGCTCTGCCTTGGGCACTATAAGTGTGGGCTTTTTTGTCCAGATAGTTTTCGATGCCAACAACAATGCGCTCGAGCAGATGCGTCAAATGCGGATCCAGTTGGAGTTGACTTTGGCTGCTAACTTCTTCCAGTGTCTCCAGGAAATAGCTCGCTTCCAAAGTAAGGGGATTCAACTAGTGGCATGATTAAGTTGATTGTCAGGCACACGGACTAAATTGAAACATTACTCACGTATAACAAGCTGTTTTGCGGTTGCAATTCCGGTTGCGGCTGCATTTGATAGTCCGCCATCGCCTTGCGTTTTCTACTCTTTTTGGTGGCTGTGACGGGAACGGTACGAATTGTTTTCTGTTAAAAAATATGTAATTATTAACAAAATAAATACGTCAAAAAACAAGTTAAACTTAAAAAAAAGACGAGCAGCTGATTTGTGCAGGGTAGCCACCTGAAAGAATGTTTGCCGGTTCAAACTGACAGATCAACTTTTAGTGTGACTGTGTGCACATGAACGTCAATTTTTACATATGTATGTGTATGCTCAAATGTATATATTCTATATTTTGTCTTTTTTGTATTTTAAATACACATTGAATATATGCATACATATGTATGTCAAATTTGGTATAGCTTGAGTTGCCTTCACAATTCGCGCTTTCCACAAGTACTCAATATCGACACAGTGCTGCCCATTCCTCGCGGACAGCCTCTGTTGAAATCAACTCACACTGGGCTGTGGTGCTGGTTTGCTTCTGTTAATTCCCTCATGGTACAGCCGTTCTGCATTGTTGTAGACTGCTTTATCAACCCAAAATGTATCAATATCTTCTATATGCATTTTAGGATTATTTTAAATATAACATGTACGTTTTAAAATGCGCTCGAATTATGACCAAAAGAATATATATACATATACATATATATAATTGATGGAAAGAAAACATCGAAACATTCATGTATCGATGTTTTTTCTGTGCGACTTTATTCGATTTTAAGTCAATTGTTTTTCTTCGATGCTTCGCTTGTTTTTTGTTTATTAGAAAATTAAAATAGCAATATTGAAAGAGTCGATCCGTATAAAGAACGCATTTCGGAATTGAGTTTCCTTAAAATCACAAAAATATTTTTTTTAAACCTTTCTGTCAAGAAATTATATTTTTTGGACTTCATTCCCAATTTGGATCATAAAAGTACATACATTAATATAAAATAGAAAACGGTAATAAATTCACAAATTTTAAAAGGGTTATTAAATTAACTATTTTATTGGCTAAGCATTTGCAGTTTGAACTGATAATTGGTTTCAGTTCGTTCACATAAAGAAAAATAGGACTTTGACAGTGAAGGATTCTGCTACTTCATCGGCCATGCAACTCCTGCAGAAATCTTAAAGCCGGCAGAAAATTTAAGTTTTTGGTAGAAAATAATGTTAATTGTATAAAAAAGTTAGAGAATTAACCATTTTTCTGGATGAAGGATTTTCTATAATTTGAAAAGATATTCTAAAAGACCTTACCCACATATGTGGGTAATCTATTAAATATTTGCAACCTTATTTTGAACGCAGCTTATTCCCTAGTCAAATTACTCGAACCCAACTCATATTTAAATAAATGGCGTACCAACTGAATGTGATAAAAAAAAAGAGGTGGCAACGCCTTTCCCAGCAGTGATGCATTACATAAATATCGATACATCGGGATACTTAAGTCGATTTTTCAAATCAAGTATCGAAGCTACTTTTACTCACTCACACACTTAAACATTTTCATTTCCGAGAGTATAAATAGCAGTCGATGCAAAAAATTTCATTATACGTTTGAGAAGCCTCATAACCGGCAATTCGAACGTAAATTCTCTCCGAGATAGACCTAATACAGTTGCTCTACAGATTTCTCTGAATTTTCTTTGTCGTGTGTGAAAAAAAAATAAAAAAAACTCAATATGGTAAGTAATGTTATTTATGTATATATTTTGTCCGCTTATTAAATAGAAGTTTTGGCATGGTCGACGCTACCAAACCGTGCGGTCAAGATTGTGATGAAATACAACGCACAAGATGGCGGCTTCACATTTGTGATGACGTCATGTGACATGTTCATTGAAAAGTTACTGAAATGCTAAAAACTTGCTACTAAAACTAAAATGTGCGTCATATAATGCGTTTTTGAGACAGTACATTTTGTGTCTGCAGAATTTTTAAGAATAGCACGTCGATAGAGAAATTTTCTTGTACAATGTACATCTATTTGTCATCTCGCTCACACATACATCCATTCATATACGAAATGCGGCAACATCGCGTTGGGTGCGGCTTGAATCACATCGATTTTTTTCTTTTCCACACAATTCGGGGCAATTAATCAAAGTTTTGCCGTTTTCTATCTTTCGCTTGCAGCGTGAATGTATCTCTATCCATGTTGGCCAGGCTGGTGTCCAGATTGGTAATGCCTGCTGGGAGTTGTACTGCCTTGAGCACGGTATCCAGCCCGATGGCCAGATGCCGTCAGACAAGACTGTCGGTGGTGGTGATGACTCGTTCAACACCTTCTTCAGCGAGACCGGCGCCGGCAAGCATGTGCCCCGTGCCGTGTTCGTCGATCTGGAGCCAACTGTCGTCGATGAGGTGCGCACCGGTACCTACCGTCAGTTGTTCCATCCCGAGCAGCTGATCACCGGTAAGGAGGATGCCGCCAACAACTACGCCCGTGGCCACTACACCATTGGCAAGGAGATCGTCGATCTGGTGCTGGACCGCATCCGCAAGCTGGCCGATCAGTGCACTGGTCTGCAGGGCTTCCTCATCTTCCACTCGTTCGGTGGTGGTACCGGCTCCGGCTTCACCTCGCTGCTGATGGAGCGTCTGTCCGTCGACTATGGCAAGAAGTCCAAGCTGGAGTTCGCCATCTACCCTGCACCACAGGTCTCCACAGCAGTCGTCGAGCCTTACAACTCGATCCTGACCACTCACACAACGCTGGAGCATTCAGACTGCGCCTTCATGGTCGACAATGAGGCCATATATGATATCTGCCGTCGCAACTTGGACATTGAGCGTCCCACGTACACCAATCTGAATCGTCTGATTGGCCAGATTGTGTCCTCGATCACCGCCTCGCTGCGTTTCGATGGTGCCCTGAACGTGGATCTCACTGAATTCCAGACCAACTTGGTGCCCTACCCACGTATCCATTTCCCCCTGGTAACCTATGCCCCAGTCATCTCTGCGGAGAAGGCCTACCACGAACAGCTGTCGGTCGCCGAGATCACCAACGCCTGCTTCGAGCCAGCCAACCAGATGGTCAAGTGCGATCCCCGTCACGGCAAGTACATGGCGTGCTGCATGTTGTACCGCGGTGATGTTGTGCCCAAGGACGTGAATGCCGCCATTGCCACCATCAAGACCAAGCGTACCATTCAATTCGTTGACTGGTGCCCCACTGGCTTCAAGGTCGGCATCAACTACCAGCCACCCACTGTGGTGCCCGGCGGCGATCTGGCCAAGGTGCAGCGAGCAGTGTGCATGTTGTCCAACACCACGGCTATTGCCGAGGCCTGGGCCCGTCTGGATCACAAGTTCGACTTGATGTACGCCAAGCGTGCGTTCGTCCACTGGTACGTCGGTGAGGGTATGGAGGAGGGTGAGTTCTCCGAGGCTCGCGAGGATTTGGCTGCTCTAGAGAAGGACTACGAGGAGGTCGGCATGGACTCCGGTGATGGTGAGGGCGAGGGTGCCGAGGAGTACTAAACATGCTCTTTGAACACAACGCACAGAGCAAGCGTCATTGGTGGGCGTCGTCACAGATGTCGAAACCAATGCCTACGTTTTGCCAACGTCAACAAGAAAACAAAAAAAATGCTTAGAAACACTGGAGTAACAGAAACACCAATATAGTATTTTATTGCTAGCGTTACAAAACAGAATATATATACACAGACAGCAGAAAACGAAAAAAAAACAACAGCTATAATTGTGTACGAAAATAAAATCAGCGAATAGTCAGTGTTACCAGCTAAACAAAACTTGAGCGCATTTTCTTTCCATCTTCCAAGTTTTCCAGCAAAGTTCACTGAACGCGTTTCTACTTTTAGTAATTGCAGATAAACGCGGACGTGGCGAGGGAAAGCAGAGCGAACGCTGCACGCTCTAAAAATAGTGGAGAATGGCTTTTCAGTTGCTGCATTTTCTCTCTGTGCTACACGAGACTGTACGTACATCTATACATAGGCGTGGCATGCATTTAAATTTAGCGCAGCTCCCACTGTGCCCCCTTAAGTCCAAGACTTAAATCGATTTTGTGATGAGTCATACTGCAGCATAATAGTAAATTTGTGGGGGAAAGGGGCAAGGGGCACTCATCGCCAACACAGTCAGGCGATGACTTCATTTCTGTGCCTTGCCTTATATGGTATACATACATACATACACATACACACAGTCAAGTAAGCGCCTATGTGTGTGTGTAGCTTTTTATGGGGTTTGACACTTGAAAATTGAAGCCTAGGTAAACCGGCTTGTTGTTGCCTGCTGCGACAGTAGACCTCAATTTGTCCCTTTCCTCATGCAATTTGCGTACTTTCGTGAAGCAGGCAAACAGCTGCAGCTATCGAATTTTCACAAAAAGACCAGAGTAGGCCGGAAATGCACAAGAAGCCGTCCATATGGTTGGTAGATACAACTGTTTGTACATACATATACATGTATGCATGCACAAGTGTGAATTGAGGTTATGTTCACTTGTCAAATCTTTATATAGTAAAAGTCCAATGTCTGCATTTGTCTACATATACATACATACATACATATGTCTGTATATATCTGTAACATGAAATCTTTCATATCTTCTTACATTGCCTAAGAGTATACAAAACATTGCCTAACAAGCAAGCCTGATTTAGCTTTAGAAAATAACAGCTGCCATTATAACAAGAAATTGCCTGTTTAAATACATATGTACATACATAAATGGATGTAAATATGTATTCAAAACAGTAAAACAAAACCCACATGTATGTATGTATGTACATGCACGCATATGTACATATGCATGTATATTTGTATGTGGTTATACTGTCGTCTGACCATGTTGCGATAATTATACATATACACAAATGTACATATATATATTTAAATGAATCAGGTTCACCTCAAACGGTGATGACGACAGCCCATTAAGCCGGCTCTATCATATTTCTGTAGGCGGGTGAGTGGGCAACCAATTCAAAATAATTGTAAGCCACGCAAATATACATATACAACAGAGCAAATGTGTTTACAAATGCATATGTACATAAATGGAAGTCTTGATTTGGCTGTGATTAATTTTGTTTTTTGTTTGATCGATAAAGAAAAGAGAAAGATGTAGCATATACATATACCTACATACATAAGTACATAGAAAAGTGGAAAAGGCAGTAATAAACATGCTTATGTGTGTATGCCTGAAGTACATGTGCATGTATATTGTTCTACACACACTCATGCAAACATATGTGAATGAGTACATTTTGCTAAGACTGCCTATCGATAGTATCGGTACGACGTAGTCATTTTGTCAACAATCAGGTGGCAGCACCATTACTTGGCGAAATATTTAAATACAAGCAAAATATCTACAGAAAATTTAAATTATTATAACTTGATTTAAAACACTTAAAGCATCTACCTATGCTCTAGATCAAAGCTAATTAGTTACTAATTTTTTTTTAGCTTTTATTGCTCGCCTATAAGCATTTTGAAGTTTTACATATCCCGCCGGTGTCCCTCAGTAAAAAAAACATTTAAAACTGTTTTTCAAATGTTGGCTACTTTTGTATTTTTGGATGTTCATACAAAGAAAGGGCCAGCTTTGAGTTAAATAATAACAATCGTTTAATGATCAAATTTACAATTATTATTCAAAAAAGTAATTTCGTTAATCATATGCTCGTCACATAGATTTGACTTCGCACCAAGTAGATAACGGGCTTGCAAAATAGCCTTTTCTGCAGGGGCAACACTGGCAGGTGTACCCAGTATTTTGCAGCTTACACTATAAAGTAGGGGAAACATAACTTTATTTGCCTTCCACCAATCCAAGGCATTAAACACGTCAGACATCGTTGTATTTCTACTCAGATACTCATTTATTTCCTGATTTATTGCATCGAGTTTGGTATTACTGGATGGGGCCTCCACAAAGTCCGAAAATATGCCATCTCCACAGTATTGATTATCCATTTTAACTTTCTTGCGACTATTATCGGTTACAACATAGAACTCTTGCATCATTAACTTGCATTCGGCTATAGTCGCATTTTTCTCCGACTCTTTAAAGAGCAGCAGTTTCCTTGTTGGTGGAAAGAGGAGAAGAGCTATTTTGTGATATTTTGTAATTTGATTTGTCGCAATTGAATCCAAATGCGATCTCAGTGCATCTTTTAAGATCTTTATCATTAAAACGTCTTCCACATTTCTGGCACATAGTTTTTGCAGCTTATGAATGTGTGGGATTATAAGGTGCAATGTGGGTACGTTTTCTTTTGTCAAAGCCTGTGACGTTTTCTCAAAACTAAGTAAGATATTAACTATAGTTTTAATCTCAGTGCTTAGTGCCGAAAAATCGAGTTTATCAGTAAGTATTTGGAATTCATCATGCCAGTGATCTTCGACATACTTGACATAGTACAAAATAGTATTCGTACGTGGGGAACTAATCGCTGATTGTAATTTAAGATATGTTTGCGAAACTTCACAGTGCTTCACAAAACTAATACATTTTTGTAGAATTTGCCGCAATTCGGGTACATCTGCAAAGACTTGTTCAATCGCTTTGCTTAACAAACTATTGATGCATGGTACGTGATGGTAATTGTCAAAAGCAGCAATACAATTTGTATCGTTTTGCGTTACAATTATTGGATCGTCCACATCCAAGTCACATTCAAATTTCTGCAGGCAATTTATGACATTTTCTCTGATATGGTTGCCTGTAAATGTATATAAAATAGTTGAAATAGAAAATATTGTGTTTTCACGTTTATTATATAGATTCATTTAGTGATAAAAGTAATGTAAGAAACTAATGTCATGGGGTCATGGTTTAAATCAATACCTCCAGACTAGATAACTCTTAAATGTTTCTGCCGTACTACATAATTGATTTGCTTACCTGAATCATTTATTAAAGGAGCAACCGCTAGTAGACGACTAGCCACAGCAGATTCATGGACATAGTGCATAGTGACCGATACAAGGGGATAATTTAAAAAGCTATCCTTCCACGAGCACAATGTGATGCTGTAGCCGGTAGTCTTGATTTTGTTCAGTTCATCTGCTACAGTCTGGCACTCTGATTCGTACAACTCGGAAATATGTACGGCTACACTCGTGGACTTGGGCATAAGGCTGTCTATGTTCACATGTTCACCGAGAGTCGCACCTATTGAGAGGCAAATGCGAGCCATGTTTTTGAGTCCCGTGTCCTCAAGTGTACTAATGGGTCGACAGTTTGTCAGCAGCCACTGGGCGGCTGCCTCGATGAGTTTGTTTTTCGTTTCACTGTCTACTTCCAGATCCGGTGCATTTCGGATACTGTTTTCCTTCCACTCGTAGTTGATGTAGCACTTGTGCTTGACTAGATTCGAGGACGAGCCAACGAATTTGTATACGTTAAAGCAGCTGCGGCAAGCGACAAAGTTTTGAATTTGATCGCCATTTTCATCGACCATTATGGCGAATATATTCCAAACTTTACTGCGGCCGCGTTTTTCTCTTAGCTTGATCTGGCCTTTCATTATGGCAGTCTTAAAATCAGCGATTCGGTCACACACGTTTACACTTATATTGCCATCTAAAGGGGACGCTGATTCTGATTCCGAATTCTATACATTAAGAAAATCAATGAATGTCATTGAAGTTAATCAAATAAATATTTATAGTTACCTGCTCGTGTAAGCTCATTTCACTCTTAATATCCAGCAAGTCCATTATAATTTCACTCATGCTTAGCTATTCACTCTTGATAGAGAATAGCACAAGTATTGCTGATTAGAAAGCCGTGTGACTCTACCATAAAATGAAATATTCGAGTACTCACACAATTCAATGTGAATTGTTGGGTGTCTCGATATACTTGCTATGATTTCGCTTTGTATTTGTTGCCCACATTAACGCAAGGCCCCTTTACAAGCAAAGGCAGTAGTAGTTCATTCAAAACCGAGCTAAGCGAACTTCATTGAGTTGACTTCGGCCTGTTTAATTTACACAACAAATATAAATACCATTGTTTTTTCCAGTATGCGGCTGCGGAGGGTGGCCGACAACCGATTCACATGACAGTAGTTGCCTATCGATTATTTGTATCACACGAAATACATCGATTCATTAAAGTTGCCTTTGAAAAAGGTGCTGAGTTATTAATTTTGTACTATTTTATTGTCGACAAACAACACACTTGGCTCAAATATAATTATGTCAAACTACAAGGAAGCTAGCATCGGCACTGATGCGGATGCAACCCATAAATTTTCGCTTGACAAGGCTGAGACTATGGCACTGAAGGATTTGCTGGAAAAGCGCCTAAATGATTGTGGTTGGCGCAATGATATCAATCAAATGATTCGCGAAACATTGGAGGAACGTGGCGTGACCAATACAACTCATGAACAGCTTGCGGCGGCCATCATTCCAAATGTAAGTATTTTTTTGTTTATTAAATGCTGCAATTGTACATCATATGTGTGCCATTTATTTCATACAGGCTCGTGCCTTGGTGCCAGCTGACGTACGCAAGGAAATGTTGTTGCGCGTGCGTGAAGCCTTGCAGACCCCGTTGCCCAAGTAGTCACGTGTTTAAATTCTAGCACATTGCTGTTTGTGGTTTATTAACTTGTAATTAAGTAATTGTATATGTACATGCTTACGCCTGCTAATACTAATTACGAATTGCGCCATTAGTTGTACAAATTTATGTAATAAATAAACAACTTAATTATAATATATATTCGATTACTATGTTAATATGTGTTACGTCCTGTACGATTGGCTAAACGAAAATATACATACATAGATATATAATAGTTGGGGACCTTAGGAACGCGGTTTTTGTGGGTGGCTGTGTGTGAAGAATTATGCTACAAATAATATGTCTAATTTGTAAATGTGTTACATTTTACTTATTCAATAGCGAATCAATTGAAAAGTCTTTGAATTTGGCGTTGGAATCATCGACAAATAGCTGCGTTTGCTGTTGTTGTTGCTGCTGCTGCTGTGCCACTGTTGTTGTTGGCAGCATTTTCATCAGTTTGTTACGCGGCTTACGTAAAAATTTTGTATTGATTTGAAATTTTTGCGGCTTGCAGTTTATGAAATGAGCTTGCGGTGTGGTTATTGTTGTTGCTGCTGCTGCATTGACGGCAATCGCTGTTGCTTCGGATGTGGCTGCGGCTGTTTTTGTTGTGGTTGTTGTTGGAGAAACTGTTACTGTTGCAGTCCGATGACTTTGGCGCCAACTGCGCAGATCTGTGTTCGGTGTGGCAGCTTTTGATATGGCTCTCGCGCAAATTGATGCCGTTGATGTTGCTGTCGATCTCACTGTAGATCCTGCAAAGGCATTGGCACCAAAGCATTTGAGAAAGTTCTGCACATGCAATAGACTGTCGTTTTCATCCTTGTGACGCCTCAATCGCTGCTTATCCTCGTTCTCATCCTCAGCCTCGTAGTCCACCGACGAATGTTGTTGCGAGGACGATGAAAAAGTGGAGGAGCTGCTGGTGCTGCTGCTGAGCTAAATATGTACATAATTTAGAATAATCAGTTTGTTGTAGTCTCCCAGTTAAAATAATAATACTTACATCGTCTTCTTCATTGTCACGCAGCTGCTGAAAGCTGACGGCCGTTTGCTTTAGCTTTTTGTATAAGTGCGACTGGGGTTTGTTGTTGTGGTTGTTGTTGGTGTTGCTGTTGCTCCGTGGCAACTTGTTGCTGGCAGTGCTGCTGTTCTGGCGGCCACGTCTGGCCATTGCTGGCTTCTTCTTTAGCTGTTGCTGGGCTTGCTGCTCACGATATGACTTTCAGCTAGTTTTGGCGAGGTTATCGTCGCGCCTTAGTTGAGACTGTATGCAATGAAAAAATAAGAACCGGCAGAACATTGTGTTATTAACATAGTGTACGAGTTGGGACAGTGTAAGCAGGTAACAGTTTTGAACAGTAACAGTTTCTTATTTTTTTTTCAGCGCTGGCACACAAAAACAACAAACAATTTTCTATATATTATTCATATTTTTGCGTTTCTTGGTGGCAATGAATAATTTGTTGGATGATAGGCGGTTGCAGTTTGGAGCAAAATGAAAGCACATGAATTGGGAACTGAATTTGAAATGTATGTTCTTATGAATACATAAATGCAAAAGTTGATAAGATGGATGTGGGGGGCGGCATAAAATCAAAAGAATAGAATACGAATACGAATATGAACGACATTCATTTGTAGTATGTTGTATGTATGTATGTATAACAACGAATTGTAAAATGCTCTAACTTGCACACACATACACATGCACCCACACGCACACGCACACACTACCTGGTGATGCGTGTTGAAGAGCGCATGATGCGCTGCGTAGGAAGTGGTGGAGGAGCTACTCAAATCATCTATGTGAACGCCGCCAACGCCGCCCCCACCGGCACCCAATTGAACTTGAATGCTAGTAGGATAATGGTGTGGTAGGTGGTGCGGGTGCGGATGCGCGTGGTGTGCACCACCATGTTGCAAACTGCCTGATGTTGTTGTTGTCAATGTAGCTGTTGCTGTTGCTGTTGCCGCTGTTGTTGTTGTGGTTGCTGTTATTGTGGTTGTGGTTGCAGCCGCAACCGCTGTAGCTGACCCACCTCGCCCGGCAATTGCTGCCGCCGCCGCCGCACTGCTTGGGCCCAGACTAATGCCAATGCCCAACAAGTGCGCAGCAACCGCGGCACTGGGATGATGCGTCTGATGCAAATGCTGTGGCTGTTGTTGTTGCTGCTGTTGCTGCTGCTGCTGCGATTGCAAATACGATGCATGCTGCTGTTGTTGCTGCTGCTGATGCGTGTGCAAGTTGTTGATGGCATTGTTAGCGTTAATATTGCTGCTGCTGTTGTTGCTATTACCGCTGCTGTTGCTGCTGCTGCCGGCATTGTTATACACATGAGACGCGGACACGTGTCTGCCAAATAGTTTATTCAATATATGTGTATAAATATTGATAGCCATGGACTCACCTTAGGCCTAATCCAGCTGAATTGCTCATTGCCAAGCTGCTTACCGATGGCATTGGTGTTGTTGTCGCTGTGGTCGCATTCGAATTCGAGGATGCAGTATTGCTGTTCATGTTGTTGCTGCTGCTGCTGCTGTTGTTGTTGCTGTTGTTGGTGCTTCCGCGATAGTCAAGGACGCCGCTGGCGCTGCTGGCGCGACTGTTGGCCATTGTTGGTATTGTTGTGTTTATCGCGGTTGTTGCCAGCGAAACGGCA
This sequence comes from Drosophila flavopinicola, assembly GCA_035042425.1. Lineage (NCBI taxonomy): Eukaryota > Metazoa > Arthropoda > Insecta > Diptera > Drosophilidae > Drosophila > Drosophila flavopinicola. The sequence goes on along the minus strand of JAWNLL010000459.1, from coordinate 4,232,928 downwards.
GCTGCAATTGTTGTGGCAGCATTGAGAGCGTTGCTACTGCTGATGTTGTTGCTGCTACCGCTGCTGCTGTTGTTGCTGTTGCTAGTGGCTAACGTGGAAATGGCAAAAGTTGTACAGTTTGTCCTCTTACACACACATGTGGTTAGTTTGTATTGTGTGTTGCTCTGTGTATTTCAGTTGCATGCAACGACAATAACCGTTTGTACAAAACGCCCCAATAGCATAAGCGAAAGATTTAATGTTATTAACATCAAACACAAGCTGAGTACCATTGTTAACAGTAGCAGGTACTGTAAGCCTCGATTTGATGCTATAGCGATTAATATAAACGTTAACAGCCGCTGTTAGTGCGTCCTATGACGCTTCTGTTAGTTAGCAGTGTGACAGAGTGTAAAAACTTGGAAATCAAAATAACTTTGGATAAAACACAAAATAAATGAATTTAGAATTTGTTTGTTTTTTAGTTGTTTGGTTTGTATAATACACATTTTATTCATTTTTTAAAAATAAATAAAATAAGGAAAAATTAGCTTTGCATAAGAATAACTTAATTTTAACCATAATTCGAGTAAGGAAAAAGTAGTAGATGTTGTTTCTTATTTTATTACATTAATAGAAAATGTAATGGAAAATTGTATGTAAATGTAAATATAAAATTTGCTTTAAGTATGATTGTAAGCAGTAATGATAGAAAGCTGAGGTGTAAATATTTGTACACGTAGATATCGAGTAAAATACTTTGATATATATATATATATTTTTTAATAATTAAATTGTTATGTACATGGTCAGGTGTACCCAGTTAATTAACTTAAAATAACTAAAATTATTGCGATAGTCAAATGTTCGCACATAGCACTAGTGCGAGGTCTGGCAACGCCAAACTGCTTAGCATCCCACAAGCATAGCATATTATGTACAATAACATAAGGTGAGCGACAAATCATTGAGTCTGTGTGTGTGGATGGATGAATGCTGATGCTCCCGTTTCTGTGTTTGTTTGTGTTTGTGTGGAGAGTGTTGTGTAGTGCAAGTGCCGACACAAAGTAGTGAGAGTGGTTGCCCCTACTTACCATGCGCCTCGGCTTTGGCATTGTTGATCGCATTGTTAAGCGGAATCTGTAGGCGGGCATTCACGGCCAGCAGGTGATCGCGACGCGCGATCAGACTGGTCACGTGCTCCTCGAGGCGCAGGTTCTCGCTCTGCAGCTGGTGCAGGCAGTTGAGCAGCGAGGCAACTGCAAAGAGAGTAAATACATATAGTTTAAGTTTAAGCACTGCCATGTTCGAGTCCTGCAAGTTAACCATACTCACTGTCGAAATGCTGCGCCTGCTCCATGAGAAACTGTGAGCCCTGCTCCCACTGGCGCTCCAGCAGCTGTTCCAGACTCTGCGGTATGGGCATATTGCCATTGATACCGCCGCCGCCGAACATCGATTGCAGCGGATTCGGCGCCATCGTTGCACTATTGCTCGATGCTGCAGCGATGGCGTTGCGCTAATGGTGAGAAAAAGCAGGAGATTAGCTGGTCGGTTCTGATGTATTTGTATAATGGTTTGCTGTTCATGACACAGTCTCAATTGTGACTTTACCTGCTTGCCGGGAAACGGTACTCCCGCAAACGTTGAATTGATGACGTCGGTGGTGTAGATGGCATGATCCTGCACCTCCATGTGCAGCTGCTCGGACAGCTTCTGGGCCACGCTGCTGTTGGGATTCACGTGATTGCCCAGCATATGTGTGGCCGTGTGGGCTATAATCGAACTGGCGCTGCTCGTGACGCATGTGGCAGGCGTTGCTGGCGGTGTGGGCGCACTGACTGGTGCGCTGGCAGTGCCTACGCCGTTTTGCAGCAGCCGCACATCCTTGAGATCGTGTTGAGTGGCAACAGCAACAGCAGCAGCAGCCGTTGCTGCTGCCGCCGCTGCTGCTGTTGCTGCCGCTGCCAGCGTTGCATCCTTGGCCTTGCGGCCTCGCTTACGCACATTGCTGCTGGCGGCGACGGGAATAGCGTTGATCGCTGTCGCAACGGCTGTGTGCAGTGCGGCGCCAATCTCGGAGCCGGGCGAACTGGGCGGTGAGTCCTTGATGGCACTAACCGGCAACATGGGCACATCCAGTTGGCTGCTAATCGTTTGTGCCTCATACGTGAACTTGAGGCCACCGCTGCTGCCGCTGTTGGTGTTGTTGCTGCTGCTGCTGCCGCCCAGATTGATGTTGAGCAGGCTGCTGGTTGTTGTTGCTGTCGTTGTGCTGTTGGCTGTGCTCGCCGCGTTGAGATCAGGCGTTCTGTTCGATTTTGTTGTTGATTTGTTGTTGTTGTTGTTGTTCGTTGTTGTTGTGGTTGTTGATGGTGTTGTTAGGGAAGAAGCATTTGTATTTGTATTAGTGAATTGCAAAATTTCTAAATCTTGATGTTGCTTAAGCTGTTGCTGTTGTTGTTGCTGCTGTTGTTGCAAGTGCGCAAATTGACTATTGACGGAGCTAAGGTTTGTGGGTGGGGAGGCGCTAGCGGGTGGTGCATTGCTTAAATTAACATGTTGTTGCTGCTGCTGCTGTTGTTGTTGCTGCTGCTGCTGCTGTTGTTGATACAATTGCGTTTGCTGTGCACGCAACATTTTCTTGTTCAGTGGCTTGGCAGCATTGCTGTTGTTATTGCTGCCTCTGCTATAACAAGCAACATGTTGCTGTTGCGGCGCCTGCTGCTGCTGTTGTTGTTGTTGTTGTTGGGGCTGTGTGGACATGTTGACGGGCGAGTCTAAGAGATTGACCACGGCACTGCCATTGGCCGAGGACATTGAGGACGTGGAGGAGCACGACGACGATGCCGAACTGCCAGCAATATCGGTGGCAGCAACATTGCTGTTGTTGCGCGTGTTACGCGTCGTTGCTGCAGTTGTTGGGGGCGAGTCAATGGAAGAGGACGATAGAGCCTGCAACATAACCACCGGCGAACAGATGGCCGGCGCCAATGATTGCGGTGGCGGTGTGGGCGTAGTCCGATAATGTGGCGAACTGTGGCGACTGCCGCCGCTGCTGTTGCGGCTCAGCTTCTCGACGGCAATTGCACCTGTTGCAGCAACAGCAGCAGCAGTTGTTGTTGCCGTCGTTGTTGTCACTGCAGCCGCTGTTGCTTCACTTTTACTAAGCGCAGCGGCGCGTTTTTTGCCCGAGCGTGATTGTGACTTGGTGGACGTGGTCAATGTGGGATTGGTAGACGTGGTGGAGGACGAGGCGGTGGAGTGCAGCGATTGCTGCTGTGGCAGTTGGCTTTGCTGCTGCTGCGGTTGCTGTTGTTGCTGCGACGTTTGCGATTGTTGTTGTTGCGGTATTTGGTGATGATTGTGGTGGGTTTGGTGAGCCTGGTGGTGGTGGTGATGATGATTACCACTCTCACCGGAACGCGATCTACGTGTTGTTGTTGTTGTTAATTGTAAAAAGGATGCAACGGCAATTGTTCATTTTGCAATAGGTGCGAATGGTTAGTGTCGGGTGTGCATTTTAAGCAAAACCAGAGAGAGCAACAGAGAGAGAGAGAGAGAGAGAGAAAGAAGAGAGTAATTTTTCGAAAAGAGCGCATTAGTTGTGTGTGTTTTTCTCTCTACAAAGTTGTAAATTTTAACGTGTGTGGTGGCTTTTAAAAACGGGAAAGAAATCAAAGTAAGAAATACACCACGCGTGGTGAACAAACTGAAAATGTGACACAAACTAACGCAGGTGATAAAACGTGGGGCAACATAAAGCAACAAAACAACAGAACACAACCGAAACTAAGATTCGAATATAATCGTAGTTGCCTACTTAAAGCAGGCAGCAAGTGCTGCAGTCGCTGTGGTGTGTTTGCATCAATTATTTACCTGCTGCGTCGCGCCGGCACTGCATCCTGCTCCTGCAGCTGCTGCACGCGAGTCGTTTGCTTCTCAAAGCTAATCTTCAAGTTGCCGCTCTCCGTCGTCGTGGCTGTTAGGCTGCCCGAGCTGGCGCTGCTGCTGACCAGAGCGCCCAACGCGGGCGATGACTTGCCGCTCTGATGCTGTATTACGGAGCCGGCACTGCCGTTGCCAGTTCCAGCTGCAGCTGCATATGCGCCGCCTGTCAGCGGTGATTGTGACTGAGCGGCTTGTGGTTCTAAAGACGATTAATAATGTAGTTGCTTGTCGATTTCAATTGTTGTTCAAACTCACCACAGCTGCTGTTGGGCAAATTGATGCCAGGTACATTGGCAGTGGACAACGGCACCGAGACATACAAACTGGGCGCATTGCTGCCACTGTTGCTGGCAGCTCCAGCAGTGTTGCTGCTATCCTTGCTGCTGCTGCTGCTGTTATTGCCATGTTTGCTGCTGCTGCTGCCAGTCGTTTTGGTCGCCTCTGCTTTCGCATAGCCAGCAACGACTGCGCCGGTTGCTAAGCTGCTCCCACTGCTCGTCGAGGTGGTGGCTCCTGTGCTTGCTGATGTGGTTGCTATCGTCGTCCCACTGGCGGCTATCGTTGCTGTTGCCGTACTCGCCAACGTTGCGTTCACCTCAGCGGTGGCGGATGATTGATGCGTGGGTGGGCTCAACTCGGTTCGTTGCTGCAACAAATAAGAAACAATTATAATTTGCATTGAATTTTACTTGCGAAGTAGGAAGATTTTCTTACAAACAATTAATCTATTTCTCTATATATTTTAATTTTGTTGGATGAGTTTTGTGGGATCGTAATACAAAGTAAATCAGTGAATTCAAAAGTCGTATCTATTTAAACAACTTGATATGCGAGCTAATGCAAACGGAAATTATCATCTAGAGGTTATTTGTAAAGCTTTTGTGGAACAAGCGTTAGCTGACTGGTTTTAATCGACATATCAAATAAGTTTAAGGTTTGAGGAGCTTCAGCACTCCAGCCCAGCATATATATATATTAATAAGTTTTCCAGCTTCGTCTTCAACCGATTCGATCTTAACTGACTTGTTTTAATCGACATACCAAATAAGTTTAGGGTTTGAGGAGCTTCAGCACTCCAGCCCAGCATATACATATATATATAGTAATAAGTTTTCCAGCTTCGTCTTCAACCGATTCGATCTTAACTGACTAGTTTTAATCGACATATCAAATAAGTTTAAGGTTTGAGGAGCTTCAGCACTCCAGCCCAGCATATACATATATAAAGTAATAAGTTTTCCAGCCTCGTCTTCAACAGATTCGATCTTCCGTTGGCAGTTCTTGACAACCGTTCGTTGTTATGCTTATGTTACTTATTTGCTGTTGCTTTTTATGGTCATTAAAAGTCTTGTCGACACTTCCGGCCGCAAATTGCGGCATGTAAACACACATGTTTACAGCCATAAACCATAAGAACAACAAACAATTGAATGAAAACACAACTTTAACATTATCATGGGACAGTAACAGCAGCCTGTTAACAGACACCAACAATCATTGCAAAGCGTATTTGTACTATGTTGTTGGCTTTTCTTTTTAACAGAGTTGGGGGCACGACGGCGCCGCATGTGCTCCACATAGATTATAAAAGCTGCCAGTCAACAAACAGACACATGTGCATGCGTCTGTATACAATGCAACTCAAAGCTTATCGGCTGTGTCGACGTCGCTGTCAATGGTAAATGCAGCAGCAGCCGCAGCACCACCATGTAATAAAATGAGTCAGAGACGGAAGAATGCAGCAGGCGCTGTCAAAACTCAACGTGAGGGCAAAAAGTGCTGCAACAATGAACGAGTTTTTGTTTCTCTGCTTTCTGTGGTTTTCCCCATATGCTGCCAGATGCAAGATGCAACGATATACATACATACATATGTATGTGCGCGTGTGTATGTATATGTGTTAGAAGATAGAGCGACGACTGCTGCTTGCTTACAGCTAATGCACAAAACAATAAAGTGCAACAACAACAAAAAAAACGGACGCTGGGAACAGCCGTTCCCATTCTCTGTATCGTTCTCTCTCTCTCTCTCTCTGTGTGTACCTTGCCAACTGTTCCCGTTGCTTGCTCTCTTTGAGTGCGTGCGAGCGCATTGTTGTTTATTTGGGTGGTTGGGGTTCAGTAGCTCTCATTATTGTCGTGGTGTAGTCACGTAGACATAAACTATGCACGGCGTTGCCACCTGGCTATGGCTATGGCTATGTGGGCAGAGTGTTACAATTCCAATCAGAAGATACAAATCAGTTAGGAAATTGACACTTGGCTGTTCAGCCAGCCTGTTGCTGTCTGAAATAGCGCCAAAACGTGTCAAATTTCAGGTAAACATCTTCAAGCCTCATTAGATTGGTATCAACAAAGAACAAACAGCTAAGAAGCTGTCAAAAAATCGTTTCTATGAATTTTGTTCAGTGGCAGATGTTTGCCAAAAAAAAAAAAAAAATGAAAATGTCCGCCATTATTGAAAGTGATTATCCTGTTGCTGGAGTAGTAGCCAGGAAATCAACCCAGCAACCCCTTTGCGATTGCGTGCTTTGCATTTGCAATCGGTTCTTGCTGTACTTCCGCACATATTTCAATTGTTGAAAATGCTATTATGGTTGTTGCTGCTATTGTTGTTGGCACTGCAAATTCAATAAAAGCGACAGCCGGAAACAAAATACCAACTATAAATATTATATTAGCGTGTGTCTGAGGCCGCAGCTTTTCGTGAGGGGTTCTCTCTCCGATCGGCGCGCTCAGGACAAACAACATTGACAGCAAAAGGGTTGTCCTTGTCCGCTTTGTGACGCCAGGAGTTTGGCAAAGCACACAAACCAAACCAGACCCAACCAACAACCCGAGCAGCGCAAATTTGTTGAGTTGCCCAAATTGAATATAAACGACAGCAACTGATTGGAACAATGCGAGACCAAAGCCCTAACTTTAGACCTCGTCGGGCAGGACTTGCCTCGAAAGTCGCAATGAAAGCGAAATTGAAAACAAACTTGATGAATTTAGTTAGTGATGCTTGAAAATGGGTGGCGAGACATACGATACACACAAATTCAATCGACAGATGATAGATATTATGATGGTAATATTAGATGGAAATTGTATATTTAATTTACAAGATATTACAATTTTCATATCTCGATATCTTTCAAGTTGAAAACAGTCAAGCCGATCCTTGAATGCCTTTAGCGAATTGAAATATTAATTAGAGTAGCACAAAAAAAAACTAAAGCAAACAGCATAATCGTGTGACCCGCATACCTGAGCCTCAAGACACAAGACACAAGAAGAAGAAGAAGAAGGCGAAGAAGAAGAAACAGCAGACGGGACACACAACAGGCAGCTGTAACAAGATCGAAGGATCAATCAGCCGCCAGGAAGCAACAGCAGCAAAACACAATGAAGTCCGTATGACTATGTACATACATGCATCTGCATGTGTGTTTTGGCAGCTGTCGTAAACTAGACACATACATACATACTAATGCATGTGTGAGGATCGGCAGGCACAGGATACGGCAGCAGCAACAAGCGGCAGCAGCAGCAGCAGCAGCAGGCATTATCCTTGAGCGCGCGCAAAACTAGAAGGGATAAGGCGAACACGAACAGCTGTCTGCCCCGAGAGTTTCAAGAGTTCGTTGAGTTCGAGCTCGAGCTCGAGGTTATGTTTGCGTCGTTCCTCTTTGTTGCAGGACATCACGTAGGCCAGAAACACACATGGCAGGAATACGCCAACGGGCCAGAGGACAGCTGAAATTGCCCTAAATGCCACTTACACTAATCAATAATCGAGCGGCGATAGATGCAATTGGCTAATTGGGCGACAGGCGGGTTCCTGCATTCAAATAATTGCATGTCCTTTGTTTTAGCCCTGGCAGCAGGTGGCCTGCTCCCAGATCAGCTAGTGGAGGGTGCAATGCAGTCGCAGGTGCACATTGGCAGTTGCTTTCGCGCTTCACTGGAAATGCTTCTCAATTATTTATGCAGTGCCAAAGACACTTTTTACGATATGGAACAGCCTGTTCAATTGCACATCTCTTATGTAAATTGGTTATACTAATAGTATATTCAATTTGTGCTGAAGGAAGCGTCGGAGACCCCCAAAAGTTACTGCCAGTATGCTTAGAATGACAAAACAAATTGATCTAGCCATGTCCGTCCGTCTGTCTGTCTGTATGTATGCAAACTAGTCCCTCAGTTTTTGAGCTATCGTGGTGCAACTTTGCACAGAGACCTATTATTCTAAGGGACAGCACATTGGTCGGAACCAGCCGAATCGGACCACTATATCTTATAGCTGCCATACAACTCGAAGTCGGATTTGGCCATATATCCGATCTTTTCAAAGCAATCGCCTTAAATTTCCTTGTACACTTGAATATCCTTATAACTCATCAATGTTTAAAATTTCAAATCGATTGAGGTATAATTAGCAAAGTTATGCATCATTAAATATTTCGATGGTGCAGTTGGCAGAGTGAAAATTACCCAAAAGTTCGAAAGGAGAATTGATAATCCTTCCCCACTTGTTTTTAATTCAAGTCGATTTGGTGCATTGTTATTATCCTACGCCGGAATAGGTCTATATTGAACTATGGATCCTGTGTAGTATGACAGCAGAAGTAATTATGTTATGTGTTTATGTTTAGCCTAGACGTTAAAATAACTAGTCAACTCTTAAATTCAAATTTGTCCAAATTTGTTCCAATATCTATTCCTGCCCAGAATGCTCATACTTGGGCAAGTTTTAGCAGCTGCCAGCGAATGTCTTCAGCAGATGACACATCTTCTGCACGGAATAGCTCTCAAAATAGATGCGGCACTTAAAGGAGACTGGCCACAGTGGCGCAGGCAAGGGGGTTTTTGGGGAGTAACACATCTCCGCCCATAGAAGAAATCATTTGCATGATTCTTAGAACTAATTTTTACGTTTCTCTAAACCAAATCCATTCAAGTTGAGTTGACTTCTTACCCCGGAGAGCAGGAAACGTATTTTTAAATTGTGCGGATATGTCGTTGCAGCGGCACCTCCCCCGACGGTGGAGACGGCTCCGGCAGCGCCGCCACTGGCGCCCAGATAGGAGGGCGACGCTGAGGCGGATCCGCCAACATACTCAATGGTCGCCGATGGCGTCGTGGATGCCGACGAGGGCGATGACGAGGCGGATGTCGAGTGCTGGCTGTTGTTGTGATGCTGCTGTTGCTGTTGCTGCTGCTGGTGATGGGACGACTCGCGGTCCCGTTCCCGATCCCGATCACGCTCACGATGCCTGCGATGCTCACGATGTTCGCGATGCTTGTGGCGGTGCTCCTTGTCCTTTTCACGCTTCTCGCGCTTCTTCTTCTTGTTCTTGCGGTGCTCCTTGTAGTCGGCCATTTCGATGTGATTGTTGTTATTGCTCTCGGCCGTAGCGGCCATGTTCACCATGGTCGCGGTAAAGTCCAGAGTGCTGCTGCTAACGGTAGTTGCCGCCACGGCCACAGCGGGCGCCACGTCCATCGCTTGGGCGTCCAGTGTGTCCATCATCATCATTTCTGTTTTGTATACCGAGTGTCAGTGTCTCCCTCTCTCTCGCTCGCGCTCTCGCTCTCTCCGGAGATCACAGTTTTGGCTTCTGCTTTGTGTTGTTTTGTTGTTTTTGGCTGCAAGCCAAGTTCACGTTCTGCGTGCTTTGACTGTTCTTTTAGCGTCAATTTTGTTTTGTGCACTGTGTTTTTAGCCGGATGGGAGCATAGTCTGCGGTCTCTCTCCCTCTCTCGCTCTCTCTCTCAATTGTTGTTGATTCGTTTTCAATATTATTATTTTGTATGCTCTTTGGGCTGTTCTTTTATTTTTTATTTATTTTTTTCAAATCACATTCACACGCACACACACTTGCACACGTAAATCACGGTGCGCATACGTGAGAGCCAACTGTCAAAGTGTGCGTAGTCGTTGCTGCCGTTGTTGTTGTTGGGGTGAATAACTTGCGTGGCGGCGACTGGGCTGGCTGGCTCTCCCTCTTTCCTTCTCTCTGTTAGCGTAAAAGACGCGCTGCGCTCTCTTGCTCCCTCTCTCTCTCTCTCTCTGTTACACACACAGAGACGACTCTGTGAATCGTTTATTTTTCTTCTTTTAGCTCCGCACAAAACACACAAAATGAATTTCTTTTAGTTGGAAATTAGCTTTTTCGGGCAGCATTTAAAACATGTGCTTGCCTGGCCACGTGAACGACTAATATTTCAGCAGTTTTCATACAAGAAAAACAACTTTTCTGTTGCTGCTGACGACACTGATGGCCAAAAAATGGTGCACACTTTGAGCGCGCGTTGTATTTGCGTTATTTGCGGTGCTTGCACTAAATAAATTAACAAATTTCTGACACAAAAAAACACGAACAATCACAAATGCCTAGCTTGCAACAATGCACAATGCACAATAACGAATACACATGCACTTCTTATGCATACACAAAAAACGACAACTTAAAAAAGACGAAACCAGAACAAGACGGCGGCCGCGACAGCGTTGTGGGTTGCTGGCCGTGCGGAGTTGTACTAAACTCTGCTCTCCGTCGACGGTTTTTGTTGCTGCAGTAGCTCACGCAAACATGACCCAGCTGGAAAACTACCTATGAATTTATCCCTGCCTTTTCATATGTACAGCGCTGTGTACGTTCTGCCTACATACATATGTATATGTACACATGTATGCGTGTAACTTATAAAGTGGTGACTTCGATTCAGAATGTTTGAAAGTCAGAATATTATTGACTGGATTCGAAAATCAGTCACTAGAAAATATATGAATTTCTTGAAATTGGAATGATAATATTACAATATTGAAAACAAGCATATGCATACGATAATAAACGTCCAATGTCCCAACGCCAAAAAAAAAATTGAAGAAAATTTAAATCCAAATCGTTTATATTACAATAATGAAAAAAATATGAATATTAATAAATAATCTGGAATATCTTACAGCGCTGAGAGAAATGCTATGCACTTCGTAGTGAAATTTCCCACTGGGTATGCGAGCATTAAGTGAGAGAGGAAAGCGCCTTTCGCAGTTGTTGTTGTTATCTGCAGCCGGTTTTCTGTGAGGGATTATTGACGTATGTTTGTATGTATATATTGCATGTTATGTCTGCACGTAGGCCAGACACGCACCAACACCAATACAAGCGACAACGACGTGTACAAAAACAAAATGAAGCGCATAAGAACTCGAACTCGGGGACAGCATAAAAATAAACACACATCCACATACAGAGTAGCAGGCAAAAGTTAACTGGAAAAACGTCACCCAGTGAGCAAAATAGAGTGCACGATGATAAGGTTCAGTGACGCAAAGACTTGATTATTAATTATAATAATTTTGCATATGGCATAGGGGATATTACAAAAATACGTAACTGGTGATATTTCTCGTTGGAGAATGCATGACTGTTTAACTATTTATAATAACCAATACATTTATGATTATATCAATGAAAACTTATGATCTTGTATGGGATATGTTGACTATTAGCACTATATTTTGTATGGGTTCAGTTACAATCGTATGTACATACATTTTCATGCATTTCTGTATACAAACCAGGTTTATATAAACAAGTATCTGCAATTATGCTGCAATTGGGCAAAATGTTGTTTGGGCAGCACTCCACAAAGCAGAACGCATAAAAGTGAATCTTTCACTGGCGCTCAAATACACACACACACAGATACAACTACACAAATGCAAGCTCTAACAGCAACAGCGAATGTCGTAATGCTGTTGATGTTGTAATAAATACGGCAACAACAACAGTGACGACAATGTTATCAATGCAGACATCCACAAGACGTCAAATGACCAGGAAGCGAAAACGACGAAAAGCTTAGCAAAACAAAATGCGATAAGTGAACATAAAGAATTTGAGAAAAAGCACTGGAAATTATTTGCTTGCTTAATTGTGCCTAATATATTTGTAGAAATGTTTTAGCTGTTGAACTGTTCCCAGACATTCACATCTCCTGGGAACAGTTTGACCTGCGCGTGAGCGCAAATAGACGACGAGATACAGCTTGAGAGCGGGAGAACACTCATTGCAACATACTAATAAACAACAACAATGGTAAAAGCGATTCAACCTCTCTGCTCTCTCTCTCTCTCTCTCTCTCGCATATGCGTCAGTGTGTTCGTGTGCTTTATGCAATGCTGCTAACGGGGGCGGGTGCTGCATGCAGGTTAATTCTGCTGTTGTTGTTTTTGCTGCTGCTGCTGCTGCTGCCTGAGCCAGACAGCGCCGTCGACGATTGAAGAAGACAAAACAGGAAAATGAAAAATAATTGAATTGTAAGACGATGTTTACAGCAGGATGGGATGCACAGAGGAGACGCACAAACCTGCGACCACCAGACGTTTGCAATTGGCAATAAATACAAAATAAAAAAAAAAATACAGCAGAAGATTATTTGCAGCTGGAAGAGCGAGAGGCAGCTTAATTTCTGATGCAAATAAATGAAAATACAAAGACCGAAAAATCATGGGGTAGAAAAAATAACGTTAAGTGGTATTTACCTGGCGACGAAGTGGGGAGTGGGGAGTGGAGAGCCGCTGAGGTGAGTTGAGCGTGCCTGTTTTACAAAACAAACAACGAATAAAAAAAAACACGAGTGGAAATGGGAACGGCACAAACATTGCCGTTGCATAGCCAACGGTTGGTTGGTTGGTTGGCTGGATTCCTTCTTTGCCGCACTTCTCCGCCTCCTGCATGTAATCAAATCAAAGAAGGTGGCAAAGAGCACAATAATGGCGCCGCATCGTAAAAAGCAGCAAAATTAATTTAATATGCAACTGCTGTTGTCGTTGTTGTTGTTGTTTCGGTTGCTTTGACAACAAAGGAATTTCGTTGCGACTAAAACGACAGCAATTTGACATGCTTAATTAAAAGACTATAGAAGTTGAAACATTTCGTATGCAGTGGCAGGGCAGGATTTTGTTAAGGGGAGCTAGCTTTGTAGTAAAAAATTAGTTCCTTATAATTTATTCTACTTGCAAACATCTCGGGGGGGGGGCCTTAACACCCCCTTGCCTACGCCACTGCTCCGAATCTGTGGAAGCTCCTTGTCTCGCAGCAGACAGGTGCTTGATGCTGGTAACATTAGGGCTTGCAGTCTGCTCTGGTTGGGTCATTCAACTTCAAAAAGACAACAGGCTCAGCACACCACAGCAAGCAGTAAACAGAGCATAATGCGTGCAAATATTTGATCAGGCCACGTTTCGAACTTTGCACACCACACTGAATAAACTCATTTCAAATGCCTTTTCGATACACCAAAATGCATAAAGTAGGGCTTGGCCTAAGCAAATACATTTCAAAGATCAAGTTTTATTAAAAATGTCAACAGCCAAATAAATATTTACAGCACACACACACACTCACAACGAGCGCAATTGTGGGTGTGGAGAAGTTAGCATAGGAAAATCAACAACAGTAACTGCAACTGTAACAGCCATTTAACAGAGAACAACAGACTTGCTTAACAGCCGAATGCAATTACAGAACGGAATCAGTCAGAACAGTCTGTGTGCGTTATGTTAAAATAATTTATTACTTAACATCTGTTTAACGTTCGCTGTGCTTTATAACAGTAGCGCTAAACGCAACTGTCCAAAAGTAAAAAGGCAAACGAACAATGTGAGCAAAGGCTGCGGCAATAAAACGCAAACGTTAACGGGACACGTGTCGTGCCCATAAATAGGCAAATGCAGGAAGGACGACCGGCGACAACAGCCAAAAAAGGTGTTGATTTTTGTTGCCGCTTGACCGGTCAGAAGGTCTAGCCTGACTCAGCCTCGTTGTGTGCTAAACTTAATTGCTTCAGGAAAATTATTTGTGAATATGTTTCATTTTTATGACTACTTCGAGGGAATCAGTTAAGCCGCCAACGGGCCGAACAGTTTTTATGAGGCGCTGTCATAAAGTGGCACGCCGAAACAGCAACAAAATATATAAATATGTGCTTTTCTTTTATACATATATACATATGTACGCATGTACAGTAAAATATCGCATAATTGAATACAGTCACGGGTGACAAATTGATAAATGATCACCAACCACCCAGTGTACGGAAGCCACAGTAAACAACACAGCATGAGGTCCTTTCGATTATGATTATTCGCTTTTTGAGTTTTCATTTTGTAGTTGAAAACTTCCCCATTGTTGTTCTAGACAATAAATGTGATTACATGTTCAAAACAAAATGGCATTTGCGATTTTATTACTTGTAATTTGTAGCCAAAAACAAATTACCAGTGTGACCATCCCCAAAAACATATTTATGCATTTCCACCCGCTTCTGCTGAAATCTGATAATGTGAAATCAATAGTTTGGCCATTAAGTGCAGTGCAGTCACGTAACTGAATCGGAAATGTGGAGAACTCGAGCTGGAAGTGCCTTATCAAATTGATGATGATGACACATGACCACATCAAGCAAATAATAAATCGACTTTAAAGGAAATCGGTAACTTATTTATTTGGACTTGTGTTTATTAAAAACGTAGCGTATATCCAAATCATAATCAAGATCACTCTAATATATAGTCACATATTTCAACAAAGCATAAATCCATTCGCGTCAGCGATCACAAGATATTAAAGATTAATTAAAGCCAAAACGAAAAAAATAATTATGCATACATATATATTTTGTACACTATATTTAGAGCTCATCATCAGATAGTCATCCATGTTGTTTATCAATTAGAAAATGTTAAGAGCTGTTTCGCATGTGTCATATGTGCAAATATTTCAAAAGCGAATCACTCGAAAATAGACGCTGACTAGGAAGGTCTAAAAATATGGCAAAACGCTACGTATCGAAATGTGAATAGCAAATACAAACACAAATACATTGCAAAACACACCTGGCCGACTGCAAACGACCTCAGACAATTTATATCTTTTATTTGTTGTTATTGAGAAAAAAGAATTATAGAAAATATTTGATGCTGGCTGGCTGGCATGGCAACGTCAACTATTTTTCGTGGTCAACGTCATTTCGAAAACTTGTATATGCCAAACGAGTATGAATGCCAATGATCGACTTTGAGATATCCTGCAAGCAAATATATTATATACCATGGTATTATTGTTATTATTATATACACCAAATGACTGCCGTTTTGGATTTAAATCTAGATTTGAAACAACATCAACTTGGTTTAAACAAAATTTACCGAGAATACGTAAACATACTTTTATGTACAAATCTATCCTACAGAACATTTATTTTTTCAACTATGTTCCTGTGTCATTTAACATTGTTTGTTAAACATACGATTTTGTAGCGAAAATGATATGCGAAACATTCAGATCGAATATCTTCGAGACGTTTACTAAAAAGTTGAATTAGCCACCCAATATACTTTAGACTAAGGGTATTTGGGATGCGATGACAAACCATTGAAAGAAATTTGCATATTTTTGAGGAAATTGTGGTTTGATGACGCTGACAGAAAGTCAAAACGTCGTGATGTCGATTAGTTCCAAGTGTTTTTGTCGGTTTTTTCAAAACACAACACATGACATGACATGAATTCCACATGCAATACTAGAAATGATTAAGTACATTTGGGGGAAAACTTAAGAGAATAAGAGAGAATTCGACACGTTACAATAACAGAATCAAGCACGTGGCACATATACTATGTAATAAACAAATAAATATCCAATGTTCAAACACTCTCTTGAGTGAAAAGTGAAAAACGCCAGAGACAGAGCTTTCTCTCTCTCTCCATCCTCTCTCTCTCTCTCTCACTCTAAGGAGTCGGTTCGCTCTTTTTTGCTTGCAGCATATTGGCATCATATTTATATTTAGAAAATCGGTTATGGAACATTTCGTATGCTTTTTCTTGAGTAACCGAATGAGCACCAACTATACAAATCTATATATATAGATATACGTATATATATATATATAGATAGATATATACCGACGTAGACACTTCAGTACAGCATGTTGAGCAATTATTTTGTTCACGAAGTCGGTCGATCGGTCGGTTGCTATATATAGACCATATGCGGTAGCTCAATCCCAAGCAAACGAGATGTGTGTGGATGGACCCAACACCCACTGAAAATCAAATATATAGTACAGGTATGCCAGCGAGCCAATAAAAAGACCAACAAAAATAATAATATTAATTGAAGAGTCAGAAAATACGAATTCCAAAACAATATCATTTCTGTTGTTGTTGTTTTGTGTTTTTCATGGAACCCACTGGGGCATATATTATTGGATGTTATGTGTTGTATGTGTATATAGAGCGAGTCCATTGCATTGCTCATGAATTAGAAAAAAAGAATAATTGAAAGATTTGGCAAGTAGTACTTATAACATATACAAACTAAATAAGCTAAAATGTACATACATATATATCATCATCATCATCATCATCAAAACATCAACATAATTTATCAGTTATAGTAATCATAATCATAGGAGCAATAGCTCGATTCTCTGGTATTCTCTGGTATCTGGTTTTTATATTGGAGCATATTACATACTTTCGCATTGAAATAGATAAACGACTGCAGCTTTCTTTCCTCACTTCGTCTCTGATAGGATAGGATAGGATAGTCTGGTACAGCTGGTACAGTTGCCAATCAAAATTATTAGCTAGCTGTACAACTGTAGTCCCGTTAGTTTTAGTTTCTTTATTAGACTTAATATAATATTTAAGTTTTGTTTGCTTTGCCTGTGCCATTGTCGTTACTTGATTCGTTAGTTAGCGATAGTTCGATAGTTATTTTCGTATTATTTGGTTTCTTTTCGTAAGTTTTCAACTTCATTTTTTTTGTTTTTGGTTTTTGTGTGTTTTTTTTTTGGAAAAATTCTTTTATTTTTTTGTGCATTTTTTTTGTAATTGGTTTTTTTTTTGTTAAAGCTTATTTCTCATATAACCTAAGACAAAAACATGAGCAGTTTCTGCATCTCGTTCATCAAAAAATCGTTGGAAAAACCGAAGACTAAGTTAGCTACTGCTGCTGGATGAGTTAATTAGTGTGTGGGGGGAAAGAACAGCTAGAAGATATATGCATATACATATACATATATATATATCCAAAAACAAAATGAATCGGAACGATTATTGACGCTGTTTTTTGTGTGTGTGTGTGTGTGTGGTAACTTTCGATTTGGATAAGTTTATAAGTTTAGAAGGTGGTCAATGCGCCGGCGCCCAGGCCAAAGCCCACGCCCTTGGGACCGAAATTGCGGCTGTAGCAGGAACGGCAATAGATGTCGCCATCGGGTCCATCATTCAGATTCGTGGAGTCCAGGGACTTGCGGCAGTCGGAGCAGTAGAAGCAGCGCTTGTGCCAGATCCGAGTCTTGCTGATCATCTGTTCGGCGGCAAAGACAGCGAAGCCGCAACGCGGACATCCGCCCGACGTCTTCTGACCAGTCAGTGGCCGACCGTCCGGATA